>CAJQZP010000058.1:4030833-4712500 GCA_907164705.1 Parnassius apollo
TTTAACCTTCCGCCTCATAAATAATTATTACAGATATAGATGCTTGCATAATTATAAAATTATATATTAAAAAAATACGCCTATATTACAGGACAAATACAGAGTGTAAGAAAACTTAAAAAAAAAATTGGTTGACCCTGCAGGCTATACCTGATACTAATCCCGCTAAAAGCACTACAAATTTTACCAAATTATGACGTTGAATATGAAATATCGAAGTAATTTAAAAAATCAATTTTTTTTTTAATTTTTCGGTAACGATATCTCACGAACGAATCAACCGATTTTGACCGGACCAGCAGCGACCGACGTTGTTTTTCAAGGTTAAAAGCTGATTAGTTTTTGGAATCGATCGTTATAGCCGTTTAAAAGTTATTTCAAAAAAACAGTTTTTCAAATTTTTTTTTTGAGATTTCTCAAAATCTACCGGTCCGAATTTTAAAATTCATAGAAAATCTAAGTTTGATGAAACAATTTGGAAATCTGCTTAGTTCATTTCAATCGGTCAAGCCGATCAAAAGTTATAAAATAAATAAAAGAGGTTTATATAATAATAAAAGAGGTTTATATAAAACCAAACACACACACACACACACACACACACACACACACACACACACAACAACACACACATGTGTGTGTGTGTGTGTGTTTGGATGTATGTACACACATACATACGACATATAGACACCATCGAAAAATTGTTAGGGTGGATTCCTGTGACCTCAAAACGTTTTTTTAAAAATTTTTGATTTTCTTAGCGGGAAGTTAAAAATAGTAATGCCTCAAGCTAATCGCTGTTACGCGGTAAAAGGCACCGACTTGAACATCGTCACGTCCTGTTTTATGAGTATCGAGACAAGAATCAACTCGATTAAGATTATTAACGCACCGGAAGACAGTGCATTCTCACGTGTTCGTGCCTGACCGACGCACCTACAGCGGTCGACGAGGACTCCCCGCCCCCCGTGATTGTGATGCAGCTAAAACTCGTTAATCTTATGTAACAGCTACGAATGCCATCATTTTGTGACCTTTCTCCACTACTGACCATCACCAGGCATCACCCATTAATTACCTAATTTTCACGCTTGGTGAGCGGGTTGGCGGCAGCATTTTTTATTTTTAGTCCTTGTGACTCCTGGTTTGTTACCCCTTAGTCGCCTGTTACGACACCCGCGGGACGTCATGAGGTAGTGGATACTCTTACACAGCCGCCACTCGGTCAATGAGGTTAAAATATATAGGCGTTTTAAAAACTTTTAATAAAATTAAGGTCAAAATATTAATTAATTAAAATGGGTGTCTGTCACCCTTAATCTATAAAAAAATAAGATGTCACTGTGTCAATCTTTCTAGTTTACCGTAAAAGTAACTTGATTTTACAATAACAAAAAAATGTGACCCAGAATCAAATGAAATGTTACAAGATGCAATCGAATGCAGCCCGTGGCCATAAAAGCGGGGAGCGGAGTAAACCTTTGACCCAGCCTACTTTGCCCGATCGGCAGGTTGCGCGCTTTGGGAAAGTGGCCCTATGAATACGGTCACCATACCGAAATTTAAAAATAGAATACAGTCGTAAAACGTCTCGATCACATTGAATATTATTTTAATATCGTTAGGATGTCATACATTAACATTTATAAATAAATTAAGGTTGTTGACCTTTCCAAAACTTAAACACAAATTATTATTAATAATATGTTGTTTGTCCGTATACTAAATAGCCTTCAACTTTGCTAAATAAATTAGTATACATTATGCAAAATATATTAATCTACTAACCAATAGAGAGCCGTGGTAGTTCAGCGGCTAAGCCGTCGTCGTAGATTTGACAGTAGGCGTTCGTCCCCCTTCGGCATCAATTAAATTGTTAATTACAATTTTAAGTACAGATTTAATATTTCAAGAAAAACATCGTGAGGAAATCTACATGTCTGAAAAATATAAAATAAAATTAAAAATATATCAGATATTTCGTCTAATATCTTCTAACTAACGCGTGTTGCGCCAGCGATTGCCCTAAAAATCTTTCTGAAATGGACATGGACTTATAAGTTACAGACTGTAATTTTAACTTTTTAAAAACATGTACTACTGAAACAGAAACAGAAACTTTTTTATTCAATATAGATTATAAACAATACTTATTGAAAATCACTTTTTTCATTTACCACTGGTTCGCAAAAAAAAACCTCTGTCCTTAGAAGAACCAGCATGAAACCCAGGGGGACTAGTTTTTTCAAATAATAGCTTACAATCGTAAGTGTTACATAATTAACAACACAAAACAAATTACAAATAGTTTGGTAGCGATCACCCTTCCCAGGTGTTATTATCATCCATTTTTAATTTAAGCTTCACATGCCAAAGTTGTATTTGAAGAAATGTTTCAAAATTGTATACAATCTAAATGTTTTACAAAAATAGATTATAACTTTTACACTTTGTATCTATAAAATATTTTTGCTTGGTAACCCATAAGACCTTACGTGGGAAGAGCGTTCCACTACATCATACGTGGGTGTCTAATGATTATTTTCTACTATATTGAATTATAACCAGGATATAACATAACACGAATCAATAATATTAAAAATAATAGTTCGCTATTTCAACGTATTTTAAAAATACTGCTTATGAAATGAATAAAAAATACAAACCTAAATAAATTAAACTGAGACAATGTGATTGTAATGAAGATTAAAACTGGCTGGATTTTAAGGAAATTTAAAGAACGACTGCTTTCGTCTTGATTGAAGTTAGTTGCTCATTCAACGCTATTATCTATATTATATATCTTATCAGCAAATTTTATGAATAATAATGTAAAGGCCAATATTAACGGAGACTAGCTATCTACGCAGGACACGATTATAGTGTACGAATGTGTGCTCAAGCACTATTGCACTCTGTTCCCTCAATGTCAAAGTCCAATAGGACCAGACACAGATCAGGCGCAGGATCAACGGCTTACGTGCTTTTCGAGGCACGAAAACGTAAATATTGCCATCTTCCTGCCTTCGGGCAATTTTTTTTATATAGGATAGGATGACATACTAGCACACAGTCCACCTGATGGTAAGTGGTTGCTGCGGCCCATAGACATCTACATCTATCCTCGATTACAAATCAAAATGCAGATGCGTTATCACCCGTGAGGACTAAGATGGAATACCTCGTTCCCAATAAAAAGGGTCTCCGGTTCTCTACACTCACCATACGAAACACAGCAGCATTAAGCTACTATTTACGCTGGTGTTCTGTGAGAGCGTTGTCCTACCCCGGTCGAGCCGACCTATTGGTGCTACAATTATACTACTAATTTAACTGCAGCATGGCTCCACCACATATAAAAATACTTATATTTATTACATAATAGTACTCTATCTCCTCTATAAAATTGGACACATTTATTACAAGTAAAAGCCGACTACAGGGAACTAAGAAATAAAAGTTGACTTAATAAAACTAAATTATTCAAATAATTTCCACTTAAAAACTTCAGAAGACACTGCAAAGACGTGTACATAAACTACTAGAATATCGTCTAAACAGTTACATTGAATATTTCAACCCGTATTCTGCCATACTTTGGAATTATTTCTCCAAGTTTTTATAGGACCATCCATTGTAGTGTAACTTATGTAATAAAAAAATTATTACACCAATGAAATTTGTTCGCAGTGACAAAGATCTTACGTAACATATGAGTACATACCAAACAAGAACAATATACAGTTAAATTGAAGACTTCCTCTTTTTTTCAGTCGGCTAAAAATCCCGAGACCGCCAGTCTTTTAGTTACGCAACCGATCAATTGAATAAAGGTTGATTGCGATCGATTTGAACCATCGGAAGTTGCCGCGTGTCCGGTGAAAGTTTTGACGTATGAATGCAAACAAGTGTTGAAGATGTGATGTTTAAGGTGTAGCCACAAGTGTGTGGGTGCCTGGGTAAATAAATCACAACCTGAGCCCTAGCTGTGAATGTCGAACGACGTACACCTACACTTTGTTAGAGAAATAACGACTTCGTTCCAGTCGGGTACGAGTCTTGGGTTCGAATCCAGCCGATGGCTATTTTTCTTCATATTTCTATGGCATCCCCCCTGTTGATTATAGGTCTTTTTAAAATCCATTGTAGAGAGGATTTGTCTTAATCGTCACGCTATTCTACGTGGTAGAGCCATGCTGCAGTTATATTAGTAGTATAGTTGTAGCACGAATGGGTCGGCTCGACTGGGGAAGGACCACGTTCTCACAGAATACCAGCGTGAAATAGCAGCTCAACACTGCTCTGTTTCGTATGGTGGGTATAGAGAATCGGAGACCCCTTTTACTGGAAACGAGGCATTCCATCTTAATCCTCACGGGAGATTACGCATCGATGAATTATAGTCGAAAATAGATGTAGATGTCTATGGGTCGCGGCAAATACTTACCATCAGATGGACTGTGTGCTCGTTTGTCACACCCATCCTATAAAAAAAGCTTGGTAGGCTGATCGAAGATTTCAGTAAATCTTGCATTTCTGACGCTACTGCCCATCGTTGGTCTGGTTGTTTTACGCCAAATGGCGTAATGGGATGACGGATTCTCTTAAACATTGAATTTTCGTAAAACTAATTTCTTTTAATATATAGTATTCGAGTAAATATAAATTGATTGTCGGTAAATTTCCAAGCTTTTGAGTTTTCATTTCCAGATATAAACAAGTTTTTGTTTACAAGGCCTGTTCGCCGTAAACCGATCTCAAATCTTAACTCGTCGTAGTAAACATATGGAATTTTCATTTCATAACTTAAAATTAAAAACTTTTTTATTCTCTTAAGTACCTACTTGTTTCTGTCATAAATGCAAACATATATCTTAATTATTTAATTAATCAACATGTTCATTCAAATAAGATAAAAGTGAATGTTTGGAAGACGGTCAAGTCTTTCTAAAAATTCTAAAAGAGGGACATTTTTTTTATAGAATAAGTCATTTGTTATAATGAACAATAAGCACATAGTTCACCTGTTTAGTAGATGCTATGACCTATAGATATCTACAGCTATCATTGGTTAATAACCAAAATGTATACAAAGCGCAGCTGCAGCGTGACTCTACCATGCTTTTCGTTGCCAATAGTAGATAGAAAATTCTGACTCTTGCATTATTGTCTCCTTTCCTGTCTGGATATTCGTTTGGGTAGATACAACTCTCTTAGCTATTTCTGCTGCCACATCACTACGTGACTACGTGGTAGAGCCATGCTGCAGTTATATTAGTAGTATAGTTGTAGCACGAATGGGTCGGCTCGAACCGGGGAAGGACCACGCTCTCACAGAATACCAGCTTAAAATAGCAGCTTAACGCTGCTGTTTTTCGTATGGTGAGTGTAGAGAACCGGAGACTCGTTTTCCTGGAAACGAGGCATTCCATCTTAATCCTCACGGGTGGCAACGCTGCAATCAAGGATAGATGTAGATGTCTATGGGCCGCAGCAACCACTTACCATCAGATGGACTGTGTGCTCGTTTGTCACCCAATCCTAAAAAAAGTCGCTGTACATTCGTACTGATTCAGACTTTCGCCATTTTACAATTAATAATGTCCTCCGGCCCTAACTTCGGTCACGGCAATCAGTCTAAACGGAGACCAGCTATCTACGCTGGACAGAATTATAGTGCACGAGTGTATACGCAAGCACGAGTGCACCCTCTATTCCCTTACTCTCATAGTTCGATGGGACTGTCTCTCATATCCGACACGACTGGGGAGGTTAGTTTCAAGACCAACGATTTACATGCTTTCCGAGGCGCGGAAACAACTTCCTAATCTGAGCTGGTACTGATAATATCTTAAAAATAACTAGTTTTGACCGACTTCAACAAAAGGAGAAGGTACTCAATTCGATTGTATTTTTACTAGCTTGCATTGCTATCTTCCGGTCTGATCGGTATAGAAAGCCAGCAAAAATCATAAGCTGACATCCAATCTTAGTGCACAGAAGTGACAAAGTGTCTATAGAATTCTTAGTTTGTAGTTGTCCCTGAGCTGTAGCAGCCTTACCATCAGGGAGTCAAAAGTTAATTTAAATACAATTTAAAATTATATATAATACGTGGTGGAGCCACGCTACGGCTATATTATGGTTGTAGCAAGAATGGATCGGCTCGACCGGGACTCGACGCTTTCACAGAGTACCAGCGTAAAATAGCAGTTTCATATGGTGAGCGTAAAGACCCGCTGACTTTTTATTGGAAACGATGCTATCCATCTTAGTCCTCAGTGGTGACAACGCATCTGCTTTTTTACTCTTAATTGAGGATAAATGCAGATGTCTATGGGCCACAGCATCGAATTACCATCAAATAGACTATGTGCTCGTTTGTCACCCTTATTCGATAAAAACAATATTATTGTATCGAATCATACTTATTACTAATTATTTTTTGTTTATCCTCAGGACTCTATCTCCACTATATATCTATCACTATAATCTATATATCCTAACATTAACAATAAATTTACTTTTTTATTTTTAAACACAACAAGAGGCAGTTTCGTAACATTATTAATTTATTACAATTGTATTTACGTTTTTATGGTTCCTTTTTTCTGCTTTGCTCAATGTTAGTATAAAATAAAGCCAGTATTATTTTTAAGTAATTTTTTCCTTTTTACACGGGAACTATGATATTATTATCATAAAAATAAAAGTTCTTTATAAAGTTGTCTTTACTATCGACTATGCATTGCCAGTTACTAGCTCCATCTAGTGGTGAGTCGCCTTTCTACACTGAGTTTTTTAATCTTCCCGCTACCCGTCAAAATAATGCTTTGAATAACCAATAATATCTTAATCAGTTTTAAGTAAAAAAATATTAATTTAGTCTTCAAAATGCCTGCGACCTTCGTAATGAATATTCCATCTTGACCTCAATTTTAGGGTCGGATAACCGCACAGGTCACACTTTCCCACAGTTTATTGTTTCTGTGAGTCATCAAATCTCTTCACTCTCCCATACTAGAGGAATTTATTTATGTCTAATTATATTAGTTACGGATTAGTAAGCTAAAGTGACAATGTGTCGGTCATATAGCTCGAGGAATGGACAAACGAATGGGAAAAAGGTTTTCGAGTGGCAGACGGTTTGAGTCGAGGGTGATAGGAACACGCTCTCACAGAATATCATCGTAAACTAGCAGCTTAATGCTGCTGTGTTTCGTATGGTGAGTGTAGAGAACCAGAGACCCTTTTTTACTGGAAACAAGGCATTCCATCTTAGTCCTCAGGTATAACAATGCATCTGCATTTTGATCTTTAATTGAAAATAAATGTAGATGTCTATGGGCCACAGGATCCACTTACCATGAGGTAGACTGTATGCTCGTTTGTCACCCTTATTCTATGAAACTTACGAATAGAATCAGGGGTAGTGACTGCACTTTTAATCGAGGATAGATGTAGGTGTCTATGGACCACAGTATTCCCTTACCATCATGTAAGATGTGTATGTTGCGCAAGTCAACTCTAAATCTTCGAGAATAAGATGTTATTCCAGCCGAGCCTGGACCTGGGAGTAATAGCATATTTCTGCCGTCCCACTCATCATTCTGCAACTATAATGCAGCTCTAGCATAACTAAACAGTTTAAAGTTTTTTACTAAGTAGTATTTAAATTTCTGCAGCTAAAAACCTATAATTTCATTATCATACTTTCTCATCTAAAGTTTTTCATGAGTATTGTATGCCATCTTTGAACCTCCATGATGGCAGTGTCATGTGACGTCACTAACGCATACTATTGTGTGTCAGTAGGTGAGAAATAATATTTTGCGAATTGGGCACATAAACTTGATTGTTTTCTAAATTGGACGATAATGGGGTTAGCGGCTAGATATTCGTGAAAGCGATTCTTGTATTGATTTTAATTGTTTTTATGATGATGTTATGGCATATGTATGTTGTTAAAAATTATTTTATTACAAGTAAAAACTTAGATATATTGGCGTTTTTGTTTTTCAATTAATTTAATAAATAATAGCGCGTTTAATGGCACGCACCAAATCTAACTTTTAATGACTTCAAACTATGAGTTAATCGATATATCTTCACACCTTCCATCACTTTAGATAGAACCAGTTTTAGTGTAAAAAAGATAATTAGTTTTGTATTCGTAAATTACTACTGCTTGATTTATACTCGTTAATAACTGCAAGCGTAGTGTTCCCGACAACTATCAATATAGGTATAACATGTGAGTGACCACCTGATAAAACATGCAGGTGGTCAATGGTTGCAGGTGGTTAAGGACCGTTTTTGTGGCAATCTATAGAGTAGGCATATGTTTAGCAGTTAACTTGTAATAGTGATAGAGATTGTGTAAATAACAGTGATAAAAGCTGGTTAAATGTATAACTTTTTTTTTTATTAATGTTACTTTAGACACTGAAGCTCAAGAAAATACTAACAACATATCCTATCCGATTTTTCTTCTGTTTCCGTTAACTGCCTCGTTGGTCTAGTGGTTGTAGTAGTGCGACTGCTAACCATGAGGTCCTGGGTTCGAATCCCGGGTCGGGCCAAAAAATCAATTATTGAGTTTTTCTGTCAAGAAATCCTGTCCTTTGCCGATGGCTAGCCTCCGTTGAGGCTGACCGCCGTGGCCGAAATTCGGTCTGGAGGACATTATTAATATTGTACTATTTATTATATACTCTAGGACTATTAATACTAGGACATTCGTGAGACAATCTGTAGCTTGCATGAGATCTCATAAATATTGTAAAGTAGCCCGCATCTGTAGCTTTCTTTGTTTGAAGTTAGCTGCAGGTGTACGTGAACAGCAGGATTCACTTGCAGGTGGACTGCCAGTTCGTTTGTGACTTTTTTTGTATAAAAAAATACGTGTGTGCTACACTAGTAGACGAGCATTTTTTACACAGTAACTGTGTGAGAGTAATTTTATTATGACCATAGACTTATAGATTTCGCTTTTAAAGTAGTTTTAAACAGTGGGTTACGAGCCATAATCTATGACTTACACATACATCAAAATCGTATAACTTTTTTACACGTACATTTAAAAAAAGTATATATATATATATATATTAGATATATTAGTAATCGATGTAGATTAAAAAAAAAAAAATCGCTATTTGTAGTCACCGATTAGTCGCCGGTTAATCGGCTATTTATTTTATTAATTTCAAGTTTTTTCATGATCTTCTGCGTGGTAAGTGCGGCTACATTGATATGAGTAAAGCTTTAAATTTAAGAAAAGTATAGTTTCTCTCCCATGCGTTAACTCACGTCAGATTTCTATGTAGGTAAATCAAATAAATAATAAAATAAGTAGGTTCATACATAACTTTTATTGAAAAATCAGTCTCACGCGTTTTAATGTTAATTATTCTGGACATAGGAACTTTGGTAAAAAAAAGAATCTGAGGTAGCTATTTAAAACTAAACAAAAACCTAAGTACTTACTATTTTAATTCTCTTTTTAACTTTTCTAATCATAATGCATAGTGACACAACAAAATAAAATATTAATAATATTATTCTTAATAACCTTTAAAAAAAACAAATTGCAAGTCTTTTTTTGTTATGCAAAGTCCCTTTGCATAACAAAAAAATACTTAATTTTTGAATAAAGTTTTTAAACTACACGCATATAGATTTTTAAATGACAAATAGAACATACTTTTTTCTGTACTTAAAACTAAATTGTTATTGTTTTTGTACTAAAAATTAAATCAAATTGTTATTTTTCTGTATTTAAAATTACAATAAATTGTTTTTTCCTGTAATGTTATTAAATAAAGAATCTATATCTAATAATTTGTTAAAATGAAATACTAAATTTGAAAAAGTTTTGAAGGCATTTTAGATAATATTTAATTTATTTGGTTTTTTTAACCAGTGGCAAATAGTGACGCAAAAAGGCCAAAATCTTAGCCTTTTCTGGTTGAAGTCGATTTATTTTTGTTTCGTAGATATTCCCTTTCTCAGAAAAAAAGTCTCTCACTATACACAAAACTGGCGGGGCAGCAAAGGAAAACTTTGGCTAAACGGGACATTTCTGGATATCTGGAAGAATTATTGTTCCACCATTCGAATTTATCATCGGATAGGGATCGGCTGGGCCAGGATTCCGATTAATCAGCTAATCGGCCAAAGTACTAATCGGCCCAACTCTAATATATATATATATGTATTTGTACATTAAATTATATTAAATAAAACATACATTTTTTATGTTCATGCTGCCAATGTCTCAGTATATAAGTTATATATACTCTTACGTGATTACTCTGTGTAAGTACAAGCATATATAGATTTTTCGCCAAAGTATTTTACATTGGTGCCAACATATAATTACTGATAGATTGACCAAATAAGCTGTGAATTTTGTTGAATATATATATACGTATAGTGAAGGGTTTTACATACATATCACCAACGATTATATTATACTATATAAAGATATTTTTTCACTAGAAGAATTATCTGGACACGGAACAATGAAGGCCATAAAATTAAATGGTTAGCCGCTGTGTCACCAGGTCATATAAATTTAGTTTTTATAAACAAACTACATATAAAGATATTTTTTCACTAGAAGAATTATCTGGACACGGAACAATGAAGGCCATAAAATTAAATAGTTAGCCGCTTATTTTTATTTTTGTTTTTCCGCGCGTAGTATTACTTATTTACATAACGTAACCTACAATATTTATAACTTCTAAAAAAAATTTTTACTAATTACCTCGTATTACTATTCAAAGATATTTTTACTTACGTAGTCAACAAGCTGTGAGATCATCGACATAAAGCCATTACAAACATTGCAGCCTATAAAAAGTTCACTCCTAAACATAGGAGTCCCCCACATTGCTTCATAGGGGGGATATTTGCTGTAGTTGCTACGCTAACAGGCGGGTTGGCAAGCGGTGCTGCTGCTTCTATCCTGGTTTGTTTTACTTTGTCACCTCTTACCCACGGCAAGATATAGGGTAGACGATATTCTTAAGTCGCCTCTACACGGAAAGACATCAAACAACAGAACACCGAATTTCGGCCACGGGGGCTTGCCTCAACGGAGGCTAGCCATCGGCGCAGGACAGGATTACAGTGCCCAAGTGTATGCGCAAGCACAGGTGCACTCTCTATTCCCTGACTCTCAGAATCCGTTGGGACGGTAAACCGACACGATCGGAGAGAGATCAGGCGCAGGACCAACGGCTTTACGTGCTTTCCGAGGCACAGGCGTGAGACACCGCCAACTTCCTGACTCCGGGCAGCTACTGAGAATTTCAGAAAAACTCAATAATTGAATTTTTTGGCCCGACCCTGGATTCGAACCCAGGACCTCATGATCAGCAGTCGCACTACTACAACCACTACACCAACGAGGCAGTCAAGTACTATATTACTATATTACTAGTGTTACCAAAATGTAGAGGCGTTGTCATACGAGGACCTCTAAATGTACACTCTCTGTAGAAGATCTAAACAGCACATTTTCAGTATTTTTTTAATTATCTGTGTGCCAATCTTCATTCAATTATGCTGGTCGTTTATGCGTGATTGATTAAGATAAACATCCAAACATCATAATAATCTTTGGAAAAGATATAAAAAAACTTGCAAGTATGAAATTTTCTAGAAATCTTTAATTTATTCCGTTTCGTTACATTCCCTCTAATGTTCTCGTCACAGATAATATACATAGGTATAACATCTAGCAAAATTGACATAAGCCATGTTCTCATTATTTAACTGACACCTATGATCCTCTGACAATTATTAAGAACTCTTAAGTATCATGTACCACTGCATAATTACTCTAAGGTCATCGGTTAAAGTTTTCGAATAACAAACGGCGGAACATAATTGTCGATTATTTAACCGAACAAGGTGTTTCATGGCGTTCCGAATCACAAAGAACAGGCCTACCATTAAACTGCGGCTGGGAACTGGGGCAGTGAGCGTGGCGGCCTGCCGGTGCAGGACTGAAGCAAGGACGTAGATACACGTATAGATTAAGTTAAACTGTCTAATTGTACTGATGGACAGTTATTTGCTAGGTAACATTGTTAATATAAGAATGGAGAGTACATTGCACAATCGGCTGTAACTACTACGTATTTCTGTCTACGGGAATTAGCGGGATAAATGTTGTGTGTGAAAAGAAAACGTGTCACAAACTAGCCAGTTTTAAAAATTATAAATTGTAAATTGGATACGTGTTGAATTTATATAATATTTGGTTCTAGTCGAGATTCAAACCAATTTGCAATTCTGTATTATATTCTAATAAATAAAAAATATTCATCAAATTTAATCACTTTTATAAAAAAAAAACTATAAAGATATTAGCTTTTGTAAAACCTGCTATTTGTCGAACAGACAACCTAAAGCCAACTTTAGAGTATATATATATATATATATATATATATATATGTGTGTGTGTGTGTACAACTACCTTTTTTTAACCATTCTAAGCCTACACTTAACTAAAATCCTATCTGGTGGTAATTGATGTAACCTACTAGGCTGCACTAAAAGCATCGGGAATGGAATATTTCCACTGTTCCTGTCATATTAAAATCTTTTTAATTGAAAACTCCTTGGTTTTAAAAATCGATTACCATTTATTTATTTAAAAAAAGATTCTCGGTCTTGTCACAAGGTTTTGTCAAACTTGTTTAGTCGTTGAGAAAATGGAATTGACTCTAGAAAATTCAAGAGCGATTATTTATTGTGACTTTCGAAGTGGTTTAACACAAAAACAGTGTGTTGACCGGATAATTTCTGCATTTGGTGATGAAGCCCCATCCAAAACCATAATTTATCGCTGTTTTTCTGAATTTCAACGTGGACGTGTCAAGCTCAGTGATGATCCCCGTCAAGGTCGTCCAAAAACTGCAGTCACCCAAGAAAACGTTGATGCGGTGCGTAAGCTGATTGAGGAAGATCGACATGTGACATACCGCGAAATTCAGGCAACTTTAGATATTGGCATGAGTTAAATACAAATAATCTTGCATGAACAATTAGGTGTAAAAAAGTTGTTTTCCCCATGGATACCGCATTCGCTCTGTGAAGAGCAAAAAGCGGCTCGCGTTACTTGGTGCATCAGAACTCTCGAAAGATTCCACACAGGATCCTCAAATGCTGTATACAATATCGTATCAGGTGACGAATCCTGGATATACGCGTACGAACCCGAAACAAAAAACCAGTCACGAGTCAGCAAAAATTGTTCGTTCACGGAGTGTTGCAAAAAAAATGTTGGCCACGTTTGTCTTCAAAACCGGCCATGTTACGACTATTCCTCTTGAGGGACAAAGAACGGTTAATGCAGAATGGTATGCTAGCATTTGTTTGCCACAGGTCGTTTCTGAACTCCGTGAAGAGAACTGCAACCGCCGCATCATCCACCATCACGACAATGCGAGTTCTCACACCGCACACAGAACAAAAAGTTTTTAGAGCAAGAAAACATAGAATTATTAGACCATCCGCTGTACAGCCCCGACCTAAGACCTAATGATTTCTATACTTTCCCTAAAATAAAGAATAAATTGCGTGGACAGAGATTTTCATCACTTGAAGAAACTGTGGACGCCTACAAAACGGCCATTTTGGAGACCCCAACTTCCGAATGGAATGGTTGCTTCAATGATTGGTTCCATCGTATGGAAAACTGTGTTAAATTTCGCGGAGAATACTTCGGAAAGCCATAAATACACTTTTAAATAGTAAAATTGTGTCACTTCCTTGATTCCCGAAATTTTCAGTGCCGCCCTCGTAAAAGATTTTTATGGCATGTGTTATTTCAATCCGGTCTAGCTAAGCAGTTGCCTTCGTAAGTTGATAGACTTTCAAAATTTAACATGAAAAGCTTTAAAAATATATAGCCTATATTAGATCATTTGTTTTTATATAAAATTGTAAGAAGCGGTGTGGATTACCCTGGACTGCTGGAACAGGTTCGGCTTCATACACCCTATAAAATCTCGCGAAAAGGGAAATACACACCATTTGCTTTCGAAAAGTAATCTTGGCCATCACGCGATCATGAACAGGCTGCAACGATAATACAATGAGCTCCAGAAAGAAACAGACGTAGACATTTTTTTGAATAGCCTCTCTAAATTCAAAAAAATACTTCTAGGTGTAAGTTTGAGTACGGAATAATTTTGGATTTTTTTTTAATATTTTATTGCTTTTTAAATAAGCATTAAACACTCACATTTGCATGTCGTGGCAGCCTGTAATTGAATCTGCACTTAGCTTAAATCTTAGATAATAACTTAGGAATTTAATGTTTTTGGTGTAAGATTTGTTGGCTGTCCTTAATATATATATATATATATATATATATATATATATATATATATATATATGTGTGTGTGTGTGTGTGTGTGTGTGTGTGTGTGTGTGTGTGTGTGTGCGTGCGCGTGCGCGTGTGCATGTGCGTGTGCGTGCACGTGCGCGTGTGCATGTGCGTGTGCGTGTGGGTGTGCGTGTGCGTGTGCGTGTGCGTGTGCGCGTGAGCGTGTGCGCGTGCGCGCGTCGCGTGTGTGTGTGTGTGTGTTTATCTATATAGTATATATGAATCAGAGCACTGACTTTATTGACGAATATATCGCGTGCACTTACGTGGTAGAGCCACGTTGCTGCTGTATTATTTGTAAAACGAATTGGTCGGTTCGACCGGGGTTCACGCTTTCACAGAACACCAGCGTAAAATAGCAGCTTAAGTTTTGTTAAGCTGTATCTCATATAGTGAGTGTAGAGAACCGGAGACCCTTTTTACTGGCATTCCACCTTAGTCGTCAGGGGTAACAACGCATCTGCATTTTGATTCTTAATCGAGTATAAATGTAGATGTCTATGGGCCACAGCATCCACTTACCATCAGGTGGACTGAGTGCTAGTTTGTCACTATTGTTCTATAAAAAATAATAATCAAACAGTCGAATTAAAAACCTACTCCATTTTTTAAAATCCTATTTCAGATTAATTTAACAGTACATCGCACTCAAAGCTGTCATTAATATGAAGCTCATTAGAAACAATGGCAGTGAAAGTTCCGTTGTTTATGTTTGTATTGATTAAGAACATCGATTTGATTCAGGGCAGGTATGATCGAGATTGCGTACTTTCCAGAAAGGAGATTACAGAGCGAATACTTTGGCATGTACGATGGACACCGTTTCGTAATTTTGCTTAAAGTATCGAAATGCAAAACAAATGAAGTTGAAGTTAGTGACCTTTGATTACAAAATCCTTTTGATCACAAAAGTCTTTCGATCCCTGTTAACCTTGTGTCAATAATAATTGATTGTATTGATATTATAGTTAATGATGATTTAATTTTACGTACACAAAATAACCGGGTACACAAAATAAATAAGCAAACCAAGAATTAACGAGGGTTGCATCACCTGTATATGTAATGTGAATTTAACTAAACTGTGAGCTTTGAGTATGTGAGAAACTAATTAAATAATGATTTTTTATTATTGAAATTAAATAATGTTAGGTATTTAAATGTTTATAAATTATAGTACGTCTCCAGTTTGTTTAGACATCCGAAAGTGGGTGAGAACTGAATTTATAAGGTTACATTTCATTCATACATTTTTCGTTTATTAACTCCGTAATAGAAATTTACTACAAATTTCTCCTCTATCACGAAACTGTTTTACGTAAGAAAGCATATGAACAACCAGTCAAACCCGATACAATTATTTGTACACCATACAAATACTTATTTCGTACACCCAAGCCTAACGCTTAGCTACTGCTACTGAGATGTCTAATATAATGTACGCTTATTAGAAAACATATACTTAGAACATACAGATATTGGCAGCAGCGTAAGACCGCGGACTCTATAATATCTCCAGGAGTATAGCAAATATAGACGTTTAACTTCATGTTAATATTTTAGCGGGCCTAATGTCAGGCCATTCTTTATTAGACTACCTTTCGGTGCTGCAGATATAAAATGAAGTAGGTGTGTTAGTTTTTTTTTTATAGAATAAGGGCGACAAACGAGTACACAGGCCTGATTGTAAGTGGATTCTGTGGCCCATAGACATCTGCATTTATCCATGATTAAGAATCAAAACGCAGATGCAGGGGGCGACCCTGAGGACTAAGCTGGATTGCCTCGTTTCCAGTAAAAAAGGGTCTCCAGATCTCCACACTCACCATACGAAACAAAGCAGTATTAAGCTGCTGTTTTACCCTGGTATTCTGTAAGAGCGTGGTCCTACCCCGGTTTTGCCTACAACCATATGATAGCTGCAGCGTGGCTCTGCCACATTAATAAAAGATAGAAAATTAAATTAAATAAAAATATATAACAAAAAAACATACATAAGCCACACATAAACATACATATCATAAAAACATTATTAATTTAAGAGAATTCATCAACCAGTTTTATACAGAGGGCGTCTTAAGAGGCGACTACGGAATCGCCAGCGGTATAACCATCTACCGTTTACGCCTGGCGTAAAATACCCAGACCCGTGACAGACTGCAGCGTCGAAGGCGCTCGCGTCTGATACTGTGATTGTCAATCCATATGCCAAGCCTAACGATCAAAGCAATTCCTTCCCACAACGGGGAAATCAATCAGTAAACATTTACAGGCGAAACAAGTAGACTGTTTTTAATAGAGTAGTCAAACTACGAGCTTGCGACTTCATTGATAGTACATAGACACTCGCAAATTTTACAACGTGGTAGAGCCACGTTGCAGCTATATATAGCACGAATAGGTCGGCTTGACCGGTAAAGGACCATGCTCTCACAGAAGACCAGCGGAAAATAGCAGCGTAATGCTGATGTGTTTGGTATAGTGAGTGTAGAGATTCGGAGACCCTTTTTACTGGAATCGAGGCATATCATCTTAGTCCTCAGGAGTGACAACGCGTTTGCTTTTTGACTCTTACTTGAAGATAAATGTATATGGGCACAGCATTTTCTTACCATCAGGTGGACTGTGCGCTCGTTTGTCACCCAATGCTATAAAAACACGAGGTGAAGGAGAGATGGTGCCCCAAAAGTAAAGAAACAGCCTATTATATGCCTCATGCACGGACGTCTCTAGTTTGAGGGCAAAACAGAGTTCACGCTATTTGAGTAAAGTGCCTTCACAACCCTTTCGGGCGTTCAGTAAAATTTTATATTTCTAGTATTGCAGTAAGTTTAACTAATTTGAATCCAAACCAGTAATCGCAACGTTGATCGGATTTGAACTGGAGATCCAAAACTCATTTGGCGAATTCGCTGAGCCACGCATTCCCAATTAACAAAGTGACACTCAAGCTTTTGATTCGCAAAATAGCGAAGTCATTACTCTGAAACTTAACGACGAGAAAGTAGAAACCTTTTGCATACTATAATATTATAAACACTGTAATTAATAGCTGCCTAATAGAAAACCGTCTACCAATTGATAAAGGGACCAACTATAAATATGCATTATGAGACATTCCTTTCCTTTTTAACCGACTTCAAAAAGTTGGAGGGTCTCAATTCGTGTGTATGTTTATTTTGTATGTATGTTACGTGATATCTTCGCAGATTATGAACCGATTTTAATAATTCTTTTTTATTACATAGGTTTTACGTCAAGGGTTGTTCCAGTAATTTTGAAAAAAAAATTTCGCCCCCAAGGGTGGTAAATAGGGAAAAAATTTCATATTGAATTACGGTTTAAAACATTTCATATAATATCTTCGCAGATAAAGAACCAATTTTAACGATTCTTTTTTAAAAATAGATTATACTTTAAGAGTTGTCCCAAGTTGGGTAAATTGGGATACAAAAATTCCACCCTTAAGGGTTGCAAATAAATAACTTCTTTTTTAGCAATTTGAAGTCGGTTTTTTATACTTTTTGTTATAAGTTATAATCGTTTCTGATTACCGTTACTGTTACTGCATCTTTAAGTCCACTGCTGAACATAGTTGCCACGCTTGGCAAGCGGGTTGGCAATCGCAGTTTTTTTGTCGTTATTACGATGACGCTGCTGCGAATCTCTTGATTTGTTTCCCTCTGTTGCCTGTTACCTACGGGATGTTGTGGAGTGGTGAATACGAGTATTTGTACAGCGCCAATAAACGGTAAACGTATACAGTAACGATTTTTCTGATTATAAAAAATTATTTTCATGAGAAAACAATACGCAGAGTATACTTCTACCTTTTCTGTTTTTGTACAAAGAGTAAGACTTCGCATCAGTAACAACATTTATCTACATATTAGGCTGCAAGTCCTCAAAATCAACAACCACGCTTCAGTAGTATTTCTTGTTTGGAATTGAGTAATAGATGTCTATGAGCTGCAACAGTCGCCCATTATCAGATCACCACCGTTAATCTTTTGTCACTTCAATTATATCGCAAAAATTAAATGTTCAACAAGTGTTCAACACGGGGGACGTTTTATCGAGGCTATAATGATCGACTAATTGCCGAAAATTCATCCCAAATAAGGCATACACAAATTCTGCAGAGTATTGATTAGAAGAAGCCGAAAATTTGTACCGGAGATTGACAATAGGTGTTCTAGACTGAACCAAGCGGTGAACTTAATTATGCGCTGTTAATTATAACTAAAACAAAATGACTGACGTGGCACGTGACAGGCTTTGGACAATGCACTTGCTATGAACTAATTTATTATATGTAGCCGATAGTTTTACACAAGAACAAAATATGAGCTGCTAGGAAAAGGACACAGCGAAGAAATAAAGGCAGCTCATTTAATTGAAAAATGCATTCTCATTGCAAGGGTATCTGCGATTGTTTTAAAAATACCCGCTGGTGTACTTACGGAAAAGCTATGTCCGAGGTAGCTTAGAGACTAATCGCTCGCCGTTATTTTTACGATACTCGAGTACATTCGATTTGACTCCACCGGCACTGATGAAATTCGTCTCAACGATGAAGAAAAGTGTCTTGAGAAAATCTTAATGTCTGATGAATACTACAGACACTGTAGCAGCGCGGCAAACTAATTGTCTCATGACACTCAGAAGTAAGAGGAAGCATGTTCCTAGCAATGGCACGTATATATGCATATGCTATTTTACACGCCCAGCATACAACACACAATGTACCATATTTTTTATAAAACAAAGGTGACAAACGAGCACACAGACCATCTGACGTTAAGTGAATGCTATGGCCTATAGATATCAACATTTTATCCTCGATTAAGAATCAAAATGCAGCTGCGTTGTCAACCCTGAGGACTAAAATGGTAATTTTATACGCGGTAAATTTTATACGTGGTAGAGCCATGCTGCAGTTATATTACTAGTATAGTTGTAGCACGAATGGGTCGGCTCGACCGGGGAAGGACCACGCTTTCACAGAATACCAGCGTGAAATAGTAGCTTAATGCTGCTGTATTTCGTATGGTGAGTGTAGAGAACCGGAGACCCTTTTTACTGGAAACGAGGCATTCCATCTCAGTCCTCACGGGTGACAACGCATCTGCATTTTGATTTTTAATGGAGGATAGATGTAGACGTCTATGGGCCGCAGCAACCACTTACCATCAGGTGGACTGTGTGCTGGTTTGTCACCCTACTCTATAAAAAAAAAAACTAAAATGGAATGCCTTGTTTCCAGTAAAAAGGTCATCCAGTTCTCTACACTCATCATAACATCGTAACACAGTGGCATTGAGCTGCTATTTTACGCTAGTATTTCTGAAGAGTGTGGTCCTTCCTCGAATCGGTCGACCCATTTGGACACTACTTATATTTTGTACTCTACCACGTGAAAGTATTTTGCTGCAACGTTTTAATAAGAATTATAACAACTGAAACTGTTATTGTGGGCCAGTCCCGTATAATCCGTGACGTTTGACCGATTTACGAATCGAAAATATTTCGATACTGTCGAACCCAGACGTTTTACGATGTGTCGTAATTCAATTGATTACACGCATTACGTGGTCGCGTGGCTTCGAATTCGCCATGAAATCACAAATTAGCCGTGAAACAGACATGTAATGTACCAATACTTGAGTGATTGTGTTAGCTATTAAAGTGATAGTGAACAATGATAAAGTGATAACTTAACTACCCGCTTTTTTACTTTCTTCTGTATATTTTTGGGTTTGCAACATTTGCTGTCTTCTTGACATGATTAACCTATTAGAAAAACTTGCAGATTATCTACAACCCGCTAAGCATAGAAAATGAGTGTTAGTGAAATGAAATTAAGTAGTTTAATCGTATGATAATCGTAAAGGCATTTCATATAGATACATAAATTACACCGGGAAAAGTTTTTTCCGCGCGGGATTCAGACCTACGGCGCAAGCTCTAGCTTATGTAGAACAGTTGATTTTAAGTAAACCACGCCGACATAACTCTTAATAAAATTGAAATATGTTACTATAGTAGATGCAACACTATTGTAATTACTTACTCCTTGGATTCCGCGTAACATCAGCGATTAATTGATCATTTAATTACTAGTTCTTATTTAAATATGAACGTAAATAGTGGATTACTGCAAGTCTCTTGGATCTTCAACACAGTTTTAACAACAGGTCCTCAAAGTAAACAGTAGAAAGTTAACAAAACATAACCGATGATTAAGCACTTTGTCGCTACTCCTCGCCGGCGCGGCGACGGGTTTAGCACCTAACTGCCAGTTATAATATAACCATATATGGTTAACCGTAAATCCCTTTCACCGGTTAGTTTAACGCTTAATGCAGTAAGCGTTAATTTATAGGACTCTAAGCGCAGGTTTTATATTAGTCACGAGGATTTCAATATTTTAAAACAAATCATTGCTTATCGAATTTGAAAGCATAAATATCATTTCAACGTGGTAGAGCCATGCTACAGCTTTCTTATGGTTGTCACACGAATGGGCTGACTCGACCAGGGAAGGACCACGCTTTCATAGAATACCTGCGCAAGAGTGTTTCACAAGGTGAATGTAGAGAACCGTAGACCATTTTAACTGAACATCGGACTACGAGTAAGAGAACATGAGATAGAGATAGAGATTCTATCCTGTTCAAATGGCTAGTCTGTGTTGAGACTAACTGCCCTAGCTGAAATTTTCCCTGAAGAACGTTATTACTAAAAAGAGCTCAGCGGAATCTTTTCTGCTTTGAAATTCTCCAATTTTTTTTAGAATTTAAGGGTGACATACGAGCACACAGTCCACCTAATGTTAAGTGGATGGTATGGCCCATAGAAATTTACATTAATCTTTAATTAAAATCAAAATACAGATGCGTTGCCAGCTCTGAGGACTGGAATGGAACGCCTAGTTTCCAGAAAAAAGGGTCTCCGGTTCTCTACACTCACCATACGAAACACATCGCCATTAAGATGCTATTTTACGCTGGTATTCTGTGAGAGCATGGTCCTACCCCGGTCTGGCCGACCCATTCGTGCTGCAACCACAATATAGCCGCCGCATGGCTCTGCCACGTAAAAACGAGAGAAGACCTAGCTGTGGAACATACTCGTATGTCATTGTCAACTTTTACTTTACAACCACTTGCATAAGAGAAAGTGTTTGAATATTATTGTTCATAATCAAGCAATTTAGTCGTTTGTTTGTTAGTCGTGCCGCTAAGGTATTTGTTGAAACAAGCCGCCGGAGTAAACGGCAGTTACTATACGCCCGAAGCAGTTACAACTTTGAATACACCAGCATTTGCTCCTACAATAGCACGTAATGCGTAGCTCAGGGACTAGGTTATTGCCTCAAATTTTATAGCACCTAAACAATCCGATTTCGATTTCCTTTCATGCTTTTAGTGTTGACTGTCTGACTTAACTCGTCATCAGGATTGAGGGAAAACACCCGTGCTTTGTTTGTGATAAGACAACCCAACATGATGGACAAAGATCGGGATGGGGATCATGAAAGAAGACAGCAGCGAACTCGATCCATCCATTTCGCGGTCTCTAGCTAGGGGACGTCGGTATCCACACCGACGAAAGATGGAGATCCCCTTCGGCAGTTTCTACTACATCCTTCGTGTCAAAATCTTAAAAACGATTGGCGAGCTTTTTGTATTAAGACACCACCAGCCACCACACCGCACGGATAACCGCATTTCGTGGGCGTCGTAATAGACGGCTACTATGGGATAAGCCAAAAATGTATATGGCTTCCGATATAAGGCGATACGAGTATAACCATGTCTTTACGCCAGGTCTATAACACATTGAAAGAGATTAATTTTACGGAAATTCAACACGATAAAGTCTGTAAAATAAGTTTTATTCAAATAGTGGTACCATCACCTCATTTCGCCAATTGGCGTAAAATACCCGGGCGGCAACAGACATCAGACAACAATGTCAAAGATGAAGACGATCTGGTTATGCGAATGTCTATCGTCCTCGGCGTGACGATCACAAGTTTTTTTTATTAATCAAGCTTTTATATATGAACATAAGATTGTTTTTGCCTTGTTCTTGGTATTGTTCTTGATATTGCTAGCAATAAAACTTGATAATAAGTGTAAAATATTTATTTTGACCACTTGTTTCATACGTGATAGAGCCACACTGCAACAATATTTTGGTTGTAGCACGAATGTGTCGGCTCGACCGGGAAAGAACCACGCTCTCAAAGGATACCAGCGTAAAATAACAGCTTAATACTGCTGTGTTTCGTATGGTGAGTGCAGAGATCCGGAGAATCTTTTTTATTGGAAACGAGGCATTCCATCTTAGTTATCAGGGGTGACAACGTATCTGCGTTTTGATTCTTAATCGATGATAAATGCCACATCATGCACTTACCATTAGGTGGACGGTGTGCTGGTTTGTAACACTTATTCTATGAAAAGAAATAAATGATACATGCACACAAATAATGTATGTCGGGAACTAACTTGAAATACGGTCTACGTACAAAATGTACTTCGTACATGACCTCTGACGCCTGTTGTTATTATAACAGCAATTTCTTCGCAGCACTGATTGTGAATATTACACTCTTAAATTTTTTTAGATAGGTACTTGAAGTTTATTCCATTAATATTAATAAATTTTACTTTTTTTTTGTTGCAGGTGAAAGAAAAAAGCAACCGAGAAGATCTGAAAACCGATATACAACACAGGAAAGAAACATTTTACAGGGTTTGTAAAATTATTTTACTTAACCAATTTTACCCTAATACGTCGTAGTTAGTGTCACCTTGACTGCTACATTCCTTTTGACACTAAACTACACAAGACGTAGTGCATTATCATCATCAATAGTAAATTATAAATCCACGCTTTAATTTGGACTTGTAACCGCCATTTCGAGTAGGGGCGGCGTAATAATATCCAATACCCTCGTCCTAAGGGTCCCGAGTATCGCCCTGAGTAAATAAGAGTCGACATAGGGAAACATTAAACCAGGAGATGGACAGCAACATCTCTCTGATAAAACCCCAAAATAAAAAAAAATACGTGGTAGAGCCACGCTGCAGCTATATTATGGTTGTAGCACAAATGGGTCGGCTCCACCGGAGAAGGACCACGCTCTAACAGAACACCAGCGTAAAATAGTGGCTTAGTACTGCTGTGTTTCGTATGGTGAGTGCAGAGATCCGGAGATCTTTTTTACTAGAAATCAGGCCTTCCATGTTATTCCTCAGGGGTGACAACGCATCTGCGTTTTGATTCTTAATCGAGGATGTAGATGTCTATGGGCCATGGCATCCACTTACCATCAGGTGGACTGTGTACTTATTTGTCACCCTTATTCTATAAAAAAAATCACACGCGCGCCAAGCGTGGCAAATATGGCCAAATCCCCTCAATGAGGTTATTTACGGGGGAGGCATATGTTCAACAGTAAACTTTTAATGAATTGATGGCTAAGTCCACTACTTTTCATTGGCCACCCTCATATTCTTAGAAAGTACAGTTCTGATTAATTGACTTTCTGCATGATTAATTAAGTCGTCAGTAAAGAATCACCCAACATTGCAGCTGTGCTTGCCATCACAAGACACTCGAGAACTTTCTTGCCCATCGGTTGTTGTTCCTCCAACTATAATAAGTCCATTGCCACTTCAGTTGTGTTCACTGTTCATTGTTCACTGATCTGTTCACGCCATGGCTTGTAAATAATAGTTGTGATTGTTTCAGGAGGCCCCTTCAGACGAGGACTCGGCGGTGTCCTCTGCGCCCGCCTCTCTTTCACCACAGCCGCTCAGCGACATGTGGGTTAGTATACAAATGAAAGTGCATTAAAATTGCAGAATTAAAATAATTGACAAAAATTTTAGTTAACTGGGACATAAATATAAAAAAATTATTAAGATATTTTTTCTTAAACTTTTTGTCTTTATTTCTTCTTTTACTATAACCTATGTTAATCCACTGCTGATTATTGGCCTGTTTGAAAATATGCTACTAGTTGATTTCAAAGCATTGTCCAATACGCACTATGGTATTGGACAATGCTTTGAAATCACTATACCATACAAATCACTATAGCATACAAACACTGTTCTGTATGTTCTGTACAGGATTTGAAGCCTGGGCCTCACAGTTCCGTAGTCAAGTTTTGTGCACTGCGTTACTTCTTACTCTACGGGTGTGTTCCAATATACACTGTGACTACAGTTAGGTGTAACGTCAATTCAGTATACTATGAAGCCGTTTCCGTACTGCGGCAGTATACTGGTGGTCCATTAAAAAAACGAATTTTCCACCATTAAGAGTACCGATCAGTGCTCGCAGTGTATATCGTTACACGTGGTAGAGCTGCTGCAGCTATATTACGATTGTAGCACGAATGGGTCGGCTCGACCGGGGTAGGACCACGCTCTCACAGAATACCAGCATAAAATAGCAGCTTAATATTGCTGTGTTTTGTATGGTGAGTGTAGAAAACCGGAGATCCGTTTTATTGGAATCGAGGCATTCCATCTTAGTCCTCAAGGGTGACAACGCATCTATATTTTGATTCTTAATCGAGGTTAAATGGCCACAGCATCCACTTACCATGAGGTGGACTGTGTGCTCGTTTGTCACCCTTATCCTATAAAAAAACACGACCTATATCTGTCATGACGTATTATTTTCTTCAGTTTCATAATATTCTTAATAGCAGGAGCCTTAATGCTGAGTTTGCATTATCTGTTGTTTTTTTACTAATAGACTGGGATTTGACGACAGCAGCCAAGTCTGATAAATTTATATAAAAAACTAGCTTACCAGGCAGACGTTGTTCTGCCCTTCGACCATCCTTTGTCATGTCCTATTAAAAATTCTTAAATTCGCAAAAAAATTGTGGGTACATGGGAAAAAAAACTATCCTATCTCTCCAGTTGGACCAAACTGCACACGGTGTGCAAATTTGATTAAAATCGATTCAGTAGTTTAGGAGTCCATCGCGGACAAACAACGTGACACGTAATTTATACTATATATATATATATATATATATATATATATATATATATATATATTAAATTGAAGCGTTTGTAATGTTGAAATTGTTGAAATAACTGCCTTTTATTGAGCTGAGGGGTTATTTGCATGCCATTAAGACGTGAATAACTATTTTTTGTAATGGACCTCTTGGCGAACTAATAGAGAGCCATACCAGGAGTGAAGTAGGCTCTATTTTATCCGAAAAACTTAGTTTTTTTTTGAGAAATCGAATAATTGGTAAAATAATTCATAACGCCACATTAATATATCGTACCTACGCAAAGCCAGGACTAGCGCTAGCTAGCTAGTATTCCATTAAAAAAAACATAGCTACGCATATCTTTTGCCGTCTTTGTCAGGTTAGCATTACCTGCAAGAAATGCATTGTCAGCAAAACGTTTCTTTACGTCGGCCTTCAATCATTGTGTGCGCATCTCATTATTTTATTGCTAAAATGTCAGGCAGTATTGCAGTGCAAACACGTTGTCACCTATATAGTAGGTTAGTAAGCGATTGGTGCCTGTATCTTGCGTCACACGCGTTGTGTTCCATTGTTGTGTACGGTATCCATGTTGGATTGTCTTTTTATTGAGACTCACGTGTGATGTGCTTGTGAGAGCCGTGGTAGCTCAGATGGTTAGCGCTCGCTGTAAATTTCACAGTACGCGAGCAAACCGGGTTCGATCCCCGCCGGCATCAATGAAATTGTTAATTACAATTTTAAATGCTGATTTACCACGTGCTTGGCGTTAAAAAGTTCCACGTTACGCTAAAAATAGCTATATTCAATCAGCTACTTACTTTAGCTACTCGCTGATATCTTGCTGCCAAGAAAAACGACTAGAGGTCTAGCATTTCGAGCTGAATATCTTGCTGCTAGCAAAAAGCCTCTGGCAATTCCAGCTGAAAAAAAGGAAAAACTATCAAGCGCGGTCCCCCACTATTTTGTACCGTCTAAAGTAAATTCATGGCCACTTTATTGACTTTGTCCGCCATCCACAGTCGTGCGGTGAGTGCCGCTCGGCGGCGGAGCGCGCGGCCGCGGCGACGCGCGAGTGCACGCGGCTCGCCGACGCGCTGCGAGACGCGCGCGACCAACTCGAGCTCATGGAGTTCCGACTGCTTGAGTTGGAGGACGCACATCCCGAGAAGGTCGGTACTCATTTCTTATTTACGTTAAATAACCGTTCAATTTAATTTATCGAATGGCTCTATAGAGTTACGTCACTAATATTATCAGAATATCTGTCGATATTAGTGATGTAATTACGCCATCTCTAATATTTGCCTTTGGTCGTTTTCTTATATTTCCGTGTTTTAATAACTGTTTAAAATAGTTTTTTTTGTAATTTTATTGTGGAAAAATGTGATTTTGTGACATTACAAATGAAGCCTTTTAAAATTAAGGTGTGTCTTATTCGCTTATAATAGGTGGTATGCAGTTTCTGAACGGATATAAAAGGCGCGCAATAATACGTAATTATTAAGGTCCTTGTTTGTTACAATTTACTGCTTAGCCTCACTTAAACTAGAGTATTTAAGCAATATCATACGTAGATATTACTTGGAGTGTAGCAGTACAAAGCTTTACTAATATACCTATTATATAAGAATATATTATGTATATTGTAGCAGATATTAAGAAATACGTTATATCTAAAAATACGTTATTCCTTTTACACTTAAATCCAATGGTATTAGATCAAAAAGAAAAAAAGAAAAAGAGTTTATTATAAAATTCTCCAACTTTAAGGTAATTTTCGTGATTACTTTTAACTTTTAATCTTATTTTTCCTTTTGCTCTATTTATTTTATGTTTCTACCTCTATCATCTCTAATGCTTTACACCACCCATGTAACCAGACAGATATAAGGTAAAAATAACGTTTTAATCACGTTAATTTTACCTTTTTATCTCTCTACTTGTAAAATTAAATTCATTCAATGTCATCATCAAGAATTTGTAGTTATCTGTTGATAGTTACCACCAAATCCGGGCAGCAACAAACTCAAATAATCGTTATTAGAGTAAAGCCTAAATAATATTTTAAATTCTTTTTTTATCAATGTTCCATTTCATCCAGCACTTACAAGCTCAAGTTGCTCAAGTCACAAGTGTCACTCACACGCAAGCCTTATGGAATGTGAATAGAGATGGGATCGTATTTAATTCTGATACATATCTATCGATATGTTTATATACTCGTTATATATATATATATATATATATATATATATATATATATATATATATATATATATATATATATATATATATATATAGTTTTTTTTAAATATCTATATTTAAAACAATGATAGCCTATATGATAGTTAATATCAAATTTATAGTGGATATAAAAGAATATTAGTGCCTATTGATGAAAAAAAAATATTTCACATCATTTTGTGCGTTTGTAATTTCTACTTTTCTTTTCTAAAATTATTTTTGCTAGTCAATTCAGTTAGATTTAATCTTCTTTCGTAGAATAAGCTTCTATTGGGCAATGTTTTGAACATAACTTCTCAGAAGGCTTTATTTTAGTTCTAAAGACGCCCATACGCATATATCTTTTTTAAATTAAGCATAAAGGTGTTCGATAAATTTTAACTACAACAACAACAACAACAACATATTTCCGAATGTTGTAAATTGCGGATGAGATATTGCAATAACTCCAATACACATAAAGACGCATTCGATACCCGCTCTTTTCTTTCTTTTTTATAGGATAGGGTGACAAACGAGCACACAGTCCATCTGTGATTATAAGTGGTTGCTGGTGCCCATAGACATCTCGTGACTCGTGTCCCGTGAGGACAAGATGGAATGCCTCGTTTTCAGTAAAATGGGTTTTCGGTTCAAGTACCATACGAACCACAGCAATGTTGAGCTGCTACGAGTATTTAACGTTCAATTCAGTTCAATTCAATTCAATTTATTTGCTAATCTTGTTGTATACATATGGTCTTAATTATAAAAATAGTTTCAAACAAGAACCTTGCAAGGGCACTGCCAATATCGGCAATCATTATTATTATTATTACATTTGCATTATGGTATTATTAATAAAGTTATCAAGTAATGAATATTTACAATTAACTTAAATAATAACGAGATCATACTATATTATATATTCCTATTTCATTTGCATAGGGGCAGTGTTTACGATATGTAATTTTGATGTAAATGTGGATAGTTTTAATTTTGGTCTTAAATTTTTAGGGCGAAAATATTGACGGAACCATTCGATATTATTTCTAACTAGTGAGCATATTTCAGACATATATAGGAGTATTAATGTCAGAATATTATAATTAATAAAGTAATTTCTACAGCTTTTCATTGAGTCAATATTTGCAAGTATGCGAATACATTTTTTCTGAATGAGAAATACTCTATCAGCGTCTGTGCTGTTACCCCAAAGTACCACACCGTAGCGTATCCAGGCGTCTGCGTACGCGTAGCAGGCACAGGTTGCTGTTTTTAAGTCGGTGGTTTTTTAAGTTCTATAAGAGCGTATGTAAAACTAGATAACTTTTTGACAACTTTATTGATGTGTTCCTTCCAATTTAAATGTACATCTATATTTATACCTAGGAGACAATAAGAATTAACAGATTCTACGGGAATATTAAGGTATTGGTAGTTGATATGTATGGGGCGTTTTGGCGAGGTTGTGATCTTGAGGCCAGCAACTTATTACATTTAAAGTACAGGTTAGGAGATGATGTTATTAATTATTCTGTGGGAGCGTGGTCCTTCCCCGTTCGAGCCGACCCGTTCGTGCTATAACTACACTACTAATATAGCAGCAAGGCTCTACCACGTTTAAAATTTATGATAATGTTAATTGCAGTTTATGAGACAAATAATTGATGTTTAAGACTCACAAAAATATCAAATATTGTTTAATTAAATTTTAAAGTAGAATATTATTTCTTCGCTGTACAAGTTCTTAACGTATCATAAATCACAACCGCTTTTGCTGTTAACTGGGTCAGAGTAAAACTAATTGTATTAAGTTAAGTAGACGCAATGCTGCCCGGAGCTGATCCAGTCTTAGATCAATGCCAAGGGTCAGTTCATAAGCGTTACGTTATCTAGGCAGTGACGTCTAAAGGCTTTAGAAAGGAGATTTTAATCGCATTTGTTAAAACTAATAGCGCTGCCTACCTTCATCGAAAATTATTTATTAGTATAATTCTTATCAAAATATTAAGCACCTAAACTAGCGGCTCCAACTGTTGAGTTCGTGGTTTAAATATCCATCGTGTGTCAATATTTTTACAAAGTAAGATACGTGAGGATAATATGGTCACCTTAATCTTTGCCGCCTTATAAAACAAAAACTAAGAGGAGGACAGAGACAAAAACACAAAGTCGTATACTATAACTAATATATTAAGAATGAAATAGCAAACGAGCCTTGGCAATAATTATGAACACATCGAAAAATTAATTAAAAAAAACTTACTACACTACACCATACTAAAATATTTACTATACTATCAACTGTCAAAATGGCGTTGATAAGGCAGCACCCTTTTGACCCTTTATTATTCATTTGAACGATGAAGAGCTATCGTATCACAAAGAAAGAAAGAATATGTAAACAAGGCTGTAGTTTTAGAGTTATAAAAAAGTGACCATATTAACCGGATGACCATATTACCCGGATGATCATATTAACCGGATGACCATATTACCCGGATGACTATATTACCCGGATGACCATATTAACCGGATGACTAACCGAATCAACATGACCATATAACATACCATTAACCGTGACCATATTAACCTTACGTACTATATTTTAAATCAATAATTAGAAATAAAATCTTGTAATAATCTCGAAACAGGAAAAAAACAACGAACTACAACATTCTACTAGCTGTATGTCGACTACGTAAATAGCATATAAAAATTATGTAGCATTTGAACTATATGTGTATTTATATAATGGAATTATATGATGTCATTAAGAATTGAGATTGTACCGTAGACTTATTTATACACAAAAGGCTTGGTCACGAAATGTATAAAACCGTACGAGTGGGTTGACATTTAGCAACAATGTCCATAACAAATGTGACTCGGTGTTTGTTTGTCGTGGAAACAAATGACGTTTCCTCATTAGGAGAGTGATCTTTGTCATTATGATGCGGGCAAATGTCTCGCGAACACATCTGACGTAACAACTTGTGTAGGAGTTGACTTACGCTGGCTTGCATGTTCTATTGAGGCACGCGTCTGATGCTGCGAAGGTCGCGTCGCTTAGTATACAGAGGAAAGGTTATTTCCACAAGGTTTTGGAATCGCACTTTGTTGTTTTATTTGTGTAGTTTTTTTTAAATATAATTTAAATATAGATTTATACGTGTTAGAGCCACGCTAAGCAATATCATAGTTTTAGCACGAATTTAGGACGACGCACTCACAGAATACCAGCGTAAAATAGCAGCTTAATACAGCTGTGTTTCGTATGATGAGTCTTTTATCAGGAAACCCTTTTTACTGGAAAAGTGTCCTTCCATGTTACTCATCAGTGGTGACAACACATCTGCATTTGGATTCTTAATCGAGGATAAATGTAGATGTCTGGGCTACAGCATCCACTTACCACCAGGTAGACAGGTGTGTTCGTTTGTCACCCTTATTCTATAAAAGCTATGGAAATAATTATAAGTTAAAAATGGAAACCATTTTTTTCAAGTCACTAGCTCATCGGGAAGTTCAATTGAGAAGTTTCAAGTCACTAACACATCGGAAAGTTAGTTTAAAATCAATTGCGAATTTCGTACCGAACAGACAAGAAAGCTGATAAAAACGTGGTAGAAATACAAATCAATATAAACAACACAAATCTACAAACGGTCTTTTGCGTAGTTCACTTTTCAGCTAGTATCACCAAAAACAAATAAATGCGGAACATGTGAAATAATTACAATTTATAGATCCGGTATAATTATAGGCTGAGGGGCATTCTAAGTTAGTTGCAAGTGGTGACGACGCATCTGTTGCCTGCTTTGTTTAAAGTTGATTGTAGGTGATCATAGAATGCAGTACCACTTACAATCAGCTGGATTGTAAAATTACTGTTCACTTTAATACCTATGTCTAATGTGATAATGCTCCTGCATCTTGATTCTGCATCGGTTTTTTTATATGATAGGGTGATAAACGAGCACACAGACACACAGTCCACCTGATGGTAAGTGGCTGCTGTGGCCCATAGATATCTACGATTCGATCAATCGTCCTCGATTACGAATCAAAATGCAGATGCGTTGTCACCCGTGAGGACTAAGATGGAATGCCTCGTTTCCAGTAAAAAGGGTCTCCGGTTCTCTACACTCAACATATGAAACCCAGCAGCATTAAGCTACTATTTGACGTTGGTATTCTATGAGAGCCTGGTCCTTCCCCGGTCGAGCCGACCCATTCGTGCTACAACTATACTACTAATATAACTGCAGCATGGCTCTACCACGTATATATGAATATAGAAATGAATGTTTAGGGCTTATCATCCTCTTATTTTGTCAAGCGATATTTAAAGTATTTAACTTTCATAAAAAGCAAATGCGGACTACGGAACTGAAAGGAATATAAAATTTTACAATCTCAATTCGAGACCTTAATTGTTATACACATTATGTTTAGAAGAATAAGTAATTTATTAACATTATGCATATGTAACGATGCCTGAATTATAATCTATTTAATAAAAAAGAATATTCAAAATATATAACTGCCGAATACATCTCAAAACATCCATCCAAAAAGAGTTATATTCGAATGGTAAACCTGCTCCTTTTTTGGAGTCGAATTAATATCTATTATAAAAATAGAATTATCTACGATGCCTTATAAATGAATAGTCTCTTATTTTTCTTTTGCTTTTGTGTATTTTACTAAAAGCAATTTTAGGTTCGGTGCAATTTTAGCAACGCGATAGAAACCTACGTCCTGTGTGACAGTGCAAAAAAGGAACATAACAAAAATTTGTAAAACATCAGTTTATTATGAGATCAGGTCTGTTATTTTCAAGAACTTTATAGAGCAGGGAAGTCTCCGCTATGCTACTCCAGTAAGTGATTCTAAACTATCCGAAATATTTTTAAATTAAAGGACAATTTTGAATAGACGTAAGAACTATCAGCAAATTTATTGCACCGAACCTAAAATTGCTTTTAAAACAATACATAACCTTATTTTGAAGCTTTTCCTGTTTTTTGTATGTTATTTATAAATGAGCAGTATCAAGGATTTTAATAAAGAATCTGCAATTGTTAATTTTTATTCAGTCGTAAACAAACAATGTAAAACCAGTCATCCGATTGTTTATTTGTCTCCTAATGGACAATAGATTACGCATTTGGTTGTAAATTGAAAACTCTTAAGCCAATAGAGTAACGTTTTGATAAAGTAGGTGTATCTTGAAGGCTTGTTCGTGCGTACGTATAAAACTTATCTAGCAATTAGCATAATTAATAACTATCACGAACAAGGCCATTAGGGTCGTAATATATTACAGTATACACTGACAAAATATAAGAGAAAATCAATGTCGTAAATATATATATATATATATATATATATATATATATATATATATGTATATATGTGTAGTGACGTTTAAGAATGCCACTACCCCACATCGTCCCAGGGGTGTTGTCTGAGGCGACAGAAGGAAACAAACCAGGATGATCTTCCTGATAATAAGTGAAAATAATCAAACGGTCGCAGGTTCGAATCCGCAACAAGCATTTTAAGCTCACCAGGTGTGGTTAAAGGTTATATTAGTAATGTAAATATCATTGCTAATACTCGTTTGTTTGTTTACTTTAAAAAATAGAAACCTAGAGTTTTTCTAAATTATATCTGGTTAAATTTATTTGAACTTAATAAGGTGTTTGCAAATATTTACCTCATTCTATGGTCTTCTTTTTCTTATCGAGTCGAAGGTGATAAATTAATTTGTATGTTACACAAATATTGAAACATATCGTCATAATCCTTGAGATCATATCTATGAAGCAGTAATATTGCTGGAAATGAATCGCGAAAGTATGGGGAATTTGCTGATATCATCTCTTTTTAAAGACGTTGCGCAAATTTAACGCTGCGTCTCATAATATCTAGACTAGTACCATATTGAATTGGTTTTATGCACCTCTGTTAAAAACCACGTTACAACACCATAAAGGTGATTTTAAAAGGAATTGAAGGATCATTCTACTCGTATTTCGTAAATCTTAATAATATAATTACGTGTCACGTTTCTCCGCCATGGACTCCTAAACAACTTAAGCGATTTTAACAAAATTTGCACACCGTGTGCGGTTTGGCTCAACTTGAGAGTTAGGATAGTTTTTTTGCCTATGAGTGACCCACAATTTTTTTTGCGCATTTAAGGATTTTTAATAGAACATGACAAAAGGTCGTCGAAAAGGGCAGAACAACGTCTGCCTGGCAAGCTAGTTAATACTTATAAACTTATCTAACTAACTTTTTATGTCTTCTTATCCCTTGATGCTGCGATGCATTGAATCAGTTACAAGTATATATAGCAGTTCATCCTACCATTTCCGTTTCGGTCTGGCGAATTGCGGTTTTCCGTAAGTTCGAGTCCGCTTGCTGATTGATTTTACCACTTAACCTGTCTGTTTTACGTGAATTGACTTTCAATTTTAAAGATTTATTATGATAAAAATAATCGTTTAATTATGATATTTTTTTCTGTTTCGACTTCTTTCATTATCAGATAAGTTGACCTGAGCAAAACATAGAGATCATTTTAATATTAGTAAGTTTTAGCTGTGTTAGAATTGACTTTTTATACTTGGTAGAGCCACGCTGCAACTATATTATGGTTTTAGCGCGAATGGGTCGGCTCGACCGGGGAAGGACCACGCTCTCACAGAGTACTGTCGTAAAATAGGAGCTTAATACTGCTGTGTTTCATATGGTGAGTGTAGAGATCCGGAGAGCCTTTTTTACTGGAAACGAGGCGTTCCATCTTAGTCCTCAGGGGTGACAACGCATCTGCATTTTGATTCTTAATCGAGAATAAATGTAGATGCCTATGGGCCACCACATCCACTTACCATCAGGTGGACTGTGTGCTCGTTTGTCACCCTTATTCTATAAAAAAAACGAAGGCAAAGATTACTGATGATTTTCAGCCATATGTGCACGTCTTATAACAGTTGCTGTTATGCTCTACGTATTTAATTAGATCTAATTCCAATCCTCTGTTGCTTCATAGCCAGTACAATAAACTAACAATGAAGATGTAGAGCCGTTCTCTACAATCGTTAATTAGTTTACTTTTGAGCAAATTGCAAAAACTTTTACGGTTTACGCCTGGCAATTTCGCTTGCCATATACGTACGTATAGAACGTTAGTAGATCACTAGGAAGTATTTTTTTACCTTAGCAATACATAACCTGTAGTGTTTGTTTATCTGTTATTTAGAGTCTTTATTTTTAAAAATTTTCTTATTTCTGATTACAACATGTCAAATGGAGCACACAACCGAAAACCGATTTTAAAAATGTTTTTATTCTTTACTGATATGTTATTAAGGTTAATTTCTCCGCTGTATTCACAAAATGTTCATTAATCTCAGATTAGGCACGGTAATATTATCTATACAGTATTGTAACTCGGCCGTATCTTTCAAATAAATGCCTACAGCCGTGCGGCACGTAAACATGTGATAGGGTTACCTGCCTCCAGAATTTTTACATTTGCCTACTTTGTGTTTCCATTTAGTTTTATGATTGTAAATATACTTTTTATATAAACAAATAAAATAGGTACTTTGTGAATCGAATAGGAAGTGTTCAATAAAAATGCGTGTCGTTTTTTGATTGGTAGATTTAATTAAAAAAACCATGTTTATGTTTGAATAACAAATCGGTTAAATAAATTTGCGACCGAAAACTATTTGCACCTCGGCTGAGACTTACGAAATGCTTTATTATTAGATTTTTAAATATAAAAAATCCGCTTTCTAATATAAAGCTAAAAATAATATAAATTAAAAATTGTTTTGGGAAACATGGACAACGTGGTGAAAAGGAATATCTTTTAATTGGTTATATTTACAATTTATATGTTTGTTTTTAAATGAAGTTCAGATTTATTATTTCTTTATTTCTATTCTATTATTTATTTCCTCCATTTTTTAATATTTGACAAAATCATGACTGCGGCACAGTCTCGACTGTCTGCATGCCGAGCGCATGCCGAGATCGAGGCGCGTAGGCATAGCTCTCGCTTCGTCCGTTTGTATGAAGTTGGAATACTGTATAGATAATATTACCGTAGATTAGGAGTGTAGCTCAGTATAATTATCAAACTTTTTCCATTCTGCTAAATTTATGTAGGACACCATAGAGAGAGAGAACTAGAAAACCTATGTACAAAGACCTGTTGGTTGGTGATATATTAGATAAATTGCAGTTAACAACTGACAAAATAACAAAGAACTATAAAAACATTTTGCTATAAATTCTTTAACTTATTGTCCTCATAGATATCACTTAAACGTAATTTAATTATTAGAAAATCTTATTATTCGGATTGATTCTAGTCGCCAAATTTCACAAACGCATATCGCATCAAAATTCACGGTACCATTCTCGCCATCTGGATGCTTAGCGGTCCATCACTGTGCGTTTTAATGGAAGTTTTCTTCCTCGTACAACATCTCTGTGGAATTGTTTACCACCGGCGATTTTTCCGGACGGATATGACTTAGGGAGTTTCAAAAAAAGCGTTTTTTTATTTATTTATTAGGTAAGCCGCATGCTTGTTTACCCCCTCCTTTATAAAAAAAATACTTAACCAAATTTCACTGACATATTTCCTAAATAAAATATGATCACCAAAAGTATAAAATAGAGCGAAATAAAAACTCTACATCATGGTACGTGTAGGTAACATACTTGTATCGGCAATTGTATAGAATTAACGGTAAGTTAAAATGATTTTGGTTGACTTATCAATTTCTCTATCATACGGTATTGTATAGTTAGAGGTCCCAGCTTTTTGATTCACACTAGTGATCTACCCCTACTTTGCACGGGTGATTTCTGGAACTTGACAACAGTGCCACCTACCGGGTGAAACTGTGAATATTAACCATTTAGGGACTTACTCAAACCCGCACAAAAAAATTTATCAGAACCTGTCGAGCCAGTTTCGAGTTTTAGCGAGTCTAATGGACTGCAATTGATTATTATATATAGAGATATGGTATTTCATGTAAAATAGCGCAATTGGGTCAGCTTGACCGGGGTAGTACAGCATTCACTTGCTATAAGGTGGTCACCCTAATTATATTAAAAAATTGTGACTATTATGAAGTTCAGTTAAAGGCGAAAAAAAACCGCTTTGTTTTAAATTATTTTTTTATTAAAACCTTATTGTCAACCTCACGTCATAGTCCTCTTTTATTTTACTAAAATATATTATTTAAGAATTATCGTATATACCTACCTATACCTAGTACACATACATAGAATACAATATTTTATAATAGGGTATAGAATCATATGGTATGGTATATTATGCTGTGTATTCTGTAATTCTGCGTAATCTTAAATATTATATCATTAATAACCGTTTAGAATATATTATAATCACCTGGCGAAGTTAGAACATGGTGGCATCTTACGAATGCTTTCGGAACGTAATATCTGCGCAGGAAATATCATAGTACCACAAGTGTGTGTGCACCACTGCGCAGTGACAATGTAAGACAATCCACTATTGGGTAGTGAAGCAGGAGTTGAAAAGCAACGTCTTCATAACAACTGAAATTATAAAAAACTACGGTTGCCAACCCACTTGCCAAGCCTGTCAACTATGAGATGTGAGGCATTCTACGGGACAACTCAATATTTAGTAATGGACTCTTTATGAGCTGTAATGAATAAATAAATGAATGTAGTGCACAGTCATTCCATCGTCCTGAAACCGTCTTGAGCGCTTCTCTGACGTAATGTTCGTGTGATAAAATATTCAAACTATACACGAACATAGGTTAGGATCCAGTGTTACAGACGCTGCGACGGACAAACAACGGCAAAACCCAAAATAAATTTTTGCTATGACTGGGTCGAAATCTAGGACTCATTGAGTTGTAAGGTAAGTATTACGCGATGCAAGTCTCGTCGCTACTGCGTCTATAAGTTGTAGTTTTATCAAGAAAATTTTAAATAATCGCAAAATACCTAAGTAATGGAACTATTGCATAAGCTTTTGCCGTTCGTATGCCTAATTACGAAAGTCAAGTGAGAATCTTACTTAAAAAAGAGCTACTACATATAGTCTACAACAGTTTACACTTTTCTTTCGACTGCCTCGTTGGTCTAGCTCAGTAATTCCTTACCAGTGGTCCGCAAGAACTTAAACATGGTCCGCGAAAGATTTAAATATTTTGCCTACCTAAGTATCAGTTTACATTTTGAGAAGTGACAAGTGCGAGTGGCAAGTGCAACTGTCAAATGAAATGTAGTATTGTAAAATTTATTTTATTACCGCTTATCACTTGTCACTGCCTGTTCACACGCACTAACCACTTGTCATTTGTAGGTTGCACTCGCCACACGCACTTGTCACTTCTCAAAATGTAAACAGGGCCTAATCGTTTTAAATAACACATAATATGTTATTTTTAAGTACCTAGTAGCTTTTGCAATAAATACACAAATAATACTGTTAACGTATACTTCTTTTCAGTTTATTACATAATAATGTTAAAAGTTGTGATCTTCGATCAACAATACCAACTGTTGATCGAAGGTTGTGATTATAATTTATTGTTAGATTAACGCAGTTTTTAGGGTTCCATAGTCAACTAGGAACCCTTATAGTTTCGCCATGTCTGTCTGTCCGTCTGTCCGTCCTCGCTTAATCTCTGTGACCGTTAGCACTAGAAAGCTGATATTGGGACCAATATGTGTATCAATCACGCCGACAAAGTGGTAAAATAAAAATTGGAAAAAATGTTTTATTAGGGTAGCCCCCCTATATGTAAAGTGGGAAGTGATTTTTTTTTAATTTCAACCCTAACGTGTGATATATTGTTGGAAAGGTATTTAAAAATGAATAGGGGTTTACTAAAATCATTTTTTGATAATGTCAATAATTTCGGAAATAATCGGTTCCAAAAGTAAAAAACAATGTGTCCCCCCCCCCCTCTAACTTTTGAACCATAAGTTTAGAAAATGTGAAAAAAATCTGAAAAGTAGAACTTTATAAGGACTTTCTAGGAAAATCATTTGGAACTTGGATGGAAACAACAGTACCCACTACCGGGAGCAGTTGCAGGAGCGCGGAGCGCTGCTGGAGCGCGAACATAATGGATACCCACCTTTAAACTCATAAGTGGGAACACTTATTGTGACGGACGGGAAACTACGGAACCCCACACTGAGCGTGGCCCGACACGCTCTTGGCCGCTTTTATTTTTATCACCTTCTGGTCCCTGCCTACAACAAAAAAATCAAAGTGGGTTGGGAAACCCTGGTCCAGCGAGTGGTTCGAATTCCGAATGGGCCGAAAAATCAGCTATTGGGTTTTTTCTGTCAAGAAATTCTAAGTAGCACATGTGATATCAAGGTGCTTCACCCTCAAGATTCGTAAAGTTGTTGGCCTACACCTGGCTTCAGAGAGAAGTTCGAAAGAATATAGTGTACTGGTTATTGACTGGTTTCCGTTGAATCTAGCTGCCGTGATCAAAATTCGGTCAAGAGGACATTATCATCATTATTTATTCACACTGTGAAACAATAAAATCTATGTTAGTCTAATTTTTCCTATTTGAATTTCAGGGTGCTAGGGACAACCTAACTGACTCGGATTCGGGCTGCGTGTCTCCCGGCTCCCGGATAAAGGACTCCGCGTCGCCCGAACTCAAACGAATGGATTCAGGCTACAAATCCCCACAGATGCCAAGCAGCCCCTGCAACCCCCGTCGCCATCTTGCTACACCCCACGATGATTTTAAAGAGGACTTCGCTAAAGCTCAAGTGTTGGCTGAAATTTTGGACAGGAACTCCGAAACCAGTGACTCATTAAGGAGTAATCCAGTGAAGGATCATTTAGAACAGATGATATTGAATGCGGCTTCGGCGGAAGACAGAAGTTGCTTGGAACAGGTCTTAATGTTATTGTACAATTACCAAGCACTTAGTAGTTCTGTCAGTGAAGACGAATGTTATCAGGTTAGTACTTTTCTTTAATCTGGTATTTTAAATGGTTTATCAATAAATCAATAATAATTTGGGTGGGATTTATATACATTGATTAAAACTACTTTTACGGATTTTATCGCGTTTAATTTTAGTTACTTTTATTTTTAATTCCCGACGTTTCGGGTGCTTTCCAGCACCCATGGTTACGGGGGACTGAGGTGACTGACGTCCCGATGTCGTTGTTAAACCCGGAGTACCAGCTTTTTTAATTATTGTTTATGGTCTGATCTATGCAAAATGAATTGACTATGTCCTGATGTCTGCATTGGTATGCTTGGGTTTAGTTTTAATTTTATTGATTATAGGATCCCAAGCAGGTGGTAGTACCCAGCCTCCTTCTCTATTGAAATTAGGATGTTTTTATAATTTCAATAGCCTCACGTATCATCCTTGGTAGGAATCAGTGTTCTTTCGATAGTAAGGTAGTAGTATCTCTGATGTAATGGTTGGGGCCGTCTAGGATATGATCACAAACTGCAGACTTCCCGCAACGTTGATGCTTCACATCAGTTATATGTTCTTTTACGCGGGTTCTAATTGGTCTTTTTGTTTGTCCTATTTAAGAGAAACCACATTCACAATCAAGCTTGTACACTCCTGCATCTTGTAGAGGAATATGACACTTGACGGATGGTAGGAACTGACTAATCTTCTTCAGCGGCTTGTAGAATATTCTAATAGAAGCTCGCTTAAAGACGTAGCCAATCTTGTCTGTGATACCTCTGACATATGGTAGTACAGCAGGCACACGCTCAACTGTGCCCGGCTTCACTCGGTCACTGTGACGTAGGCGCGGGACCCAAAGCTTGTTGTCGTGCAGAACTTGCTTGACGTGCTGAAGCTCGGCGGCCAGCTGTTTTCTGTCACAGATCTCTTTGTTACAGCGACAAAAAACAACTCCGGTACGGGACGTCAGTCACCTCAGTCCCCCGTTACCATGGGTGCTGGAAAGCACCCGAAACGTCGGAAATTAAAAATTAAAATAATGAAAATATAAATTAAACGCGATAAAATCCGTAAAAGTAGTTTTAATCAATGTGTAATGTTCGCGTAAATATGAGAAATCATTATGGGATTTATATAAATGGATCTCGAATGATAAACCTTATCATCTCGATATTGAAATTAAATACTGGATATTTATAAAAGATGCATTTACTTTTGTCAACAGCTTTTGTCATCTTTGAGAGATAAATTAATCACTTTGACGTTTTAAATTAAAAAAAATTGTATTTGTACACTCACAAAAATTCAACATTTTGCAAAATTTTAACGTGTTTCACAGGCAAAACCGAAAAGAATATGCGATTTGAAATTAAAATTTGAAGCCGACATTCCACCGCACAAAACTCATAAAGCAATAGCCACTGTTACACCGTACCAGCAGAAAGGGTACAAGAGTGAATCACTCGAGAGCCTTTGTTTAGAAGAGAGGAAACCTGTCAATTTATTACAAGAGAGTGGGATTTTCGAAGAAGTTGAGACAGAATCCAAGAGCACACAAACAGACGTCAACGAAAGCTTTGAGTGTTCCGGCGAATTAAATACTGAAATACAACGACTGAATAGCATAAGGGAGAAATTAGAAAGACAGGGAGTTAGAAATAGGACTTTAAGCTCGAAAGAGGACAGCGAAGGGTTAGAGTGCAGATGTGTAAAATTGGGAAAGAAGCACAAACAGTATTACGAGAGGAGGCTTAAATTTCTCGAAGGGAAGATATCTATATACGAAGCGGCGCAAGACGTTAAAGAAGCGAAGCTAGCTCAGAGGCTACAGAAAGAGTTCTTACTTGAGAACAGGATACAGGTACGATTCATATTTTAGAGCAACTTATTTAGAGGCATAATATTTCTTATTTTTGGAGATAGTAATACGCATTGAGTAGTGCAGCGGAAAACCCCTCTCAAAATTGAGAGGAGGCCTGTGCCCAGTAGTGGGACATATAAAAGCTGTAACTTCAATTTTAAATTTTTATTTAAAATCATTACCACAAATCAAAGACATTTAAGTAGTAATAGTAATATATTTAAATCTCTTTGCCACAAATATAACACAAATAACCGTTGAAATTCAGTAGCGAAATGAGTTGTATTGTGTAGAATTCTAATTTTAAATAAAACTATTATTAACTATAAATATTTGATAGAGATTTTGTATTAATTTTATATAATTGGGGTTATCAAAACAAATCATTCATATGAAATAGTTACCACACTCTTCTCCATCACCAGCGCTTAAAATCCACTGATGAACATGGGTTTCTTCCGTTGTAGAAAATATAAACCTTAATCATTATATTTCGAGGACCAGACTAGTAAGTACCATACTAACCTAGGAACTACACTTACACCTAGGAACTTTGTTACAAAAAATAATTTAAGAAAATTTCGTACCGAGGAATTATGATTGTAGAGCTATCTTCATACTAGGTTGAGTAATATTTCATAATATACTTACTAAGAAGGATTACCTATGTATTTATTATGTAATACTTAAAAATTTCGTATGATATATATATATATATATATATATATATATATATATATATATATATATATATATATATATATATATATATATATATATATATATAAAGTATATAGCGTATATTTTTATATTCACATTCACACATAGACATTCTCAAGTTTTTATGGAACCTGCTTATGTTTTTCTGCTTAGCTCGTAGTTGACAGGTAGAGAATACCTACATAAAAGCATTATGTCCGCCAATTGTACATTTATATATTTTTTTTAACTTTTATTACTTATTTTATTACCTTCAATTCCAATGTTGGAATCTTGTTATCTTCTGGTATAAAAATGTTGTTGAAACAGTACTACTAAAATATTTCGTATTACATTTTACGACTTCGTTAAAATCATTACAATAAAAGTGGCCATCGACAAAGCAGTTTAAGGCATCAATGAATGATTGCGGATATCCATATACATCACTCAGAAACAATAGATTCAACACCCTTCCGCTCGCATCATGACGTAATTCGAACATTTACAGTTACGCTCGTTTCAAACATTGACCCCTTATGCTTTCTGTCCAGGAGTTGGAAACTCAACTTGAAGAGCTTCAGGAAAAGTACGAGAGGCTAGAGGAGGAATGCTGCGAGCTGGAGGAAATTGAGAACGACACCCGTTTGCATTGGCAGCAGTAAGTCTTGTCACCAATTACTCATGATACGTAAAAAAATTTGTTTCAATAATAGTATAGAGTATATAAAAACTACAGTAATATAAAAGTAGAACTCTGTTTGCCCATTAGGCGTTTATATATATATATATATATATATATATATATATATATATATATATATATATATATATATATATATATATAGTAACCGGATGACCGAGCTTTGCTCGGTTTTTTTTAATTCGTGTGTTTTAGAAATTATATTTAGATACAAATTACATACTGATGAAATACGAATAATATTTTTTGATCTTAGCGACATAATAGAAAAACTGAACTGGTTATTTGAAAAAAAATCATGAGTGAAATTAGTTTAATTTAAATTTTCGTGTTTTTAAAAAATACTAAAGAAAAAGGGCTCGAAACAATAGATTTTCTCAAAAAAGAAAGGAACTTGAAAACAAAATTAAAAAAAAGTCGGTCAGTTGGCCTGGGCTCGAACCATGGTATTACGATTTTGCGACCGCCCAATATACCAATTAAGCTATTTGTAATCATTAATAAACTGTCAAAATTTACCTTATTATTCTAACGATATTGTAGCCATTTTTTTATTGACTGAAAACACGGACAAAGGGACATTTTCTAAAAATAAATCCTATCTAGATCGATTTATTGCCCCCGAAACTCTCTGGACACTAAATTTTATGAAAATACGTTGGAGCTCGTTTCTAGGTATAGGATATATATATATATATATATATATATATATATATATATATATATATATATATATATATATATATATTGTAGGTACCTACTTAAGATTATAATTTTAGAACCACTTTTTTCCTCATCTCAACTTTGTTAATACGTATACTTAGGAAAAAAGGTACATGGAATGGAAAAAATGAAAATATATTCCTAATATTTTAATTTATATTTTTAATATTTCTATCTCTAGGTACGTTGATTGGGGTTTCAATACTATTCAACTTATTAGTCTTATTCTCAAGTAATTTTTCTAGTAGTTCTTACCTGACCTTCTTATCTGACCTCTTCATAATTCTGAGAGGATTTCGGAGGATTTTTCCGAACTCTTTCAGTAGGGACCAGAGAAATTCCTACAATTTTGCAAAATTAACATTTTGATTATGTGTATTGTGGGTTGGTGAGTTCAAATACTTATGACACTCTCATAAAGATAAAGAAAGTTAAGCGGACTTTATTTTTTATCAAGTTCTAATTCGTTTTCTTCTCTATTTTTGTCTCTTCTTCGGTACAAATGTTGCAATTGAGTTTATAGTGACTTCCCCGTTAGTAACAGACTTGAAACTTTGAATTTACCCAGAACTGGAAATTTAATGAAAATGATCCTGGTTTTGAATTATAATTATTATAATAAGCTTCAGACCATTAGAAATTGGCTTACAGAAATCATCAAAAAAAATTAACGCGTTAAAATTAACTTTAGGTCCGTGTTCGAGTGTCTGTATCACTTATAGTCCGTTACGAATTTTTGTTAAAGCTGCTCCTACTGTAGAGTTAGCTGTTGTGAGAAAATAAATTGAACCCTTTGATACTAGTTGGTAGTAGAATACACGGAGGTGTTATGCAATGTTTGCAAAAGTGTATAAATACTTATAAGAGAAAAAGAATGATGGGCGAACCGCTGCATATATTTCAAGTACGGACACCTGTAAATCATTTCCAATGATTTCCAACTAACAATATGGTTTTGAGATAGAATGCCATTAGAAAGAGTTTTCGGCCCACTCTATTCACCATTCGAAATTAAATGTACGTGGAGTTTGGATAGGTGATAGTTTTTTATATAGGATAATGGTCACAAACGAGCACCTAGTCTATCTGATGGTAAGTGTATTCTGTGGCCCATAGACGTCTAAATTTATCCTCGATTAAGAATCAATATTCAGACTCGTCACCTATGACCTATAAGCATAAAGATGGAATTCCTCGTTTCCAGTAAAAAGGGCCTCCTGTTCTCTGCACTCACCATACGTAATGCAGCAGCATTATTCTCTTATTTTACGTTGGTATTATAAGCGTGGTCTCAACCTGGTGGAGCCGAGCCATTTTGCTACAAGCATAATATAGCTACAACGTCGCTCTAGCACGTATAAAAGTGTGTCGTTGCGCGCAGGCTAGAGATGGAGTACGAGCTATGCTCGGCGCAGCTGCGCGACATGACGGAGCAGCGCGAGTGCTCGCGTGCGCACGCGCAGCGCCTGGCCGCCGAGCTGCAGCAGCGCGATGCCGCGCTGCGAGCCCGCGAGGTACCCACCACACCACACATCGCTGTTGCCACACATCTAGAACCTGGTTACGATAGGACTATGTTCACTGCTGTAGGTGTACACGTCTTAGCCAGACGAGATGGTGCACGCGTAAGCGCCTCGGCTCCTACCTCTCGCACCAAGCGATCCTACGAAATACCCACCACACCACACGACCCATACTCTCCTCCTAACTCTCTCATAAACCTCTCCCGTTGCAAGTATAAGTATTAGTCAATCATCACAATTGACAAACGCAGACGTCTCGCACCTATGACTTTGCTACCCATAGTTAGTTTGGGTATTAGATAGACATAATGGAGTATGCGCAGCATCTCGCTGCGGATTTCGCACAGCGTAGCACCGCGCTTCGCACCTGCGAGGTACTCACCACACCTAAAGACACATCACCAATACCTCACAACACCTTAGAACTCATAGTTACGAGATACCCATGTCCACTGCTATTAATGAACCTCACCAGCTGTAGCAAGTATTTGTTAATCGTCACGTTCATCACGATTAACAATCGTAGACGTCTTTAACTAAAACGATAACTTCAAACATTGCCGAAATTTTTTAATTGCAGTGTAGTTATTAAAATAACTCAGACACGCATACAGAGGCACACATCAACGGCTGATTTCTGATAAAACGATTATTTTTCTTCTTTATGATTCCACTGCTAGGCAGTTTTTCCCGCTGTAGGAAGAATGTTATTCTTTTTCCTATTTTTTATTTAGTTCTTCTTCTGGGTTGTCTGAAAGAGATTGCTATGTACCAATAAGACCGCCTTTTGTTTTCCCTCAATATTTGTTATTTTTTTATTTTATTTTTATCTCTTCTTTGTGTACAATAAAGAGTAATAATTAAGAGTATTGTACTGATACTGGTGCCCGTTGCTGGTCTTGGTATTTTATTTCTGGTTCATATGAGATGGTTATACCGAATTCGGAAGTCTTTAGAATGTTTTGGCAATTACCATTATTTGCCTGTTACGACACCCACGGAACAAAATGCCGGATTCACATATAATCATGAATATGAACAACAGGAAGTTATTCCTCATTTGCATCCTCATCACCGCCAATCATCAGATTATGTTGCCATTTCTTTGATTCAACTGCATGATTTAATTGGCTTCTGAGTCGAGTATACGGCGTCAAGAAAAGCAAGCAGTAGACTATTAAGGATTTCAGTCGTCCCTCACTTTCTTATTACAAAATATGGTTTATTGACAGACTTGGGTTTGAACTATGATGATTAAGGAGAGTCCTTCTCGCAAAAGAAGTCGCTTAGCCACAGCGCCACAATGTTCGCGATATTTGAAATTTGCTGTAAATCTCATAATTTGCATTTTGGTCTATATAATTCAGCGAGACTTGTTTTGGGTACCACTTTATGTAATAAGGCCGTCAGGGATCAGGAATGCTCCTTCTGTTGACACATATTTGCTTTCAATACATATATTTCAATTTTTCTATTTCAGAAAGAATTGTTGTCGAGGCTTGAAGGCTTAGAGAAGGCAGTTCCGGCGTTAATAGTTTGGAATGTCATGCAAACGGCGGGGACTTATGTCTCCCCGGGAGGCAAGGTCAGTTACTACTTCAATATTTTAAATATAAGAATTATGTACTTATTCAAAAAAAAAAACCAATTTATTATTTAAAGCCAGCGAAACAACATTAAGAATTAATATATTGAGAGCTATTAGATTTTTTGTCCCTTACTCTGGTTTGGCGAGAGTTGATAAATGTTATGAAAACATCTCGTAATAGCGATTATCGCTTAAGTATCGCAATCTGTGTGACGGGCCAGACGGGCGGTGTAAGCAAATAGTTTTGTCATATTAAAACAAAATAGTAGGATAACTCCCGCGCCACGCGAGACTTAAATGCCTACTGTTGCAGGGTTGTCACTGTATTTTTGTTTTACAGCTAAGTCTTATTTACTTTTATAAGTAGTTATAATATTTACAAACGTAATACACACGGATACGTACCTATCCATGATATTTGTTAATCAATCAATGTTCAATCAAATGTTTGTCAAAAAAAATCCAGCTTTACGTTATAACAAATGCCAAATAACTAAAATACACACTTACACTGAGCATATGGTGTCAGCTCAGATTTAATGTTTAAAATTAATGTGATATGATACGTAATTAATGAACTTACGAGGTATACATATATCTATGTATAGATAATAGTAATATAAACTATTAGTAAAAAGCAATTTTTTTAAACAAACGCATATATTATTTTGTTTTACAAAAGAGAAAAAAAGTCTGCTAGCAAAGTTTAAATAAAAGTCAACAAAGTCTCAAACAAAGGTGATTGTGGAGAACGGCGGTGGCCGTCCCCGACTCTGCCCGATGTTCCCGACTTAGCAAGTGGTGTTATGTGCGTGCAGTGACTCGTGCATTAGAGTCCGTACTGTCACGTGCCAGGCACGCACTCATATTAATGGCGTTCGGTACATTTCTTAGAAGAAAGCTTACTATTCTGTTTTTACTGTGTTTTTGTCGTACGAGTTTTGCAGCTGTCGTCAAACACGAGGTCAGACGAGCAAGCAGACGCGGCGATTTTTATGCGCTCAGAGCCTCAAAATTCAATTTGATTAAAAATTGGTCCTTTTAAAATATTTATTACTACTTTTTTTGTTGTTGTTTTATTTTATATGACGTCACAATTAACAACGCTTTTTTTGTATTAAAGTGGTTGATTTGATTTCTGAAGAAATAGTTATGCAGCTGGCTCAGAACCGTGTTTTGGAGCATTCCTTGGGTCGGCCTATGTTCAGCAGGGGACGATTATTTGTTAATATGTTAACAGCTCGTAAAATTATTTCAATTGACATGCGTCTCAACTACCTAATTATTTAAAACTTGTTTTGTATATGACTACGATAAAAAATCCAAGTAGATATAGTAAATGTCTCCCCTGCAGTGTTTCCATTCTTTAATTTGTCTTACTGGCCTTTCTGTACATATTTAACATAAGTTGCACAGTATATTTTGAAATCGTTTCTTTACTGTTAATATCGATTTGCATTTTAACAAACTTTTACTTACACAAAACTACTAGTAAAACCTTCTTAATTTAATTTTATGAATTATAAAATACGTTAATTTCAGCATGTACTGATGTCTCGCATGTGTCCATTGAGTCACGATGCCAAAACTGCGATTGCGACGTTTAAACAGGGGTCCATACCCACAAGTGGGCCGTTAGTCGCATACAATGACATCACTGTCGTCAATAGGCCTACTATCAGAGAGCTTGAGAAGCAAATCACCAAGTGAGTAATTGGCTATTACAACATAATATATAATACATTTCGGGTAAGAAACTCTCAATCGATTCGAAATCGTAATTCGACTGCTGTCGTGACGAACGGTTGCGTTGCCCATACTATCTAGCTTTCTAGTAGGAAATGATAAAACATATTACATTGAAATAATACTAGTTTTTACGGAATTTATCGCGTATATTTAACTTTTTAAATACCCGACGTTTCGAACGCTTTACAGCACTCATGGTCACGGGCGGGACTGAGATGTTCAACGTCCAGATGTCAGAGTTAACAGCGGATACCATAGATTAAAATTTAACTTTTGTTCCGATCTACACAGTATGAACTTATGGTATCTTGAAGTCTTGCAGTTGTATGCTTGGGTTGGGATTTAATTTTATTTATTATGGGATCCCAAGCAGATGGTAGCACCCAGCCATCTTCTCTATTGAAATTAGGATTTTTTTTTATTTCAATAGCCTCGCGAATCATCCTTGCAAGGAATCGGTGTTCTTTAGCGAGGATTTGTGGTCTATCAAATCTGATGTAGTGACGGGGGCGATCCTGTACGAGTTCACAGACTGCAGACTTCCCGGAGCGTTGATCTTCACATGATTGACATCTGGACGTTGAACATCTCAGTCCCGCCCGTGACCATGAGTGCTGTAAAGCATTCGAAACGTCGGGTATTTAAAAAGTTAAATATAGCGATAAATTCCGTAAAAACTAGTATTATTTCAATGTTTAGTGTTCGCGTAAATATAAGAAATCATTAAAACCTATTACTTTATATATGTTCAGAATTTGTATGAGTAAATAATTTTCCGTGTAGTGGCGGTGTAAGAGTTTCACTGCTCAATATCATCGAGTGGGTGTCGTAAGAGGTAATAGAAGGAAACTAAAGCAGGAGTATACGTGGTAGAGCCACGCTCCAGCTACATTGTGTTTGTATCATGAATGGGTGGGCTCGACCGGAGCTGGACCACGCTCTCACAGAATACCAGCGTCAAACAGCAGCCTAATACTGCTGTGTTTCGTATGGTGAGTGTAGAGAACTAGAGACCCTTTTTTACTGGAAACGCATCTGCATTTTGATTCTTAATCGAGGATAAATGTAAATGTCTATGGGCCACAGCAGCCACTTGTTATCAGGTGGACTGTGTGCTCATTTGTCACCCTTATTCTATAAAAAAAGGAGATGGGCAGCAGGATCTTGCTGATAATATAATTCTAAATTAAAAACTGTGGTCACCAACCCGCCTGCCTGACGTGGCAACTATGGTAAAATGCCTCTGGGAAATCTATGGGGGAGGCCTATGTTCAGCATTGGACTTTTATGAGCTGCAATAGCATAGATGGATAAGTAAATATTAAGTAAAGTAACAGCCTATATACGTCCCACTGCTGGGTAGGCACAGACGTACTCTCATTTCTAAAATGGTTTTAAGACAAGAAAGTATTCATTCGCCGCGCTCCTATAATGTGTGTTGACGGACTTTGCATGTCTTCGAAATATTTTTTTTTCAACATGTACTTTCTCTCACGATTTTCCTACACCGCCTTGCAGTGACAACTCAACATTTAAAATACACTTAATAATCACAGTGCTACCGATGGGGATCAAATTCAACCCGAGTTTCACTTGCAAACTCAAAAATTTAAGGCTAAGCTCGCTCTAAATCTAAGTTATTACGCTATGCAGTAAACTGCAAACAATAATTGACAACGCCTTCTTATATTAAACAGATTATTAGCAGAAAAGAGTGAAGTAGAGAAGAACGCAGAAAAAGTGAAGAAGTCCCTAGAGTTAAGGATAAAACAGTTGGAAGAGGAACTGGAGACCGCAAGGCGACAGATTGCGGCTGCCGAATGTGGAGCTGAAGTTAAGAAAGAGAAGATAGAAGAGAAAATCGTCGAGTTAGAAGAAAAGATCAGAAGAGAGAAAGACGCGGAGCAGGTTAGTGAAGTAATACATTAGGACCCGTATTCCATATAATCTGTACTGTTAACAATTACATTTTTACAATAACGAAAACTATGAAAAATATCTTATATTAAGAAAATGGATGTCATATCAGGTTTTCTTGACTTCTTCATGAAACCTATTGTTTGGATTGGTACTTTAGAATTATCCCGTCGAAATCTCAATTTATAATTAAAAAGTTAATTTTTTTCAGTATTATATTTTATATCATTATAATGCACGCGGATTTAGTGTGGCCGTCCCAGCCCCATCTTAACCTACTATAAAAAGATAAATTATTTTCGCAAGCGTTTCATTTTCATATTTTCGAGAGGTCGACGGGATAATCCCAAAGTACCGCGGAGGATTTGCCGTAATCTTTAGACTTGACAAACGGAATAACCCAGTAGCCCACGTCTCATATTTCGCTCTGGGTCTGAGTATTTTTCGTCTTGCGTATGTTGAACGTTAATTGAGCAACAAATGTTTTTGTGCTCAATGACTTGAAATTACTCTAAGGAATTGCATTAAAAACTCCATTTTTGTACAATATTTAAGGCCGTTAATATTTTCACCACAGAGCTACAAAGCTCATGGATAAAATAGTAATATAGTCCAAATGCTAACAAGTAAAATCGAAGGAAAGGAAAGAAAGAAAAATAGAGCAAAATATTTATTACGCCGCGCAATGACAACGACACAATATACAAATTTATCATGAAAATTTATTAGTTAATACTAATATAAAACATACCGAAATTGACGAAGAGAATTCAGCCCCATTATTAGGCGTGGTAGCGGTTTATGGCTGAGTCACGGTTGACCACTGTTTTTAAATAAATTATTTATGCAAGATAAATCTAATATAAATTCCATTTCCAGATGCCTGTCGATCCAGTAACAAGCAATAAAATAAAAGCCTTGCTGCTCAATGAACAAGAACTCAAAGCTCGTATCGCCGAACTTGAGAGGCGAGAGACGGCCTATTTGGAGATGCTGACTCAAGCGGACGACATGTGGGCGGAGATGGAGGGAGGATATAAGAAGAGAATAGAAGAGTCACAGACCACGGAAGCTCAGCTAAAGGGAATGGTGAGGTGTTATTGTAGTTTTTTTATAAAGTTTAAGTGACAAATGGTCTTGCAACCACCTGATGATAAGTGGCTACTGGAGTCGATGGATACCTGCAGCCAACGTCAAATGAAGAAGGCTATGAAGTCGTTGTCACCGCTGAGGTGCTTAAATCAAATATCTCTAATTATATTAGCTCTCTGTACCCTCCAGACCGAAACACAGCAGTGCACGCACTTCTGCTTGGCGGCAGAAATAGTTGATAAGGTACCCATACGGACTCCCAGGCTGAAAAGAAATTCTACCACCTATTTCTATAGTGATGTAGTATCTATACAACATGTAACGTAACTAACGCACAATCTGAAAGTAGTTTGTTCAGAATCGTTTAATGAATTGGTTTCTATCATTTTTAATATAGGTAATTTTTATCCCAAAAATAAAACTACGTAAATTACTGTGACACTAAACCTGTACAGTCAAAATAAACTGAAATAGACCGTAACTGGCAATAAGAATTTTGAAAGTGCAGTTTTATTTGTATTAATACAAATAAAGAAAAATGAACCTTATTTCAAGGACGTTAAAGTCTGCGTTCGTGAATTTGTACTGCGACCACAACATTCTTCCGGAATCAGTATAACTAATTTAATAAATAATCAATGCATATACATGTTTAACTAAAACGTCAGAGTATGTATTATGATTATAACATAATATACTAATTGGGGGGTATCTGTCGGTATGTTTTATATTAATACGTGATATATATTACATGTTTTATATTAATACGTGAAGGAAAAACTTTGCACCCTTTTAAAGCATATTGCCCACACGGAGGAGTGTGTGTTTTGGTACAGTTAAATTTCATAATATGGAGAAGGAATACATAACGCTAAAGTTTATACAGAATATATCCTACAAACACATAAAATTTAATAAAATAAAACATACATTGTTTACGTTTATAGTGCAAATATCGAACACATAATTGTCTGTAGTCACACAGTCGCACAGAGCAGAGATTGTCGCCAAAAAATTGCATAATATTGCCAACAAATATTTACTGACATATTGGTTGAATGAGCTGCGAATTCTGTGTGATTTCAAATATTCCTTTTTCAATAATGTGTTAAGACAAAAAGCATTTATTTTATATTTTGTATGTAAGATAATTTGTGCTTAATGTACAAACTTAAAATTTAATGAATTGCGGTCGAGTTTTGACCACTAGGCGACCACTAGTAGTAAATATTAAGTTATAAGTAGGTAGCCTATCCATAAATTTAGTTTTGTTCGGGGAAGTGATATAGCAAGCCTCTCCCGTTGTAGGGGAAATTTCCTTAATCTTTAAGCTTGATAAAAGAATTGGTGACGGCAATACCAGACGTCTTGCACCTTTGACGATAATATGTACAGAACAAAATAGCGTCATGAGTTCTTTTACCCTCCAATTTGAAAAATAAAATGCATGAATTTGTTTTACACTTATTTTTTTAAATATCTTAGTTCTAATATTACAATTTTGAATATCAGATGACGAAATTAGAAGCAGAAAGAGATCAATGGAAGGCGTGCTTCGAGCCGATTAAGAAGAAACTGAGGGAAGTGGAAGAGTCCGAATCTGGAATGCGGATAGCTTTAGAAAAAGCCGAAAGGGACACCAAGGCCCTGAAGATGCAGAACTCTAACCTAACAGTTTTGTATGGAAAGGCTGAAGCCGAAGCGAAAAAATCAGAAGCGGCCTTCAGGGCGCTTGATGCCAAGTTTAAAGTAAGGACAAGTTTCGTTTACCCTAAAATTATTTCCCTTTTGCTATCGCGTATTTGTAGTAGTTTTTACGTTCAAGAAATTTATCCCCTTATGATTCATTGCATTATTTAAAAATTGTGTGTACTAACTGTTTTTATAGTGATCTTAATCAGCCACTTTTAGAATCTAAAATATTTTTATAGTTTTAATTTTACGAAATTAATGAATTCCTCAATCAAAAGTTTGGTGCAAAATTTTTCATAAGTTCAAAATTTAAAAAGTTATTGAATACAAAAATATTTTTATTCTATCAACAGAAAGAAATCGAACACCTACGCAAAATGAACAAACAACTGGATGAAGACCTGAAGAGTCACAAGGAACTGTCACGCAAGACTGAAGTTAGCTTCATGGGAGATCTGGAGTGCATTAGAAAAGAACTGAACAGAGCTTGCAAGAATAATCAAGAGCTAGAAGTCACTAACAGTGAACTAAAGGAGGAGGTAAGCTTTTATAACAGATATTATGTAAAATATGTTTAAAATATTTGCAAAACAAATTTTTCCATTCTGTTGTGGCCAAAGCTTTAAAGCAGTAAATGTCGTAAATTTAAATATCATAGAGGTCTTTCAAAATATTTAATGATTTATAATGACTTCTATACGTGTATATAAACGGATAATTCGAATTAAATAGTTTCAAAATTTCTCACCGAGGAACAGTAATAAAAAATTACTAAACAAATTTTAAATCAATAATAATAAAATTAATTTGATAATAAATGTAAAGTATTACTAAATATATTGGGATTCTCAAAACGATTAGCAATGATAATTAAATGAAATTAATGTGCTGTAGTCTTTAGTTACTTGAAAATTATTATTTGTAGATAAACTGTAGTATTTTTTTTTGTCTTTGGTAAAAGGTGGTCCTTCCAAGGTTGAGTTGGAATTTGTAGTAGCTTCAGGATTGAGTATTTGTTATCATCAGCGGTAGCTTATTAATATTGCCTTATTGGATTGGGATTAAGACACCTGAAATATTTTTGATTTTTCTCATATATTACAAGAAAATATATTCGAATTCTATTTAACTGTTATGAAAAACAGAAATGCTTCAGGTCATACGAAATATTCTTCATTTGATGATACGGGTTTTACGGTTTAATGGCTCCGCTTGCATGTTTGCTTTCTTACCCGCACGCTTTAATCAGAATTAGTGCACGTTGGAAGAAAACTTTTGTAAATGGATGGAAGAGGATTATACGAACCATATGTTCTCAGGTGGAATCTCTGGAAAAGCAGCTAGCATTGACACAAAAAGCACTAAACCAGTGCAAGAGGAAATGTGACGAGAAAATAAAGACTCTAAGCCACGAGCTGTCCATAAAGACTGAGGAACTAGAGGAGATGAGGAGCGAAAGTATGCGACAGTCCTTACGCACCTCTAGAATAGATCTGAAGCCAGAGCGAACGGAGTACATAGATGAGGGCTATTCTGTTTACACTGCTGTACCAAAGAAGACTGATTATGGGAGAATGCATCATAGTATGAGTTACATAACGTCGGAATCACGTTGTACCTGCCCATCGATGAGAAGTCAACTAGTCAGTCAGCTGATTGAGGACCTATTCGATAGGATGCAGAACGTCATAGATGACGATCTAACTAGGCTTTGTAAAGACATCGGGTCGAGTAACGGTGAAATTAATGCAGAAACCAAATCAAAAATTACGAATTACCTCTTGATGGCGATATCAAAAGAGTTAATCAGGTCCATAGGAGATGCTGATGCTAAGACTGAAACCGAGGTGAGTAAGAGTAATTCATTATACTTTTCATACCTTTGTGACTAATTTTTTTAACAAACAGCATTAGTTATAGACGTGTCTAATATTGACTAATTCTTTAACGGTTGCGGTACGAAGGAACTATCAAAATTCAGCCGCCATTTAATAATTTTATTAGCCGCATAAGTAACCTGCGTTTTGAGGTTTCATCGAAGATTTTGGCTTTATATCTATTAAAATTCTCGTCGTTTGTACTACCGGAAATTCCACTTTAAAAATGATTACTTGATCGAAATTTCATCTAATTATAATTTTAAAAATAATATTTGTCCCAATAAGATTTTATAAGTCGTAGATTTTATCTTATTTTATTTAATGAGTGGGTTTTTTTTAATTTTACGATTGATTTCGATCAGACATAATAAGATTGATTGATTGCAATCCAGAAGTCTAATACTGCACGGTTATAGCTTACACTTACTCTAATATAATTAAACTGTTGAATTAATTAGCAGTCCTATAGTGGCCACCACTCAGTACTCAGGTATTTTTATGAATTTGTATACGTTATATCCACGAATCATGGAAATATATAAAAAAATGAATGTAATTATTATAAAGAACAACTTGTACGGTATATACACATAATAATAATAAGCGACAACTAATGATATTTAATATCATTAGGTGCCGCGCCGTGCCGTGCCGCTTATTACTATTTTAAAGTTTAAATAATTATACATTCAAAACAGCCTATGATGAATGCTATAAGAGACGAGAATGGCTATATTCTGAATGATGAAGTTTCGAGTTTAAAGAGATGGAAGGAATATTTTGAAAGCGTGTTTATGAGTGAGGAGACAACGTGTGTACTAAGTGAAGTAGAAACTCCGAAAGAAGAGGAAAGAGGTAGCGAGATAAGTATAGATGAAATAATGAAAGCAATGAAAAGCATGAAAGCAAGTAAGGCTGCAGGATATGATAGAGTTTTCACTCGAAATGCTAAGGGCTGGAGAGGAAGTGGTGGAAGGCCTGCAGCACACCTTGTTTAATTTATGTTGGGAACTAAAGCGGGTACCGGTAGACTGGTGCAAAGCCGTGATAGTCCCAGTATATAAAGGAAAAGGGTCGCAGCAGGACTGTAAAAACTACCGTGGCATCAGCCTTCTTAGCATTGTGGGAAAACTGTATGCTAAGGTACTGATTGAAAGGGTCATGAAAGAAACTGATGGAAAAATTTGGGATGTGCAAACGGGATTTAGAAAGGGAATGGGATGTACAGATCAAGTCTTTTCCATGCGCATGATCGCGGAGAAGTTTTTGGCCCAAAACCCAAAAGGTTTTTTGTGCTTTCATGGACTTGGAAAGGGCCTATGACAGAGTGGATAGGGATGTGCTATGGTAAACACTGAACTCATTTGGGTTGAGCGCTGGCTTGATACAGGCATTGGAGTCTCTTTATAGGGACTCTAGTGCTTGTGTTAGGATCAACGGGGTCTACTCGGACTGACGACCGATGATCAAGTTATTCTTGCGTCGTCGGCGGCCGAGTTGCAAATGATGGTTACATTAATCATCATTAAAAAAAAAGGGGTATGAAAGTAAACGCAAGTAAGACGAATGTTATGGTTTTTGAAAGAGAAGAAAGTAAAACGATTTGTGAAATAAGAATAGAAGGGGAGTTGATCGAGCAAGTAGATGAGTTTGTATATTTAGGCTCCGTATTTAGCAGGGATGGGAGATATGATAAGGATATAGAACGACGAGTGAATGCGGGAAATAGAGTAAATGGGGCCCTGCACTCTATTGTGAAGAGTCAAAATGTGTAGAAAAAGGCACGTATGGCAATTCACAATGCTGTGTTGGTCCCTACTTTAACGTATGGTAGTGAAAGTTGGGTGTGGCAGAAGAAGCACGAGAGTAGAATGAACGCAGTAGAAATGCGGTCGTTAAGGATTATTTTAGGGCTGAATCTGAATGACACGGTAAGAAATTGCGTAATAAGAGAAGAGTGTGGTTTGCAGGATGATGTTGTGACCAGGATTAAGAAAGGAATGCTTCGGTGGTTTGGTCATGTGTAAAGAATGAATGAGGAAAGAGTGACAAAGAAAATTTATGTTGCAGAAGTGAATGGCAGAGTCGGAAAAGGACGTCCTAGGCGAAAATTTATCGACCAAATTGGCGATTTATTGAAAACGGGCCAAATTAGGAGTACCCTTAACCGACGAGCATGTATGCGTAGGTGTATGGATGTGAAGGAGGCGAGAGAGGTGTGTCAGGATCGTGCGAAATGGAAGTCTGTAGTCTCTGCCTACCCCTCTGGGTGACAGGCCTGAGTGTTTATGTATGTATGTAATTATACTATTTGGGTACGTGACTCCACATCTCAATATCTGTGCATCCGTGTGTAGGTTAGGTTAGATTAGGTCTCATATCGGCTGTGGTAATTTCGATGATTTGATAAGACGTTCAGTGGTAGGGCAGGAGTAAAGAAATTCTCTCATCTCTCTTTTTGAAATAATAAATTATCTAGTTTATTATTTCAAAAAGAGAGATGAGAGAACGCGAGTAATACATGGGGAGGGGTGTTGCAGGAGTGGAGACGCGCGGTGTCGTCGTACACCGGGGGCGCGGCGGGCGTGGGGGGCGCGCGGGTGGTGGGCAGCGCGTGCGTAGCGGCGGGCGCGGTGCGGCTGGCCAGCGTGAGCTGCGCGTGCGCTGCGGCGCGTCTTTGTGCCGCGCTGCCTGCGCTCACCGATACCGTCAACGTCTGCCAGGAGGTACGCACACTGGGGGTGCGCGTGCGAGCAGCGCGTGCGTGGCGGCGGGTAGTTCAATTTGTCAGTTATAATGATCCTTTAGCGAGTATTTTATATATAGCATTGACTACAAGGCCTTCTTCCAAAAAGATATACACTTTAAAAAAATTAATTTGACAAATTTTCAAAATATCTTAATGTGTCATGATGACTACAGCATCTAATATAATAATAATAATAATGTCCTCCAGACCGAATTTTGGCCACGGCGGCCTGCTTCAACGGAGACTAGCCATCGGCGCAGGACAGGATTATAGTGCCCAAGTGTATGCGCAAGCACAGGTGCACTCTCTATTCCCTCACTCTCATAATGCGATGGGACGGTAAACCGACACGACCGGAGAAAGATCAGGTGCAGGACCAACGGCTTTACGTGCTTTCCGAGGCACGAGGGTGAGACACCGCCTACTTCCTGACTTCGGGCAACTACTGAGAATTTCTTGACGGAAAAACTCAACAATTAGTTTTTTGGCCCGACCCGGGATTCGAACCCAGGACCTCATGATCAGCAGTCGCACTACTACAACCACTAGATCAACGTGGCAGTCATATTTATTTTTAGCATTATTTATTAGTTATTAGTTAGCATCTAATATAGTAAGATAATGTATGGTTCCACCACACATTTTTATTTAGCAAACTCTGCAACCTGCTTTTAGCCGCGCATCACCTGTATTTAATTTTACTCATTTTATTGCAGTTTTACAATCGGCAGTACGTCAACAACTTTATTACGATTACACACTCACTCAAGAAAAGACTTGCCATAACTAAACTGGGTGTAAAACTTATATTATATTAGTTATACAATTTTATCTACATTTTATGGCTGCGTGCTCAAAATACGAGTACTACATCCAACTCAAAACTGCAACTATACAACATCTTCAAATGTATGACCAAACTGGACTGTACATTTAATGGTCCTTCGAGCCGAATAATTAAATATAATATAGTAGAAAGACGATGATGATAGTACCCCAAGCTCTCATGACGCCTCATAACTGTCTTATTTTTTGGTTTATACATTAGAATATATAGTAAAATAGTTTAAAAAAAGCCGTTTCATACAGAAAATAGCATCACATTTATGTATCAAAATCTACTCCAAATGATTTAATCAATACTTTATCGTCGAATAACAATCTTAAGGCGATTAAGTTTTCACAAAAATATATTATAACTTAACAATGTTACAGGAAGTCTTGGAGCATGGTGATGTTAAAATAATGGAGGAGCAGTTAGCGAATGCTATTGAAAGTATTGTTGTAAGTATCATTGTTGTTATATGATTTATCATTATTGTTTGAAGAGCCGTAGTTGCTAAGAGATAAGTGTATATGTAATAGAAAAACAAATACCTACCTTCAGCAGGTTATTAAATAAAATAGTCGTATAAAGTATTACATCAGAAAAAGTTAAGACAAAAGAAACCGCTATGCTGCTTATTCGCGGAAGCTTATTAATGTCCTGGATTTTTATTTATAAACGTTAAGCATATTTGCGTATAGCTACAAAATATATTTTTTATTTTTGTTTTAGAATTGTCCGTCATGCGCGTTGGGTACAAATGCGATAGTTTGGAGCACTGACGTCTAAAAGGCATTTGTGCGAATTGTAAGTATTATTTCGAAATACTAAGATAGAGTGTAAAAATTAATTCTTCATCTTCGTCAACGAGGAAGGCAGCTGGGCCTCTCACATGGTGGTAAAGACTGTACAGATGCTTAGTCACCTTTGACGCCTTCTGTCACTAGTGTGGATACATATTACATTAGATCTGTCAAAAATTTTGAATGATCATTTGGAGATATCCTCAACATTTTTTTCGGCTTAATAGCCGTCACCGTTACAGTCTATTAAATCCACTGCTGTACATGGGCTTCCCCAATAGACTGCCTCATTAGAAAATATTTGCCATAATTGGCAAGCTTGGCAAGCGAGCTGGCAACTGTAGTTTTTTAGTTTAAGTCGTTATTTATAATAGATGCTGCTACACATCCCCCGATTTGTTTCCCTTTGTCTCTTACGACACCCACGGGATGATAAGGAAGTAGATGTTCTTACATCTCCCGATGAGGCGATCCATATGTTCAGAATTGGACTTTTATAGGCTTTAGGTAGGTAGAACCACGCAGCATCTATATTATGGCTGCCGTATGAATGGGTTAGTCCGACCTCGAAAGGACCCCGCGCTCACTAAATTATTTTTTATAAGAGAAGAGTGATAAACGAGCACACACTCCACCTGATGTTAAGTGGTTGCTGTAGCCCATAGACATATACATATATCCCTGATTACGAATCAAAATGCAGATGCGTTGTCACCCGTGAGAACTAAGATAGAATGCCTTATTACCAATAAAAAGGGTCTCCGGATCTCTACACTTACCATACGAGACACAGCATCGTTAAGCTGCTATTTTACGCTGGTGTTCTGTGAGAGCGTGGTCCTTCCCCGATCGAGCCGACCTATTGGTGCTACAACTATATTACTAATATAGCTGCAACATGGCTCCACCACGTAAAAGAGACGATACGAGTATAATGGTGCTATTTTTCGTGTGATGAGTGACCCTAAACCGCAGACTCCTTTTACTAGTAACTAGACATTTTTCATGTGAAATAATACTAGTTTTTACGGAATTTATCGCGTATATTTAACTTTTTAATTACCCGACGTTTCGAGAGCTTTACAGCACCCATGGTCACGGGAAGGACTGAGATGTTCAACGTCCAGCTGTCATAGTTAACCGCGGTTACCATAGATTAAAATTTAACTGACAGACTGCAGACTTTCACAGACTGCAGACTTGAACATGTACAGGATCGCCCCCGTCACTACATCAGATTTGATAGACCACAAATCCTCGCTAAAGAACACTGATTCCTTCCAAGGATGATTCGCGAGGCTATTGAAATCAAAAAACATCCTAATTTCAATAGAGAAGATGGCTGGGTGCTACCATCTGCTTGGGATCCTATAATAAATAAAATTAAATCCCAACCCAAGCATACAACTGCAAGACTCCATGATACCTTAAGTTCATACTGTGTAGATCGGAACAAAAGTTAAATTTTAATCTATGGTAACCGCGGTTAACTATGACAGCTGGACGTTGAACATCTCAGTCCTTCCCGTGACCATGGGTGCTGTAAAGCTCTCGAAACGTCGGGTATTTAAAAAAGTTAAATATACGCGATAAATTCCGTAAAAACTAGTATTATTTCAATGTGTAGTGTTCGCGTAAATATAAGAAATCATTATTTTTCATGTATTTTATATGTAGTAGAGCCACGCTGCTTCTATATTATGGTTGTAGCACGAATAGGTCGGCTCGACCTGTGCAGGACCATGCTCTCACAGAATACTAGCATAAAATTGTAGCTCACTGCTGTTGTGTTTCGTATGGTGAGTGTGGAGAACCAAAGATCTTTTGCACTGGATCGATAGCATTCCTTCTTAGTCCTCAGAGGTGAAAACATATCTGCGTTTGGATCCCTTAATCGAGGATAGATGTAGATGTCTATGAGCCACTGTTCACTTACCTTCAGGTGGGCTGTGTGCTCGCTTGTAACCCTTATACAATAAAAAAGAGCCTGGCTACAGTTATATTATGGTTGCAGCAGAAATGGGTTGGCTCGACCGGAGAATCAACACGCTCTCATAAATTACCGGCCTAACGCTATTCTTTCGTATTGCGAGTGTAGAGAACCGGAGACTGTTTTTACTTGAATCTTAGTTCTCAGGGGTGACAACGAATCTAAATTGATCTAGAATAGATGTAGGTGACTACGTGCCATAGCATCCACTTAGCATCAGGTGAAATGTGTGCTCGTTTGTTACCCTTATTCTATAAAAAGAGTCCTATCTTAGGTGTTCACCTAGGAGCGACAACGTACTGGATTTGAATTCATAATTGTGGATCGATGTAGGTGTCTATGTGTCTCAGGATCCACTTACCGTCAGGTACATTGGGTGTTCGAGTTAGTTTTATGAAAAAAAAAGTCTTTATAACATTTTCTTTTTTCCAGGTGTTTACCTCCACCGACCTCAATCTGGTGCCTTCATAGTATATAGCCAGTTATAAGCGATATGTATATACTTTGTATCATACTAAGATAGCTATTTACATCATATCGGATAATTATATCGAATAATTTAATATGTAAGCGATACATATCGAACAAATCGTACCTTTATATCGATTCTAAGTTTACGAATAAAACGTTTTTTCGGACGTAATTTTATTTTATTTTATAATTTAACTTTCCGTGCCAATCGTGTTTTAACGTAGTGTTTCTGTAAATAATAACCTTTAGTTATTTTCGTAATCTACGAAGCTGTTTATTAATTATTTTTAATGCCGAATCGAAAACGATTGTAGTTTTTTCAGTTTATGTCTATTTCGTGTATTAAAAAAATGTTTTTAATGACGAAAAGATGAATGTCATTGATGAATTAAATGATTATTTAAAATATATGTTTCTTTGAATTTTCAATTTTCTTTTGCCTTTTTCCCTGTCCCGTGTAGTTAAAGCTTTTTTGTATGCTTATCTTAAATTTTGTGTATATATTGTGTATTTAGTGTATAAACTTATTACTATTATTGCTCATTAACCAAGTTAGATTTCATTTCAATTTCATTAAAATATTTGTGTGTAATAATGAATGAGTGACATGAGTAATGTAAAAAAATAAAGATTTAAAAAAAATGTAAAAAATAATTAGTTAAGACCCGCTTATAACATGTATGTAACCTGCGTGTAACCTGGTGTGTCTTACATATTTCTTTCCACAAAGTAACCTCTGATTCTATTTATTACCATTAAATAAACAATTACATATATCCCACACCTAGGCAGAGGCTTTTTCTCATTTCTGAGGGGGTTCTTCGGGCAGAAAGAGTGAGAGTTGGATGTTATCTCATGGCCTTGTTTTTTTCTAAGACATGCAAGTTTTCAACAAATTTCGATAAGGAAAACATCATGAATGCTTTCTTAATCGCCGAGCGACTGATAAATCAGCGCTTAATGCAATGAACAATTCATTGGATCAAATTATGTTTGTCTACTGTAAAATGGATTGTAAACGGGATATAAAAATTGCATCTTGCCGGAAATCTTGCTGAGACCTACAGCGTGCAATATTGCCATTGACACTTTTGCTATAATATTATTGTGCATTATATGTATAAACACTCACGCTGGTCACCCAGAGTGGTAGGCAGAGACTACAGACTTGCATTTTTCACGACCCTGACATACCTCTCACATGCTCTTCGGCTAAGGGGGTACGGCCTGCCTCAACGGAGGCTAGCCATCCGTGCAGGACAGGATTATAGTGCCCAAGTGTATGCGCAAGCACAGGTGCACTCTCTATTCCCTCACTGCCATAACCTGATGGGACGGTAAACTGACACGACCGGAGAGAAATCAGGAGCAGGACCAACAGCTTTACGTGCTTTCCGAGGCACGGGGGTGAGACACTGCCAACTTCCTAACTCCGGGCAGCTACTGAGAATTTCTTGACAGGAAAAATCTATAATTGATTTTTTGATCCGACCCGGGATTCTAACCCAGGACCTCATGATCAGTTGTCGAACTACTACATCCTCTAGACCAACGAGGCAGTCAATATGTGTATGTGTGTGTGTATGTGTATGTGTATGTGTATGTGTGCGTGTGTGTGTGTGTGTGTGTGTGTGTGTATGTGTATGTGTGTGTATCTGTGTGTGTATGGGTGTATATGTATGTGTGTGTGTGCATGTGTGTATATGTGTGCATATGTGTGTATATGTGTGTGTATGTGTGTGTATGGTGTGCGTATGTGTATGTGTGTATGTGTGTGTATGTGTATGTACGTGAGTGTATGTATGTGTGTGTGTGTGTGTATGTGTGTACATGTGAGTGTATGTGGTGTATGCGTGTGTGTATGTGTGTGTATGGGTGTGTATGTGTGTGTGTGCATGTGTGTATGTATGTGTGTATATGTGTGTGTATGTGTGTGTATATGTGTGTATGTGTGTGTATGTGTGTATGTATGTGTGTATATGTGTGTGTATGTGTGTGTATGTGTATGTACGTGAGTGTATGTGTGTGTGTATGTGTGTATATGTGTATATGTGAAGTGTATGTGTGTATGTGTGTATGTGTGTGTATGCGTGTGTGTCTGTGTGTGTCTGTGTGTGTCTATGTGTCGTCTGTGTGTGTATGTGTGTGTCTGTATGTGTCTGTGTGTGTATATGTGTGTCTGTGTGTTTCTGTGTGTGTGTGTGTGTGTGTGTGTGTGTGTGTGTGTGTGCGTGCGTGCGTAAGCGTGCGTGTGCGTGCTTGTGTGTTGTGTGCGTGTGTGTGTGTGTGTGTGTGTGTGTGTGTGTGTGTGTGTGTGTGTGTGTGTGCGTGCGTGCGTGCGTAAGCGTGCGTGTGCGTGCGTGCGTGTGTGTGCTTGTGTGTGTGTGTGTGTGTGTGTGTGTGTGTGTGTGTGTGTGTGTGTGTGCGGAAAACGTGCGTGCGTGTGCGTGCGTTTGCGTGCGTGCGTGCGTGCGTGCGTGTGCGTGCTTGGGGGGCGTGCGTGTGTGTGCGTGCGTGCGCGCGCGTACGGTGTGTATGTGTGTGTGTGTGACAGTGATGTATAACACTGCACTACGTTATGCGGTGCTAACTTGACGAATATGCAATTGCAATTAGAAATTGCCTCAAAACTAGCCAATTTTTTATAAAACTGAAATGGCAATCGAAATTCAGTCCACTTAATGGTGAATGGCTACTGCAATCTATTGGACACCTGCAGTCATCTTTAAACAAATAAGGCTACAAACGCGTTATCACCTCTGAGCACTGAGATGGAATGCTTCACAGCCTGCAGTTATACTGGCTCTCTATACCCTTCAGACTGGAATACAATGGCAGAAATAGGTCTGTGTAGTGGTACCAAATCAACTGACTTCTGGTTATAAAATGAGTTATTCCACCTGGTACAAATGCGTACAGGCGCTGATCTCTTTAAATACCATGCTATGTAGGTATTACAGGTATTATTCACCAAAACGCACTAATGACAAGACGTGCGGGAAGTCAGTGAAAGAAGGTGGCTCTGGTCCGTGCTTTGTGGCATTACTTCTGGGAGTCTTGTTCAGTTGTGCACTTGTTAAGTAAGGGCTGTATAGATGATAATTACCTGGGAACTAGTATCACTACTACACTTCTGCCGCTTCTCAGAGGAATCCGAGCATGTGCATTACTCTATAACAGCATGCTTTGTATTTCCTTCTACACCCATCGCTTCCTACAGTGTTGAGCAGCAGAACTGGACAATATGTATACTTCGAGTGTATTTTAGCGATGTAAAGAATTCACAAAATAGCAAATGCACAAATGCTACTAAACTAACTGCAGCACATCACTTTACTTGCAGTCTTTTTTGTTTCGCTACCCTTAAAATATACTGTGAGAATACCTTTTTGTAACTCATAAATTGGATCAAAACACTCGACCCCTCGATATAGAAGTTTAAAAAAGAACTAAAAAATGTCACGACATCTTTATTTTGACATGTTGTAAAATGTCACCCAAAAATTTGCGTTTCAGTTAAATTTCGTAAGAAATTTATAGAATGTTAGAAAGGAAGTTTTAAATCCCAAATTTCTCCGACAGGTAATGTACTGCGGCTATGATACAGGAACCTGCACACCAGGTAAACGAATTGAACATAACGCGACGAAGAAAAACTACCATAAAAATTGTATCCCAAAATATGACTAAAAATGAGTATGAATGAAATAAAAAATTTAAAATCTGAAATTTTATTTGGCTCCTCGCACTGCTCATGTATCAGCTGTGATAGCTTCCGTTGTTTTGCAAAAAGAAAAGTAAAAGTGAAGACATGTTCCTGTTCTGTATGCAAAGACTCAACTGCTTGCTTGTATTATTCAAAAGAAGAGTTTTTCCAAAAAGAAAATCAGTATACTACTCCAAGTAAAACATCAACTGTAAAATACACAGTAAACAAAGTATTTTATCCAAAACGAAAATCAAACTATGACAAATCGAAACAAGATAATCTTAAAAATGATATATCACAGAATAGAAATGTCAATTTTTCGCATGAACATTTATTAAACAAGGCACCTGATAAAATATCGATACAAAATATTTTTGGCAGAATCAAACAAATATATAGTGCATGTAGTTGTAAAGTGTGCGAATGTGTTGCTACAAAGGCAGGAAGTACTGTTTGCAGATGCAAACCTTGCGAGTGCAATAATTGCAAATGTTTAATGAATAAAACGGATGGTCGAAAGAAACCAACAATACAGAATAGCAGTCCATATGCTGTACATAATAATATTTTAAACGAAACAACAGTCGACGATATGCAAATAAAATATAAACTACATACATCTTATAAAAAGTATGAAAACGCTATTGAAGGATCTTCAACACCAAAATATAATAATTGCAAATGTAAACCTTGTGATTGCGATGATTGTAAAATTCTTACAGTGAAGATTAATGATGGTAGAAATTCATTAATTATCAAGAATGCAATATATAACGAATCACAGGAAAGCAAACCAAGTAAAAGTATTGCAAAAACTAGATCAAAAAGTTGTGACTGTAAACCCTGTCAATGCGACAAGTGTAAACCTAAATATAGAATTTCAAACACCTTTGTTGTAGCTTCTATGGAAGATAACTTACAACGCAATGCTTGCTCATGCGCGCCTTGCGAATGCAGTAGTTGTCGACAAGCTAGCACTGCTAATACAACTAGTTTGATGAGAGAAATCTCCACTGCAATGACTGAAACTTGCAATAATAATTGTCAGTGTGAACCATGTTTTAACGAAACATGTCGAGAAACATTAGGATCTTGTCAATGCGCTAGTCGAAATAGTGTCATGAATAAGCCCTTTGTAAAAGATACCCAAAATATTGATATTCATAGAGCTTTAGTTTTGGAAGAGAATTCAAACGATGAAAATAATGGCCCGAATTACACCATATCTGTTCTTACGGATGTTCTTAATACTTATCAAGAAAAAGAAACAGAAAGAAAAAAATGTGACTGTAAAAAACTTGATTGTGCAATTTGCAGTAGTAATATCAATATGATAAATAGTACTGGCTCTCTTACGTCGCCCTTTCATAATGTTCATAACTTATCTACATTACGGGTAGATGCAGCACAACCCAAAGAGTGTAAATGTATATCATGTGAATGTCAAATCTGTGATAAATATAAGAGATTTGGACATGGCGTTTGGAAATCTGATAAATATAGATCTAAATGTGACTGTGATATCTGCCGTTGCCTGTATTGCGGTGATTTATTGAAATCTGAAAGTACCACAGAAATGAAATATGATAATGTAAATAATAAATCGACTTTACACAAGAGACGACCAATCAACTTGCTGTTTCCAAAGATTCAATGTCGAAATGAACTTACCACTAAAAACAATAATTTAAATAAAATTATCTACAAGAATTTAAACAATAACAAATTATATTATGATGAAAACATTAAGTCAAGTTCAAGCGTTTATTCTATTCTTCCCGCTAAAGAAAATAGCTATCTACTACAATCACGAAATATTAATTCGCGTACATCATCAGTTATTCACAAAAATAACAGTTATCATTCTATCATTGACAATAATGTTGTGACTACTTTTCTTAACGACATTATGCAAAATGATGAATTAAATGTATTTCATTTTGGTACCGAAGTAAAAGAAATCACTAAAAATTCAGTGTCTAGCGCGTGGAGTTTTCCAGAAACACCCAAGAACCCATCACAATTATGTTTTGAAAATATCATCTGTAATGAAGGGGAAAAACACAATTTAAAAAAGTTTACTCCTGAACTTCAAATATTTAGTAGTAAACAATGCATATACTGCACAATGAGTCCTAGTACAAGGGCCAAAAATCTGGAATATGATAAAGGTAATCAAATAATACCACAATGTTTCGTCCAAACTAATCTCGTATCGATTAATTCTCGAAATAATAAGAGTGAAATAAATAACAATATTGACACTAAATGCAAAGATATTCATAATGAAAATGAACTAGAGTTAAGCGCAAAGATTGTTAATAATAAAGCGGAATTATTGTACTGGAAAACGCCAACAGATCTTTATGCATTGAACAAAAAATTATTAAAACGCTTCAACAAAGATCTTGAAGAGCGAAATATACTTTTTAAGGCAAAGTTATTAACATCTGAACTTTTAAAAATTTTATTCAAATATCAAAAAGCGAATAAAGAATTCGAAAGCCACATACAACGTTAAGATACTCTAAGTCATTAAAATTTACGAAAGAATATTGATTCTATTAAACACAACCATTTAGAATATCATCAACAAAATGTCTCTTTCACACTTTAATTCATCGTGTCGTAGCTTAAAGCATTAACTGTGAAAAGTGTAAAACTGCAAATTATTCAAGTTATTGTATTTTAATGAAGCTATTCATGCCAACATTGTCAAAGATTTAAAGTCAGTGAGGAAACAATTAATAGTTAGTGTAGAATAAATATTTTAAACAATTTTTAAAATGTACACGATATATTGAAACGTAAAGTCAAAAAGGTCTTGTTTTAATGGAAGTCAATCGCCACAAATATGTTAGATTTTAAATACTTATGACTTTACGCCGCAATAAATAAAAGGTCTTTAAAAAAATAAGGGTGACGACGAGCCCACAGTTTTCTTGATAGTAAATGGATGTTGTAGCCCAACATCCCGTCACCATAAGATGGTAGTCATTATATAATATTGTGTAAAATCGAATCACCGGAGAAATTAAAACGATTGTTGGATCACAATCAATTGATTATCGGGGTGTAATCGGTTTAATTAAATTATTTATTTATTGATTCATAACTGTAGAAAAGAAGTGGCGGTGTAAGAATATTTACTATCCCTTATCGTCCCGTGGATATCATAAGAGGTGATAGTGGGAAACTAACCAGGTGATTGGCGGCAGCGTCTTCCTAATAATAAATAAAAATTAAGAACTACGGTTGCCAACACGCCTGCCAAATGTGGCAGCTGTGGCAGAGATTCCCACTATGAGGCAATCCATGGGGGAGGCCTATGTTTGGCAGTGGACTTTGATAGGCTGTAACGGTAACTGTTGAATATCAGACGTCACTTGTGCAGGTGGAATTCTTGAATAACTTCAATATTATGTAGATTGTATTGTGTAATTTAATAGGTACTGCTAAAAAAATTTGAGGTAGCCGATATGTGTGCGTTCGCGACTAGGTGTCAAGTTACTTAAGGGGAAATATAACCTCAAATGGCTTAGCAATATCCTCCGTTATGCCGAAAATATTGCAGCATTAATTTTGAAATAAATATATGGTAAAGTTGAGGATTAATGTTAAGGACTATGTTAGACGAAAACACGATTCCGTAAAATTTTCTCGATAGAAAAAAAAATCCAAAGTTACCTCCAAAATAAACAATAAACCGCTGTTATTCATAAAATACTTTAAATAATATCATGAAACTTTGCATACTAACTGAACTAACTATAAAGCAGTGCTTATGTTATTTACTTTTTTTTAAATACCATTATTTTCACTGTAAAAAGAAATTACCTAAACTATCGGCCTCTTGAAGCGTGATTCCTGCCGCCCGGTCAGTTTCGCTTCGGCCTTTGAAGGGGGAGGTTGTGTCGCTTTCGATCAGAATACACATTACGCAACAGGACGACGTAAAATTAAAATGGGAAATAACCGTAATAAAAATAAGAAGCGACTGGCTTGGCGTTAAGAAACAGGCATAAATATGATAAACCTAATAAAATAAGTGTCTAACGACCTATCTACTTACAGTATTAGTGATTACAAACATAGCGGGGACTACATACCCCTTCTAACCTCCACTATGTGACGTCAGAAACAGTAACAAAGTTTAGGTAACTTTTAACAACATAACTCTTTAGAGACTGTTTCCAAAAGTTCGTTTTGTTTTTTCTTTATTATATATGTTTGGATCACATCACACCGGAGAACACAAAAAGAGAAATGGGTCATATCGTAAAATATTATTTAAACACGATTGTCGTTACAACAACAAAAAAATTGTTTGTTAATTATTATAATTCCTCCATATTCCTTTACATTCCTTTTGTATAATGTGAGAAGATAAATTTAACGCGAGAAAATAAATTTAACGCGAGAAAATTTTTACTCCATGCTTTACCATGATTATCAAACTTGCCATGGATTACAACAGATTTTAGCAAATTCATTCATGATTTGTATTTAAGAGGGTATATATGTATGATTCGCGTTGAAAACTTCATGTTTTAGGGCTTTTTCAACGGTGATATCGTAACGATGTGAGCAGATTATTTGCAGAAAATGACTGCTTTAGAAAGAAGAAGTCTTTATTTAGTGCAATACAACGCAAAATCATATCGTAATCATTCATAGCATTTTACGAAAATATGCGTCAGAACTATCCTTCTGATCGAATACATTTATTATTATAAGCTAAAATACTTTATTTTAACCGTTATTATAATCTTTATATATATAAATTACGTGTCACGCTGTTTGTCCGCGATGGACTCCTCAACTACTTAACCGATTTTGATCAAATTTACACACCGTGGGTAGTTTGGTCCAACTTGAGAGATAGGATAGTTTTTTGCCCACATTGCCACAATTTTTTTGCGAATTTAAGGATTTTTAATAGGACATGACAAAGGGTCATCGAAAAGGGCAGAACAAAGTCTGCCTGGCAAGCTAGTGGAATATATAGTCTTTTAATGCAACACAAAGCTTAAATTACGTAAATATTTCTATTCAATACTACAAAATCACCAAAACTGCCAAGTTCAGTGTCGTTTTTTTCTGTGTATTTGGATTGAAACTTATCTATTTTAATTATTTTGTCAAAATACAGGTTATGTTTAATATCAAAAAGTTTTAGCTCGTTTTATTCAGTCAATTATTTTATATGCTTAATTTAAAAATACTATAAATCATCAATTCATCACTCTCAGACGCCAACCTATTCTAACGCTCTGGGCCTAGTATATATTCAGTAATCTATGCTCCGGGCCTTCCCGACGATAGGACGTACTATCACTTTTTCTCACCGACGCGACGCCGCGCGATCGCGTTGATACACCGATAGCGCTATACTATAACTAGCTGCCCTATAGCGCCATCGAGCATTTTAGACCATTGAGACTTTTAAGTGATATTGTTGATAGTAAGTAAACAGTTCATAAAGTTTTAGGAATGCAATTTTTACTGAATAAATCTCGGAAAGCCTCAAACATTTGTTCCATATTCTTTTGTTTTAAAGAATATACCGAAGCATACTTTGGAAATAACTGCCAATATATATTTTGTAATTAGAATTTTCTTTAGAAACAGATTGCCTGTCAATTAGATCAGCTTGCCATAAATCGTCAATGTTTTTCATCAGAACATGTCTCCGCGGAAAGTTTTTTCCCCGCTTGTTTATGTATTTCTTTCACCACTACATATTTCTTTACTCTGTTGTCCTTCTTTTCTGTGTCACTGACTCAATACTTTTTTTAATACTATTTATTTCTGTTCCAATTAATGTCAGAGTTTGATTTAATGATTTTTGTTTATTTTCTAAGTTTTCTATGTTCTTATCAACATAGTTCTTGGTCACACAATCTCCAGGATCTACTGGATTTCCAATGTTTTTAACGGTATTATTTTTAACGTTTAAAGATCCATCAGTCATACTAGCAACCGGAGATTCTGAGTTAGTCCAAACTTATCGATGTTCATGGTTGACTCGCCAACTGACTTACCAAAAAGTCACCTCATCATCATCATTACAGCCCTTCACGAGTCCACTGCTGAACATAGGCCTCCTCCAAGGTATGCCACAAAGCACGGTCGTGAGCCACCTGCATCCATCGACTTCCTGAATGTCTTACCAGGTCGTCACTCCATCTAGTGGGGAGTCGCCCTACACTTCGCCTACCGGTACGAGGCTGCCTCTTGAGAACCTTTTTTCCCCAACAGTTGTCGGTTCTTCGAGCTATATGGCCGGCCCATTGCCACTTCAGCTTAATCATCAAAAAAGGAAAACCTCTTCGACAATCCCTAATGGCCAATGGAGAGGCAGCGTATTCTCTTTGGTGAGCACAACCACAGTTCCGACAGTTAAAGGTTCAGTTGCTGTGTTCCATTTTTGCCGAGACTGCATAGTATGCAAGTATTCCATCCTCCATCGTTTCCAAAACGATTGCACCAACCGGTCTAATAATGTATGGCGTGCGGAAATGCTAAGTTTGTTCTCGTCCATATCTACGGCGGGTAAATACTTCAAAGGCGTTAAATAAAAAAATGTGCTGGAGTTAGAGCCAGCAGCTCGGAGGGGTCATTTGACAACGTACGACAAAGTGGGCGACTATTCATGACGCACTCAATTTGAGCGAGCACAGTACTTAACTCTTCGAAGGACAAAATTTGATCTCCTATTACTCGGTATAAGTGACTCTTTAGACTCTTAATATTAGTCTCCCAATTGCCCCAAAATGACTCGCGGCTGGGACGTTCAGAGACCACTCGATACGGTTCTCGGCTAGAATGTGAGCGAACCCCGAATTATAATACTTGCTGGCTAAGAGTTCATGTAGTTCTGATAAAATACGTTTCGCACCGACGTAGTTCGTACCGTTATCCGAATACAATTTACTTACAGGACCACGGCGGGAAAAAATCTTTTAAATGCACCCATAAAGCCCGATGTGCTTAGATCACCAACGAGTTCTATATGCACCGCCCGAGTAGTTAGACATACGAAAATGCAGACGTAAGCCTTTGTGGATCTTATACCACGCCCGAGAGTGAGCGTGACCTTAAACGGACCAGCAAAATCAGACCCGGTGTGCATAAAGGGCTTTAAGGATTGTGTTACTCGACAAGACCTAAGATCCGCCATTTCCGGAAATGACGACTTAGGACGTACTCGAAAGCAAGCTATACGTCTGTGCACCCGATTGCGGATTAAATTACGTGCTGCAAGAATCCAATAATTCTGACGCAAGATTGACATCAGCAAATCGGGGCCAGCGTGAGAATTCAATTTATGATGGTAATCAACTAATAAATTAATGATATGGTCTTTATGCGGTAAAACTATAGGGTGCCGTTGGTCGAAACTCAACTGCGAGTTGGACAAGCGTCCGCCTACCCTGACGATTCCATCTTGTAAAAATGGCTTAAGGCGTTGAAAGGCGCGACTACAAGTTCTATTCGATTGTAATCTTGTAATTTCCTCGGAAAAATGTGCACGTTGAAGTCCACGCAATACTAGCAACTCGGCATAGTTGTAATCGGATGCTAAGATATACGAACGTCGCGGTAAAAGCTTCGCGAATCGACAAACGTAAATTACGCTACGCAATAATTTCGACCAAGAGGACAAGCGGTTCGCCAAAGCAATGATTAGAGAAACTTCGCTGGTAAGGCTTGCTACCAGAGCGTGCCTCTTCTCTTCCGGCGGTTGTGACACTGACGAAGGGTCGAAATCGGTTATTGGCCATTGCGAGGGTTCCAATTGAACCCAAGAAGGTCCGTGGAACCAAAGCGGATGGTCCATTATTTGCATCGGGGTGAGTCCACGGGACAGACAATCGGCAGGGTTTTCTGTACCGGACACGCGATAAAAATTCCGCGTTCCTAACTCGTCTTGGATCTTGGCCACTCGGTTCGCGACAAACGTATCCCAACGGTGGCGTGAAGAATGAACCCAACATAAAGCGACGGTTGAGTCGGAAAAGGCAAATATCCTTTCTATGTGAACTCTGTCACTACATGCGCTGATAACTGCGGTGATAAGCTTGGTGTCCTCACCGGCATTTAATATCGCGCAAAACTCTAAGCGCGCCAGAGAGACAACCTTACGGGGGGAGACTCTTAACTTAGAGCTAATGAGGCTAATCGAATTTCTACCATTATTCTGGACGTGGAAATATACAACGCCCCCGTAAGCCTTCTCGCTGGTGTCTGCAAACCCAACGACTGTGATGACGCTATTTCTATCGACGTTTATATGACGTGGTATTTTAATTTCTCTTAGTAAAAGAAGTTCCTCTCTAAAACGCTGCCATAACCGAACATTGCTGTCAGGCGGCGAGTCATCCTGACATCCCATAATCTAGCAACGCATGACAGCATTGTGCGCTTTGTGCACGTTTCTGCGAGCGGGTTTACCTTAAGGCTAAACAAGTCGGACTCCGGTGACCAACACAAACCGAGCACCTTGTGCGTATCAGAATCATTGAATTCTTTTATCGCCGAAAGACGGTGTGATAGTGGAATTGTATCTAAAACCATACGCGAGTTACTAGTCCACTTGACGAGATCGAATTGACCCGCTTTCATGAGCTTTATAACCTCGGCAGTGGTTAGGGTGGCCTCCTCCACGCTATCGACCGAGTACACAAAATCATCCATATATAATCCACTTTCAATTGCCCTCTTAGCTTTAGGATAAGAGGGACCTTCATCGTAGGCGAGCTTTCTCACCGTGCGTAACGCATGAAATGGGCTCGACTTTAAACCAAAGTAAACGCGGTTAAATTCAAACACCATTAGAGGCTTTTTTGGGTTGAAACGATATAAAATGCGTTGGAATCGACGGTCGCATTCACAGACCCCTATGCAAAGAAACATTTGGCGAATATCGGAGGATAGTACTATACTAAACAAACGAAAATTTGCTATTATATTAAATAAACTGCCCTGTAAATTTTGCCCACTATAGAGGATATCGTTAAGAGAAAGGTGAGTGCTAGTTTTAGCACTAGCGTCGAGCACTACACGTAACTTAGACGTAAGTTTGTCTTCCCTAATGACCCCGTGATGTGGTATGAAATACGACGGTGTATCCTCGTAGTTATCTAATTTCGGAGGCACAAGTGATATGTAACCTTCCCTTATATATTCGTTAATGACGCCATCATAAGCTTCCCTTAATTGGGGTGAAGCGAGCATCCTACGCTCCAAACTGTAGAAACGTTTTTCCGCCATTTGACGCGAATCGCCGAGAGATAAAACATCTCCTTTAAAGGGTAGCGCTACACTATATCGACTGTCGCGATCACGAACGGTCGTGCGGACGTAAATTTCCTCGCATAATCTATCATCTGGGATGACTATAGGTGGAACGTTCAAGTCTATGTTTCCGGGGACGGCGTAAGTATCGTCTGCCAGCGTCAGATTTTCAAAATCAATCATTGCCGAGGTGTCAACCGAAACGGTTGGCAGACGTTCAGTGACTTTATCTACTACTAACGCATTTATATCCAAAGTTAACATTACGATCTATCCGAGAATAAAATTTCAAATTTATATATCCCTGGGTAACTTTATTAGTACCTCCGATGCCTTTGGCTACGGGACATGAAGGTGTCCTATTTATTGGCAATCCTAAGCGCTGACTACATTGTCGCGTTATAAAGCTATTTTGGGATCCGCTGTCTAGCAATGTACGGACGCTTTGATCGTTTCCACGCGAATTCCTAACTACGATACGGGCTGTACCCAGTGACACGGTTGAAGGAGGCTGTGTTCCCATATTCGACAATGAGCACAGAGCGACATCACCAGGTCGACCGCTAGAATCGTCGACTTTAGTAGGTGTGATTTCCTTGTCTGATTTGATTTACTTGACGCAAATATGTTGCTGTTTTCGAAATGTAATAACGTGTGATGTTTTCTGGCGCACTTGTTACACACGGAACTAGAATCGCATTTAGCAACTAAATGTCTATCGCATAAACAATTCAAACATAAGTTGTTTGTCCTTACTATTCTATAACGTTCGCTGGGTGAATGTTTATGAAAGATCGCACAATTGTATAAATTACCGTGTTGTTTATTTTTACATAGAACACAGGCGCTATGGGGCGATACAGGCGCGGCGGTTACGTATGTTAGAGACCCTGCGGTTTTAGATGATGGAGTCTGTCTGCGGTCGACACCTTTCTTAACTTCTTGTTTAACGTTCGAGGAGCGCTGTATCACTTTAATTTGGTCTCGCACAAAGGATGCTAATAAATCAAATGAGGGCAACTCAGAACTACGATGCTCCATTTCAAACGCACGCACGGTGTCGGGGTCTAGTTTCTTTAGTGCAATATGGAGAAACACAACGTCCATAAGGGCATTAAATTTCAAGTTCTTAAGTGCAGCCACCGATGCTACAAATTTATCTAAAAACTGCTCTAAGCCGGCGATGTTCGCGGATGATATAGGTTTAATATCGAGTATTTGGTCTAAATATGAAGAGGCTAACATTCGCTTATCCTCATATTTGTCCTTAAGTGTTTCAAATATTAATGAATAATTGTTTGCTGTTGGTGTGAAACCCGATCAAATTGACTGTGCCCTACCACTCAGTTTACTAATTAAATAGTATAAGTTTTCAGCGTCCGATAACGATGGATTATTATATATGTTGTTTTGAAAACTACTAAAGAAGAAGGGCCATGTTTTAATATCGCCATTGAATACCGGAATATCTATGGGGGGCAACCTGACTGAGTCACGTGGGCGTACCTGGGCTTCCGGCTTTGCTTCGCTTTGAGAGAGGGACTGCAAGAGCTTCGCCGTTCTTTTCACGCGACACAACATGTCTTCAAATGCTAGAAGCGGCTGGTAGTTCACTGTATACTTAGGGTCGATTTGTAATTCCAAATTATTAATTTGGTCTAATATTTTTTCGTAATCCGTCCGCAAGGAGTCCACAGTTTCGATTTCACATAAAAACGTCTCCCGCACTGATTCTACGTTAATATTCTTTGTGATCACTTATACACTGTATACGTGAGAAGAGTACGTCCCTCTTGGCGTAAAGAGTTTTAATTCAAACATAAGTTGTTTGTCCTTACTATTCTATAACGTTCGCTGGGTGAATGTTTATGAAAGATCGCACAATTGTATAAATTACCGTGTTGTTTATTTTTACATAGAACACAGGCGCTATGGGGCGATACAGGCGCGGCGGTTACGTATGTTATAGACCCTGCGGTTTTAGATGATGGAGTCTGTCTGCGATCGACACCTTTCTTAACTTCTTGTTTAACGTTCGAGGAGCGCTGTATCACTTTAATTTGGTCTCGCACAAAGGATGCTAATAAATCAAATGAGGGCAACTCAGAACTACGATGCTCCATTTCAAACGCACGCACGGTGTCGGGGTCTAGTTTCTTTAGTGCAATATGGAGAAACACAACGTCCATAAGGGCATTAAATTTCAAGTTCTTAAGTGCAGCCACCGATGCTACAAATTTATCTAAAAACTGCTCTAAGCCGGCGATGTTCGCGGATGATATAGGTTTAATATCGAATATTTGGTCTAAATATGAAGAGGCTAACATTCGCTTATCCTCATATTTGTCCTTAAGTGTTTCAAATATTAATGAATAATTGTTTGCTGTTGGTGTGAAACCCGAGCAAATTGACTGTGCCCTACCACTCAGTTTACTAATTAAATAGTATAAGTTTTCAGCGTCCGATAACGATGGATTATTATATATGTTGTTTTGAAAACTACTACAGAAGAAGGGCCATGTTTTAATATCGCCATTGAATACCGGAATATCTATGGGGGGCAACCTGACTGAGTCACGTGGGCGTACCTGGGCTTCCGGCTTTGCTTCGCTTTGAGAGAGGGACTGCAAGAGCTTCGCCGTTCTTTTCACGCGACACAACATGTCTTCAAATGCTAGAAGCGGCTGGTAGTTCACTGTATACTTAGGGTCGATTTGTAATTCGAAATTATTAATTTGGTCTAATATTTTTTCGTAATCCGTCTGCAAGGAGTCCACAGTTTCGATTTCACATAAAAACGTCTCCCGCACTGATTCTACGTTAATATTCTTTGTGATCACTTATACACTGTATACGTGAGAAGAGTACGTCCCTCTTGGCGTAAAGAGTTTTAATTTTAATTTCATTTCCACTAACTGCCATTTTAAATTACTATAATTAATATTAGATTAATCACAATTAATCGCACAACGCTGGAGGATGGACGCAATGTAATACAACTGTACACTCACAACACTATTGTCTTATCGTGCCGTATTACGTCGTTAAATTTAACACCTTTACAACGAGCCGAGGTGACGCGTGTCGGTCGCTAAACTCACACTGTTTTTTTTTTTGTTTTTTTTTTGCAAATGTCGGGTAGCCTAATAAACCGTACGGAACTAAACTATTTTAAATGAATAAGTCGATTCACTTATGCGAGTAACCAATAAATTCCAAACTCAAACCAAACAAACATTATTTTAAATGAATAATTCTATTTGCGAATAACTAACCAAAGTTTAAATTTAAACTAAACGTGCATTGTCTAAGGAATTAATCTAAAATGAAATAAATCTAGCAATGGTTGGTGAGGCTATAAAGCACCAGTCCAAATCCGGCCGAAGGATCAGAAAATGGTTGGGCGGCGGGCCTTAAGGTTGCCGAGTCATAATTCCCCGGTCGAGCCTTGACCCTATTACGCGAGATGTTACACTATGTGGACTGTATACGCGGATGATGCCTAAACAAGATGGCGGATTTGGTACGCGGTTCCCTGACAATGCACTCGCTCTTCCAAAAAAACCTATTGCTTGCCAAGGTTTATGAAGGAACCCTGCTTGATCACATTATGAGAAATGAAATTGGGCGGATTAACTAATAAAACACAAATACTCAAGCAGGGGACGTAAATAAGGAAGCGCACTTACCGGGGTGTTACTTCGATGCGGCTTGGACGCTTTGTTGCTGCGGTGCGACTTCTGGTGGATCTCCTGGGGCCCCAGGGATGCGGTCCTGGTCGGTGGTGCGATGGAAGAGAGCGGTGCGTGACTATATCTCACACGAGGTGAGGCGGTTACTCCTGGAGCGCAACTGCTCCAGGCGTGGTGCGGTTGAACTAGCGGTGTGCGTGGAGAAAGCCCTCTAGGACGCGACTGTCCTAGGCGGTGTGGTTCCAACTAGGTGCGCAAAGGGAAGAGAGCGCACGAGGGCCGTGCGCGCACTTATATTGCTTTGGTTCTTCTCTCAATACGTTTCGGTGGGGCGCGCTTCTCATTGGTTGCGAGAATCACGTGACATTCTAGAACCTTCTTGTTTCCCCTCTCACCCCACCACCCCGGTGTGTAAGAGGGACGATAGTTCATGGAAAAGACAAAACGCTTGGCAAGCCTACCTTCGAATAAAATAAAATAGGAATGGTTTTCCGCGCAACCACGAAACAATTTCAAATATCGTTTAAGTTTTAATACCCACGGAAAGCTTTCAATTTTATTTTGCGCTATTTGTCTTTTGTTATCGTTACTACTGAGTACTAATTTGTTAACTTTCTGAGTTAAAATTTTATGATTTTTTGATTTAATTATACACACAGGGTCTCTCAAATTTTCATCACAAAGTAAGACTTTGTTGTATTTTTCTATATCGAGTTTTCTTTTAGTTATTGACTTTTTAACGCCGTTAGATTTTTATTGATGCAGCTTGAGACTTTATACAATACAGTTTTGCACTCAAACTCTAATTATACACCACCCATATCATTCTTAAAAAAGCCAGCTACTTTTGCATTAGCCCTCGGCAATTATCACTGTGGAAGTTACTTGTATCGAAATATTGTATATTATGACTAAATAAATCTGATTAAAAAATCTTCTTTATTTATATAATAAATATGGGTTTTTTTATAGAAGAGCAAACGAGCATGCGGCTCACCTGAAGTTAAGTGACTACCGCCGCCCATGATCAACCCCAACACCAGGGGAATTGCAGGTGCGTTGCCGGCCCTTTAGAAAGGAGTAAGCTCTTTTCTTGAAGGTCCCCAGGTCGTACTGGTCCGGAAAAATCGCCGGTGGTAAACTATTCCACAGAGAGGTCGTACGCGGAAGAAAACTCCTTCTGAAACGTACAGTGGTGGACAGCCAAACATCCAGATGGTGTTGATGGTATCGGGACGTTTGCCGCGTAGTGCGTTCACGAAATTTGGCGGCTGGGATTAATCCGAACAATTCTTCAGAGCAATCCCCGTGATAGATGCGATAAAATACGCAAAGAGATGCAACATCTCTTCGCAACGCCAGTGAATCGAGCCGTTCGGAAAGCACTCGGTCGTCGACGATTCGAGCCGCTCTGCGCTGGATGCGGTCAAGTGGATGGAGCTGGTACTGGGGAGCTCCAGCCTAAAGATGGGAACAGTATTCCATGTGCGATCGAACCTGCACCTTGTAAAGTCTCAGGCGGTGTGCCGGCATGAAATACTGTCCCGCTCTGCCGAGCACACCAAGCTTTTTAGAAGCCAATTTGGCCTTCTCTTCCAAGTGACCACAAAACTGCACGTCACTCGATTTGTCGACGCGGAGGATTCCAATACTGGCTGAGGCAACAAGGGGAGTGCCTTAAAACTGAGAAGATACGACAAAGGGGCTCTTTTTAGCGGTTAACGCGCAAACTTGTGTCTTCTGGGGGTTAAACTGGACTAGATTTAGTCGCCCCCAAACCGAGACCTGTTCAGCAAAGACTCGACTTCAGACACAAGTTTGTCCCGGTACTTGGAGACGTTTTCCCGAGAAATATTGGCACGGCCGGTGTACAGAGCATCACCAGTGCTGTCATCTGCATAGCAATGAATGTTACGAGTTTTCAACATATCATTGATATGCAGAAAAAACAGCTTTGGCGATAGCACGCAGTCTTGTGGAACACCAGCATTAATAGGCTTGTAAGGCTATCTATCTGTGGAACAAAGACGAATATTATTACCACATATACGTTTTATAACGCTCCGCCCTCCTTATTATATATTATTTTATTATTATTATATTATTTATATGTGACCAGGATAGATAAAATACGTTCTGATCTTTTCTTTGAGGCCGTTTGTAATATCTATGGCGTGATCGTCTTAGTTAGGACCCTTAATTACATTGTGTTTATTAGTAACTTAGGTATTTTAGGTGTCTTTTGGAAGAATGAATATTCACTAGAGCAATTAAAAGCCGTTGGTAGTGCCTCATTAGCTAAGTGAACCCCGGCCACGAAGAAAGGTTAAGAACATAAAAACGTCCCTATTCCACTTGTATCAGGTTTACATTATAATTTAACGCTTCCCGCTTGAGAAAGGCTCACAATATGTATATATATAAAATACCCGATACAAGACGACACGGCTCCAGCAAGCTGCGCGCGATGTGCGCCACATCAAAATAACTGGCGAACCCGTAAAAGAGGGCTTGGCCCCTTGGTAGTGCGTAAGCACAATCATCGACCGAAGTTGCGCATGTTAATGCGTGTAACTGCCATACAGAACAAGAACAAATTCAGCCACAGTGAATGTACATCACACAGTTTCGGCAAATTGGCACACTGGCCATAAAGCCTCCGTGAGCGCCACCAGACCGCCATTCCTGCAGACGTGATGTAAGTGTATGGCATCACCGCCGACTGCATGATCAGCACGGCTACTAACCGCAGAGCGTGTCATGAGTGTTTCGCTCACCTCAAGGGAATGGGGTCCCACATTGTGCGACTTTCGGCTGTAGCTGCAAGGAGGATCTGAGGAGACTCTTAAGTCTACTAGTAGTCTAGTCTCCTACCTCCAGCTACCACCCGGATAGATGAGCGGAGGCAGTAGATTCCATTGCAGAGACAATCTCCCACAAGAGAATAGTTGAAACTGTGTCCATCTGTAAGTAGTAAATAACAGTTCAAAAACTCTCCACAACAGCGCTCGAGTAGCTACAGGGTACGAAAAATTGCCGTAAAATACGTTGAGAGTAATTTTGAAAATAAAAATTTTGCAAGGAAAAAAATAATTATTGTAAAAACATGATAAAAAGTTCTTTAAAATTTAGACTATAGCTACAGTGGCGTCACCCTTATTTAACGCTTACCTACGGACACTTTTTTATACAAAATCTGTACTACTCACACTCCATAATTGTTGTATTCAAAGACCACCTAGCCTACTAATAATATTAACAATATAATATTATCAATTATAAAAACGTAATATATGCAGTATTATCATATAAACAAAACCCAAAGAAATTAATCACATGTACCAAATTGTTTCAAAACAAACTCATGATACAAGAAGTCAACAAGTAATTTATATTTTAGTCTCAGTAATATAAAACCTCTCGTCGCAGAACACTTACTAATTTTCCCTCTCAAAAATAGTATTAATAATAAATTCTTCTCAAGTTTATATCATAAATTATAAATTGCTTTTTTTTTTTGCGCCCAAAGTAATATGGGCAACCCTCCTGAAAGCGGGGAAGGGAGGCGGTGAATGCTCATAGCATACCACGCAGCCTGCTGCGTGGTTATGTGGAGATTTTTACCCACTAAAAACCGCCTTTAGGGACTGGCTTAACAATCTAGCTAGAGATCTTTAAGCCGTATCGAACGCGACCCCCCTTGGGTGAAAGGGGGGCGCTAGCGGCGAGTAGCCGCTGGGAAGAATTGCTGCCTAATTAAGGCACCTTACGAATGGGATGACTAATTATATTGAGCTTAGAAGGTGTTGGTGCTCGGTGAGCGCGAGCAGATGGTCCTGAGGGGACTGAGAAGCGCGCAGTTTGCGTGCTAAAATTGCGATCTCTCTTACGTCGATATTGCGGATAGCAATATACTGTATCAACGTTATCGGCGTAAGAGGGTTCCGCCTGATGTCTGGGCCCTAGTGGGCGAAGGTGGGGAGGCCTATAGGGTTCCTGAGGGGGCCGATATAGGTCCTGAGGTGACTGAGAGTTGCCCTGAAGGGGCATTTTGGATGGGAGAGCCGGGAATGTACGGTCATTGACCGGTGGCGGAGCTTTTTTGGCAGCTTTGTTGCCGAGATTGGGGCGAGGCGCGCGAGGGCAGCCTCTGAAGTTGGCCGTATGGCCAGTCTGTCCGCAAAGGACGCAAGTGGGTGGGTACTCGGTAACACGGGGCCAAGGAAACTTTTTCGTTCAAACTTCACTTTGCTAACAACTTTGACAGTTCGTAGCGATCTAAGGAGTTTACAAGTTAGTTTAAGTGAGAAAAAAGTGTTTAGTGAGCTTAAGATTGGTGAATCTTGTTCAGTTCAGTTCTTAGAACAATTAAAATTTTCATCTAAATATGTTTAAAAGTCATAAAGATTATTGTATAACCTAAAACTACGTTATCGTCCTTTTTCAGTCGAGGCCACGCTAATCATTAGTCTGTAGGTTTCTCTGTCTACGGTGTCCATATTTCAGGGACACCATTTTCTACGGCGATCGTTCTCCTGTTCTCTAACCTTCATGGTCTGTATTGTAGGTAAAGAAAAAAGTATATGAAAACGTAGGTTCCGAAAGAAATTATAGGCTCAGAAGGGCTAGATCCTAGAGCTGTAATGTCAGTTACAAAATGAAAAAGTATTGTTTATGAATCAACAAACCGTAGACTAGACCAGACTAGACAGAGCTCCAGAGCACCTCCGATATCCGATCAGGAGTAATATTGTCGTAATAGTGTTCAACTGTGAGACAGAGCATATATTCAGAGAAAAATGGCATCTATGGAGAAACACACAAACAAAATAAAGCAATTATATAATAGCATTGTAGAATAAAAATCAACTTGAGAGGCATTTATTACTTACTGTTTTCGAGTAGGAAAATTATAGTGTTCTGCGACGAGAGGTTTTAAATTACTGAGACTGAGATATAAATGACTTGTTGATTGTTGACTTGTATCATGAGTTTGTTTTGAAACATTTTGGTACATGTGATTAATTTCTTTGGTTTTTGTTTATATGATAATATTGCATTTAATACGTTTTTATAAGTGATAATATTACTTTAAAATGGAACAGTGTAAGTTTTGTTCAATATGTTTAGCGACAAACGTGAAAATCTGTGTTTTAAGCAAATCGTATTTAGACTTTTACTATAACATTTTAGAATCGCCAGTAAGTATGCAAATGATTTGTATATTTTTTATTATGTTTCCAAGTATAAATTATTTGATATATTAGATTTGTGCATTTTTATAGGTAAACAGTTACCAAAAGCCAAATGCTTGCTATGAGTGTGTGTATCATTTGCAAAAGTATCAAGAGTTTAAACAAAAATGTAATACTGCAAATAATATTATTTCCCAGATGATGAAGGAAAGTGCAACAGTAAGTTGAATTAATTAATTAATTCATTAATTACAGCCTCTGGTGAACATTGGCTAGTTAAACTATAGACATCCGGTACTCACATACAGTAGTGGGAGTGGGAGGAGGGAGGGTGAGGATTAAGAAGAAGGGTCATTTTTTTATATCTTTATAACTTGACTGTTCAGTTCCTTCTTTTTCTTTCCATATTATTTGGGTCTGTTTTTTTCTACAATCTGATATATTGTCCTGCTCTTTCATTTGAAAATTTGTGTCATCAAAGTAATCATCATTATAAGAAATGTGATATTTTTCGTCGGAAGAATCATGCAATGAATTCAAGTCTTTGTTTGTGCTGCTTTCATACTCTTTTCTGATTTTCTTAGTTATGAGGTTTATGTCAGTAAGTTTTCTTTTCTTCAGATTTTATTTATTTGTATTAATTTTGTGATGAAGGGAGCAACAATTTTAGTATTTGGGTCAACTTCTTTAAAATTAAATGAGCCATATTGAGTCAAATCTAAGTAACACTTATTTTCCTCAGTATGCTTTATGCCTGATAATATTGTAATCACGTTGGGCAGTATTGTTTTTTCGTTCTTTACTGCTGTTTGTTTTAATTAGTCTGCAGATTTCATATTAATACAGTTGCAAAAACCTGGACTACACTTTTTGTAAAAACGACTTAGATAGTGATAGAAAATAGAGTAAATGTTGTTAATAATTTGATGGATTTTCATGGTGTTTGGGACTGGTACGAGATTTACTGATTTCTTCAGTATGGTATAGTCAGGAACACAAAAAAGTTCTAATTTGGTTTCAAACGTATGGAGAAGTTCATAAGCTGTTTTAGGATCAGGAACCGAACCATAAGCGACAAATTAATCTAATTTAGGTTTTATACCTCCCCCCCTACATTATCAATGGCTCCTTTGCTGTGGGAGGCTTTGAAAAAGTTCCATGTTGAAAATGGGAAAACTGCATTCTTTCATTAATTTTGACAAAAGCTTTTCTTTTGACATTACTGAACAGTAGGACCATCTGAGTAAAAATTAATTCCATTTACCTTGGGTAATTTCTGTTTGATCAATTCTAATACTGGTAAAACATGAGCACAAATGGCGTCTGGTCCATGTTCTTAGCTTGGACATACCTAGTCAGGTCAAAAGTTTTGTCAAAAACTTTTTATAAAATTAGTGATTTTCACTTTTTAATAATTATACATGAAATGAAAGGTAATTTAATTTAGAATACAAAATTATTTACATTATTCAAAATGAGAGTCGTGGTAGCTCAGATGGTTAACGCTCGCTGTAAATATAATAGAACCGCGAGTAACCCAGGTTCGATCCCTGCCGGCACCAATGACATTGTTAATTGCAATTTTAAGTGCTGGTTTATCACATGCTCGGTGGTGAAGGAAAATATTGTGAGGAAACCGGCATGTCTGAAGAATAAGAAAAAAATTTTAGAAGACATGTGAAGTTCGCCAACACGCATGAAACCTGCCTACCTTCTCAGAAATTAAACCTGCCTACCCTCTCAGAAATGAGCGAAGGCCTGTGCCCAGCAGTGGGACGTATATAAGCTGTAACTTTACATATACATCTTAATTGGCCTTAACCTTAGCAAATAAATGTTATTACTTACCATGCAACTTTAAATGTAATGTTGCCTTCACAAAAAAAATCATACATGTTTCTACGTATGAGTACTACTGGTACATAAACATGAAACATCATTGAAACATTTGTTCTTTTACATAGTTTTGTCATTTTTTAATGAGTTATTATATTTACTATTGGGGTAGTAATTTTATTCCCATACATTTTAGTTACTACGAAGATATCACAATAAACAGTACCAAACACAATGAGAAAAAAGGTTTCTGTTTGTTGTGGACACATTTTATTTTTCTATTAAATAAACGAGTAAGTTTTGGATGAATTCATATAAATTAACAATTTAAATAGCTCGATATTGACAAGTGAATAATATCCAACACAGGAGACAAAAAGATTTATTTGTTCAGAACTTTCGAATTATTTTTTTAATCAAAATTCGGCTCACGAAAAGTATGCTTATAGTACATGTTTTGTGAGCCTCGACCAAATATTACGTATGTATCTTGCTACATAATATAGATTTGTCACTGTTTGTTTATTAAAATAAATATTTAACATATAATCTTATGTATATGGCTAAATATATCACTGTATAGTGCAAAAGATACTGGTGGTTTCCTCGCGTAATGACTATATAGCCTTTGAGTGAGAAGAAAAATCAGTTCTAAAATCTTTAATATTAAAATGATAAGTGCCGCACCTAAAAGAGACGGTGGGTAACAATGATCATTATTATTACGATTCTTTTTATTCTTTTTAATATTTAAATATTTACTTTCTAAGTCAATTGGTTTTTTGATAATTTGATTTCTTGTCCGTAAATATAATTCTACAGCTGGACGTTTGTTTTCTTTAGCTTTGTTTCTTTTAGCTATTTATAAATACTAGTGAAATCAATATTCGCAATGCCAAGGAGCAGTGTGAGCTTGCATGGAGATTATAAAAATCTCATAAAAGAAAAGGATTAGCTACAGGGAACAGTGGATGAGTTTCATGCTGCAAAAATATGTGAAATATCTTAGATTTACATTGCGTTACAGTAACAATTGATGTAGGAAAATGAGAACATTTTGCAATCACAAAAATACATTAAAACTTAAAAGCCTCCCAGTCTTACAAGTTTGTTCAACAAGCTCATAGAATACAAAACTTTTGCTTAACATAATAAGTAAACATTAAAAGGTAACAAATAATCATATTCTTTTACTTTGCTTATAGATAACCAAAAAGCACATTCAGCACTTGGACCGAAAACAATGTAACTTACAGTCAAAAATTACTATTTCTCCCACAAAAATTTACAATGATATATTTCAACTGACTAATAGTTACAAAAATGGGGAAGAAAAATTCTATGAAGAAATAAAATCAGAGGTTTACATAGAAACTTCAACAAATGATGTTGCTGTATGTAGTAGAATAAACATTACTGATATAAAACATGAAACTGAGTATGATAATTTAGACGAAGATATTAAATTAGCAGTATATTCATTGGAAGATGACAATATTCTGGATAATGGTGTTGAAGAAATTCAAAAAGTAAACACTACGAATCAAAAACAATATAAAACAAAGCGAAGAAAAGTAAAAACCAAAATTGAAGATAAAATAAATATTAACATAGCTGAAAGTCAAGAAGATAGCTCTTTTAGTGACCTAGATAATGAACCATTAGCAAAACATGTTAGTAATTCTAAATTTGAAAATAGTGCAAATAGTAGCGAAAAGCAACGCATGCTTTCTAAATTTGATGCAAATTTTTTTGAAGGCTATGCAACAGTGGTGTTATTGACACCAGAGGAAGCAAAACAAGAGGTGCTGCTAAGAAAAGAGTCGAGTAATTACAAACATTGTCCATTTAAGTGTGACCTTTGCTTTAGAGGTTTTGAAGTACAGGCCACATTTGAAAACCACATGAAAAAGCACAGTTTGGTAAGGTGATATATTATTTGATTATAACTTTTTAATATATTTTTCAATTCATTGAATTTTACTATTACTAACTAGAATTACGATCTTGTGAATATCACTATCCCTTAACTTAATAATAATAACTGTAATAATAAATTTATTTATTGAATAAAACCATATTGACACTACAAAGTTGAAGCCCTGACTCCCGAACTAGCAATAGCTGTGTGTCGGGAATCAGTTCCTTCCCATTTCCATTAAATTACAATTACAAAATGGTTTATCAGCTTATCACAACTCAGAACAAGGTAACAAAAATAAATACAATTTTTACAATGCCAAGAAAAAAATTTAAAAAAAATAATAATAAAAATATGCATGAATATGTGTGTTGCATCCATGGTCCGTACATGTGTGCGTGTGTATGTGTACATGTGTTTGTGCATGTGTGTGCGTTTGTCTGTGTGTGTGTGTGTGTGTGTGTGTGTGTGTGTGTGTGTGTGTGTGTGTGTGTTCGTGTGCCCGGGTGAGTGTGTATATGTGTGTTTTTAGTATACTTGATAGGAAATGACTCGTACTATTGAATTATTTTTAATAGATTTTCCAACTCATAGTATGTAAACTTACGCAACCAAAATAAAATTTTAGATTTTAGTTGGTATATAGACATGTTTCTCATTTTATTATTTACACTAAAGTAATTGTACAGTCTTGGTGCCTGAAATTGATAATGCTGTCGAGCAATCTTACATCTCACACGCTCAGCTGTGAAACGTTCTCGTCTTTTTCCAGTGGAGGGTAGATACGGTACCGCAAGTTTATGGTATTTTTTAATGCAATTATAGATATATAATTGACGCACAGAGAGTACGTTTGCCGTTTTGAATAGTTCAGTAGTTGAATGCCTAAATGGAAGGTATAATATTACTTTGAGGAGAGATCTTTGTGCTCGTTCCAGTTCTATTAAATTTGTTTTTGCTGCTGCCCCCCACGAACATATACAATATGTAAGTAAACATTCCGCAAGTGCTTTATAAATTTTTATTAAAAGTGTAGGTTCTGAAACAGTGCGCAATTCTCTAAACACATACACTAATTTCCTGAGTCTATTAGCAACAGATGTTATGTGCTGTTTCCAGTTGAGCTTGTCATCAATAGTTATTCCTAGATATTTTATAACTTTTACTCTTTCAATTAATGAGCAAGCACATGATTTATTATTGGTATTGACTTGTCGATTGCAAGGGTAAGAATGGATTTGTAAACTAAAAGATTTGAGTGAGTTCATATTAGTTTTACTGAAACATATATATTTTGTTTTACTTGTGTTCAGTGTTAGCAAGCTATTTTCTAACCATGATGTAATAGTACGAAGACCGTTTTCAGCAAGACGATGTACATGTTCCCAAGACTCGCCATGAAACAGTATGACTGTATCATCGGCAAACATTTGAATATCAGCACCCTTGAGATTAGTTTTACACAGATCGTTTATGTAAATTAAAAAAAGACTTGGCCCGAGTGTACTGCCTTGTGGCACACCGTAAGAGGAGCTGAATTCATTACTTAATAAGCCATTAACTTTAACACGTTGCTTTCTATCCGAAAGGTAGTCCTGGAACCACATAAGTGCATTTCCCCTGATTCCCATATTTTCCAAACGTGTTAATAATATTGGAACAGATACGGTATCGAATGCCTTCTGAAGGTCCAGGAATACTCCCATCACTTTTTCATTTTAACTTTTTATACAAATTTTTTTTTTAATTTTAATTTTTTCAAGATAACGTGTAATATTTGTAGTAAGTCATCTGTGGACCTGTTGGCACGAAAACCAAATTGGTTTTTATCTAAAAGCTCATTCTTTTCTAAATAGTTCATTAATCGCTTGTTAAATATTTTTTCGAGAACCTTGGACATTGTGCTTAAAAGTGAAATTGGGCGATAGTTAGTCGGTGAAGATTTATCCCCAGATTTATATATGGGACAGACAATTGCATTTTTATAGATTTTGGGGAAAACACCATATTCAAATGTCAAATTAATTAAATATGCAAGAGGTTCCGAAATATATTTTATGTTTTCTTTTAAAATTTTGGACGTAATACAATCATATCCTGATGAGTTACTAGATTTAATACTGCAGATGACGCTTGAAACTTCCACTGAATCAGTTAGGTAGACGGACATTGACCCATTTGGTGCATCTTTACATTTTGCCAATAGAGAAAGAGAACTGTCAGTAGTGTTAAGTTTGGATAAGATATCATTTGAAAGACTATGACCAACAGTTGCGAAAAACCTGTTAACCTTGTCAAGAGAGTGAGTAGTATTTAAACCTTTTTTTGAGTAAATCTGAGGAAGATTATTTCCTTTTTTCCATATTACATAATTCCTTTATTGTATTCCAAGTTTCTTTCATATTTCCTTTATTTTTTTCTAATAACATTTTATAATAATTTCTTTTTAATTGTTTTATTAATCTATTTAATGTGTTACGATAGTTTCGGTATGTGTGTCACAATTGCTCATTATTTAAATCTTTTTTTTAATTTTTTATGCATTTTATCTCTCTTTCGAATTGAATTAACAATTCCCACAGTAATCCAAGGCTTGAGTGGTATTTTACGTTTAGATATTTTACTAGTAATTGTGTTGTCCTTAATAGCTTTTTCTAATTTTGATGTCAGAATCTGTGCTGCAAGATTTACATCTTTAGTTGAGTATAAGTCATCCCAAGACTCAGCCGTCATCATTTTTTGTACGCCAGCAAGATCAACTTTTACTTTATTAAGCATTTGTGTTTTTCTACATACTTTAGTAAAATTCATATGTAAAAAAATAGGAGAATGATCTGTAAATACGTCAAAAACATATGTTTGACATTTAGCATAAGATTTAACCATGAAATGATCCAAACAGGTTTTTTGTCGAGTTGGACTGTTTACACCTTGCTTAAGTCCGAACGTAGCCATAAGATTTAAATATGCAGTTGAGTAGTTATTAAGATTGTCTGGCATAACATCAAGATTAATGTCTCCGGTTGAAACAATATCACGTTTATTACGACAATTATTTAAAATATCATCCAGAGAGTTGATATAATTCATAGGATTTTTATAACATGGAGGACGATATGTACAAATCACAGAGAGAGAACTTAACCTTTATATCAAAAAGCCACTTGCAATTTTACATTTTTGAGTTAGTTTGAATTTGATAATGCCACTTCAATGACCATTGGCAGGTTTCATGATATATGTGGTAGAGCCACACTGCAGCTATATTATATGGTTGTACCATTAATGGGTCTGTTCGATCGAGGAAGGACCACACTCTCACATAAATACTAGCATAAAATATCAGCTTAATGCTGGTGTGTTTCATATGTTGAGTGTTTAGTACCAGAGACAATTTTTACTGGAAATGAGGAATTTCATCTTAGTGCTCAGGGGTGACAACTCATCTGCATTTTAATTTTTAATTGAGGATAAATACAGATATATATGGGCTACAGTATTCACTTACCATCAGGTGAACTGTGTACTTGTTTGTCACCTTTGTTCAATTAAAAAAATATGTACAAATGTAGTGTATAATTATGATTTTTCTTTCACTTTCCAAACTGAGAATCTTAATAATGTATAAATTAATAGGCATGATGCTAAACAAAAAATTGAAAATAAATGAGTTATTAGAGTATTTGACTCTATTCTTAAAATATTTTGCAGGAGTTTGGTGAATATAAATGTGACTATTGCCACCTACGCTTTCCAAAACAAAGAACCCTCTACAAGCATCATTTCTCTTGTCATAAGCGCAAGTTTTATTGCAAGATTTGCCCATACACTTGTTTCTGCACGTAAGTATTTATTGGTACAATTACATCCTCCTCTCACAGTTCTAAGCAAAATTGCCTTGGGGTGTTTTATTTTCATATAGTTTCAAAATGAGGTTGTCCATGGATACTTCCCGAGGAAGTTTATTATTTGAAATATATATAATAACATTTATTTATATATATAAGAAAATTAATCATTAATCATTATTTGTTTATTTACGATGGTGCAAACGAAATTAATTTTTATTAAGAGTTCTATTAACACTGTGGTTGCTGCTGACACAGCACACACATACATCGCCCGTGTCAATGTATATGTAATTCGACGATAACGATAACGACCGCCGCCAGCGGGATGGCAGTCTATAAGTCGGTTAGCTACAGTGCAGTAGGCAGTTCTTTCTAAGTGTATCATGTGAACACGCGTCTCTGATGTAGAAAATAAATCAACTACAACATATATGAACAATTACTTTATTTTCCTCCCTACACAAGCCCCTAAGATACACTAGCCACCAAAACATTCTCAACAACACATTACACACTTGGGCTTTGAGCTTTGCAATAAATTACCTCAACATATTAGGAAATCGACATCTGTTGCTACCTTTATGAGAATGGTGTCTTATTACTACCTTTTTTTAAAATAGAATAAGGGTGACAAACGAGCACACAGTCCACCTGATGGTAAGTGGATGCTGTGGCCCATAGACATCTTCATTTATCTTCAATTAAGAATCAAAATGCAGATGTGTTGCCAGCCCTGAGGACTGAGATGGAACGCCTCGTTTCCAGTAAAAAGGGTCTCCAGTTCTCTACACTCACCATACAAAAAATATCAGCATTAAGCTGCTATTATACGTTGGTATTCTGAGAGAGCGTCGTCCCACCCCGGTCGAGCTGACCCATTCGTGTTGTAACTACAATATGCTGCAGCATGGCTCTACCACATATGTTTTCCTTGCAGTTGCTAAATTTCTTAAATATATCTACTTATGTAAGGGTTAATATGCTTTCTATTTAAAATATATTACATTTGTATTTAAGTATGCTTAAAATGTGTGTATTATGTATTATTTAATAACGTCTACATAATATATATCATGCATAGAGTAAATTATGTTTGATACAGGTTATTTGTATCACTATATATTTGTAATTGTATGTATATTTAGTATGGTGTGTGTTGTTATATTTATATTGATGTATACATATTTTCATGTTTTTATGACACCTGCTTAAGTTTCTGCTTCTTAGCTCGTGGTTGAGTAGTAGGGTATGCCTAAAGGCATTATAAACTATAATTGCAATAAAGATTTTTAAATACATAAACAAATAAATGAACTCATTAAAGATATTAGATAATAATTAGTGATAGGTAAATACAATTTTTTATAAAAATATAGATCTATACTCTGTCTAAAGAAAAATAAGAAATATGAAAAATGAAAATAATTTAACATGACTCGGCGCGCGAACGAGGCATAAACTCGAGCCGCCCGATGAGAAGAATAAAAAGAGAATGAGCGGGGGTTCAAGCTATATCGCGCGGCTTGGACGCGTGATATAATATATGTGGGTGGAAATGCAGGGCACAGCTAGTATATTATAAAGTATATATTGTATTAATCTGTCCTCACTCAGTAATGAATGCCAGCATGCACATTCCTGAAGAGGCCTACTTTCAACAGTGGACTCTAAAAGGCTGTTGGAATAGAATAATTGGAATGTACTACAAAAAATTAATTCTTTAGTTCTTTGTGATTGATGATTAAAAAATATAAACATAAGATTGTGTACAGCACTTTCTCATATTACAGACATCAAGCCAAAACTCACATTAGTCTTCATAAAGGAAAAAAGTATCCTTGTAATGAATGTGGTGAAATTTTTAGGTGAGATATCATTCACTCCTAATAATTTTATTAATAATTAGAACTATAAATTGTTTAAGTAGCCTTTTTTTATTAGCGTGTTAAAAATTGTAATATTGCATTATTAACACAATGTGCACAAGTGTTCATTGTTAAAGTATAAAAATATTTAGTCTAGAACTTTATAAAAAGTATGAAATATTTTGAGAAATACTAGCACATCAGACTATAAGAGCTCGCTTGATGTATATTTCATAATTACAAAGTAACCTTGGCTCTGCCTGCATGTCGGAGAGATTAAAAAATACATGTAAAGTCCGGCAACATATATTGGGGCATTCAATTGGACAATTCCTTGCCCTAAAACCCTCTCTGTCCCAGCTGTATGACCTATATAGGTTTTAACTTTTAACTTTGCTTTTACTTTTTTACTTTAGATCATCAAGTGTCGTTTTTTCATTTAATATTTTTTTTAAATTAATCGAGGTATCAATTAATCAAATTAATTAATAGTCATTTGTCAGTTCTCTGTACTATAGTATAAAAATTCTGTATAAATTTTCAGCATGCCAAATAGTCTCTTAATGCACAAGCGAATAAAGCACTTAACAGAATGTGTGTGTGAACTGTGTGGCAGTACGTTTGTAACGCAAAAAGGTTTATTTTTCCACAAGAGACTGGTGCACAGGCAGGTTAGTTGAGTATCTTCAATTTCTCGTACAACCTTTTTTTATTTTATTAAATAAAGGTACACTGATATAAAGTATATAAAACATTTGTACGAAACAGTTGGTTGCTAAAGCCTAGTTCATTAGTTAAACAGGGTACAAGCGAGGTTGATAAACACATACAGAGTCCACCTGATAGTATTTATGCTGTAGTTCATTGACTCCTTTTATCCTCAGTTACAAATCAAAATACAGATGCGGTGTCACCCCTGAAGACTACGCTCTGCTTGCAATACTTTACCTCTGGCATATATGACATGATAGTCATCATCATCATTTTTACGTGGTAGAGCCATGCTGCAGTTATATAGGTAGTATAGTTGTAGCAAGAATGGGTCGGCTCGACTGGGGAAGGACCACACTCTCACAGAATACCAGCGTAAAATAGTAGCTTAATGCTGCTGTGTTTCGTATGGTGAGTGTAGAGAACCGGAGACCCTTTTTACTGAAAATGAGGCATTCTATCCTAGTCCTCACGGCTGACAACGCATTCGTAATCTAGGATAGATGTATGGGCCACAGCAACCATTTACCATCAGGTGGAATGTGTGCTCGTTTGTCACTCTATTCTATATAAAAAATCATCATCATCATAATTACAGCCTTTTACAAGTTCATTGCTGAACATATGCCTCCCCCAAGGAATGCCATAGACGAGGATAATACTGCCATCTATCAGAGGCATATAGTATGAGCCGAGTGTCAAAAGGCGTAATTTACAAAATCTCAATTTATGTGATAACAATATTTAGATTAGGGATGATCGATGTTACAGAAACATCGATGATGACATCGATAGCTTACCATCGATGTTCGATGTTGATATCGATAGCTTACCATCGTTGTTTGATGTTTATCCTACTCAAAACATCGATGTTGGCCGTTATCGATGTTATAGCATATGTACCTATTTAGTAGGATAAAATTAGATGAACAAAAAATTAGTTGTGTTGTTTATGGTTTATTATTAATGAAGTTAATAAAACAGTTAGTGTGAAACAGTAATTTAAAAATTGGGAAAACTTAACAAATATTTAGTTAATTTGTTATATTTTCGCCGATAATTATGAATATTATTATTTTGATATTTAAATGTTCCTATACCATTATAAATCTGGTATTAAAAATTTACTATCCACATTTACAATTTAGATGTAGCTTTTATATTAACTAATCATATCGCGAAATAAAAAAATGATTATAGAGGGAAAATTAACAAACTTCACAAAAACAAAATAATAGACTTTTCCGTCACCTTTGTTAACACAATTTTTAATCAAGCAGCCCAAGCAGTAAGTATCCACAGCCATTTATAAAATAATAATAATAATAAATTTATTGCCTCTAAAACACACAGTTACATTCACGTTAAAACAAAATAACATTATAATTATTTGAGACAAAAGGAGACGGCTCAGCTTTGTCTGTAACGAGTTACAGATCTCATACACAGCTGTTTTTCAGCCGCTCCCTCCTCCCTGAGGTGTTGTGCGGGAGTCCAAAGTAGCAGGCTCCTCATTTACCTGACTTATACTTTTAAACTACGTACAAAGTAATTAAATATGCACTGTAGAATGCACTATGCAGTGAAATTGTCTACGCTCACGATCACCCAGTGATTTATTTTCATAAACTTCAAGCAAACAATAAACTTGTTATCTCAAGCTCAAAAAACTGCTAAATATAATTAAATTGTGTAGATACATATTGTTTCAAAATTATGTGGGTATAGATAGGAAGGAAAAACAATTAATTTGAATGTCAATTTATGTAGAATAGTTATTAAGCGGCAACCGACAACGACACCATAATAACAAAGCGAAAGGAGTTACGACTGTGACATTACAGTTCATACTTGACAGGGAGCTTGACACAACATAATGATATTGTTTAGGTGATCGATGCATTTAGGAATCCTTAATTATTCAAAATTTTAACCCTATGAGCCCTATGAGATGAAATATTTAGTTGATATTGATTTCGCGGGTTCGCTTTGTTCACAAGTTCTTATTAATCGATTATTGGTTCATTGACATCGATGTTTGACATGTGGCAACATCGATGTTTTAATTTTTAACATCGATGATCATCGAACACCCCTAATTTAGATATTGATATTATTCACACTTCTAGGTCAGCACATATGTTTTTTTGTTTCTTAAATAATATTGTCTGTGGTTCCTAGATATATATATATAAGATAAACAAAACGTGCGTTACGTCAGTTCGTTCTAAAAGAAACGTGACAATGGCAGTCAGAGATGCGTCACCTTTTTTGGGCCGGTCCGCCATTTCAATAATAAAGTTCCGAATCGCCGAATAAAAATAAAGTTCTTATATAATATTGAACATAAAGTTTTATCTTTTGAATAAGTACGTACTTATTCGGTGTCATTATCACTCGAATTTTTATATGTTTATAAATTAATGCTTTTTGTTGTTAAATCAATAAAGTACTTTATAACAATAGATGATTTTCTTTCTACAGCGATCTTTTACATAACTTTTTAATAATAGTTAATAAATATATATTATATCGATCATTATAAAAAAATCATTATAAATAAAGAAAGTACTACATATAAAATGTGCCCATATATTGAAGGTTTGTAACCCTTGATTAAACAACCGAAAGGTTATTGTCCATTCTTCTCAATCGATTTGGCACATACTATAGTATCTTATCTATCTTATGGTTAACCTTTAATGACAATGGACTTTGCTACCATTGTTACATGACATAAAGATACAAATTAAAACAGCAAATATTTTATTTCTCTTACAGCAAGAAAATGAAGCTAAGGGTCCAAGATGTGACTATTGCAACGTGCAGTTCTCGACGGAGACTGCCTGGAAGAGGCATTTGGTTTTGTCTTCTAAACACAAAGTGAGGTAATTTGTTAAAATAAAGTGTTAACTGCATAATATGATACAATACTCTATTGTATATCAACGAAATATAAATATAACAAATAATGACAACAAAACTCCGCATACTATACACGAATTTGGCTTCCATTAGGGAAAAATTTGATTTATATCTTTTTGAAGTTAATACACATAAACCTGCATTTATTTTGATATCAGAAACTCATTTACATTCTGGAATTGATGACAGCCTTATAAATATAAACGGATATACGCTCTTCCGGTTGGGCAGAAGAGAAAGAAAAGGGGGAGTAGTAGCAATGTATGTTGTACCTGTTATATCAAAAATGAATAAAATATATTATAATTCTTTAGTTGAGGCATTATGGTTAGATATACGCTATGGATATTTAGAATTACTTTTAGCTTGTGTGTATCGTCCTTCCTCAAATGTTTTAACAAGTGATGATGAAATATTATTTAACACCATAGAAAAGGTAGCCTCAAAGCAGACAGTGATTATTGCAGGTGATTTCAACTTACCAAATATAAAATGGCCCCTCGATAATTTAACCGGACATGACAAGCTATGCGAAAGCTTTGTAGCAATGTATTCAAACAGTAATCTCAATCAGCTTGTAACACAAATCACAAGGAAACATAATAATGCAGAATCCCTACTAGACCTTATACTGTGTAATGATGAAACTTTAATAACTGATATTAAGTATCTTCCGCCCATTGGAAAGAGTGATCATTTGGTCATACTGGCTTCTATGCAGATATTTAATAACGATAATAAAGTGGCGATAAAACAGATGTTTGATTTTTACAAAGCTGACTATAGCAAAATTAACAAAGATTTAGCAGAAAACTTTAACATAATTGAAAACCAAGTAGATGAAATGTGGCTATAATCAAATACATACATCACTTGAAAATTGTGTAAAAAATCACATAAAATAAATGAATCAAATAAGAAACCATGGATAAATAAGGAAATTTTGGATTTAACAAAACGGAAAAAAGTTATGGAATATATATATATATATATATATATATATATATATATATATATATATATATATATATATATATATATATATATATATACAACATGTAACAAAAACCCTGTGGTTCCCGTTAACTGCATTATCAGAATCAGTATCCAAGCATGTGGAAATAATTTTTTTTCGAAAAAACGCATATAAAAACAATAAATTTTAATGAAAAAAAATTAATTTGCAAATTTTATGTGGTTTTATTATCTTTGCATTGGCCGAGGAGTAAGAGGATTGTCAAAGACCCCGCATTACCGATACTCGTGTGAGTTAGTAGAAATAAAACCACATGCTATTTGCAAAATAATTTTTTTTTTCATTAAAATAAAAAAATTAAATTCGTTTTTTTGAAAAAAAAAAAATGTTTCTATACGCTTGGCTACTGATTTTGATAACACACTTAACGGGAACCACAGGGTTTTTGTTACATATTGTATATATTAATAAAACAGAAGATTTGTACCGAAAATTTAGAAATATTAATCATAAAATTATTAAACTGTCAAAATATAGAAGAGCTCAATTTGAAACAAATGTTATAGACCGAAAGCTTTCTACGGATACATTAGAAGACAACTTAATTCTAAAGTCACCATTCCTAACATGCTTAAAACCGAGTCACAGGAACTTGTAGATGAACCACAAAAATCGCGGAGCTGTTTGCCGATTAGTTCGTTAATAGCTATGTAAGAGAACCAGATGGACCAATTCCCTCCATGAATATGCCAACGGTAATAAACTAAATTGATAACGTAAAATTTACAGCCAAAATCGTACTAAAGACCTGTTAACCTTTGATGATGCTACTGCTACTGGTCCTGATGGAATACCATCTATATTACTAAAGAGATGCTCATCATTGCTTGCCGAACATATATCAAACATTATGAACAAATCCATGGAGGATGGACGCTTACCCACTGATTGGAAGAAAGCTACAGTCGTACCTATTTATAAAAACGGCGATAAGATGAGACCTAGTAATTACAGACCAATAAGTTTGACAAGTATCCTCTGTAAAGCCATGGAAAAGATCATAACTGAAAGATTAAGAGAATTCCTATTACAAGAACAACTGATTTTAGATGAACAGCACGGGTTTGTACCAAGGCGATCAATCATTACAAATATGTTACAACGTGTTAACGAATGGGTCTAAACCTGTAAACCATGACAATGGATTACCTACAGATGTGATATATCTTGACAATGAAAAAGCTTTTGACCGTGTACCATTACGGCGACTTATATGCAAATTAAAACACTTTGGTATACACGGGAAATTGTTGGCCTGGCTTTATCAGTGATTTTCTGTCAGACAGAACATTCTGCGTAAGAGTTGGAAGTACAATGTCTAAACCCAGAGAAGTACTCAGCGGAGTTCCGCAGGGATCTGTTCTTGGACCATTATTATTTATCCTATATTTATCGGGTTTGAAGAGCACGTTACAGCTACCGTTCTCAATATTTGCCGATGACACAAAATTTTTTGGGAACCCTATTATACAACATCAAGTTATACAACAGGATCTAAATGCCATCTGCGATTGGACTAGTGATTGGCTCCTAACACTGAACATATAGGGAAAGGGAAATAAATACATATTATCTAGGTGATCCCCATTGTCTTCTGATGAATCACAAAAAGACCTTGGCATTACAATAACCAGTGACCTCAAATGGGAAACTCATATCCTTAACACAGTAAAAAAGGCAAACTCCACGATGTATATGATTCGAAGAAGCTTTATGTGTCTCACTCCTAAAATATTTAACAAGTTCTACCGAACATACTTAAGACCTCTTTTGGAGTTTGCATATGTGATATGGGACCCGTATTTTCGTAAAGATATAATAATACTGGAAAATGTTCAAAGGAGGGCCACAAAAATGGTAAAACAACTGCGGAACATGATATATGAGCAGCGAATGAGAAAGCTTAACCACACAACATTAGAGAGCCGTAGGCAGAGAGGTAGTCTGATTGAGACATACAAAATACTGATAGAATATTACAATGTTTCTACTCTGCCAAATTTTACTTACTAAATAGCAACAAACGTCTGAGAGGACATCAACTTAAACTTTGCCATAGGACTGCCAAGCGGAATCCTATGAAGAATTTTATAACAAATCGTGTTGTCACCAAGTGGAATAAGCTACCACAAAATGTGATTGATGCTCCTACATTGAATGCCTTTAAGAACAGATTGGATAAGATCTCCAAACATTAAGCCGCACACGCATCAGCTTTTTTAGCTGATAGTGTGTTTATGTATAAATAATAATAATAATGAAAAAACAAAAGGCGGTCTTATTGCTACATAGCAATCTCTTTCCAGACAACCCAGAAGAGGAAATTAATAAAAATAAAAATAAGATTAACGGGTAGGGTGCACTAAATTAGAAAAAAAATACAAACTTATATGTACTAAAATGACAACATACTTTAGTTAGATTAATGACCATAACTAAGAGGAGGAAGAGGGAGTAGTTAAAGAGACAAATAGTGATCCTTAATCTGTTTCTTGAACACATTTAATGATTGAGCACTTTTAATTGACTGGGGTAAGGAGTTCCAGAGTCTTACTCCAAGAACAATAAAAGATTTATCATAAAATGTCGAGGATTGTATAGGACATTGGAGCGAAAGATTTTCTTTAGACTGTAAGGAAAAATCTTGACTAAGAAATTTAAAATGTCCTCCCTATCTAAAAGAACATTTTAAATTTCTTAGCTAAGAAATTTAAAATGTTCTTTTAGATAGGGAGGACTTGATACATTAAATAAGACGCAGTAGAGCGCAGAATGTATATAAGTATTCCGACGAAGACGGATTGGGAGCCACTTGAGTTTAGTACGGTATTCCGAGACATGGTCATATTTACGAATCCTAAATATGAACCGTATACAGAGATTTTGGAGTCGCTCAAGTTTGTAAAGTTGCTCCTCGGTGATAGCAAGGTAACAAATGTCAGCATAGTCGAGGCTAGGGAGTAGTAAAGATTGTGTAAGCGTAATTTTGGTGGAGCACACACACACACACACATGCGCGCGCGCGCTCGCGCGCCAACACTCTATCATGCCTTTTTTTATTAAAATTCAGAATTAATCTATTTCAGGTAATATGTAAATCGAAAATATTGATTGTTGTTTTGCCTTGATTTCACTCTAAACTAATGTTAACATTAATTATTTTTATAAGTGTTTTTCCAAATTGTCTTCACAAACACATTTAAAGATATTTAGTAAAGTAAGGAAGAGCAGGGCCACCTGGCACAAGTATTATTATTACTTAATAGGATGGTCCCAACCTCTGTTTACAGTTACAAACCACTGTGTTGTGAAATAAATATTTTCGGATTTTCGAATGGGGAAAAAGTAGTTCAGCCTCCGGAGTGAAGCATATGCTGCAAACATTTTTCGGCTCACTGCATTAATTAAAGTTTTTTGAACGAAAGTGAATGAAGGAATCAATGAAAGACGTTGTTGACATAGTATGTGTCGGTACCTGCGCCATTGTACGTGCAACAGCGCCTCTGTGGCTGGTCGGAATTATTGTAAACAACACGTGCACTGCACACCTGCGCATTGCACCTGCAGTGACGCTCGGGTAGCTACTTGTCTCGCTTGTATAAAACGGACGGAGCGGCTTCTAGCGGTGCGCAAAAAGAATCGAAATCCGTTAAGGCAGTCTTGGCTCTGGCGTGGCACGGTGCACTTGTTCTATCCCGTTACTAGCTCGTCCTCGACTATTCGGAAAATTAATTTGTGGAAACGAATTAATTATTAGCAGCCATTAAAGTTTCTTAGTACAATTTATATTTGATTGACTGTGGTCCGTTATTTTGTGATTGTAAATTATTTCTATTTAACTACCTTCCTACATATTTATTAATGTTAACATAGTCGATACCATACAAATAACATAAACAAAGACCTTTATATTGTAGTTAGCCAGTGAAATGATTTTGGCACGTAACTAATGCCGAAGGATTGCAGTTGCAGTTGAAATTTACTGAAAGTGAAGTAGAATTATAGTTTTTATGTCGGTATTTAAACTAAATTCCTTCAACACAGTAGTAGCATGGCTCTACCTCGTTAAAATCAAATTATTGTCACTAAATAATAGATCAATACGTTTCAGCAATGGCTGCGAATACTGCGGCGAGACGTTCGCAAATGAAGAAGATCTGAAGAGTCATTCGAAAATACACTCGAGGAAACAGATCAATCGCGGGGATGTGATCAAAGTACCGGCCGCTTGTGAAATGGTAAGAAAAAATAATAAAATGACGAATGAAGATGATGTGACCAGGATTAAGAAAGGAATGCTTCGGTGGTTTGTTCATGTGGAAAGAATGAATGAGGAAAGAGTGACAAAGCAAACTTTGCAGAAGTGAACGGCAGAGTCGGAAAGGGACGTCCTAGGCGAAAGTTTATTGACTAAATTGGTGATATATTGAAAATGGACCAAATTAGGAGTACCCTTAACCGGCGAACATGTATGCGTAGGTATATGGATGTGGAGGAGGCGAGAGAGGTGTCAGGATCATGCCAAATGTAAGTCTGTAATCTCTGCCTACCCCTCTGGATGACAGGCGTGAGTGGTTATGTTATATTACGTTATGAAGAATTAATAAATCCTCCAGACCGATGCATTTCATTTCCTCACTCTCTTTGGGACAGTAACCTGACACGACCGGAGAGATATCAATTGCAGTACCAACGCCTCTACGTGCTTTCCGAGGCTTGTAAAGTAAGATAAATTTGAATATATATATATATATATATATATATATATATATATATATATATATATATATATATATATATATATATATAAGGAAAAAAATATAATTCAATATATTGTACTTTTTTATGTAACATACATAATGTAACATTAAAAATATAATATATTTATCTTTTTACGCGAGTAATATATATTGAAATAATTGTGATTTTCACGCTGCCGATATTCGCTTATGTTTTTTCTTGTTGTCTAAATACAATAACATCTTTTTGTAATGAAGAAAAACTGACTTGTTTAGATCACAGGATAATAGTCTATAAATATAAATTTTAATGATTTTTAAGTGCTGTGGGTGGGTGCGGTCGCATGCCACCGCTCGGGATTTGCCGGGCGCATGTCACTGCATGGGATTTTATGGAGCTTGAAGGGTTTGATCCTGCCGGCACTAAATTGTAATAACAATTTGGTGCCGGCAGGATCAAACCCGGGTTGCTCGCGTACTGTGTAATAAGCGCTTATTAAGGTAACTAGGGCCTAGTGACAGCTTTGTGCATCTATAATACGAATTTAGCATGACTACGACGTTCTAAAATAATTTTTTATTTTTTTATTTTCAGTGTAACAAGTGGCTTACAAACCGTAAAGAGTACAAGTCCCACATGAGCACAGAACACCCTCTGTCTGAATTGGCGAAAAGACTTGACGCTAAGGAGAAGTTGCAATGCGTGTGTGAAGTTTGCGGCAAAATGTTCAAGGTATTAAAACATTGTTAAAAAAACTATGATTGATTTTTTTATCTTGTCATAATTTTGTCTTTATCAGCCTGGACAATTCTTCTACTGTTGGAATGATGTTCTGAAACGTATTTTGACTATTATGGTATATAAGGTACTATATATACTATCATATACCTTTAAACAAGCAATTCTTGTATATATATAATCGGAATCTCGGAAACGGCTCAAACGATTTTCATAAAAATTAGTGTACAGGGGGTTTCGGGGGCAATAAATCGATCTAGCTAGGATTCATTTTTAGAAAATGTCGTTTTATCCGTGTTTTCAGGCACTGAAAAACTGCTACAATATCGTTAGAATAAGAAGGTAAATTTTGACAACGTGTGGATGATTATAATAGCTAATGGGATATCGGGCGGTTACGAATTTGTAGTACCCTGGCTCGAGTCCTGTCTTCAGTCCGACGTTTTTTCATTTTTTTTTCAAGTGTTAGTTTTTTGAGAAAATCTATTATCGAGCCATTTTTTAATATTTTATTAAAAACACGAAAATTTAAATTAAACTAATTGCACTCATGATTTTTTATTATTTTTTCTATTATGTCGGTAAGATCAAAAAATATTATTCATATTTCATCAGTATGTAATTTGTATCTAAATGTAATTTCCAAAATACACGATTTAAAAAAAATACCGAGCAAAGCTCGGTCAACCAGGTACTGTTATATAAATAAAAATAATAATATTACAGAAACAATGTTTTCTACTATACCACCAACGTAAGCACACTGGTGAGCGTCCATATGCTTGTACGGAGTGCGACAAGACCTTCGCCTTCCCCGGCGCTCTGAGCACACATCGCGCTACACATAGAAGGGGAAACAAGCACCGTTGCGACTTGTGCGGAAAGTTGTTCGGCTTTAAGAGCGCACTCAATAAACACGTCAAGGTAATGGAATTTACACTTTGAATTTAGATTATTTACAAAAATAATAAGATTCAAGCAATTTTCGTAATAAATACATAATTAGTCTTTGCTAGCTATCACAGAGTATTCAAACTTAATTAGTTTTCCGAATTCAGTTAATTTAGATTTTTAATATTTAAAGTAGAAATCACCGGCCTTACTCATGAAAATCATCTCAATTCAAGAATAGCTTAAAGTTGTTTCCTCTTTTTCCACTAAATGACAACAGAGACTGGTATGAAGGAAATTAATACTTACTTTAACTAAAATTAATACTTACTGCTATAATTATCGATTATAAGTTTTATTTATAGGAGAAGGGGCGTGACAAACGAGCACACAGTCCACCTGATAGTAAGTGGTTGCTGTGACCCATAGACATTTACATTTATCCTCGATTAAGAATCAAAATGCAAATGCGTTGTCACTCGTGAGGACTAAGATGGAATGCCTCGTTTCCAGTAAAAAGGTTCTCCGGCTCCCTACACTCACCATACGAAATACAGCAGCGTTAAACTGCTATTTTACGCTGGTATTCTGTGAGAGCGTGGTTCTTCCCCGGTCGAGCCGATCCATTCGTGCTACAATTACACTACTACTATAGCTGCAGTATGGCTCTACCACGTAAAATAAGTAAGGCCAAAGATATTTATTTAATCAAGTCTTCATATCATTACTATGTTTTATTTTTATTTCGAACAGCTAATAAAAGTAAGTAAGAGTCGACTACAGGAAATTCCATGAGATATTCCATCACTTCATTAGTTGCAAAGGTCGTAAGAGGCAAGATTACGTTGAACCATCTCTTGAAATGTCATTTATAAAATATCCAAGTAAACAACGGGAACTAGCGTCAAAAGTATATATAATATAGCTAATCAAATTAAGAATGGCACTTATGGTAAATCCTCCATACTATGGGAGACACCTATCTATGGACTGTTTTAACAGTCTCCTGTTTATGTTCTGATAAAGATTATTATTGCCTTGAAGCTCCGTGAACAAGCGTGAACGTGAATGTGGATGGGTTTTCGTGGGATTCACGCGCGTTCACACCTGTTCCCCGATCAGAGTCGGTATTTTGTCCCGCGACAGAGGGTTCACGCACCGTCGCGCGGCGTTCACGCGTACACACATTCACGGCACCGTGCCAATTCGTTTTGGACTACAAAGGTGTACGGACGTATTTTAGTCATACACCATCTTTTTATTTTCCAACGCTTTCTAATAAATTTCTTGTTTTGGATGTCTGAATAGTGATATGTTGCCACAGCAAATAAAGTTATTGCAGCAGCAGCTTCTATGTCCGTTTCGCGGCGGGTTTCACGAGCGATTGTGAGCATCCCGTGAATGTGGAGGGCATGACTTGTGCCGTGAATTCACGGCGATAATGTAGAGCTGCCATGATTGTGGTCATATTTTAAATAATAATAATAACTGTTTCTTTCTTTACCCGGTATGCCTTCCTATACTGTTCATCCGAATACGATGAAACTTTAATGAGTTGTTGTTTACGGGTCCACGAAGGTTTCTGACGAGAAAATGTTTGTTTGTTGATTTTCTATGCGTTCCTGCCTATCTCGTTGGTCTATTGGTTAGAAACCCGAGTTGAGTCAAAATCTGTTGGGTTTTTCTGTAAAGAAATTCTCAGTAGCAGTCTGGAGTCAGAAAATGAGGTTGGCAACTGTCAGTGGTGCTAGCGTAGATTGTTGCCAAAACATTGCATTTTTCTATGGTCGAATTCAGCAAATTATTTCAAACAGTTACAATGACGTGCTGTATGTGTTTGTCTCTAAATGCTCTGAAGTCGGAACGCACCAAATACCGAAGGACAAAAAATGCGAAGGCTTTGGTTAAAAGCCATTCGTCGTGAAAAAATTGATTCCTACGAAAAGTACGAGGTTATGGTGGTAAACACTTTGTAGAAAATGATTATGAAATAATAAGCAAATATACAGGTAAGCTGATCATAAAGTAAAGTTTTGAATAGTATCTTTTCATTCATCCCTACACTCTATAATATTTCGTACCTGACCACATCTGCCCATGTAATTTACAATGTTAAAAATCACGTCTTGTTCTAGGAGTTAAATGCCTACATAAATTCTTGAAGAAAGGGGTATAGTCCCTTTCTTGCAAATTACTATCAAATCCCTGTAGGTGCATGTAATAAGATTGCAGTATGTTCTGTCTAAACAGTACAACTGTGTTTGAATTTCGAAATAATATGGGCTGTTTTTTTTAAGGTTAAAATGTCATTATTTTTTTTCCAAATAGGGAACTGTAATGGTATTTATTTCTTGGTATCGGCTTGCACAGGGACACTTGATTTCTATAATTGTTTCGTGTCCCAGTAACCCATCAGGAGAAGCAGCAAGATATGGTCTTTCTAAACTGCATATTTGATAAGTTGTTGGTTCATTAATTATACCAAGCCTTGTTGCTCTTATCATAAATGGTTTTCTATTTAATATTTCTTTGGCAAATTTACACATTGTACTTGTCTTGAGGTGACAAATGGTATGAAAGTTGCTTGCAGTAAGCCTTACTTGGCGGTATGCCTTCCATTCAGGGCACTCATTTGGCCGATGGTAATATTTTGTATATTATTAATTTCTTCTTGAGTGATAGAGACAATTTTAAATCATTTAAAAGTTTCTGCTCTGGACTTATTTCAGTATAATGATGGTCACGTACTAATGCATATGGGTTTGCTGGTTCATAAAGTTGTTTAATTGGCTTCCTGGAATTCGGAAAATTTAATATTATATTTCTTATCCTATTATTATAATTTTCTTTGTCCAAATGTTACCCATTAAGGGTATGGCTCAAAAATTAAATTATGTTCATTTTTCTTGCGATACATTTTTTCAGCTTTCACAAGAGTAGGCTGTATAAGATTTTCTTGGAACATGGAACTTCTTGGAACTTGCAGTTTTTGAGTGCATACTTCTGGAAGCAAAGAATTTTTTGATTAACCATGTTCTCAATGCCTATTGCCTAGTAAAAGGACAACTAGTTTGCATACTGCATATATACCACTTCCAGCCGGGCATTCACAATGTGATGCTTCAGGATTTCCATCTTTATTTAATTTTACATCAACTTCATACTGCAGATTCTTCATTGTTTTTCTACAGTAACCTTTAATAAAAGCATTTTGACCAACAATAGAAGATCTTGCCATCAGTAAGTGCCGTGTCTCATATAGTTGTGTAGCCATTGCTATTTTTTCTCTGTGATAGAAAACAAAGAATTATGTACTTACTTGGTTAAATAAAAGTATGGAAAGAAATTTTATTATTGACAGATTTAACTTTTATCTTTACTTACTAACATAGATTATGCCTTATGTATATGGACTCATTATCTTGTCCAAAGGTGGCAGAATCGTATGACTGTTTATATCTCGATAAGATTCTTTTAATGGTAGCTCCATTGTATGTTCGTCGTCGTCTACGCATTCAGATCGACCAAAATTAAAGTTATGTTCATAAAGCTCTGATGAGCGTTAACCATCTGAGCCGTGGTAGCTCAGATGGTTATCGCTCGCTGTAAATATACCAGAACGCGAGTAACCCGGGTTCCATCCCCGCGGTCACCAATGAAATTGTTAATTGCAATTTTAAGTGCTGATTTACCACATGCTCGGCGGTGAAGGAAGACATCGTGAGGAAACCTGCATATCTGAGGAATAAGAGAAAAAATATTTCGAAGACATGTGAATATTTATTTATTTATTTATTTATAAGGTACACTAATAGCAAAACACATGAAACATTAACAACAACACAATAACAAATGTATATGGTTAATTATGTTTGCCAATTACAGGTATACACAACATTTACCGTAATGTGTAGCTTATTATATTATAATGGTACTGAATACAAAATAACTTATATTAAGAAAAAACTAACTAAGGAATGAGTGTGTGCTGAGAGGGTGAAAAGAAATTGGTCAATTTTTTTTGAAGCAACGGGCAGTCGTTGAAAATGTCGATGTCCGGTATCTTGGTTATAATTTCATTGTATGTGTTACATATTCTGGCTAGGGGATAATGCGCGCCTAAATTTGTTTTGTGGCTAGGTATGCTAAATAGTTTGCGAATTTGATATCGAGGATATCTGTACGGGATAACTAATTTAATGTGATCGAGGAGGTGCGTACTTTTGATTTTGTTATGCAGTAACTTGTGTAGAAACATTAAGTCTGCAATGAGACGTCGGTCACGTAAGGTTGTCATTTTGAAAAATGCTAGCCTCTGACTATAGAGGTGTCTATGCGATATGCCTGGAGTTGAAAAGGCAAGGTAGCGTGTAAAAGCTCTTTGAATCGTTTCGATTCGCTGAGAAGACTCACTATAAACTGGGTTCCATGCAACACTTGCAAATTCAAGGAGGCTACGTACTAGTGCATTGAAAAGAACTTTCTTAGTTTGGACACATCGGAAGCCTTTCGCGTTTGTTTTTAGGAATTCCAACATACGAGTCGCCTTTTTGACGATATTATCAGTGTGAGCGGTCAGTTTCAGCTTACAATCCAACAAGACACCAAGGTCCCTGATCTCCCTCACCTCCGCCAAGGTCACGTCACCCAATGAGTAGGTAGTAGTGATGGGGCGACTTTTTCTGGTGTAGCTTATGTGGTAGCATTTGTTAGGATTTAAAGTCATTCCGTTGATTGCACACCAATCCATGAGTTTGTTTAAGTCAGATTGCAGAAGGTTAGCATCCCCGGGACTTTTGATTGTTTTACTCAATTTGAGATCGTCAGCAAACATAGATACACTACTGTTTTTAATATATGTAGCTATGTCATTAATAAATATCAAAAAGAGTAGAGGACCCAAGTGGGACCCCTGGGGGACACCAGACTTAGCCAAAAACATTTCAGATTCAAATCCATCTATAGCCACTTGCTGCTGGGCTAGCATGAGCCGGAGAGAATATATCCCCGGAGAGAGGATATAATTTTTATCCCTTGCTTAGTTTTATCCACCCTGCGAGCATGGGCAAGAGACAAAAATTATATCCCCCGATTATATCCACTGACAAAGAGATAAAATTATCTTATCTCTATAGTATATCCCCGTTTGACGTAAAGAGTGGACATATATATCCCCGTCCGTAGCATGAGGCCAAGGGAAAGAGAAAAAATTATCTCTTTTTGACATTTGAAAGGGACAATTTTATCCTCTTTCGCGGACGTGGGTTTGTTTATCTTCAAACCATTTTAATACAAAAAAAGATGTCTCGAGCCTATTGCAACTATATTTTCGTGTCAGAAATTGAAAAACAAGAAAGAGAATTACATGAGCGATCGATACGTGATCAGAATACTTAATCTATTGGAATTCTCCGACAACGAATTTCTTCACCGGTTTCGGATGCTCAAAGATTGTTTTGTATTTGTGTAAAGAACTCTATGAGGCTTTAAAGCCTATTAATTCTGTGGATGGACTACCAGTGCATATTGAAGTAAGCATCTATTACAACCACCTTGTCCAAAAAAGTCTCAATAGCTCAATGCCATGATTTAATTACATAGGTTGTGTCAAAAATACACAAGGCGAGTCCATGGTCAAGTCAAATTTAATGAATAGAATCGGTCTATACTATATTTTAGGTAAGTATTATAACGTTTTAAAATAAAATTATCAAACTTAGTAAAGTTACAATCCAAAGGTTTAAATTAAGAAATATGTTAATTCTTTAGCAAAGCTTGCTAAATATACTATACTCATGATTATAAAATTATTTATTCCTTGTTTTGTTTGAAATCATTACATTTTTATTCTTCATGCTTCATCATTTTCAATTAAAATTAAATCTTTGTGACTTAGAGTAGACATCAATTTTGATGTATTTTGTAATTTTCTTATAATGGCAGTAATTGCGGGGATATATTTTTTTTAATTTCTTCAAGAGGTTACACCACCTCCAAAGGGTCTTTATTGTCCAGTTTCACAATTGGCTTAATTCTAAACACATATTTTTTAATAAATGCTATCACAAGCTAAGTAATACCTGCGATTTGATACAAGCAATGTATATTTAACTTAAATATTATACATAAGAAAATAAAGAAATAATTAGAATAATAGAAAAAATAAAATAACAAATATTATAAATGACATATTGTTTAACAAAAAATTATGAACAGTTTAGCAATATAATAAACAAAATTAAACGAAATTATAAGTTAATGTAAATCTACTTAATCTTAAAACTAGTTTATAGCTAGTATAGTTTATAGCTTTATACTATGGTATATTATCTATGCGCGGGGATAAGTTTATCTACTGTCGATATTATATCCACCATAGGCCCATGCTCGCAGGGTGGATAAAGCTTTGACATAGGGATAAGACAATTTTATCCCTTGTCAGTGGATATAATCGGTGGATAAAATTTTTATCCCCTGCTCATGCTAGCCCGGCTGAGGTCTCATTTCTAGGTAAGAATTCGAACCACTGCAACAGTGAACCACTTATGCCCATTACTCTTAGTTTAGACAGCAGGACTTGGTGGCCGACTTTGTCGAAGGCACTTGAAAAGTCTGTATATTGCGTCTACCTGCAGTCCCCTGTCCACGTCCTGTGCTACCGCGGACACGAAGGAAGACAAATTAGACTCTATCGAACGACCACGCCTGAAACCATGCTGGAAATCGGATATAATGTTTTCAGTATGGCTATAGACTATGGGGTAAACAAGGCGTTCAAATAATTTAGAAAAACACGATAAAATGGATATAGGTCGGTAGTTGGTAACATCAATCTTGTCACCTTTCTTATAAATAGGGATAATTCTGGCTTTTTTCCATTCATCGGGAAACTTTCCTTCGCTTAAAGAGCGATTAAATATTAATGTCAACGGGAAGGCAAGAACGGATCCACATCGTTTCACAAATAGGGGTGGTATGTTGTCAGGGCCAGGTACTTTTTTTTCATTGAGGTGTTGTATTTTTTGTACACTTGAGATTCGCTCAATTCAAGTGTAACGATGGAATTACTCATGTTCGTAATATCATGACTATGAGAAACATCGGTAACGCTATTATTGGAGTACACGGAAGAAAAGTGACTTGCAAAAAGGTTCGCTATATTGGTGCCTGAGGATGCAGTTGAATCTTTCAATATCATTTTAGCGGGAAGTACAGAAAGACCTTTGCGCTTATCTTAAATGAAACGCCAAGTTCGCCAACACGCATTGGGGCAGCGCGGGGGACACTTCGTTGCCCTAAAACCCTCTCAGAAATGAGGGAAAGCCTGTGCCCAGCAGTGGGACGTATATGGGCTGTAACTTTACTTTTTTACTTTACATTTCATAAAGCTCTAACCTGAAATTACCACGAAATCTTTACATTTACAAAGTCATTATGTTTAAGAATGTTACTTTGCATAGCGCCCTTTGATCTACAATGACTATAAACTTCGATTAAGGCGTGTTTGATGAATTACAGAACAAAACTAGATAAATTTCAATGAGGTCCGCTTTTTTTCCTCGTAAGGAAGCACCGCGTTTTTTCAATTCCTCTTTCAGTCCCTAACTTGACAGTTAGAATACATGATGTATAAATACGTGTTCAAGTTATTTAAATTGTCTTATAGCTGCCACACAGTCGCAAAGTAAACAATTCACACGCTTCATTGCAATCAACACAACATAAAAAAAATGATAACTATGACAAAGGAACAAACTATGCTAGCGCCATTTGCTTTTAGCTTCTACCGGCCAACCTTATTGGCGCTTTCACATCAAAAAGCACGCTGGTCCTGCGCCGAATTTCTCTCCGGTCGTGTGTGATTGTCGTTCCATAATAATGTCCTCCAGACCGAATTTCGGCCACGGCGGCCTGCCTCAACGGAGACTAGCCATCGGCATAGGACAGGATTATAGTGACTCCCTCAGTCTCATAATGCGATGGGACGGTAAACCGACACGACCAGAGAGAAGCTTTAAGTGCTTTCCGAGGCACGGGGGTGAGACACCGCCAGCTTGCCGACTTCGAGCAGCTACTGCGAATTTCTTGATGGAAAAAACTCAATAATTCGTTTTTTGGCCCGACCTGTGATTCGAACCCAGGACCTCATGATCAGCAGTCACACTACTAAAACCACTAGACCAACGAGGTAGTCTATAGGACAGCCGTCCCATAGAACTATATGGAAGTGAGAGAATAGAGAACACACTCGTGCACTATAACCCGCGTAAATGACAAATTTTAGTTTGAGAATTAAGCCGACTGGAATTCGGTCTGGAGGAAATTGTTTATGTGTTTCTAATCATTCGTCATTGTACTTATGTACGATGTAATTTTGGAGCGAGTTTCTTATAAAAAAGGAGTTACAGCCCATAATGATCACAAACTAGTATTTCGATAAAATACAATGTTGTTTTTTTCAGGCGCACCTTGGAATCCGGCCACATAAATGCTCAATGTGCGACAAGTCGTTTCCGAACCCGTGCGATGTGAAACTTCATATAAAATACGTTCATTATAAAGTGCCCTGGCCTAAGAGAGATCGGAGCAAACGAAGCACTATGGAAACTCCATCAGTGGTAGAATAATATTGAAGAAGTATATTTTGATATTACAACATTGTTAAACCTCGCATAGTTATATATGTTGCAGTTCGACGATTCCCGATTGTTATATTTAAGAAACTTTCTTTGGTCGCGCGGTGTTCTGTGAGTCCGTCAGTGGGTGTAATGTACAGTTATCTTCCCACGTACAAACATTTACATATAAATAAATATCATGTGGTAAAATTAAAAATTTGTGAAACGGACTTCAATATGAATAAAATGAGAACACCACCAATGTAGTCGTAGTCAATTAAATACGTATTATTAAGAATAATTCAATCAAATCAAATACTCATCAGATCATGATAAAATTTATGTGGGATCACATGAGAAGCAACAGCTTTCAAATAAAAAAAGAGTCATCAAAATCGGTTCACCTAGAAAAAAGTTCTGTGGTAACACTCATAAAAAATATACAGTCGAATTGAGAACCTACTCCTTTTTTAAAGTCGGTTGAAAATATAATAACTAATTTCTTTTAAATTTTTGAAAATCTTAGATAGATAGAAAAAAAAAAAATTTTATTTTGGCTAAAACCACAAACTAAAAACAAAACAGTATATAAATATATTTAAAAAAAAAATGACTTGATATGTCGTAAGTCATAACAAAAAAGGTCACAATGCGTTCATACAGTGGCGGCCCTAGCAAAACTTTTAGGTGGTGCGATCTCATAGTGGCGCCCCTCTAAATACAATAATAATACCTCTAAATACCTTAGTATTCCTGTACTATGCAGTTGCTTTTTCGTGATTTTAAATAATACTTAGACCTATCAAATATCTACCGGTGTATATGCGGGCAAGCACAGTTGTGTCTGTCGCTCTTGCCATAACAGTTGTTCTGCTTACTCGCGTTAAAGAAATGTCCATTCCTCTCGCACTACTCTGTTGCCGCTCTAAAACGCCACTATACTTGCCTTGCTGCGGTGACTAGTACAGATTATTTTTCTTGTATCATATCTTAGAGCAAGTGGACTGTATATTTATGATAGCTGCTTTACATTTATATGTTCTATAAAGGAATTAGAAAGAAGGGACACAACCACAAACATATTGGATTCACTATTTACGAAATGCGGCACTGTAATTATTATATTGAGAAGGTTTTGACGATTGTCTTTTCTTTTTAAAGATCTTTTCTTTTTGATGATCTTTTCTCTTAATCTTTTAATTCTTGTTGCTATCTGGTGCTCCTCTGTGCCGCGATGTCTTTGTGAGGGAAAACTAGAAATATATTTAGACGAATGGCCTCCGATCAAAGAGAACATTGAAAGAGCACAACGAGAGCTGTCTGAAGCTCGTGGATACTTAACCTTTGCTACAGATGAGACAGGAAAGAAAGCTGGAGTGGCTCTTGACGCCCATCTTCTGCTTGGAAAGCTGAATTATGCTTGTGGGACTTACGATTAATTACTGAAGAAATACAAGCTGACTGAATTAAGTACCTTAACTGAAAAGGTGTTACATACTGTAAATGAGTTATTATTCGTAGACATCCTTCGGCGTCCGCAACAGGTGTTGTCACAACTTACATGTTATCACGTTAGTGTTATGCTGTTAATTATATCAGTAGGGGAATATTGTAAATAGTGAAATTGATCAGTGGGATAGTTACCAGTAAATGATGATCATAGTTCCAAGTGATTTAGAGTTTTTTTATACGCAGCTCGGAACTGCAAAACAGGGTTATTATTGTATCCACCGTGTGCTTATATTTCCAAAAAATATTTCCCAATGATCTTGACTCAGGCGGTACTTGGAAATTAATATGACAGTTGTTATCGATAATTTTATTTGATGATCAACATTTTTTATTTTTATAATTCTTCTACATTTCACATGAAATTCCAAGTTCAGTGCCTATACAATCCTTCACTCTATTCACATACGAAAATATTTCAGATTTGTTACGTTCATCTATTGGACGTTTTAAAGCTATAACAATAGCACTTTGTTGAGTTTTATGCAACAAAAAAAAATGTTTATTACAGTTTTAAAATTGTGAAACTGCGTTGACTTCGAAACTTCGTCACAGAGAATAAGTCCTTTTGCCACACTCATGCTTAATAATAGCATGGAAAGTTTACCTTTCATCACTTTTAAAATGGATGTGACGCGGCATCAGGTCGCTACCAAATCTAAGACTCCCATCCTGTTGAAGTTTATTCAGATTTATTAGTAATTCTCATCTTACATCATTACCCTCATCATCAAATAATTTTTTTTCAAGATATCTCGAATTAATTTAATTACAAGCTCTAAAAATGATCTAAAAATACATAATTTCTTTCTTGAGTAGACGAGTGCGGAATACCAACCTTAATGCTATTCAAATCAATTTGTTAACAACCCAGAATTTCAGCAGCGGATTTTTTTTTATAGAATCCATCTAATCGGCTTACGACCGTTACGCCAACTTCATGACATTTTCGTTTCCTACAGGCAGTTTCCAATTTTCGGTTAGTGAAATTAGCATAAACACTAAAGCCTGTGATGCAAATTCTTCGTCGTCTTCTTGTGGACCTGCGCCAAAACCAACAGTACCGAGATTCTGTTGGCTATGAAATATCATTCATTATATTTACATTATCAACCATCGACAGAGAGTACATGGTTGTGGAAAAACATAACTGTAAATTTGTCTTAAATATTTGTAAGCCGCTGGTGAGTAATAATACAACGTTAAAGCAAATTTACGCAGAGTTGGTGTATATTCGAAATATTGTGTGCTCTATTTGGTTTTCTTAATAAACGTCTTGTGTTCGACAACTTCAGCTTTAGCCATTGTATTACTCCCATCACTGAGACACATTTTCTTTCTCAAAGATTTTATAATACTTATCAGATTCATATTTCTTCTTTAAATTTCTATTTTGTCACTGGATTTTTTTTTAACTTTAGTGACGTTTAGCAGTTTTCGTTTCAAGATAATTTTCCTAGGACTCAAAAATCGATTCTGAGTCGCTCACTGGTGCAGATATCGGATCCCCATTTTTAGGCCCTACTCATAAGTTATAAAAAAAAAACCGATATTATCGAAAGAAAATTGAAAGTATTTGAAAAACCAGAATGGCTCATTTTAAAAGAAATTTTTGTGTTACATTTGCGCGCATTTTTTAAAAAAAATTCTTTCTTTAGTAAATTACTCAAGTCGAAAATGATATTTACACTTCCAGTTTTACTTTTGGTGCAATATATGTCTTTTATTTCTTGCTGTTCGAGAGGAACTTCCAGGACGTTAGCCGTCTTTAATACAATTTTGCATAAACTTTCTTTAGTTTCTCTAGTTCCCGCCGGGATATTACGTAATTCAAGCTACAATGAGATGCTCCAACGTATTAATTTTTCTTCTATTTGATGTATATATAATCGGTCACCATTTCTTTGTTTCTCGCGAGGATCAAATTTAACTTTCATCACATCGTACTGCTTCAATACCATATGAATGGATTTCTTTATTTCGTTATTTTAGTATAGGATTTCCTTCATAGCAGTCTGTATGGAAATTTTCTTTTATATTGTTCCGAAGACTAGGTGAGCATCCCTTTAATTCCCTCCATAAAATAATCCATAGTATACTTATCTCCAGTTTTCCGCCTCAAAGTAACATTATCGTTATTTAGAGAAGGCATGTCAAGCGAGAACGTGCGCTATTTTCTAAGGATGCAGGAAAAACAAAAAAAAATTGTTTTTGCTCTTGTCCACTGGAGGGTTAGCGGGGGTGGTGTACGTTTGAGTGGCATATTAAAACTTTAAAAGAAACAATATCATAATACTAGGACCTCAAGATTCAGCTAAATGTAGTAAAAGCAGTGTCGGGGATCGACAATTTCATACAGAAATTCGTTCCGTCCAATTAACATAGACCCCTTTGTAAGGATACTGTATGTGTTACGAAATCGTTTTATGAATCGGTAGCAGTGTGTGATACGTTGTAGATGCATCATTGCGTTAGTATGACGGACGTTCCCACTTGTCACTTGATTGATTGTGCACTTTTATTGAGTCACACACACACATTCCGAGATATTTCAAGATCTTATGCACGCACACTACAGATTACTTGTAGGTTGCAGAAAAACTCCCGTCCACTTATATTCTCCTATTTTTGTGTCCAATTAAATAGATGTAAATTACAATAAAAATACGAAATAAAATCGTAGCGTAGATTAACTCTAACCAGACGTCTAAACTGGGCACGATCCGAGGGGAGGACTCCATCGGCCCGAATTCCAAGAATATACATATTTGACGTTCTGCCCTCTACCTGGTAGTACAAATCACTTTTTTTTGTTAATTGTTATGGTGTTAATTTTTTATCATATTTGAATATTTTCATTTTATTTACCTCCATTGCATTTATTAGGCCTTTTTGGATGTACTTGACCTATGTTAGCATGTTATCACCTCAGTTTCTCTTGCTGCTGCTATCTGCTGCAGAGCTTGCTGCTCATACTCAATACCATGGGCAATTGTCACTACATGTGATAGACTTTTTTTTTGTAGAGTATGTTTTAACTAGCGGTGCCGTGTCTTTTGATATTTGCTTTTTACATACACGTCCAAAGTTTAAAGCAGTGATCAGAATTTTCCGAATTTCCAACCATACTCTGTACTAATATAAGGTCGGCGAAAAAGTTTCTTCGTATTTTGTATACAAATTTAAGATTTTTTTTTCAAAGTTTAATTATATTTATTTATAATTATAATGTGTATGTGCTATTTTGTGCGATAACTTGTTGCCATCTTGTAGGTAGTGGTATAATACCGTTACTGCAGAAATCTTGAGGATTTTGATCAAAAAATGCGACAAGTTGTTTTGACAGTCCTCTCTTGATGTTAACCCAACACTACCCAAATAATTCTGAAGAGACCGAAACAGGTAAAATCCTGAGGGTGCAAGATCAGGACTATTTATGGTGGCTGCACTAACACTGCCCAACCAAGTTATCTCAATGTTTGCTGATTGGCCAAAGATGTGTGTGGTCTGGCGTTAACATGATGAAAGAGACCTTCTTTTCTGTTGAATAATTTTGGCCTTTTTTTCTCAATTTCTCGCTCGAGTCTCATTAGTTGTTAGCAGTAAAGATCCGAATCGATGGTTTTGCCCGGCGCACTATGGGAAAACCGGATTTGTTGTGTCTCAAAACTTCATATTTCAGTTGTTTCAAAATGAATTAAGCTGTAATTTTACATACGTATACTTGGATATATAGTGTCTTTATTGAATAAATAAATAATAGTTAAAAAAAAAACTAAAAAATACATGCTTTAATAGCAATCGAACTGAAAAGTAGAAAATATTTTTTTAAGTATAAGAGTGTTACTGCAATATAAAATCCAACAATCGATTATCGTAATTAATTTAAAATAAGATTAATATAAATATTAAGATATTAACGAAAATTCAAATAAAGTGAAAAAATGTGGGGTGCTTGATATCGAATGTGAGGATCATTTTATTAGTTACTGTTTGCAATGTGAGAATTATTATAAAAAATATTGTTACGAGCTTAAGGTTCGTGACTATAAAAACTGCCGATTGAATTACCAAAATTGACATTTTAATTACCGAACACCAATTAAAACTAATACACACTAATAATTAATCACACTTAACATTTTAGTTCACTTTATTTCGCTCCTAAGTGATCAGTTGTATCGCCAATTCAATAACTAACAGCTTTATATAGGCCTTTTCCACCGAAACATCTAGAAATTCCAGCAAACACCGGTCCCGACTGACTAGGTGTTGAAAGTTCGAGCGTGGAGCTTTCTAGAAAGCTTAGTTTTTCTATTCGATACTAGATGGCGCTGGAGGTGGAAAGTTCTAGCATGGTATTTTACAGAAAGCTCTCCTCGCTCTGCTACCCGACTATAGATGGCGCTAGGGGTATTACCAGGCATCAACTGTGGCGCGCAACGCCTTCTAAGACATGCTCGTCCCGAGCATTATCGGCCCAATAACGCGCTAGCCGATTCTGGAATGGATGAAGGCCAGTGCTCTCAAGCCCATGTGGAGCGACGTCTCAGCGATGAGTATGACCACGAAAATGTCATCGTAGGCCGTACGTTTGAGGATCGACCTTTCGAACGTTGCTGGAACGTTGCACAATCCAAACGGCATTACTTTAAATTGCCACAGACCCTTAGAAAGTTTCATTGTTTACCCTTTCCACAAGTACACAACGGTGAGCTTGCCCAGGGTTCCGAGGAAGACTAACCGGCACAATCGTTACCGATCTTGGCGGAAGAACAATCTTAGGGCTGTACACGTTCCTTGGTAAGGCCCCTTCCACAAAAAAGTACCTCCAGTCCACATTTCAAAACACCTTGCTTAACGTCGATCTCACAACAATTATTCCTCATAAAGTCTAGACCGTGGATGCAGTCGTCCATTATATCAGCCACGATGACATTATGCAGGTAGATCATGTTGCTTGGCTTCAACTCCATCTCCACGGACGGGTAGACGCTGACCGGTGGCTGTTACCAAACGGACACACTCCGTGTCGTCCTTCGGTAAAATCGGCATGATTTTATCCCACTTCTGACACCAATTGTTACGAGCTTAGGGTTCGTGACAACAAAAACTGCCAATTGAATTACCAACATTGACACTTTAATTACTGGACACCAATTAAACCTTAAAACACACTAATAATTAATCACACTTAACACTTTAGTTCACTTTATTTTGCTCCAAAGTCTTCGATTGTGTCGCCGATTCAATACTGCCCCGGTCGCGGCCCTGAACGGCTTTATATAAGCCTTTTCTAAAAAGTGACATGATAGAACTTTCCACCTCCAGCGCCACATAGTATCAAGTGGCAGAACTAGGAGAGAATTTTCTCCACTTAGTCGGTCGAGACCGGTATTTGCTGGAACATTCTAGATGTTTCGTTGGAAAAGGCCTATATAAAGCCGCTTCGGGCCGGATTTCTTCCTGGTCGGCTTAAAAATCCAGTTCGAAGCTGTTATGAAGGCGAACGGCTGGAATAAAAGTCAGGCCATGACTGCTCTCACACTAGGCCTGCGCGACCAGGCCTTAACTGTTCTGGAAGATCTCGGTGAGGAAGTGACTTATGAGCAGCTCTTTGAGGCATTGGAGGCAAGATATGATGACGCTCACCTGGAACACGTGTTTCGTACGCAGCTTAAAGATCGCGTGCAACGCATCAACGAAAACCTGCAGCAGTGGGCTCTTGAGTGTGGATAGCAATGTTTAGTGCAAATTTCACGAGTCTTATCATAAAACGTGTTAATAGCATGTATAGGGTGATCCTCTTGCCATTCATCCATCGGCACGTTTCTCACCTTATTTTGGATTGGGTAAATTTAAAATTGAGTGAAAATTTAGTGCTCGACAGTAGTTAGTTGCGCTGTACAGTTTATTTTTTTTTTTAATTATAATTTTTCGATTTTCTTCCAAATTTTCAGTTTTTTTTTTATTTTCATTTTTTCTAAAAATTCAATTTATAAAATTTTCAAATGTTCCAAAATTTTTAAATTTTCCAAAATTATTAAATTTTTTACAATTTCCAAATTTGTCAAAAATTTCAAACTTCATAATTTTTAAACTTAATTTTTTTAAATTTATTAGAAATTTTCGACTCCCTAATTTGCAATCTTTTTTCAAAATTATCTAATATTTTAAAGTATTCAAATTTTCTAAAATTTTCGAAAATTTTTCAAAATTATGACCTTTTTTCAAAAATTTTAATTCTTTTTTGGTTATAGGAATTTAAATTTTTCCTCCAAATTCTGAATTTTCTTCAAAACTCAAATTTTTTAACAATAAAATTTTTTCTTAAATTTAAAGTTTTCAACTAAATTTTCCTTTCTAATTAAATTATAATTTTTATTATTAAAAATGTGATACGTGGACTTTTCGATTTTCCAAACTTTTTTAATATTTGCCATGTTTTGTTAAAAGTTGATTTCGCAAATTTTCAAAATTTCTCTCTTTAAAATCTATCGTTTAGTACTTTTTCTTTAATCAATTGATTTATTAGAGGCTGTCTCGCTAATGAATCTTTCAAGTAATTTTCAAAATTCAGGTAGAATAACTGCTACAGTAGCGACATCTATGGTATGTATAATGAAATATATTTCACTATTAAGAACTTTTATTCTCTATCGATAAAGAAGAATAACATTCATCATCAACAACATCATCGGCGTTCTGCGAGTGGAATACGTTTAAGCTGCTCACTAATCTAAATATATTTTTTTATCCTGATGATCCCATTCAGTACTTTAAATGAGCTTATTGTATTGTCATCGGTCCTTGACCCCTGTGAAAGTTTTTAAGTTAATTAGACTCCTAGAAGTAGGTGAAAATGAAGTAAAAAGATTCCGTTACACACGTACACATAGACCAAGCTAATAAAAGCGTGTTAAAAATCATTTTGAGTTATATCTTTATTAAATTACAAAAAAAAAAAACATTAACTCCCAAGTATAAATTAACATATCTTTTATTATAGAGTTTGTTTGTTTCATAAATTTACATAAAATGGACCATTTATTTTTCTTGAAACAAAAAAAAAAACAAGGACAAAATCCAAAAAACTGAAATAAGAAGGAAAACTCTCAATTTTTCACAACACAAGGTTGCCTCTGTTGTCAATAGGACAGGCACGAGGCCGACGGTTTTTAAGTGGAAGAGCTCAAGCATTGATTTCTTTAGTTTGGAAATGAGAACTTGTAAAGGGGCCCCCTTTTCTGGTATGGTGTTCTTGGCTTTGTTTATTTTAATTTCTATATAGATATTCAAGAATTGGTCCCAACTCTTCTGCAGAATTCTTTTTTCTTTCTCCTTAAGAGAATTCCACTCCTTTTCAATTAAGTCAAAAGTGCTCAAGATGGCGTCTATGAACTCTGAATTTTGGCACTCTTTACTCCTGATACCTATAGATGACACCGCAGGAGTTAATAAGTAGCTTGGCGATCCTTCTGTCCATCGCTCAGTTATAGATTCTCTATACTCATCACACGCCAATGACGGATTCATAAATAAGCGATAAGTCATCAGGTGCAAATGGAGGCTTCGAAAGCTTGGACTGTATTCAGTGCTTATCCAATCATTTGTTCTCTTTTGGGCTATAGTCTCTTTCACTCTTTTCTAACCTGGACAATGTTAGTTATCTTCTCGACATGAAGCCATCCAAATAACTGTTTGCATTAACTCTACTTATCATCCTGAGCGCGATACATTTTATTTATATTTCTTCCTCCTCCACTTTTTCCTTTCTCATCTCATGCTCTATTTTTAGTGGCTCATGATTCACTTTTTTGTTTGCTGTTTCTCTTATGCTCATACCGCTCATCTTTTCAATTAAATGATGGTTGTTAAATTTCTAATTTAGTTTGTTTTCTCTTGGGGTGATAGTTTATGAGCCTGTTTATACAAACCGACTTTTAACTTTTGTGATAATTACTGTTCTTCTGTGAATTTTTTCGGTGTCAGTAATCATTTGCGTTCTATACTCGAAATAATGTATTTCATCTAAGTGGTACGTTGAGGGATATGAAAAAATAAAATTAGGCGGGTCTAACTATTTAAATAAATAAGTATCTATTTACCTATGCGAATAAACTAATCAAAATTTAAATTTAAACTAAAAAAAACTACATAAATCTATCCAATATTAATTTAGGGTGTATTGTCTAAAGAATTGGTTCAGCAGTTCGACTCGATGAGGCTATAGGGCACCAGTTCCAAATCCGCTCGAATGACCAGTAAATGGTTGGGCGGCGGGCCTAAGGGTTCCCGAGTTCGATTCCTAGGTTGAGCCTTGACCCTATTATGCGAGATGTTATACTAAGTGGACTGTATACGCGATGGCTTCTTATGCCTCAACAAGATGGCGAATGTGACACGCGGCACCTTAGACAATGCACTCGCTTTTCCAAATCTATTGCTTGCCAAGGTTAGGAGGGGATTCTACTTGAGCACATTAGGAGAAATGAAATGGGGGGGGGGGGGGGTTAACTAATAAACAAAATGCTCAAGTCGGAGCATTATTACGGGAAACACGGTGTAATTCTGGCGATGGCGGACGACGCTTCCGCTGCGGTGATGCGATGTGAGGTGGGTTCTTCTCGGGCTCTCAAACTCCAACATATTTAGAATTCTTTGCGCTCGATTGTTCATTCTGAAGAATATCATTAATTAATCACTAACTAAGCTCACACTTTAATTATTATTAATTTTAAACGAAAAATGGGTACAAAAATGTTAAAAATCACAACATAATGCTAATAAACGAACACATTACTCTCCGTTTGAGTATTCAGGTTACATAAAAGACGTTACAGAGCAATAAAATTTAAAAAATCTATAATGCTTTACATTCTAAAAACGGAGCCGATTAGTAAATACCACTTTTAAATGTAATATTTTACTTATTTTCGATATTGTTATGTATCAAAACAACATTATACCAAAACAGTGAGTTTTAGTTTAAAAATTTTAAAAAATTTTCATTGAAAAATTTATGCGAAACAAACAAATTCCATATACAGCACTTTTGTTGATAAATTAATTGAATATTTGTATATATATATTTTTAAACAAAACAAGTGTATTACAAAATGTGGCTCTTTTATCTTAAAATAAAATTGTTTACTTTTGAATTTTAAATTCAAAACAACCACATTCCGTAATATGGTGCTTTCGACTATAAAATATGAATCAAACTTACATGGTTTTTTGACATGTGGTAGTTTAGTTCCAAAAAAACGTGCATTCACGCTGGCAGCCCGACAACAACCAACAATATGGCAGTTTTGACTTGAAGTTAGTCGCAAAAGGTCAAAATTCAAAACAAATCTTTCGTATATATTTGGTGTTTTAAGGTCGAAATCAACGGGTGTCTTCGATTCAGGTATAAATATAATAGATTATAAAATGAATTATACAATAAAACCGATTTTCATCTTTTTTATTTATGGTAGTTTTGAATTTAAGCAGCGATATGCATTTATTGAAACTGAACAATATACTATTTGCTAATTCCCTATAAATCCAAAGATTAGAGAAAAGTTGTTGCGAATGTTAAATGGATAAAATTGAACTTCGCATAAATCTATGATATATATCGATCAATTGCATCAATGCTGCTTTTTTGGTCAAAAAGTTAAAAAGTGGTACTGTTCCTGCTATGTGCTAACGTACCAGCATGGGTAAGAACATAGATAAGAATATACTATATAGGGCAATCAGTCTTTAGTCTCGTTTTTTGGGTGTAGTTGCCAATCTATGAATTTTATATTAAATCTATGGGTCTAAGCCACATTGAGCCGAAAAAGATTTATCAGTGGTTAGTTTCTGAACTCACGCTCGATCGATATCGGTTTCGTTCAACAAAATAGATTTCGCGCGCTTTTAGAATTATTTGAAAATGTAAGTCACGATCGTGTGACTCCGGTGTAAAAGGGTTACGAGGGGGCAAACGGACATGCGACTCACCTGATGGTAAGTGACTACTTATACAAAGGTACTCTGTGGTGACTACCGCCGCCCATGAACAACCGCAACACCAGGGGAATTGCAGGTGCGTTGCCGGCCTTTTAGAAAGGAGTAAGCTCTTTTCTTGAATGTTTTTTTGTTATGCTTTAATTGTAATCTTAACTTAAGATAGATATTCGTTTACGCAAAAATTTACTATCCAGCTTACAGCCAAAATAACACAATTTCGTAGGCATTGCGTAGTCCAATATAGATACAGTCGTATAAATTAAAGGAAAAGCCGAAATCTGTAATGAATATTGAATGCCACAAACCGCAAATTCCTTTTTATAAACTTGAATAGAGAGCAATCGCAGACGCCAAAATGGGCATCATGTTTTAGCGACATCTGGATTTTGTTATTGGCAACAATTCAAGGAAAATATTTTTTTAGTTGTTGATAATTTATTTATTTTTGATATCGAAAATTCTGCACTGAATTATTTAATATTGCTAGCTAATCGACTTATATTTTTATAGCTAAAAGATTAGCCATCAATGTCAATTCAGCGCTGAATTATAAGGCCTCAGTAATAAAACATTTAACATTTTTATCTTTTACTTTTAACATAATTTTTACAATAAGAGTCAGCCATTAATTGTACACTATCATTGTTATCATCAATGCTCCTTTTGCCAAAAATCATTTTATTTACATCTTTACAATTAGTTGTATATGAAAAAATTAATAATTTGGTCAATCAAAAATTCTCACAATTTTACTTTGTGAAGAGGACAATCAAGTAATTTAAATTTATAATCCATGATGCTAATAACCTTTCTATATTATTTCAGTAAAGGTTTTTCTATATTTTTTAATACATAATAAACATACATCCTGCATTTCAGATAATGTCCTTAGTAATAAATTATTTGGGCTGTGAAACCAATTTCGACTTGCATAACTTATTCAGTCACATTACATAATATTGTTACGACATGCCTTACATCCCCCCCGGATTTTTTATTTGGATTTTTTTTATAAAATATCCACTTACATATTCCAGTGGCGCCATTATTCTAGGATCGCTTTTAAACGCCAATGGTATTAAGTGAATTTCTAATATATCATTAATATTAACTTCACAGGTCTTATTGACTTCATGTCCTTATGTTTATAAGAGATTATAATAATTCACCATTATTATTTTCACAGTTAAGTCCTGGAGCATGAACACCTGTTAAATTGTTGACGAGGAGTGTAGCAAATGCAGACTCAAACTGTTCTGTTGTTTGGGTACACATGACTACGAATGACCCCAAACAAATTTTCCAAAGGGTCTTGGTTAAGGTGCCGCATCCAAACAGAAGGTATTTTATAATCCTTCTCTAACTTTACAACTATGTCTTCCATGCCTTTAAAGGTAGTTATCCAACTCTGTACTGTTGGTACAAATTCTATTTTTAAGCTCGTTGGATTTATAAATTGCAATGTCTGAAGTATTTTTTTCCTTCCATCCATACTGTGTTATGAATTGACGTGGAACCCCCACGTCAATTCATAAAAAAGGAACTGCCACTGCATTAAACCTTTACTGGACCAAGTAAAGGTTTAACTAAAAAAAAGGAACAAATAGTTGGCGAAAGTAATGGCATCTCAAAAATTACCTTAATGCAAGCGGGCTCTAACGAAAATACTATCTATTGTTGTTCTTCTTCAAGAAGTTTGACTAAAAATACACATCCTGTCAGCACTTTTCATATTTCGTAATGATTAATTACTGTCAAAAAAGAATTACACCTGTTTGACGCCATAACAGAAGAGGCACACGAAGACAGAGTTATCTTCGCGCATACTACCGCTAGATAGATTGTATGACATGTCAGCAATTGCACACCTTCGGTGGCTATGAAAAAAGCCGTTTGGGTTTGCTTGAGCGAAAGAAAAAGATATTTACATACAATACAATACATGAACAAAAGAAAAGCATGAACAAAGTACAAACAAACTATGTACAAAATAAAAAAGGGACGATGTGAAACATTGAAATTATTTTGTTCAAGTTATATGCATAGAAGAATGGATTACGACAGGAATAAGATATGTTATAATGAAAAGATAAAGCATTACAATTTTTTTCCATAAAATAATGACCGTTTATTATATAATTATTAATTTTCAATTTTAATAAACCGCACAAAATGATATTTTTAACTCATATGGCATTATAGATATTGAATTATTAAATTAGCCGATAGCGTGTTTGTGACATCTAGCGTAATCTTTACGTACCACCGTGAGAGTCAGTCTTAAGAATTAAGAGGGCCCTTCCCGGCCCGTCTATCGTCAACGCGAGCATGGTTTAAAAGCTTGTTGTTTCATCCATCGCAATGTTAGAAAAAGAGGCAAAACGAAAAGAGAGAGATAGCGCCTGAGCGCTCGGTTGGCATTCGGTAACATTCGCCGCTCATTCGCAGGCGGTCGACCGCTAGTGTAAGCCTGTAAGCCATTCATGACAATAATATTGAATTGTGCGCGCGCGTCTCGCTGCTATGGCCTCACGTGTGCATAGCCATAGTTTTCTAAATTTCTCTGCATACAGGACAGGTGCATACCTACATTTAGTACCGTTTTATTTTATTATATTAAATACTTTGTCTAGTATGGACGTAACGCTTGGCCTCGGAGATTTATTTGTGTTGTATTTTTACCAATCTACGTACCATACGTGCGCTCTTTTTAACAATATGGAAATTATTTATAACATACATTAGCTTTTTCGTATTTCATATATACAAGTACCTCATGGACGAAGAAAGACAGACAGACTCTCGCTAATAAAAAACTGTGTCACACCAACTCGCTGTAAGTACACTCGGCGACACATAAAGCTACACATTCCAGTATACAATGGCCTCGCTTTGTATCAATTTCCCGTACAATGAAAGATGCACATAAACTGGTTTAGTAAAACTTGTTTGGTAGTCGTGCGTACAAGCCCGGACACATTCACACATTAGTCGGGCATTACACGTGCAAACGTATACACACACATAGACCAGACTCAGTTTTGTTTTAGCAGGGAGTTCCGTTTGACTTTTTTTGTTCGTCCATCATAATATACCTAAACAGAGCACGAAAAAGTAAAGGTAAATAATTTATTCTGCTTAGGAGTAGCAGTAGAAGCAGAATAAATTCTATATCCAGTTTGTCTGTATTAGTATTATATTAGAGGATGCGGAAATTAGGTAACGTACATAAATATTTAAAATGTACTTACTGTGTGTAAATGACTACAAATGTATGTTTCATCATCATCATCATCATTACAACCCTTCACAAGTCCACTGCTGAACATAGGCCTCCCCCAAGTAATGCCACAAAGCACGGTCCTGAGCCACCTGCATCCATCGACTTCCTGCATGTCTTACCAGGTCGTCACTCCATCTAGTGGGGGGTCGCCCTACACTACGCCTACCGGTACGAGGCTGCCACTCGAGAACCTTTCTTCCCCATCGGTTATCGGTTCTTCGAGCTATATGGCCGGCCCATTGCCACTTCAGCTTACTAATCCGTTGGGCTATGTCGGTCACTCTGGTTTTACTGCGGATATGCTCATTTCTGAGTCTATCACGCAGTGAAACTCCGAGCATAGCTAGCTGAGCGACCTTGAGCGTCCTCATACGGCCAGCGGTGAAGGACCATGGATGGATGGATGGACAATGTATGTTTGTATAGGTACTAATTTGTGCCGTAGTACAATCGGTTGATCAAATAAAGTAGTCTGAATACAGTTGGGTAAATATCAATTTTTATTCTAAAGAACTTTGTTACACTTTACAAACAATACATAAAACGTCAGAAGTGATTGAAAATTTAGAAAAAATTTTTTTATTATTATCTAATACAGTCAATCATCGAATCTATCTCTCAATGGCAGTTTGTGCGGGAAACGTGGGTCAATAATTTCTGGCAGAACACATTTGAAGTAGAACTGCGTCAGTTTCAACATTTTATCATCTGACCAAAAAGTTGGATCTTTGTATATCTTTTCATACAAGAATCCCTTTGGCGTCCAAATAACAAAGTAACAAAAACTCTTCTTCGCAATTTTCTGTTGGGCTTGGACCTGGTAATAGTAATTATGGTTTCTTTTCAATTTGATACCACCTCCATCTTCTGTTCAGAAGACAACTTTTTTACTTTTTATAGCTTCTAATGGCGTCAACGCATAAGCCGAAGATGGACATTTAATTTCGACAATTCCGGACTTGCACTAAGGAAACAGTATTCATCATCAACAAATAACCCACAAGGAGTGACAGCCATATTGAGCTCATTTGCAAATTCTTTTAGAGCTGTTATTTCATTTGACTCCATATTTTGTGGAATCATTTCCAGTAAATATCGAATATAGCATTGTTTTGTTTATGGAGGTGCATGGGGTTGTAGGCTTCATTTTACAAATTTGACCAATCATTGAAGCAGTTATTCTTTTTCTGCGTTTCACAATCCATGTATCGGGGTTAGATTGGTCAACTGTATCTTTCTAAGGATAATATTTCCGAAGATGTCTTTTGCAGTGACTCAAGGAATTCACTTTTTTTGTTATGTAAACATCCATCGGCAAATCAGGCTCACTTGTTACGTTGCCGTAATGCTGGTCTGCCGGTTTTGATCGCTTTGCTCGCTTTATCCCCCGTAGTGCATCTTCAGCTCTCCGTTTTATTTTATTTTTAATTTTTTTTGTCACATATTTTTTGCGTATTTTTAATGTTGTTGAATTTGTCATGTATTTTTAATGTTGTCGTCACACTTATGTGTTGAAAATATTATTATTTTTCTGTATCTGTTGAACTAGCTTGTATTCTTTGGTGTTGTACTCGGAAACTGCTGCGTAGCATCTTTTTCATAAGTTCCTCGGAGGGAAGTTTACTCGCTTCCCAGCAAGGAACTTTGCTATGATTGAGTTAAAATGTTCTGCTCGGTTATTTGTTTCTTTCAGAAGGAGACTTTCTGCATTCTGTGTCAGCCATCCCAGATTCTCATAAATGTCAGCCCATATCCCACACGTTTTCAGTTGAGGGACCAAATTCATCTCCACTATATTTTAATATTTGCAAAAATAATTCTTGCACGAATTATGAAAACCAAAAACGTGACATGGACCGTTCAGTAGGACCTCTTTCAAGCTCTTTATTTTTCCCTCTTATGGTAAGTCCAGCTTTGCAGAGTGTTCTATAGCTCCAGTGACTGATTTATGAAGGCTTCGAATACGGTCACTCAGTGCTTTGCGTAATGTGACAGGTACTGGTCCATTCCTATTTTCGGTATTTTTACAATTTTCCTCAATTTATTTGAGTAATTCCTCATCAAATGATTGGAGCAATCTATTCTTCTTATATAGAGATTTGGTCCATAAGGCTTTGTATCTCTCAAAGCATTACATACGCTGCTATCACCATCGCCAATAAATACTTAGTCCAGCATACTAACACTTATTTTGAATCCCTCTACGATCGCATTAGTTTCCATTTCAGTTAAAGGGCCAAACCAATTTTTATAACATTAGTGAGCAAGAACTTCAGTTTTCCGCTTTGCAGTTACAGCACAAATGCAACAATAAGAGTTCCTGACCCCAATGAATAATATTTTCTTAGTCCTAAAACCTATGATGCAACCAACCCCCGACAAGGAATTGAAATTTGTCCCGTAACTTCGTTTACCCCAAAATCCGTCAGTTATTACGGTTATTATCGTTGGTCAGGAAGGATTTTTCAGGAGAGCATTTTTTTAAGTTTCACCCAGGAATAATTTAGCCTTTATTATTATTTAGCCGACTTGACCTATATACATTTTAAGCCTACATATTTGACAATATTTCGCAATTTTTTACTTATATTTAGTTTAGTGGTTTTGAAAAATCCTGAAAGTATTCAGAAAGGTGTATAATAATACCCTTTATAACATAAAATATTTGTAAAACAAAGTTTTAACTCAAAATTATTTATTTTTATTAAATTGAATTCTGGGGTTCCATTAATATTATCCATATTTTTTTGTGAGATTTGTTGTAATTAGTAATTATTTTAGCTAGTATTTATTTTCACATTAATAATTTAATTATTATGTTTTGAAAAAAAAAACTATTACCTTGTTTCTCAAATTTTTAGTACTAGTTCAAAGATAATACCGATTGAAAACCAAAATATTGTTATAAAAAAGTCTATTGTTTCGTATAAATTATATAACTCGTAATCTTAAGAATCATTACAATAACCAAATTTCCTGGCACCATGTCTTTCTGTATTATTAATATTTTGTCGTGATTGACATTGGTAGAGTAACTAATAGGAATCAGTTAAACAATACCATTAATCTTATTTTATATAACAAAGATTATCGAAAACTATGGAAAGAAAACTACAAAATTAAATAGTTATTACAAAATAAACTCTTTTCATCATTGAGATTAGTTAGTACCTACCCTGCATCATTAATATTATACTAAATAACGAATACCAAACAAAGAAAACATAAATACCACATAAGATAATTATTATAAACTGAACATTATGTAACTCTTCACAAAAACCCAAGAGAAAATCACTCCTTAACAAGTTAATTGGCAGTATTTTTTATGGCAATGCTTTACTTATCTGGTCAGAAATAGCTTTGATGTCAAAAAATGCGTTGTATGACAATTCGTTTAAGACGAAAGGCTTGCCACTTACTTTTGCCGAACGTATCAAATAATAATATTGATCTGGTGAATAAATTGCAGCATATTTTAGTGAGTGGGCACTGTCACCTTCATTAGCGCTATGCCTACGCCCTTTATCAAAAATTTATAACTTATTGACAATAATTTAGGAAACTTACTTAAAGCTAGCAGATTAGGTGTGCAACATGAATTTATTCTTCTGCTGCCCACAACAATTGTCACTATAAAAAACCATGTGAAATGTGTTCTGTCGCATTATTGACAAGTGTATCTAGATACTTCTAGATACAAGAAGCAATTTCATTCACTCCCCTGTGGCCATCTCTTCGTGCCATGCATAACATTCTACTTCTTTAGTTTTTAAATTATATATTGTGAAATTCAAAACGTTTAATTTAGATAAATAATAGAAGGTAGAAACATCACCACGGGGACAAGGCAAAAACGCCTGTAAATCATAAACCGCTACAATAACGGTATCGACACTGTTTTTGTCCGCCTCTTTTTATTTTCTGGACATGTCTTTTTCAGCATGATGTTTTTCGTATTCGGCAAGTAAATTTTCTTTGGCTTCACCTGTGACTAAACTGTCTTGGTTTGTCTCTAAAGAATTTTTTTATATAAAAAATTTACAAGTAAAAAAATAAAAATTTGACTCACAAAAATAGAACAATTCTTAATATTAATAAATATTTCACAAATAGTGACGTAAAATGACTACTATAATTAATTCGATTACACACTAATTTTGAACAATAAAACTTACCTTCTTTAGACAGATTCAGTATTCCTTTGTTTGAAACAGCATCTGATTCTCTCTGATCTCTTGAATCAGGTGGTTTATTAAAATTCCTTATTTTCAATAGTCGTTGTGGCATCATTCTACAAGATAACATTGAATTAATAACTTCTATTATACAAAGCTAATTTAAGTTAAAACAGAAACAATTTCAAATCATTATGTTAAAAATAACACTTTAGTTTACCTAAAAAGCCCTAAAGTTATACTTTTTTCGGAACAATAACGAACCATTTGCAATAACTACTGTTACGGCCTCTAGTTACCCGGGCAAGGTCGTGGAACTCGGGCCCATCAGGAGTTCCACTCGACGAGCAACAGGAGGTCGGCCTAAATGGCTTGTGGAATATTACACGTTAGCGGTAAAAAAGGGGACCAAACAAAAACTTACCTATTTCTTCGAAGTAGGGTCTATCTTAGGAAGATTCAGGTGTAAGTGTGGGTGTGCTTGACTGTGTTGTGGTGGGATTGTGTTAAATTATGTAACCTGACTTCCCGCTGGTTGCAGAACCGCCGACCCCAAGGCTTCACCTCTATTCTTTATATCGAAGTGGCAGTCCGTCACAAAAATTTAAGAATCTAGTAAATTACACTCGTTTCTCACTTGTTAATTGGAGACAAGCCAATTGTCATTAGGTTAATCCAATAAAGTCCAACAAGATTTAACCGAACGCGCGTCACATACAAACTCGACCTTTGTGAAAAATGCAATATCACCGGGCCGCGCGGCAAACTACTCAGGTTCGCGAAGTATATACGTTAAGGCAGAGGTGCGACGAAGCTATTAACACAACGGGCAACTACTCAGTTCCACGCTCTGCGACAAGTGAAGTGCAAAACCCGACGCCGGCGCAGCCGGGCGCCGTACCAGCCCGCACCCCCCGCGCCTCCGCCGTCAGGCGCGCCTCCCGCTCGACCCGAGCGCCGACTCAGGCCTAAACAAGCCCCCGTCCCGGACATGAGGATCTAGGTCCGCGAGTAAATTGGCAAACGGGATAGGGTAGAGACGGCACGTTGCAAAACCGAATCTCCAACCAAAACCTCGGCCACCCTAGGGATCCCATCCGGTCCATACGACAACTTGACAATGCGCCCACGGCGCCAATACAAGGGCGAGGCGTTAGGTTCTTTAACTAACACGAGGTCTCCAACCCGAGGGGGGGTCCGTCTTGTCAGACCACTTAACGCGCTGCTGCAAAAGATGTAGGTACTCCAGAGACCATCGGTGCCAAAAGCTCTGAGTTATTTGTTGCAGCATGTCAAATCTGCTCAGCCGCGAAGAGACTATTTCCCGGAAGGGGTACTCGGGCAGGGCGTTAAGCGGCTGGCCTATCAGGAAGTGGCCAGGGGTTAGAACCTCTAAATCATTCGGATCGGACGAGGGGCCGAGAGTTGAGGACTGCTTCAATTTTACAGAATACGGTGGCAAGCTCTTCAAATGTCAAAATAGTTTCGCCAATAACGCGACGGAGATGCGTCTTTGCAACCTTCACCACCGCCTCAAAAATACCGCCCCAGTGTGGGCAAGCCGGAGGGTCGAATTTCCACTGGATGCCCTTCTTGGACATCGCAGTAGTTAAATAGGTCCTGTTGCTAGACAGAAATTCAACGACCTCCTTCAAATACCTATCAGTACCCTTATAATTCGTTCCGCAATCCGACCGGATCAGGTCCGGTAAACCGCGACGCGATACGAAGCGACCCAGTGTGGACAAAAAGGCCTCCGTGCTAAGGGCACTTACAAGTTCTAAGTGAACAGCCTTAGTGGAGAGGCACACGAAAACGCACAGATAGGCCTTATGAGCACGCGCGTTACGAAGGTTAGAGGACTTGACGAGGAAGGGGCCAGCGAAGTCAGTTCCGACTCCCGCGAATGGTCGGATGGCTCTGACGCGGTCGGGTGGTAAGTCGCCCATCATCGGCTGTGATATGGGCGCCTTCAACTTATAACAAGATATGCACTTAAAGATGACGCTCCGAATGGTGCGTCGACCCGCCAAAATCCAAAACTCCCGCTGCAAAATGGCCGAAAGAGCGTTGCACCCAGCGTGGGCATTCTGAACATGGTAGTGAGTTACCAGCAACCGGACCAAGGCGCCGTCCTTGGGGAGCAGTAGAGGGTGTCGAGCCTCGTACGGCAGTTGAGAATTTTTCAAACGTCCGCCCACGCGAAGCATCCCCGAGTCATCCAGGAAGAGGTTCAAGCGGGCCAGCGCACCCTTGACAACTAAGCCCCGCTTCAAGGTATCAATCACGAGCTCGAAATGCTCCGCTTGGATCATACGGGTCCAATGCATCAAGGCTTCGCGCCGCTCGCTAGGGGACAAGGCGGAATCAGATATTCGGTTAGATGGGTCTCTCGAGTTGCGGACAAATCGACGCAACCAAGCCGTTACTCCCAAGAGCTTGTCGAGAGAGCTGTACCGTTCTAGTAAGGAGAGATCACGAGTGGGCTTATCCTTGACCACTCCTACTCGGGCTCGTAGGCCAGGCAATTCAATTGGTTCAGAGTATTTGTTCTGGGGCCAGAACGCCTGAGACTCAGCTAACCAGCCGGGCCCCCACCACAGCGGGTGATCAACCAAGTAGGAGGCTTCACAGCCACGAGAAGCACAGTCTGCTGGATTCAATTCCCCTGGGACATGTCTCCACGTTAGACAAGTGACAGAATTCTGGATTTGGGACACGCGGTTCGACACGAAGACCTCAAGATTGTGAGGTGCCGCTCGGAGCCAACAAAGTACTATCTCACTGTCCGACCAAGCGTAGACGTCCGTAATGTCGATTACCGACTTCAAGGAGGAGTGAACGTGGTTGAGCAGTCGCGTGAGAAGAGCAGCTCCAGACAGTTCCAACTTAGGGATAGTTAAGCGGGACCTAATGGGAGCCACTTTGCTTTTAGCAAGTACGAGATGGACGGAAGTATGGCCAGAAGAGCTCACCGTCCGCAAATATACAACAGCAGCGTAACCCTTCTCAGAGGCGTCGCAAAATCCGTGCAGGGTAACCCTGCATTTCCCTGGAGGGAGGAAGCACCTTGACATGGAGACCCGGTCGATGTCTGGAAGGGAGGACACAATTGAGAGCCACTCTCGCAAGAGAGCACCGCTTATAGGGTCGTCCCAACCCAACCCGGATATCCAGAGTTTTTGAAGGAAACACTTAGCCAAAAAGATGACCGGAGTAATCCAACCATTAGGATCGAAGGTGCGAGCTACAGTTGACAACACAGAGCGCTTGGTCCATGATTTAGGGGGGGGATCGAGCTTGACTCGATACGTGAAGGTATCCTGAACAGGCTGATATTGAATGCCAAGCACAGTCAACAAATTAGGATTGTCAGGGTGCTCGAATAGATGAGGGTCTTGTTGATCCTCTCCTGGGAGGTCCTTCAAAATATGAGGGGAGTTCGACAACCATTTGCGCAGCTCATAACCTCCCGACTTCAGGATGGCAATCAATTCGTCTCGCAATACGAGGGCCTCCTCGACGGTGGAGGCACCCGTACAAATATCGTCCATGTAGACCGAGGTCTCCAAAATAGAAGCCCCCGAGCGTATCTTAGGCGCTCTCTCTCAGCTAGTTCGAGGAGGGTTCGCATGGCGACATACGGGCTGGATCGGAGTCCATAGGTGGTGATGTTCAACTCGAACACTTGTATCGGATCGCTGGGCTTCTCGCGCCACAGGATCAGCTGATATCGACGGTCATCACGGTGGACCACTGATTGTCGAAACATCATCCGAATGTCGGCTACAAAAACAACTTGATGCCGACGGAAGTGGGTCAAAATGTCGGATATGTCCTTGATCAATTTAGGACCAGAGTGGAGACACTGGTTCAGGGACACCCCATTGGACGAGGGGGCGGAGCCGTCGAAAACCACCCGAATCTTACTCCCAGGGGACTTCAAAACCGCGTGGTGGGGGAGGATATAGTGTTCATGTGATCGCCAGTCGAAATGAGAAGGTGACATGTGACCCAGCTCTTGATATTCGCGCATGAACTCGACATACTTGTCGCGAAAGGCTGTGTCGCGACGCATACGGCGCTCCATAGAAAGCAACCTCTTTTCGGCCATGGTCCGAGATTGGCCCAAAGGAGGCCGTGAGTCAAGAAAGGGTAAGCGGGTGACAAAGCGACCGTCGACACGGCGGCCGGTATTGTTCTGGTAGAACAACTCGCACTCACGGTCCAGAGGGTTGACTCGAGGCGCGTGTGGCGGCTCCTCAATTTCCCAGAACCGCTGGACGACGTCCGAAAGAGACACGCCCGCCACCGGGAGCGGGTCGGCTGCCTGATGCGGTGGAGACCACAGAACCGGTCCAAAGAAACTGTGCCCAAATACAGTGGACACGGCTGACAAGCCATCGGGCTGTAGGGCTCGTATCTCGCCTAACAGGATGAACCCCAGCACGTCGGCCCCCAGCAACAAATCTATCGGCCCAGGTTGAGACCATTGAGGGTCTGCCGGTCTCAAGCCAGACGTACAACAAACCGCGCTATCATTTATACGGGCATTAGGGAGAAAGCCTACAATATCATCGAGGACATTTACCTTAACTAAGATGTGGAGGTGTTCGCTTGCAGGGCCAAACACCAGCCTTGCTTGTCCCCTAGGAGCAGGAGGCTCTGCACCTCCAATACCTACCATTGGGCATGATTTGGAGCTCCAGGGGAGCCCTAGTCTTCCCACTAACCGATTGGAGGCCACACAGCGTTGTGAACCTGAATCCAATAGAGCGCGAACAGTTAAGCAGTCGCCACTCGGGTTGTACACCTTCACGGCGGCCGTCGGCAATAGAACAGTTTGACAGGTGGACTGCGGACGGCTTAAAGGATCAGTGAAGGCGGCCGTGGTGGGAGCTAGGGCGGCAGTTTCCTAGCAGGAGCTGCCTTCGTCGGACCGGCACTCAAGCCGGGGGTCCGGAAAGCGGAATTCCGGCGGCATCTCACTGACCCGAGGATGAAAATCGCAGAACGGGCCGACCTGGGGGGCTTCTGGGAACCTTGGCCTGGAGGCCCTGGACAGCTTCGAGGTCTCAGGGAGCCCGTAGTAGCGGGACCGACCAAAGGGGGGGGTGGTACTCCAGTCGCGGCCTCTCTGCTAATGGGGGTGAGAAGGATCTCGCTGACCGCTGAGTGGCCGCGAAGTCCCTCTCGACCCTCCGAGGGGGGGGTGACGAACCCCCCCGCCCCTGGGGGGAACGACCCCCCGACTGGTCGTGAGGGGAACCCCCTCCGAACCCAGGGGCAGGGTCGTCGGTAGGAGAGCGACGAGCGTCACCTGTCAGAGGGGGTGGCCGGGCGCCCCCGCCCGTGGGGGATGAGGGCCCAGCCGAGCCCCGAGAGAAAGAGCCGTTCGCGCCCAGGCACAAGACGGCGTGGTGCTTGCCCTGGCAGTGCGGACAGGGCCGCTGGTGCGGGCAGTCTCGTTGGAGGTGCCGTTCTAAACATGAATAGCACCAGCGGCGCTCCCTGGCGATGGTTCGTCTCGCTGAGGCAGGCTTGCCTAATAATTTAGGGCACGACGTCACCTGGTGTTCTGCTGCTCTACAATAGGAGCAGGGGGGCGCCTTCCTGGCCACTAGGCCACTATAAGATGATAGTAGGGGGCGCCCTCCCGCAGGAGCCCCACTCGGTCTGAGGGGGGTTGACAACGCCTTGGCCGGGGGGTTTCGCCTTTCCCTGGTCACGGTTCGGTTAGCAGTCCGCAGATCTCCGGCGGTGCCCGCTGCGTTTTCAATCTGCCGGCACTGCTCTTCCAAGAACCGCAGCAGATCCCTGAAGGGAGGAATATAGGAGGCGCCGTCTCCGCCGTACCTCTCCTCAAAATGGAGTCGAAGATCGAGAGGTAGGCGGGACAGCACAATATGGAGCAACAAAAAGGACCATTCGTCCACCGGCAAATCCAGCCGTCTCAACGAGTTGCAGGCCACCAAGACCGGATTTACGATGTCCGGTCGTAGTCGGGCCCGGTCCTTTAGCAACGGGAGGTTTAACAGAAGTTTGACGTGCTCGTCCGCAATTCGCCGTACGTTGGCATACCTTCCGGCAAGGAGGTCCCGAGCGTTCAGGTAGGCGTCGTCCGACACCTTCAAATGGCCGACGACGCCCAAGGCCTCCCCCTCTAATGAGGCCAGGAGATACGCCATCTTCTGGCTTGGTGTTAAATCCCTCCGGGCATCCACTAGGCTGTCAAAAAGTCCCACAAATGTTAACCACTCGGAGAGGACCCCGGAGAACCTTGGCAGGTCCAGAGTGGGAAGTCGTCCCAACAGCTCGGCTGGGTGTCCTGCTCGAGTCGAGGGGACTCGAGCAGGACACCCAGCCGAGCTTCACGCGCGTCACTAGCCTGCTTGGCCCCTGCCTCAATCAGGTCATCCGTGAGAGCAAAAAATTGCTCATAGTCGGAAAGACAGGAGTCTAGGACTCCCCTGTTCCGCTCCCGAAGCCATAATCTCGGAGCATGCCTCCTCCACTACGGCCCTTCGGGCCGTGACTTGCTCGAGCCGCTTCTCCAAGCTATGGATTCTATCGGGTCTCCCTATCAAGCTGTGAGCATTCGCAGCCCAGCGCAGTTCCGCTTGTAAGCGAAGCGTCGGTGACCGGTGTGAAGGCATCATTACAAGGTACGATTATCACCGAATTAAACTTAGTACAAATTACTTTACACAATTAGTTTAATTATCACAATAAAAATAATACAATACAAAATGCTATTTATCCAATCAGCAAATTATACTACGCAATTAATTTAATTCAAACAAATTACTATTCCACGAGTAATAACTACAGTCGGTTTACGAGACAACGCTAATTGATAATTATTACGTATACAATATTTGCAATTGCCACGCTTATGTAGCAACGGTAATTATAAACCCTACTCGACGCGTGTACCTAAACCTAAGGTAAGTACCTAAACAGTCCGCTTACGCCCGGCCGCGGGGCGTGGCACAATTCTACCTACCACTAACAAAGTAAGCGACCGAATAAAGTAAATAAAACAAAAAATACGGTTACTACACGGTTCTATACACCGATCCTATCCGCTAACAAATAACACGCAAACAAAACAAAATTATTAATACGTATTGCAACAAACGTTACGTATTGAGCTGGGAGTGGTTTCAAAACCCGTCAGGAAAACCACGCTCTGCTACCAAGTTGTTACGGCCTCTAGTTACCCGGGCAAGGTCGTGGAACTCGGGCCCATCAGGAGTTCCACTCGACGAGCAACAGGAGGTCGGCCTAAATGGCTTGTGGAATATTACACGTTAGCGGTAAAAAAGGGGACCAAACAAAAACTTACCTATTTCTTCGAAGTAGGGTCTATCTTAGGAAGATTCAGGTGTAAGTGTGGGTGTGCTTGACTGTGTTGTGGTGGGATTGTGTTAAATTATGTAACCTGACTTCCCGCTGGTTGCAGAACCGCCGACCCCAAGGCTTCACCTCTATTCTTTATATCGAAGTGGCAGTCCGTCACAAAAATTTAAGAATCTAGTAAATTACACTCGTTTCTCACTTGTTAATTGGAGACAAGCCAATTGTCATTAGGTTAATCCAATAAAGTCCAACAAGATTTAACCGAACGCGCGTCACATACAAACTCGACCTTTGTGAAAAATGCAATATCACCGGGCCGCGCGGCAAACTACTCAGGTTCGCGAAGTATATACGTTAAGGCAGAGGTGCGACGAAGCTATTAACACAACGGGCAACTACTCAGTTCCACGCTCTGCGACAAGTGAAGTGCAAAACCCGACGCCGGCGCAGCCGGGCGCCGTACCAGCCCGCACCCCCCGCGCCTCCGCCGTCAGGCGCGCCTCCCGCTCGACCCGAGCGCCGACTCAGGCCTAAACAAACTACCGAATAAAACCTACTACAAAACTAACCAATACAAAAGTTATTTTAACATTAAAAAGAATTCATGCTTTTTAATTAAAAAGGAATAAAAATTATTAAGTGTATAAAACTTTGAATAACAATACATGTATCTCAAATAAGTACCTAAACAATTCAATGAAAACTACCGTAAAAAACAGTATTATCTCATGATTATCTCGAAATTCGCCATTGTTTTAGAAACAAATAACAACTAATTCGATAAAACTTTGAGGAACTTAATAGTATCTGAAATAAGTTCCATAAACTCTATAAAAACCAATAATAATTACATTAAAAACCATCCTAAAAAGGTATTATCTTGAAATTCGCCTTTGTTTTAAAAATAAATAACAAATAATTCTGTTAATCTTTGAGCAACATAAATAGTATCTCAAATAAGTAGGTACCCTATACTGTAAAATAACCATTTTATAATTCCATTTTATAATATATTCATTTAATAAAAATCGTGACATGTCTATTTTTATATAACAGTAGTGAAGAATTCACTTACCTTAATAATGGTAAACTGCAACCAATATTGTCATTATAATGGTCATATTCCTCGATCTCATTTTCATCAAAAACCTTGTTCTGTGCTTCATTTGTAACAGTAACTTCTTGATGTGTTACCCTATCATGGGTAAGCCTAAAACAATAAATAAATCTATTTAATCGTTCTAAAAATACAAATACCTTTGTTTTGCATTTTATATATTATTATTATTATATTACACTTTGCTTTCCGCCTTACTTAAGCCGTGATACATCATTATTGTCAATGTTTTCTTTGTTCTCATTTATAAACCTGGAAAATAAAATAAACCTTTATTCCTTCCTATGATCATTTGCTAAATAATAATTGAATAAGAGTTATCTAAATCTAGATTTAGAGTTTTTTTTCGCGACTTCATATTTGATCTAATAGTCATTTACAGTAAAAGTATCTCATATCGCTGACTACAATTACTATAAGTAATCGGTAGGTATAACATCGTTTTGTTGTTGTTTAAAAAAATTGTCTGTTCGACATTAGATATGACCTTGATAAGTAGTTGGTACCAACCTATCTATGTACATGGGTAGGCTAGTAGCTACCTACTTAAAATATATATAAATATAATATATATATATATATATATATATATATAATATATATATATAATAGTAGTAAAAGTTGTGTGTGACAGTGGTGGCCCAGTGGTGCATTACTTTGTGTAATTTATTTCATCACCCCTGCTCTCAAAACGGTGAGGAAACCAGCATGTCCTAGAACGAAAAAAATTTGAAGACATGTGACATCTACCAACCGGTACTAGGCCCACGTGGTGTATTTACAGCCCACTCCCTCTCATAGAGAGAAGGCCTGTGTCCCAGCTGTGGGAACATTATAGGCTGATGATGACTGACTACATACGTAGTTCATGTTATCAACATGACGTGGTTAATAAATTGGTTTGATATTTTTTTACGGTTCAATTAGCTACCTACTTTAGCTCTTGTATAATTATGTTAAAAAAAATCTACTTACTCATTTTACAAAACGTAGTTCTGCTCAATTGTAATCAATAGTAATAAAATCGAGATAAAATCTTTATCGAAACAAACTTGGTATCCGTATTCACTAATGCCAGGTTCGTATTACATTATAAAATAACTAAACCTTTTGCAAGCCAAATCAGTGTCCGGTATAAAAAACAAAATCGTTGTAGTAGGTAAAATAGAATTCACTAAAAATAAAATGCAACAGCATATTCGTGTATGCGCAGTCAACAAATTCTATAGGGGAGATCCTTGTACCTTGGGACGCTTTTCTTTAAACCTCCATAATTTAAGTTCAAATTTATCTATGCCCTTGAATGTTGAAATTTCTATTAGGTAGCCAATAACATCACAATAATATGATGTAAAACACGACCTACTATGTTTTATCAATGAGAAAATGACAATTAATTACTTTAGGATATTTGTCCCAAGGTACAATCATGGCTTGTACCTTGGGACACCAATGGTTGTACCTTGGGACACATTTTTGTAAACCTAAACTGCCGCCAGATGAATATTAACTCTATCAGTTGACGTACATATTTCATATACCGGAGATTTTGATATGAATGGGCAGCTTAAATGCTTTGTTAAAGGTATTTAAAGCATTGAAAAACAAAGATAATCTTAATTTTATATTAATAAAACAACAGTCATTACAAAGCTTACTTACAATCACTTTTTAGATACTCAGGAAAATAAAAATAATAACAAAACTTGTTTACAAACATTACTATTAGTTTTCTTTAGACTTGATACCGCATTTCTGACAGTAATTTTCAAAACAGGTGCAATCTTCGTGCACCCAGAATCGGCAGGTGCAACACTGAATCCAGTCTTCTGTGCTGGAAGTATTGAAATAATTTTCACCGCAATCCACACAATTATTTTCCTCTTGATCGTCATCACATGAATCGTCATTTTCTAAGATAACATCAGTTTCATCCCCAGAACTACTACTTTCTCTCTAAACTTTTTTCTTAAAAACACGCTTCTTGACAGATTTGTTTTTTTTATTTACTTATTTTTTTCTTTTTTTAGCAGCTAAAAGCTCCAATTCCTCTTTTTAGGAGTATAGGTTAAGACTCTTGTCTTACCTTTTCTATTTCTAGTAGTATTATTCTTACGTGGTGGGGCCTTTGGAAAAGGACGAATGGCTTCAGGTGACATAACGATATTTTTGTCTGTGTATATAGTACCAGTGGATATAGATGGTGCTAGAGATTCTATTAGAGCTACTTGGTTATTGTCATATTGTTGTTCAATATTTGCATATTGCGATGGTCCAGGTAGAGCAATATTTGGTTGTATTTCAGCCACATCCAATCTGGTGTGCGTAACGGTGTTAGCATCTACATAAGGCCTATCTGTAACATATAGAGCTCAGGAACTCATCTTCGCCAAAAATATTATCGTTAAAGGCCATATTCCTGCAACTTTAAATCCATTTTGAATGTTGGATGGCGTAAAAGCTAATGGAAAAGCAGTGCCAAAGCATTCGGCGACATTATATATAGTAAGAGGAGTTCCAGGATGTTGCAAAAGCCAATCGTTGCAAGCTGTTATAATATTTCTTGAGTGGACCAAATACGGTTCTGTCTAAAGGCTGTAACTTGTGGCTGGTGTGAGGAGGAAATGTGAACATTACAATACCATTATTCTTGGCCAACTCTGATTTTAATCGAAATGTGACTCTCGTGATTGTCCAATATCAGGAGCACATTATTATCATTATTAGGTCTAACATGTTTAATGAAATGGTTCAAAAAATCCTCAAACTTATCACCATTGGACCACCCACTGGGAGTTGCAAGCCCCAAAGTCTCAGGAGGAGCACCATTAATCATGCATGGCTCTTAAAGTGCACTATAGGAAAAATCATGCAAGGAGGAACCGAATTCCCAAGTGCATTCACGCATGCAATAACAGTGACATTATTACCTCTCTCTGCTGATGTAATATTCCCAACTTGTTTTACTCCTTTTGACGCTAAAACTTTCATTGGATTGTGTACTGTAGACATGCCAGATTCATCTACATTATAGATCCTTTCGCTTGTAAAATTGTATTTCAACAGCAGTTCCTTGTATTTATTAAAAAACAAATTTACATTCACCTTATTAAAAGAAGTAGCACGTGCTAAACTCGTTGCTTCTGGTTTTCGCAAGCTTAAATTTTGATGCCTTTTAATAAAATATTCATAAAATGTCTTACCAGCTTTTTTATTTGTGTCCCAAGCACTTGGATAAGTTTTTTTCAAAATTACTGCATATTCGAATGCTAATTTTAAAAAGTCATCTTTGCATATTCCGTAGTGTATCTTGGATGCCTTTAAGCAATATTCAACCAATTGCTCTTCTTCTTCATCACTAAACACTCCCTTGACAGCATTCAGAGGGTGATAGACGACCTCAACATTTTCTTTTTCTTTGTTCAACTTCACGTAACGGCCTATTAAAGATTTTGAGACATGAAATTCTTCTGCAGCTTTCCGAATAGATAAACGTTTTTCAATTACCATTTTAATTGCACTTTTTACATTTTGCTCACTTGGTTTCGGTCGTATGACTATCTTTACTTCGCGGCATCTAAAAACATAAAAACAAAAAATAAAAATATAATATTAAAATAAATAGTTGAAAAAAAGCATTGGCTTGTAGGGGAGACCGGGTACAATAGTAACATTTTGTACTTTTACCTTGGTTTCTGGTTAGGTGTAATTATTTTAATGAAATTAATATAGCCATATATACATTCCGTTTATGTTCTTTACATTAGCATCTTATTTTACCTTATTATTGTGTATTTTATATGAATAACAGAGACTTCAAAAAATTTCGTAAGTTGTTACTTTCGACCACGTAGGCAGGTCGAAAGTAACACGTTGTGGGTCGAAAGTAACAGGACAAAGGCGTTTGTAATTAATGTAATGTGACATATTAAATCAGCTAATTATTTATTAGAAAACTTTGTATTAATAACACAGATAAACATTTGCATTTTAAATACTCCAAAATTATATATTTTAAGAAAACAAAACAAATTATTCTTACATTAAGTAATGAGATCAATTATTATATGATAATCATTTTTTTATAATCAAACTATTCAGTATAAGTCTTTTACTCCAACTCACAATTATGGCACTCATAATTTGCATCGTCGTTGACGCATTCAGCATGTGACCCCATTTTACATTTGGTACATTGTATCCATTGCTCATTTGGTCGACTGTTGCTAAAAGTTTCTAAACAAACGAGACAGAAGCAATCTTCGTCGTCAGATTTATTTTCCTTGCCTTTAACTGCCTTCTTTGTCTTTTTTCCTTTTCCCTTGCCTTTCGTAGATATCAACTTCCCCTTGCCATTTCTAGTATCCGGTTGTAAAACTGTTTTCTTGGCTTTATTTCTTCGTTGGTATTCTTCTTCAATTGCATTTTTTTCGGGCGTGTCCGTCAATATTGCTGTCTTACGTTTTTTACGTCCTTTATTTGCTACAGTTCTCGGACTCGCTTGTGGTAAAGGTCTAAGATCTTTCGGTGTGAAATCAAACGGCTGAGAAGAATTTGCTTGCTGTAATCCGCTAGGTCCTGGTACTGGCGAGTTGGGTCTTTGATTGTATGAGTTTTTTGACAAATCATTGCTAACTGTACACTGGACAGTCTGGTCACTTGATGTTGGAAGATTATCAACTAGAGTCTCCGGATCAACTTGGATGAAGGATGTTACATCAAAACTGGTCAACAGATCATTTGGTGGAATTTCATCGTTAACTTGTAAAGGCCGGTCAGTGACAGATGATGGTGCATAGTCAACAGCAGTAAATATATTCCTATTAAATGGACTTATACCGGTACAGGTAAATCCGGCAACTGCATTTCGATCAGTGACAGAAAGAGGAAATGCTTCTCTAACAATTCCAGGAATGTAATGGATAGTCATTGTTCGACCAGAATGATTCCGCATCCAGTTGTCTGTAGCGGTGTTTATCATTTTTTTGAATGGTCCAAATACTGCTCTATCTAAAGGCTGAAGTTTGTGCGTGCAATGGGGTGGAAACGACAGCAGTACTATTCCATTATTTTTACAAAAATCTAGTGCTTGGATAGATATATGCGATGCATGGTTGTCGAGCAGTAACAAGCATTTTTGATCAACTTTTGGCTTGACTTGTTTTTTGAACTGTTCTAGAAACAGTAAAAATTCTGCTTCCTGCATCCATCCACTAGCATTGCCAGCTCCGGCACAACCAACAGGACCTTCACGTATCATGTGGTCTTGGTATCGCTTCAACGGGAATACAAAAAAAGGAGATATTGGTCCTCCTTGAGCATTAATCGCAATAGCAACTGTTACTAATCTCCCACGTTCTGCTGAGGTTACTGCGCCTACTTGTTTAATTCCTTTTTGAGCTAAAATCTTACTAGGTTTTTGGACAGTGGTCACCCCTGTCTCATCCATATTCCAGATATCTTTTGGCTCAAATTTATACCTATCCATTACGTCAGCAAGATTATCAAAAAACTTACTCACATTATGTTCGTTGAAACTCGAGGCCCGCGACAGGCTTGTTGCTTGAGGACACCTCAAAGAGAGCCTCGGGTGTCGTTTTAAAAAACCCGTCAACCATTCCTTACCCGCCATTTGAGTATCGTGCCACTTTTCAGGAAATGTTTTTCCATTTTTTATTGCCAACTCATATGCCAGTTTACGTACTTCAGATGGAGATAACCCAAAATAAACTCCAGAGCACTCGATTAAATAGTCCTGTAGACATTTTTCCTCATCAATGGTAAAAACACGGTTGACGCAACGGTAGCCCACAACTGCGCTAGTATTTCCTGCTTTAATTTTTTTTATATATCTATATAATGTTACATGACAAACATTATATTTTTTTGCCAGGGATCTAATTTTTGTACCATCTTTAGAATGCTCTTCAGCCGCTTTTCGGTACACTTCCGTGTCAGTAGTTCCTCGTGTGGTAGTTCTGATGCGTTGTCGCGGCATTCTGTTCAAATAAATACACACATAACATTATAAAGTAAATAAACCAATACGGGGACAAAAGTAACATGTTACTTTTGTACCCGACCACGTTTTTGTTAAAACATCAAATATAACCTTAAAACGGAACGTGCTAGACAGAAGCGAATAAAAACACTGTGTAATCAATCTGATCAGGAATTAATATGCAAATATTCAGACTGGTATCATCCTTTTAAGACTACGAAAACCTTAAATAAGAAAACGTCAAAAAACTTACTTTTGATGTGTGAAATCATATAGCGTCTTCTCACACAACCTAACAGCGCGTGGCGCGTGCGGCGACTGAATGCAAGTGAGGGGGGTGCCACCGGCTATCGCCTTATGGAAGCGAAGCGGTGTTTGGGTATTGGATAAACCTACAGAGTATTTGTTACTTTCGACCCGCCGTAACTTTTGTACCCGGTCTCCCCTACCTTGGTACTGTCCCAATTCACTGTCCCAAGGTACAAATTTCAATTATAGAATACAAAGTGTGGTTATAACTTTTGAATTACGGAAATCTAGGAAATTATATTAAAATAAGTGATTAAGGATATAGATAACAACTAATTGTATCAATAAATTACTCACCTCAAAATATTTCGTCTAAAGCAAAGATTCAAGTGGATTGCAAAAAAAATCTGACGAAAAAATCACACTGCATACCACATCTAAGGAACGAAGCAAAATGGCCGATTTTACTGCATGCTTTCTGAATGTTGTAATGAAAAAGCTACAAGATGTCACTACTTACCACTTCTCAATGTAAAATATCTGACGCAATGAGCTTAACCCGAGGTACAAGGTGTCCCAAGGTACAAGGATCTCCCCTAGCTACTAACAATTCGCGGGAGGCCCGACAGCCGAGCGCGGGTGCGCCGCGTCAACTCCCCCGTCTCACCCCGCCTCAACCCCGCACGACTCGTCCCCCGCATACCTTACCGCCACTTGACTAACAAGTAAGTGAGAACGCAATAACATAATACATAACAAAACAACAACAAAAATACAACGATAAGGAAATACGTGTTTTTCGGTAAGTCTTACAAGTTGTGAAATAAATGTTAATCATTTAGAAACTCCATTATATTTGCGAGGTTTCTATCAAAATTATTTTTATTGGTTTTACTATTTATGACTACATTATGAACGGCCAAAGTTCAGGTAATTTTGTGCATAAAAGCAGATTTTTGGAGGCTTATACTGAATTTGTTTCTCTAAATTAAGATTCTTTGTTTTGATGGGAACCTAGCTATAGTGCACAAAATACCTATTAGTTCAAAAATTTCAAAGAAATATCTATTACAACGCCGTAATCACGAGTAGTCACGTACGAGCGTTTGTATGAAAAGTAAGCCGGGTTGCCCGCTCTTAAGTAGATGGCGCTATTAAAATTTTATATACTGAAGGACTACGGGAAATATTCCTTAAAAACCTAAATACATGTATTCTTTTGATTTATTACATTAAAATTTAGGCTTCACATTAAAAAAAAGATTGTAACAATTTTTTGCTATAAAATTAAACTTACACTTATCTCATATTTTATGCTGCCGTTCAAAATGATATTTTTAACTCATAAATATTGAATTATTAAACCTTTAAATACGCCTAGCTTAATTAAACTTTAATACTAAAGAGTCCTGCACCAATTAAAGTATGAAGAAATGTTTATTGACTTACAATTTAATTTTAAAAGATTTTATCTTTTCCTAGCCGATTATCACTTTAACACACTTCGATTCATCACAAGTAACACTATTATCCTCCATTTTCACTAAAAATCTTTAAAAAAGCATAAATTTACAACTCGCGAATATTCATTCGCTCAAAGAGAAAATAAACATTGAAATGAGAAGTGAACTTGCAAACGTATCGCCCGCGCTTCACTTTCATCAACTTCATATCAAAAGCCCAGCTTTACGCTCTATACTAAATTGCTATGTAAACAATCGTAGTTATATTTCACTACAGAACACTTTGCCACAGGTTAGAAAGGGAGCGATCATCTTCTCGAAAGCCCGGTAAAAGCCCACACGTGCGAAAGAGACGACTAATAGCTCAACTCAACTCTTTGCTTTCATTAATTTTGACAGTCCATTGCGTGTTCGCTTTGAGACAGAGAGAACACGACAGTGGCGACAATGATAGTTGTGTGAAACCATCTGAGCTACCATGCCTTTTTTCCCAGTGTATGTATGTTTATTTATTTTTTGTATGCTCTGTAGCCTAAACAAATGAAAGGATTTTAACATAATATGGCATCTCCTCAGATAAGTTTAAGTTGTGGATGTGGTATATGGTACAAATTTTGTTATTATTCAGTAAATTTTTATACACAATTGGGTTTTCTATTGTGATTGTTTACATAATAACTTTGAATGTCAATACTGACTGGATCAAAAACAATTAATTCCATAAATATAAATAGTTGTTTTAAAAAATGTAACAAAACAAAAAAGATAGTCCCATTTATTTAAGTGTGTTATAGTTTTAAGCTTAAAATTACAAAGTATACCTAACCAGCATTTATATTGGTACAAAATTATTAAATAATTTTTATAAAATATACAATCTTCGTATTCATAATCTCCATAGAATCCCTTCACAAGTCTACTGCTGAACATATGGAATGTCACAAAGCACGGTTCTGAGCCACCTGCATGTTTTACCAGGTTGTCACTCCATGTAGTGGGTAGTCGTCCTACTCTTTGCCTACTAATACAAGGCAGCCACGTGAGAACTTTTTTCCCATCGGTTGTAGGTTCTTTGAGCTACTACCTTGGGTGGCACCCGGTGCGGAAGTTGTTGGTGTCCACCCCATCGAAAGTAAAAAGCAATAAATTTTATATGATAAAGGACGTAGATCATTTATTATTTATAATATTGAAGAAATAACAAAACACAATAATAACTAAGACAGAAAAGGAATTGTTATACAATTAAAATTTCTTCTTTCTAGCTTTGACAGCTGCAAACTCAGCAATAACTTCATCGAAATTTATATTTTGTATTGCCTCGTGTTCGATGGCTAATGTACCAAGATTGCTAGGTCGCGATTGGGTCATTGTTGCCCGCAAATAGTTTTTTATTAATTTTAATTTTCTGAAACTCCTCTCACATGAAGCTACGGACACGCAAACCGTCATGAACAATTTCAATGCAATCATAATATTTAGAAGAGATTCTGTAAAATCCCATTCTACAATAAATTAAAAAAATCTAGAGACACTCAATCAGTAACCGTAACATTAGTGGGTTTTAAGTCTTCGCAGTCTTGGTATCTCCAAAAGTAATTCGGTTTCTGAGACCTCATCATAAAAATCAGTAAGTTTAGATGTAGCTAATTTCAGTTCTTCAGTATTCGCCAAAAGCAAAACATTAGTTTGTACGATCTCGAACAATGAAGCTACATCTTGAAGAGACTTTGAGAGCGTCAGGCTCTTTTGCGGGAATCTCCGAATTATACATAGAGCTGAGCTAGTGCTAGTGGAGGAATCCCCGAAAAAGAAATTTTTGTGCTAGCGATTTATTTATTTTTTGTTGTTTGTTCTTAAAGTTGAGAGACCGGGTGGGTGTCACCACAAAAAAGGTAACACCCGGTGCGCCCCCCCCCCCCTTTGCTACGCCACTGGAACACGAATCTGTGTATTTCGAATTGAAAGCAATTTGCCAAGTGTTGACGTTATATACTAACAGCCTGGCCATGGGACATTCGCCGTAGCGGAAATTCCAGAGTGGCGAGGCGACCGGCGGCGCTGTGGGCGACTGAAACAAATGTATGAAACAGTACTGTGCAAGCCACGGAGTCGGGCGGCAGACGCGGCGATTGACTTTTATCTCAAATTCTGGTTGAATATTAACAAGAATACAATCGCAGGTTTAGACATTCATTCCTGCATTGCATGCATTCTGTATTTGTTGTGGAGTTCTCCACCTATAACCCGATTCCTATTCAAATCATATACTCCACAATCTCTTCCAAATATTATGTCTTGAATCAAAAAGCAATTACCTTCTAAGCAATATCGAGATAATTTTGATAAAGACATTTCATTCTCAGCCTATCTGGTCGCGGCGGCAAGCGTGACTGCCCGTGGCCCTCAAATCGTAGCCAGGCCGTAAGGCTACTAATTCATGAGCTGTGTAGAACAGAGAAGCGCGCGGGAAATTTGAAATAGTTTGAAACAGTTTACGAGTTATTTTATTAGTTGATATTACTGATTCAGCAGTTTCATAAGGCAAGCCCGGCTCCTGGGATTTTATGGAGGAGAAATGTATGTTTCTATATTTTCATATTTAGGTTACAGGTATAGTTTTATGCAATATATTTATAAACAATGTTCTAGATGGTGAAGGAAATTATTGTAAAACCAAAATTAAAACTGTTAAAAAATTGAAAATTAGAACCGTTTCAAAAATTAAAATGAATGAATGAATGAAATTGTAGAATAAAAAATAAACTATATTTGCTAGCTTTTTGCAGACATGTGAAGTCATAGAAATTGCCCTGTGCCTAAAAGTAGAATGTATATAGTCTGTAACTTTACTTTTACACTTATGATTAAGTACCTTACTATTTTATTAGTTGATATTATTGATATACCTGCAAGATATTCCATATTAGATGAGATAGTTTGACTGAATTTTTGACTGGCATATTTGACTTTCATCTTTGGTTTTTAGTAATTATATTTGGTAGCAATTAGACGGTTTTCTGTTAATGTAGGCATAAGCCTTATGCTTTTGTATCCAGGATTTTCTTTGTAAAGTAGTTCTAAATGAAGCCATTTAGCTGTGCCAGGTTTTCCATCCATTTATAATTATGGTTTTTAGTAAGAAGATTGTTTCTTATACCTTTTAATAAATAAGGTGGATCCAAGAAATTTATAATAAAAATATTATCTCGAGACATTTCTGTTTCTTCTTGGCATAAATATGACCTTCTGTCTCCTCTTTGAGAATTTTGATTGCTTGCCTATTATTCGTGCCTTGGTCACAGATATTAGCTAAAACTTTAAAGCCAACTTGCTGCAGTTCAGTAATGGTTTCTTTTATTTGCTTAGCTAATTCCAAACATTTTGTCATACTTGATGAGAAGGTATAGGCTATTGGTTGCTTAAAACCACTCACTGTGTCTTTCCTTCTATTAAAGGCAATACCCGCCCGTAACTGCATTTCATCAAACACTGTGTTCATCTTTCATTTTTTCAGCTCTTTATCGTTAATTTTATGACAACCAAAACAAAAATTATTCATGAACAAAAGAAAAAAATATTGTTAAAAAATAAAGCTTAATATATAAACCACGTTTAAACATTAGTCAGCTCAGTACGTTCTTGTACCTAAATTTCAAAATCAATAGCGTAGTATGGAAGCTTCGCCAGTGTCTCCAGTTCCCATCTTTGGTTTGCCTTTACCGACTTGGTTGACAATATCTTCAGGAATATCAAACGTTGTGCAATTCTTTTTTTTAATCTAACTGAAAGAATGGAATTTAAAGTTTTTTCAGATAGTTTGTTTCGAAGTTTGCTTTTAACTACATTCATAGCACTAAATACGCGTTCAATTTCTGCATTTGAGTGCGGTAGTGATAATATTATTATTGCAAAATGACATAAATCTTCAAATATGTTTACTCCTTGCACTATTTACTTACTTATTTTTGTATGCAGTTACTTTTTGCCCAAAAGCTAATTGGGTTCCCATTTAAAGAGTTCCAGTCAACAAAGTGAATGTTTTGCCACTGTTGCAAAATTTTGTCAATTTTTTCATCAGGTATGCCTAATTCCTCTGCAAGATCTACCAGTGAATTATTTTTAACTTGTTTTAATGTCTCTTCTTCGCTTAAAAGAGACATTTTTTCTAGCACTGCATAGTTGGTTGGAAGTCGCTTTTGAATTTCTTCTCCTAATTTAACATTAAAAGCAATACATCTTGATCTTACTGCAGCAATATTGATATATGGGTTGCTGGGAGCTTTTGTACTTGCGACTCAAAAAGATATCCGAAGTAAGGTACAGGATTGAGATGATAACATAAAACATAAACACTCACGCCTGTCACCCAGAGGGGTAGGCAGAGACTACAGACTTCCATTTAGCACGATCCTGACATACCTTTCTCGCCTCTTCCACATCCATATACCTACGCATACATGCTCGTCGGTTAAGGGTACTCTTAATTTGGCCCATTTTTAGTATATCGCCAATTTGGTCGACAAACTTCCGCCTAGGACGTCCCTTTCCGACTCTTCCATTCACTTCTGCAACATATATTTGCTTTGTCAGTCTTTCCGCATTCATTCTTTCTACATGACCAAACCACCGAAGCATTCCTTTCTTAATCCTGGTCACCGCATCATCTTGCAAACCACACTCTTCTTTTATCACACAGTTTCTCACCCTGTCACTCAGATTCAGCCCTAACATACTCCTTAGGGACCGCATTTCTACTGCATTTATTCTACTCTCGTGCTTCTTCTGCCACACCCAACTTTCACTACCATACGTTAAAGTAGGGACTAATACAGCACTGTGAATTGCCATACGTGCCTTTTTTGACACATTCTGACTTTTCACAATAGAGTGTAGAGCCCCATTTACTTTATTTCCTGCATTCACTCGTCGTTCAATATCCTTATCATATCTCCCATCCCTGCTGAATACACATCCCAAATATACGAACTCATCCACTTGCTCAATTAACTCTCCTTCTATTCTTATTTCACATACCGTCTTGCTTTCATCTCTTTCAAAAACCATCACTTTCGTCTTACTTGCGTTCACTTTCATTCCCCTTTCTTTTAATGACCTGTTCATTAATGTAACCATCATTTGCAACTCGGCCGCCGACGACGCAAGTATGACTTGATCATCGGCGTACAAAAGGCATTTGATGGTTAACTCACCCATTCTTAACCCGCATTCTTCAACTTTCAAATTTTCCAAACAGCTGTCCATAAATAGGTTGAACAGCCACGGGGAAGCTACACAGCCCTGTCTGACACCTTTATGGATGCCAAACCAGTCCGAGTAGACCCCGTTGATTCTAACACAAGCACTCGAGTCCCTATACAGAGACTTTAATGCCTGTATCAAACCAGCGCTCAACCTAAATGCGTTCAGCGTTTGCCATAACACATCCCTGTCCACTCTGTCATAAGCTTTTTCCAAGTCCATGAACGCACAAAAAACTTTTTGGTTTTTCGCCAAAAACTTCTCCGCGATCATGCGCATGGAAAAGACTTGATCTGTACACCCCATTCCCTTTCTAAATCCCGCTTGCACATCCCAAATTTTTTCATCAGTTTCTTTCATAACTCTTTCAATTAGTACCTTAGCATACAGTTTTCCCACAATGCTAAGAAGGCTGATACCACGGTAGTTTTTACAGTCCTGCTGTGACCCTTTTCCCTTATATATTGGGACTATCACGGCTTTGCACCAGTCTCCCGGTACCCGCTTTAGTTCCCAACATAAATTAAACAAGGTGTACAGCAGGCCTGCCACCACGTCCTCTCCAGCCCTTAGCATTTCGAGTGAAACTCTATCATATCCGGCTGCCTTACCTACTTTCATGCTTTTCATTGCTTTCATTATTTCATCTATACTTATCTCCCTATCTCTTTCATCTTCTTTCGGAATTTCTATTTCATTTAGTTCACACTTCTCCTCACTCATAAATTCGCTTTCAAAATATTCCTTCCATCTCTTTAGACTCAACACTTCATCATTCAGGATACAGCCATTCTCGTCTCGTATCGCATTCAATCTAGGCTGTTTTGAAAGTCCCCTGGTATTTCTTACGAGTTTCCAGAACATTTTAATATTTGCCTGGAAGTTATCCGATATTCTTCTATCATTCCTATCCGTTCTTTCTTGCTTTTTCCTTTCAACTAATTCTTTTACTCTCTTATTTAAACGTTTAAACTCAGCCTTTTTTCTTTCATTCTCATCATTCTTACCGCCAGAATTACCAGCTTTGGTCGCTAGTAAATCTAGCCATGCTCTCTTCTTTGCTTCAACTTCCATACGTACCTCATCATCCCACCATAACGTATTGTCTTTCCTTTCATTCGTTCTCTTACTAACACCACATACTTCGGTAGCTGCATCCACTAAAACCTTTCTTAACATTATGCCACACATTCTCCAAGTCTAACTCATTCACACACAACTCATCCAAATTACTTATATTTTCTCTCAGTCTGCATTTGTACTTGTCTTTCACATCTTCATCTTGTAACCTCTCAATTCTTATACGCTGTAACGCAGTGGTAGACACAGATGTCCTATGCCGCCAACGTCTGAATAAACCCCTAATTCGGCATAAGACCAGGTAGTGGTCCGTCCCTACGTTGGACCCCCGGTAAACCCTTGTATCCACCACTGCGCTCCTCATTCTTTCATCCACGGTTATGAAATCTATCATGCTTCTATCATCACCTCTTTCCCAAGTATACATGTGAATCTTCTTATGACGAAAGAAAGTGTTCGTCACAAAAAGATTCCTTTCCACACATACGGTGAGGAGGCTTTCACCATTCTCATTTATACTTTCATCACCAAACGTTCCCAATACCCTTTCATAACCAAGCCTCCTCACCCCAACCCTTCCATTAAAATGTCCTAGCATAATAATATTTTCATTTCCCTTACACTTCATTAACACCATCCTTACCATTTCCCAAAACTGCTCCCGGATATAAGTGGGCTTAGACATGTCTGGGGCGTAGACCCCTAACACAAACAACTTCTTTAAGCCCACTTTCATTCGTATCCATAGCAGTCTTGGGCTTACACATTCATACTCTTTCACACATTGGCCCATTCTTTCTGAAAGGATGATACCTACTCCCTGGCATGCCCGCTCGATCTCGTCTACACCAGACCAGTATGCGGTATACATGCCATGTGCAGTGACATCCTTCCCCTTCCTTTTCGTCTCATTTACACATAATACATCTATTCCTCTATCATACATCATATCGCATACTTCATCCATTTTATCATTCATTGCCCCACATACATTCAACGTAGCCAGACGGGCCTCTGCAATCCACTTTTCGCCTCTCTGGGAGACAGAACGTGACGGGTGGCGAACCTCGTCGCCGGTTTTCCTCCCGGAGACTCTTCGCACCCCTGCCCCATTAAAGGGGCGCCGGGAACTCGGGGCCATTTCTTTTACTATTTGCCTCATGGTGCGAAAACTAGGGCGTGGCATATTTTACGCCGCTACCACACGGCGAGTAGCCGAGTCTGTTCTTTCGGCTTTGTCGCTCTTTTAGCACCACCCGGGGGTAATGTCTAGGGTGGGCCTAGGATTAGGTGGTCGAAGCCTACGGACGCGAGCGACTTATCCCCCCTAATTCTGACTATTGCCGGTTCAATTGAAAGCCAACGCGTGTCACACACCTTTAGGACTTTTATAGGTAATTCACCACAGTTGATTAGTTCAAAAATTTTCTTATACTCCATTTGGCGCTTTGTTGAACGAGAAAACCAGTTGTAAGTTTCACGGACCAGAAATTCTATGTTTCTCGGTAAAGTGTTTTCTGAGGCACGAGTAACCGCTAATTGTAATGAATGGCAGACGCATGGTATCAATATGAGATGTGGAAGATTATATTGCGTTTTAAGAATCACATAAACACTATGTCTGGATCCAGTCATGACAGCAGCATTGTCAGTTCCAATGCCAATGAAATTTTGTAAGTCCAGGTCGATAAACATTTTATCAGTGCAGTAACTATACCAACAGCATCGGAGCTCTATAGGGCTTGCAAAGCTAAAAAAGCAGATACTACTTTATTTACTTTTGAACTGTAATATCTTACAACGATCCCAAGGTATTTTGTGACGCTTATATCCGTTGATTCGTCTAAAAGTAAACTATATTTTTGATCACTTATGTCACTTCGTAGTTCTTTCTTAAAATGCGGCGCCAATATATCATTTATGATTTGCGTACACTTAGTTTTATGCAATTTTATATCGATAGTCGATTTCGAATCAGTCAATTCGAAATCAAGTCAGTGTCAATGTGGCAAATTGAACTATGTTCAGCAATGTACAAAGCTAATGTGCATTCAGCTCTTGAACAACCTTTGCATATTTTCGTTGCGGTGGAAGAAAATGTCAGTTGTTTATTTTGGGAAAGCAATTGACAATGTTTTTTATGTTTCTTCGTTTCTAAATGCTTTTTAAGGTCGTTTAATTTCGCGTACATTTCAGAGAGACAATAATTACAAAATGCTTTATTTGAGTCACCTGTACGGTTTCAGTCAATGTTTAAATTCTTCATTATTCTCCCACTCACTTCTGTAATGCTGGGTGTAGTGCTTCTTTTTCAGTGGAGCTTCCATACTGCCTAATCTTGAAAAGTAATTTTTTTTTCACGAGGAATATTCACACACAACAGTCACAAAATATAAACTCTAAAGAAATAAGTCTGCTTAGTCTGCTTAATGAAACATTGATAACGTGAGCAGTATTTTTATCTCACTCATTAGTGACATAAACAAAACAGATGATAAGTGAACGAACGCCTTTGAGTTGATTGTTTATGTTCGGGATTTCATGTTAAATTATAACACATATACAGTGTAACGAGCGGTAGATTAAAAATTGGACATACGATGAAAGTAAATAACTTATTTGAAATGAATTACTTTATTAAAAAAAAGTCGCCATATCAAAAGTCCAAATGTCGCTAGAAGTCGCCAAATAATTATTTCTCGCTAAAACGATATTTTTTCCGCTAAACATTGTTTAAATCCGCTAGATCTAGCGAAAAAGTCGCTAAAACGGCAACACTGGTCCTCGTGTAACTGACCGCATTCCTTCCCTTACTTAAGTATTGCCAGTCTAATAAAGCATTCGATTTCCTTATTAACGATACCTCGCTTCCGAAATCCACAAATCCCTTTTCCGAAGTGTCATTTACAAAAACGTATTTATAAAACTTACGAGCTTGGGTTTTGGTTTGATATACGCAAGGTTTTGTGAACATTGTCGCTTTTATCGTCGTTAATTATAGCGAAACAATTTTCTGTTTTATGACTTTATCGCATTTACCGCACTTTATAATTGGGGAATAATAATTTACATTATTATTTTGAGCAAAGTTACTTTTATTTGCTATTTTATAATAATTATTAACACTAATAAAATTTGTATTAATACCAGACCTAAATTTGTTGTAAGTTCGTTCAAAAGGTTAAGTTCGTTCAAAACGTTGATAGCGTTCTTTATTACTCATTAAAAACTGTTCCGGATGTGAACAACGTAGTGTGGTAGCACTTGATTTCATAGTTTTGTCTGTTAAGCCGTGTATATTGCAATCAACAGTACGCTTTCCTTCAATGTCGCATGGTTCAAAAGTGCCAGTTTCTCATAATAATATACTTCAATAGGTTCGTTAAACTTGCTCTTTCGTTTCAACATATCTTCCAGAGCTTGGCCATAGTTATATTCATGTGGAAATTTATCAACCTCTCTTGCCACTCATTCCAATTAAAGAGAATTGAAGGTAAACTCTCGTACCAGGTCTTGGCCAAACCCTGGAACTTTTGCATGGAGTAATGGATTGTTGTTTTGTCATCCCAGCCGTAGACCGTCGCGCACTCGTTTACTTTATTTAACCACATATCTATTCGTTGATTTTTCGACGATGGATCAAAATCAGGTAAAATATTTTTATAGCTACTAGAATGAATAGGAATGAATAGCAACCGTGGCCGAAGTCGACGGCTGTAACTGTAAGTCTTTAAGTGATTTAAGAATATTAGCTACATATTTAGTCGAGAACGAAGGACTGGAAGATCTTTGGCTATTTTCTAGGATTATCCTTCCTTGGGGCGATCATCCACCCTTCGGTCGAGTGTCCTACTTCTAAAAGGTATGTTATGTCTAGTGGTTGCGTCACGCCCAGAAATATAGGAATCATGACGCGCGAAATCATGATATTTACTTACGCTGCGTAGCTTTCTACGTTCCACAATCAGGTCGTTCTGGAGATTTTGTGCCGCTCCCGTTCGCGAGCTAGCTCTCGTTCTACTGCTTGGAGTCGCTCGCGTTCGTGAAAACTCCTAATGCTGTCGCATCGGGTGTGGCTACGACTGCTTCGGATTCTGTCATCGGCCCTTAGTCGTCTGGACTCCCCACGATCCGGAGTCTCCAGGCATCGAGTATTCGATTTGTCTTCACTCTGCATTTTTTCTGTAACTTGGAAACAAAATCAACAATGAATACATTCTATGACTTGTGACATTTGTTAAGTAGGTGTCTCGAAAACCGCTTTATACTATCTCAAAAATAACGAAATTTTGCATCCCCTTGTACCCCAGCACTACAGTCATATCTAGCAATGGGTAATCTTACTTGGTGCTTGAGATACAATATTAGGTAGCGCCATACTCACATTTAACTTATGAATACTATTTTATTATTAAGTTAGTACAAACATGTCCTCTTTGTTTTATTTACGTGCAATAAATAAGGTTAATACCTTTGCATATCTGCGTAAAAATTAGAACACAAAAATATAAGAAGTACTCAGTCATAAGTAAGTAATTATTATAGTAATTATTATGCGAACGACAAAAGTTCCCTTTAGACCATTTTTATTGCTTACACTCGTTTACCGAATGGCTTTTAAAGGTAAACAATACACGTCCTTAGTGTATTGCTTACATTTACATTTGATAATTCCCAAACAAAGCTCATAAGCGAACCTCTGCAAGTACAAACATAAAGCAATAAAAAACTCCTTAACTTAAACCCTTAGCAAGTAAAAACCTCAATAACTCAAATTATTTAACGTTTCCCTCGGTCTTCATCATATCCCGGCTTTACCGTACATAAATTAAAACTTATAGTTTTCCATACTTGTCTTTTCCTTATACTCTTATTTAATTTATTAAGAGATTTTAGCATTTTTAAAGCTAAAGGACTTTTTTTTTTACCCTTTAGAAACAGTTTATAAGTAACAAAGGAAGGTATAACAAAAGAAACGGGTACTTACCACTTCTGAAATATAATAAAATACTTTGATTACTGCTTACACGTTCATTGTGCCCTAAGGCTTAGATTCAAACTACAATTTACACTTATTTGGTCTTATTCTATGCTTAGTAATAGACAACCGTCTTCCTATACTCCTCCTTACTTAATGCCGTCTTTGCCTCGTGCAACTGACCACATCCCCTCCCTTACTTAAGTGTTGCCATTCCAATAAAATGCATTTAGCAATAAAAAGTCAATTGCTTAAATAAACTATATTAAATGAACTTTATTCTTATTAAATTAACTAAGCGAAAACCTAACAATAGTAACTCAATTTTTATATGAACAGTTATGTGCTAAAATGTATAACAAGTTAAAAGAATAATTTTATCCTCATAATATAGACATATTAGTATTGTATAGATAAAGTATAATTTAAACCTTTATTATAAGTTAAATTATGTGACTTTTTTGAGTAGACTAAGTAAGACAAAGTGCAACAAAGCAAACAAAATCAAGATAATAACTTAAGCCCTCACACCTTGCGTCTAAATAGAAACATTCATAACGTCATCCCTTATTTTTCCACTCTTAGGCGGAAAATCTTTTCTTCTAATTTAAATGGGACCACTCAAAAGGCCTATTTTATAAAAAAAAACATCAAAATCGCTTGACTAAGACATCACATTGTTCTTAAATTTTAAAATATAGGCGTAAAATAAGACTTGGGTGAAAATAGTATTTATTTACATACCTTTAGAGCTTGATGGAGTTCCAAGCAACGAATTCTCTTTAGCTCGCAATGTTCGACGTTCAGCAACATTAACTTTGGGACTGACCAGTGGTCCTGGATACAAACAAATATGAAAGTAAATTACCATTATCGTTATTGCTATACTAAATTAAGATTATATTATAAAACATTATTAAAATTTTCATCAATCAATTAAAGCATTGCGGGGAGTAATCAGGAATTTATATTTTATCGTAATATAATTTTATTTATTATTATTACATATTTAATTATTTAATACAATGAAGTATCTCACTAAGTAAATTAATTGTTGGCACAGCTATGTTTACTAATTCATTGTCGCCATTGATGTACATTGTCTAATTAGGGTATCATAAGATAAGAATGCATGGACATAATGAGCTTTCCGAGACTTGACTTGTGTATTTTAAAAGGTTAAATTGTAACTGTAAGAAAAAGTCCACTTGTTAGTTTATATCCAATTCTACTCCGTATCCAGCACTAGACATATATAACCGATTGTGAAGCATTTCAGACTTTAAAAAATACTTTTCTTTTGCTTTGGTTATGTACTTGTGCAGTCGTTCTTTTGCAAGTATCATGTAATAAAAAATTATTATCCTTTAAAATAATTTGTTTAAAAACTTCTTTACATGTTGTTGTATCATATTGTCACACATCATATATATTCAAAGTTAGTTTAAGTTATCTTTATTCCGTGTATATTATACTGAGTACATTTTCTTTACTTAGTATATATATAAAATATAAAAAAACGAAAAAGTATTTGGAATGGTGGTACCACTGAACACACACACACATTTTGTCAACACAATGATAAAATTAATTTTTAGCGGTATTTTAAAATCACTTAGCTGCATTTGATACCAACTAAAGGATTTAGCTGTTTTTGATTCTGATTGTGTTGGATATAGTTGTTTTGGTGATGACGTCACAAGATTAGTGATGTATGTTTTAACTTTTTCTAAAAATTTTGTCATATCGTAACTATAGTCAACGTTAAAAAGAAATGTGTATAATGTAAATTCAAATGTATAACATAACCAAAATACGTGCATTTTGAAGTGTTTTGAAAACCCACATGTAAATAAAATAATATTTATGAAAAAGCATTATTTTTATAATTAAATCTTAATTATTTAAATTGTTACACTCTCAAATTATCTTCTTCTAGAACCTCACAAAAGTCTCGTACAGTATCGTTTTCTTCTTCAACTCCTCTTTCTTCTAATAGCCGAAGCTCATCTTCGTCTAGAGTATTCAACACGGCGTGGAAATATCTTAAATGTGCAAGATCTTTCCAAGAGTCACCATAGTGTTTTTGAAGAAGGTTTCTGACATCTCGACTTTAGTGGATTCACTTCTATGCCAGAAGGAATTATTGTTGGTCGTATAGCTTCAGCTTTTTTGCCTGCTTTACACAAACTTTTGGGGTGTCCCATGTCAGAATTTTAATACAATTCACCACGTACCAACACACTTCCTTGAGTTTTGGATCTTCGAATAATAAATCTTTTACACTGAGAAATTTTGAAGTGGATTTGAGCCGGTGTTTTTACGATACTATGAATAGAAGTTTTCCAGTAAAGCACGGGTATATCTCGTAGTTTCGTAACTGTATAGTGTTGACTGATTACATCGACGTACTCTTCTGGAGACTCCAGAAAATTATCGGGATCAGGTCAAGTGATCACCTCCATTTTTCGGATACTTTTTTCAATATTGCCGAAAACTCGATTAGGCGGCATGAAAGAATGGCCTGTCGCGGGAAACACTAGTTCCATTTGCTTTATTTGTCGATTTTCCAAAATCCAACGCATGCACATGGAAATCATAATTAAATTTTTGTTTTGGCCTGCGCATCCATCTGTTACTAAACGGACGTAGGTTACATGAGTCAGGTCAGTTTTGTTGAACCTATCGTATACAGCGGAAGCTATTTGGTTTGAACCTTTAGCGTATTCATTTTCTGTCCAGATGTTTGCAAATGTGGTGTTTTCATTCAAGGGATCTTTCGATGAACCCTGGACTACTGTAAAATTATACAGATACAGCTGTCTGCTGTAGTAACAACTCTGGTCGGGTACTTTTGGAAGTAGCAAATTATTTTGGCAATCGAATGAGAACTTAATCATTTGCTCTTTTTTATCTTTGAATAATTTAAAAAATGCTTATGCTCTTAGTTTGTGTATCCTTTTCTCTGTCATCAGTTGGCTTTTCTTCGATGGATCATTTTCGTTTTTCAGTTTTTCTTGCAGTTCAATGCATTTCGAGCATACATCCGTCCTTGGACTCCCAAAACCAAGATTAAAGTCCTCATTAAAGATAGATCTAAAGTAAGATGGTTTGACTGGGCTGTTTGGGTGCACTTGTTTAAAAAGTTTAAATAATTTTTTAACATTGAGTTCATTAGGTAGGTATTTACGTTGCTGCGATGATCCTCTGCAATAATGTGCTTCAACGCATTTTAAAGACTTTAAAAAGCCATGAACTGATTGTCTTTGTGCTGCATACTTCTGTTTCTTGTGGTCACCACCTCTTTTTTTCTGTAGGAATCCGACCAGATTTAAAGAAGTTTTGCATGCATTCGTCACTGATACACACGATACTTCGTTATCTTTAGTGTATTTAAAAATACTTTCTGGCAAACTGGAATTGCCTTCTTAAGTGACTTTGCGTAAATTGTGTATTTAATCGCAAAATCTCAAAAACTTTTTCTAGCGTTTTTTACGGGCCGCTTTCTGTTTTCTTCACTGAACAGCACTTTAATATTAACGCATCTTGATGATGTTTGATGGGTTTTGATTGAGTAAAACGATGTGTGAAAATGCACGAGATCTAGTATTTTTAATTGTTTACACGCAAATGATTTAGTGTTATGATTGCAGGTTATGTTTTCTGGCAAAGATTTCGCCGAGTACCTGTGAAACAAGTAAACGTGACCATTACTGTTATAGCCTATTTATTTTAATTTTTTTGCATTATAATGTACCTAATTTAAAATACATAAAACAGAATAGGAAAATTTATACTGAACAACAAAAACATCGATCGATCGATCGAACTCCATCGGGTTAAGTACATCACTAGTCTAGGCTCACCTGTCAGTTTTCGCTTTGTTCGCCTTCCATTTCTCCGGCTGTCTTTTACGCTTTTTTCCTTTCCCTGGCAATGCTTCTGCTACAGGCACTTCCATTGCACTTTTTATTTGTCGTTCCACTCGTTTTTAATAAGAAATAGATGCGAAATCCTATTTAATTTCGATAAAAATCACACCCACGCACACACTGTTTTGTATGAGATCCGCCATCTTGTTATTTCGACAATGTAGACCTGTGATTGGCCAGCCGCAATTTTAGCTGTGTTTGTTTCCAAACTGTGTGGATTTAGCTACCTTTGGTTATGAACAGTTTCTTTAACGTGAATTTTCGCTGGGATTTAGCTGATTTAGATGCCAAACAATTTTGTAAATTTATTCAAAATAGTATGAAGATTAAGATGGATATATATATATATATATATATATATATATATATATATATATATATATTCTCACATTAAATTATATGCACACACGGAATAAGGAAAAGTAGTTATATAATAAAATAAAAGAATGTAATAAACAAAATAATCTAACGATACTTTTTGTACTAGAGGGGAAAATTTACAACAATAAAACCACAATGTCTTTAAATTATTAGGCAACCATGTCCTTAGCGCGTTGCTGGCAATTTTTAAATATTTTCTTCCTAGCACTGTGTACAAAATATCCACTCACATATTGTGGAGCGCCTAACACTCGAGGATCATTTTTCTTTTGACTTAGGTCAGTTACTTGCACTGTGGGTATGCTCTCAATTTCACTGGTCACCGTGGCTTGGCATCAGTCATCTATCATGAGGGTGTTTAAAACTTCACAATAGTCTTTTTCACAATTTGCCCGAGGGGTATGGACACTAGATATGTTATTTGTTAATAAGCTAGTGTAGGCACTTTCAAACCTTTGTGTTGTGGGGTTTGTGTTGCGGCACCCATGGCTTCTAATAGCTCCGAAAGAGTTTTCTATGGGGTTTTGGTTTAGGTGCCGCATCCAAACAGAAATTACGCCATAATAATTTTCTAATTTTTTTAAAGGTATTTGAACATCATTGAGCGTCCATACCCAAGTTTATAAAGTAGGGACTTTCTTAGCTTTATCTGTTACAATGTTAGTCAATTTCATATTTTTCAATCCTATTTTAGCCTTATTCCATACATTATTATGACAAGAATATTTTTGGTCAGCTCATCAAGTTTTGTACAATAATTTCTTAATAAATGATCTGTACATTCAATCTTTTCGACCAGTAGATTACCATAAGGTTTTGCTTTTTCGATATTTATGTGTGTGCTGGCATCACCACCTTCTATCAATCTAAAATATATGAGACCGTGAGTTTCCATTGATGTTTTGAAACCTTCAACTAAAGCTGATGATTCCATAGCACTTTAAGAACCTGCATAGTTTTTAAAGCATATGTGTTCTGGTAATCGAATTCTTTAATTTCAGCTCTAGTACAAACCATACAATATTTGTTTTTGACCGCCATGTGGAGAAATTTCTTTGTCCTGTAGCCTATTATAACTGCTGCGCCTGATAAAGCATTGTAGTTTTTGCTATATGATCGTTTGGACCAACAACCATCAGCTACTACAGTTATCAGCGGAACTCCATTTACATCTACTTCCCCATTGAGAACAGCTAGATCGTGTTCTTTCTTTGCAGCTTCGCTCACGCATTTTTCTTTAGCAAGGTCCCATAGTTGACATACTTTATTATGACATTTTGTGTATAGCTTGTCTGACATACTGGGAATATTAAGGGAAGCAGACACGTGTTCTAAACCAGAAAAACCTGTTCCTGTTGACATGAAACTAGCCACAGCATTATCATTAATATTGAAATCGGCAGGGTTATCAGGATTTTTACAGTTTATTAATTCTAACTTTTTCCACACATTCGACAAACGAAGTAGCATTTTGATATAAACCCTTTCCCGACCTCTTTTGTGAGTTTTAAAAAACTGAAGTTACAACCTAGAGCAGAGTTGTGATTTGAAATTTCACGCATTTGGTCCAAAAGGTATTCAAAATCCACTATTCTGTTTCCTTTTACTTTGATATCCTGAACGGGTGTCTATGGTTTACGCTATTGTAGATATAAAATGTTTCGGATGAAATTATTAAACTCTATAAAATCTTTATAATCACTTTAAAATTGATTTATAAACCGACGTGAGAAACGTGTAGAACTTGTCAAGTCCTTTCATTTGAGCCCAAACACTAGGGTCTATCACCATTGGTTTACTAATATTAGCCCAAAACAAATTGACGTAAGAAACGAGTAGAGCATTTGATACTAATCACGAGAGGTCGATCACCATTGCTTCACAAGTTATAGCCAAAATAAAGTTATAATAGCCTATTTTGATACAAATTTGGTTTTTTATTCCTGCAGCGCCAAATCAGAATTGTAAATAAGGACTGAATTTGGGGCAAAATACCTATACCTACTAAATACCACGTTTCATTTAGGCTATTAGAACGGCTCTGGTACATACTATGGTAAACCATATTTTATTACTTAATAACTTTGTTATAGAGCACTTATGTGTAATTTCTGCAAAATCATTTAAGGTAATTTTGACAGGAGTCTTGTGAGAAATCTTTTTAAATCTAGCACCACTTTTTTTTTAAATATCCTTCCTTACGCTTCCCCATTTTTTCTACAACAAATTATAAAAATTATTATATTTAAAATAATATCGATATATATATATATATATATATATATATATATATATATATATATATATATATATATATATATAAATATAAGATATTATTTATATATATATATATATATATATATATACATATATATACATATATACATATACATACATATACAACATGTAACATAAGTAGATTGTTCAGAATCGTTTACTGAATCGATTCCTATCATTTTTACAGTCACACTAAACACGGTACAGTCAAAACAAACTGAAATGGACAGTAACTTAAGGCAATAAGACTTTTAAGAGTGTAGTTTTATTTCTATTATTACTAATTCTGTCATTTAATAAAAATTAAGAAAAGCACGTTAAAGTCTCTGCGTTCGTGGATTTGTACTGTGACCACAACATTCTTCCGGAATTAGTATAACTAATTTGACAAATAATCAGTGCATAAAAATGTTTAACTAAAAATTCAGTGTATGTATTATGATTATAACACAATATACTAATTGGGGTGTCTGAGGGTGCGCGTTAACACACACACACACACACACACATATATATATACATATATAATGTATAGCTAAATGATAATTATAAACAAAAAATTCTAATTAAAATATTACAAAATAAATTAAATCAGAAAATTAAAAAAATGACTAACTTTACGCCGTCTGCAGGACCAATATGCGTACACCAATAGATCGCGAAATTTAGGTAAGGCACGCCGCTCCGCAAACAGACGTGACCTCTCTCTGAGCTCCCGCGGGCGACTGATTTCATAGAGTAGAGTAATATATACAGAAACTGACTGATTTCCCGAGCGTGTGCGTTCGCATTTATATTTAAATTCGGAGTTCATACCTAAATGTTTGGCGAATTTGGGACGCTTCTTAGAAAATTCCTAACTAAATTACGAAGCCAAATACAAAAATGTAAAAAAGAAAACTAATTGTAGTGCATACGTTGTAGATTAATATGAATTTCATGTTTTGAAATAAGTGAACTAATTTCGATAAAAATTTAAGTAAACGGCAACACACAATTTTTAGAATTTTTTTAACTTTATGAATTTTTAAAACAGAAACTAAAGATATTTATTTATTTTATATTTTTATATTAATTATTGTAACCATAAAGGATAATTTCACTTAACAGTGACTATCGTTTTGAAGTATTTCGTTCGATGGGCTTTTAAGTGATTTAAGAATATTAGCTACATATTTAGTCGAGAACGAAGGACTGGAAGATCGTTGGCCATTTTCTAGGATTATCCTTCCTTGGGGCGATCATCCACCCTTCGGTCGAGTGTCCTACTTCTAAAAGGTATATTATGTCCAGTGGTTGCGTCACGCCCAGAAATATAGGGAATCATGACGCGCGAAATCATGATATTTACTTACGCTGCGTAGCTTTCTACGTTCCACAATCAGGTCGTTCTGGAGATTTTGTGCCGCTCCCGTTCGCGAGCTAGTGCTCGGACTCTACTGCTTGGAGTCGCTCGCGTTCGTGAAAACTCCTAATGCTGTCGCATCGGGTGTAGCTACGACTGCTTCGGATTCTGTCATCGGCCCTTAGTCGCCTGGACTCCCCACGATCCGGAGTCTCCAGGCGTCGAGTATTCGATTTGTCTTCACTCTGCATTTTTTCTGTAACTTAGAAACAAAATCAACAATGAATACATTCAATGACTTGTGACATTTGTTAAGTAGGTGTCTCGAAAACCGCTTTATACCATCTCAAAAATAACGAAATTTTGCATCCCCTTGTACCCCAGCACTACAGTCATATCTAGCAATGGGTAATCTTACTTGGTGCTTGAGATACAATATTAGGTAGCGCCATACTCACATTTAACTTATGATTAATATTTTATTATTAAGTTAGTACAAACATGTCCTCTTTGTTTTATTTACGAGCAATATACCCTTTAATAACCTTTGCATATCTGGGTAAAAATTATAACACAAAAATATAAGAAGTACTCAATCATAAGTAAGTAATTATTATAGTAATTATCTGAACAAAATGCGAACGACAAAAGTTCCCTTTAGACCATTTTTATTGCTTACACTCGTTTACCTAATGGCTTTTAAAGGTAAACAATACACGTCCTTAGTGTATTGCTTACATTTACATTTGATAATTCCCAAACAAAGCTCATAAGCGAACCTCTGCAAGTACAAACATAAAGCAATAAAAAACTCCTTAACTTAAACCCTTAGCAAGTAAACACCTCAATAACTCAAATTATTTAACGTTTCCCTCGGTCTTCATCATATCCCGGCTTTACCGTACATAAATTAAAACTTATAGTTTTCCATACTTGTCTTTTCTTTATACTCTTATTTAATTTATTAAGAGATTTTAGCATTTTTAAAGCTAAAGGACTTTCTTTTTTTACCCTTTAGAAACAGTTTATTATAAGTAACAAAGGAAGGTATAACAAAAGAAACGGGTACTTACCACTTCTGAAATATAATAAAATACTCTGATTACTGCTTACACGTTTATTGTGCCCTAAGGCTTAGATTCAAACTACAATTTACACTTATTCGGTCTTATTCTATGCTTAGTAATAGACAACCGTCTTCCTATACTCCTCCTTACACTTAATGCCGTCTTCGCCTCGTGCAACTGACCACATCCCCTCCCTTACTTAAGTGTTGCCATTCCAATAAAATGCATTTAACAATAAAAAGTCAATTGCTTAAATAAACTATATTAAATGAACTTTATTCTTATTAAATTAACTAAGCGAAAACCTAACAATAGTAACTCAATTTTTATATGAACAGTTATGTGCTAAAATGTATAACAAGTTAAAAGAATAATTTTATCCTCATAATATAGACATATTAGTATTGTATAGATAAAGTATAATTTAAACCTTTATTATAAGTTAAATTATGTGACTTTTTTGAGTAGACTAAGTAAGACAAAGGGCAACAAAGCAAACAAAATCAAGATAATAACTTAAATGCGTCTAAATAGCAACATTCATAACGTCATCCCTTATTTTTCCACTCTTAGGCGGAAAATCTTTTCTTCTAATTTAAATGGGATCACTCAAAAGGCCTATTTTATAAAAAAAAACATCAAAATCGGTTTACGATTGACTAAGACATCACATTGTTCTTAAAATTAAAACATAGGCGTAATGTAAGACTTGGGTGAAAATAGTATTTATTTACATACCTTTAGAGCTTGATGGAGTTCCAAGCAACGAATTCTCTTTAGCTCGCAATGTTCGACGTTCAGCAACATTAACTTTTGGACTGACCAGTGGTCCTGGATACAAACAAATATGAAAGTAAATTATCATTATCGTTATTGCTATACTAAATTAAGATTATATTATAAAACATTATTAAAATTTTCATCAATCAATTAAAGCATTGCGGGGGAGTAATCAGGAATTTATATTTTATCGTAATATAATTTTATTTATTATTATTACATATTTAATACAATGAAGTATCTCACTAAGTAAATTAATTGTTGGCACAGCTATGTTTACTAATTCATTGTCGCCATTGATGTACATTGTCTAATTAGGGTATCATAAGATAAGAATGCATGGACATAATGAGCTTTCCGAGACTTGACTTGTGTATTTTAAAAGGTTAAATTGTAACTGTTATAAGAAAAAGTCCACTTGTTAGTTTATATCCAATTCTACTCTGTATCCAGCACTAGACATATATAACCGATCGTGAAGCATTTCAGACTTTAAAAAATGCTTTTCTTTTGCTTTGGTTATGGACTTGTGCAGTCGTTTTTTTGCAAGTATCATGTAATAAAAAATTATTATCCTTTAAAATAATTTGTTTAAAAACTTCTTTACATGTTGTTGTATCATATTGTCACACATCATATATATTCAAAGTTAGTTTAAGTTATCTTTATTCCGTGTATATTATACTGAGTACATTTTCTTTACTTAGTTATATATATATATATATATATATATATATATATATATATATATATATATATATATATATATATATATATATATATATGAGGCGTATAGAATCAAAGGCAGCTATATCCACCTCGGTATTTTTTTCGTAAAACAGAAAAAACGTTTTATTTTATTTTTACTGTGGCAACACGATGAAAAAAAAACGAAAAAGTATTTGGAATGGTGGTACCACTGAACACACACACCTCAGTCACTCTAATGATAAAATTAATTTTTAGCGGTATTTTAAAATCACTTGGCTGCATTTGATACCAACTAAAGGATTTAGCTGTTTTTGATTCTGATTGTGTTGGATATAGTTGTTTTTGTTTGCAATGTTTTGGTGATGACGTCACAAGACTAGTGATGTATGTTTTAACTTTTTCTAAAAATTTTGTCATATCGTAGCTATAGTCAACGTTAAAAAGATATGTGTATAAAGTATGTAAATTCAAATGTATAACATAACCAAAATACGTGCATTTTGAAGTGTTTTGAAGACCCACATGTAAATAAAATAATATTTATGAAAAAGTATTATTTTTATAATTAAATCTTAATTATTTAAATTGTTATACTCTCAAATTATCTTCTTCTTGAACCTCACAAAAATCTCGTACAGTATCGTTTTCTTCTTCAACTCCTCTTTCTTCTAATAGCCGAAGCTCATCTTCGTCTAGAGTATTCAACACGGCGTGGAAATATCTTAAATGTGCAAGATCTTTCCAAGAGTCACCATAGTGTTTTTGAAGAAGGTTTCTGACATCTCGACTTTAGTGGATTCACTTCTATGCCAGAAGGAATTATTGTTGGTCGTATAGCTTCAGCTTTTTTGCCTGCTTTACACAAACTTTTGGGGTGTCCCATGTCAGAATTGTAATACAATTCACCACGTACCAACACACTTCCTTGAGTTTTGGATCTTCGAATAATAAATCTTTTACACTGAGAAATTTTGAAGTGGATTTGAGCCGGTGTTTTTACGATACTATTAATAGAAGTTTTCCAGTAAAGCACGGGTATATCCGTAGTTTCGCAACTGTATAGTGTTGACTGATTACATCGACGTACTCTTCTGGAGAAGTGATCACCTCCATTTTTCGGATACTTTTTTCAATATTGCCGAAAACACGATCAGGCGGCATGAAAGAATGGCCTGTCACAGGAAACACTAGTTCCATTTGCTTTATTTGTCGATTTTCCAAAATCCAACGCATGCACATGGAAATCATAATTAAATTTTTGTTTTGGCCTGCGCATCCATTTGTCACTAAACGGATGTAGGTTACATGAGTCAGGTCAGTTTTGTTGAACCTATCGTATACAGCGGAAGCTATTTGGTTTGAACCTTTAGCGTATTCATTTTCTGTCCAGATGTATGCAAATGTGGTGTTTTCATTCAAGGGATCTTTCGATGAAATTTCGTCCAGGGTTCATCGAAAGATCCCTTGAATACTATACAGATACAGCTGTCTGCTGTAGTAACAACTCTGGTCGGGTACTTTTAGAAGTAGCAAATTATTTTTGCAATCGAATGAGAAAAGAATCATTTGCTCTTTTTTATCTTTGAATAATTTAAAAAATGCTTATGCTCTTAGTTTGTGTATCCTTTTCTCGGTCATCAGTTGGCTTTTCTTCGATGGATCATTTTCGTTCTTCAGTTTTTCTTGCAGTTCAATGCATTTCGAGCATACATCCGTCCTTGGACTCCCAAAACCAAGATTAAAGTCCTCATTAAAGATAGATCTAAAGTAAGATGGTTTGATTGGCCTTTTTGGGTGCACTTGTTTAAAAAGTTTAAATAATTTTTTAACATTGAGTTCATTAGGTAGGTATTTACGTTGCTGCAATAATGTGCTTCAACGCATTTTAAAGACTTTAAAAAGCCATGAACTGATTGTCTTTGTGCTGCATACTTCTGTTTCTTGTGGTCACCGCCTCTTTTTTCTGTTGGAATCCGACCAGATTTAAAGAAGTTTTGCATGACGAACTGAACACGATACTTCGTTATCTTTAGTGTATTTAAAAATACTTTCTGGCAAACTGGAATTGCCTTCTTAAGTGACTTTGCGTAAATTGTGTATTTAATCGCAAAATCTCTACTTTTTCTAGCGTTTTTTACGGGCCGCTTTCTGTTTTCTTCACTGAACAGCACTTTAATATTAACGCATCTTGATGATGTTTGATGGGTTTTGATTGAGTAAAACGATCTGTGAAAATGCACGAGATCTAGTATTTTTAATTGTTTACACGCAAATGATTTAGTGTTATGATTGCAGGTTATGTTTTCTGGCAAAGATTTCGCCGAGTACCTGTGAAACAAGTAAACGTGACCATTACTGTTATAGCCTATTTATTTTCATTTTTTTTGCATTATAATGTACCTAATTTAAAATACATAAAACAGAATAGGAAAATTTATACTGAACAACAAAAACATCGATCGATCGATCGAACTCCATCGGGTTAAGTACATCACTAGTCTAGGCTCACCTGTCAGTTTTCGCTTTGTTCGCCTTCCATTTCTCCGGCTGTCTTTTACGCTTTTTTCCTTTCCCTGGCAATGCTTCTGCTACAGGCACTTCCATTGCACTTTTTATTTGTCGTTCCACTCGTTTTTAATAAGAAATAGATGCGAAATCCTATTTAATTTCGATAAACATCACACCCACGCACACACTGTTTTGTATGAGATCAGCCATCTTGTTATTTCGACAATGTAGACCTGTGATTGGCCAGCCGCAATTTTAGCTGTGTTTGTTTCCAAACTGTGTGGATTTAGCTACCTTTGGTTATGAACAGTTTCTTTAAGGCTTCCGTCTAGCTGTGCTGTTTTACAATTCCAGCCATTAGAGGGGGCGCTCTCCCCCGTGCATAAATACGTTCGAGATCGCACGTGAAGTTGCTCTATTTCATTAAATATATAACTTATTAATATTTTTCCAAAATATTCCTTTTACTTTTGTTGTGGTAGTATAATTTTTTACCCTTTTATATTTTATAAATGTCGTTTTAGTCGTATTTATACGGGTTCTAAGTTTAAAAAGGGTAAATACAACCGAAGGAAAAAAATACTGCTTTTTGTTTTTATTCATACAAATTACGACTCTACCTTGTACATTTTGTATTATGAATAAGTAAATTTTTTAATTTAATTTTTTTTTGTATGCAATGTGGTTCATAATTCCAACTCCTCCCGTCTAATCGGATGTATATGATTTCTTTATACAAACTGAACATACAAATAGCGCTTATACCTGTGTTTTTTTAAAGAAAAATCGTATAGCGAAGTAATTTAGAAGGTAACCGATAAAAAATTCAAACAAAAGAATAACTAAATACACAAATATTTATTTTTTTAGTTGGTGACAAGATTAAAAATAAGAAAGTTTTTTCGAGTGTTTTGTGTATGGTGTAGGGGTTAACTTTTTGGGGATATTTTATGCTTTTTATTTTCTATTGCTTCTGTTATAAATGGTGGGTCTTTTATCGGCGTAGAACGTTCAAGGCGCGAATCAATTAGTTCTGGTAGCAGACAACTGTGGTAAAACTTTGTCAAAGGGGTCAGCATTTTTGTTTCCCAGAACTCTTTATCCCTTGCTATATATTCTACTTTCATCGGTTGATGTTCACTAGTCCAAACTGCAAACACGCAAATATTTTGTTCCGTTATATTAAGTTGACCTTGAATTTGGTAGTAATAGCTGTGGTTTTTATTTACTTTGAATATATTCTTTTGTCGTATTTCCAAAAGGTTATTTTGCTTATGTTAAATTCTGCGTTACATAATTGACATTTCAAGCACAACGTTGAAATAAAGCCTTTTCTGGTCTCACCGATGCATTTCAAATTTGAAAATCTACATCCAAATGATTCATTTTTTTTTTTTTTTTTTATAGAATAGGGTGACAAACGAGCACACAGTCCACCTGATGGTAAGTGGTTGCTGCGGCCCATAGACATCTACATCTATCCTCCATTAAAAATCAAAATGCAGATGCGTTGGCACCCGTGAGGACTGAGATGGAATGCCTCGTTTCCAGTAAAAAGGGTCTCCGGTTCTCTACACTCACCATACGAAATACAGCAGCATTAAGCTACTATTTCACGCTGGTATTCTGTGAGAGCGTGGTCCTTCCCCGGTCGAGCCGACCCATTCGTGCTACAACTATACTACTAATATAACTGCAGCATGGCTCTACCACGTATGAAATTCTATTTATATATATTATAGTATATTTTAATTCATGACTGTGATCAGCAACTGCTTGCAGAGAAAGTAAAAAGTATCGTATAGAGACAATTCTACGTCCCTCTAAATCAAAATCCTCTTTTTTTACTACACATTTTTTCACGTTCTACATTGAAGTCGAAGCAATCACCCTTTTCACGTTCGGACGGCTGGCGCTAAAATAAAAAAAATAATAGCTTTGTTTTACATTTCTAAGATTCAAATTTTATGAGCCCATATTTATCATATTTGAATTACCTTGGTTTTAACTTTTCTAAAAGGCAATCCACTGGTGGCTTTTCGTTTTCGCCCCTTTTTATTAACCTAAAATAAATATTATTATTAGCTTTTTAAATAGAAAAACTGCAAGTATTTATTTGTGTACATAAATAAAAAGGAATAACAATTTTAAAACAAATGCGATATTGTAGATATTAAACATGTACAACATGTGTTTTATGCACGATAACTGGCTAATTAATTATATATATAAAAAAAAACTCAAAAATAACTGTATATGTACCGAGTTTTCATTTTGGGGTTTATTTGCTACATCTTGTCCTTTTGTTTCCTTAGAACCATTAGTTGGTATTAAAATACTTTTAGAAGAATATTGAGGTTTGTTCTCTTGATCACTAAAACGAAAAGTATTAAATGTATTGTATAATATGTAAGTATTAAAGTTAATATGGCATTAAAGTATATATTTTAATCAAAAAAGGTAACAACAGAAAATGTTACCATGACATAATATCATTTACTGGAGGGCAAGTGTTGCTAAAATTTGACATCGGTTGACGATCCGTAGACGCAGTGGCACTGACATTGCTGAAAAGAATAAAGGTCACGTAAATAAATTACTGACAATCCAAACAAAATAAAAATAATATTATTTTAATGAATTCTATTATAATAGAGACGGACCTTGCATTTTTCGGGATAAATTAAACACACACGTACAAACATAAAGACAGATAAGAATATTTCCAAACAATTGCTCATCATCAATACCGATAGTAATGAGCAAATAAAAGCGTCCGTGTCGCAAGAAATGTAAACGTACTTACTAGATTAGAAAACAAAGCGTCTTTATGGCAGTACCATAACCCTACTAATCACTATCCTAATTACAATAAATATAACAATAGGTAAGCGTCTTTTACGCGGAAACGTTCACAGGGCACGCGTCACCTGCGCTACCTGCGCTCAAAATGCAGATGCGTTGTCACCCGTGAGGACTAAGATAGAATACCTCGTTTCCAGTAAATGGGTCTCCGGTTATCTACACTCACCATACGAAATACAGCAGCCTTAAGCTACTATTTCACGCTGGTATTCTGTGAGAGTGTGGTCCTTCCCCGGTCGAGCCGACCCATTCGTGCTACAAATATACATCTAATATAACTACAGCATGGCTCTACCACGTATATAAACGTCGCCTTTGTAGCAGCACATTGTACGTATGTATAGATAATGCGATAAATAATATCTCAAATTACACTTGTTAACTATAGTTATATCAATATTATTCCCCTATACCTAGGTGGTATTCAACATACCTGCTTAGTCTGTTTCTTTTCATCACTTCAACTCTTGCTTTACATTTCTTTATACTGATACAAGGATATTTCCTTTTTTCCATCCATCTTTTTCCATTTATTTCTTTTGGTTGTAAATTGAAATTCACCAAATAGAAGTCAAAGTCAATTATTAATCTAACACACTAATACTAATATAAACACTAATACACTTACACACTAAAAACTAGAACTAATATGTACAATTAAATAAAAATAATATATATTTATGTAGAGCAAATTTCACGATATGCTCCTGTCAGTCCATAAGAGCTGCGCGAGTGAAAGAGATCAACCGTGCGAGCGAGAGGTAAAATAACGTTGAACAACACAGCACACGTCTGAACGCCGAGAAATCCCAGCGGAACTGAGAGAACTTTCACGCGTTTCTAGTTTATAAATGGTATATAGGTAAAAGGTACGAAAATATAACTTTTTTTAATTTTATTTATTTCTAATTTACTTGAAAATAGTTATACTTTATGTGGCTTTAAGTACGACTTTGCCACATTTATACTTCTAATAGAAAAAAGTAGATATTTGCAGAAAAAAATTCATGAAATTACAACTTTTTAAGCCCTTCAAATAAGAAAATTAAAGCACTTATAAAAAAAATGACCAGATCAGATTATTGTAGACAATATTTAAATAAATGTGATCTGAATACTTTTCTTGATATTGTTATAGTTTGTACATAGCAGAGGCTTTAATAAGACCTTTTACGCATGTAACCTAAACATAGGTATGTTTAACGCCTAATAGAGCTATTAATTTAAACACCAAAATAAAATTAAAAAAACAGTTTCGAAAATCTCAAATCCTACACTTTTAATAAATGTAAAATATGTTTTACTTTTTCTTTCTTAACTACCATAAAAAAATATTTGTTTTGCTGTAAATTATGCGAGAACACAAATTTTTACAAGACCGGGGCCTTGGCTAGGATTTAGCTGATTTAGATGCAAAACAATTTTGTAAATTTATTCAAAATAGTATGAAGATTAAGATGATATATATATATATATATATATATATATATATATATATATATATATATATATATATATATATATATATATATATATATATATAAATTATATTTAAATAAACGCGAAATTTGGGTAAGGCACGTCGCTCCGCAAACAGACGTGACCTCTCTCTGAGCTCCCGCGGGCGACTGATTTCATAGAGTAGAGTAATCAGGGTTGCCAGATACAATTTTATGGTTTCCCCCAAATTGATTTTTATTTTTCCCCAAAATGATACGTTTGAACCAGAAAACCACCAGTTTTGTTACCAATAGAAAAAATATATAATTAAAACAGACAGCTTTTATTTTATTAGTTAATGAAGGAAGAAAATTTGAATGAAGTACATAGTTATCGATTTTTTTTATTAATCTTCATTAAAAATAGCAAGTACTTGATTAACATTCTCTTCATCTCCTGTTTGATACACATTTTCAGAGTTAAATAAAGTCAACATTGTAGTGCTTGGCTCAAACTTTGTGCACCCGCCGCGGTCTTGTAAGGCACTTCTCACTCTCATTATATGGTCTGCGGTTTTCGTGAGCATTCTGTTTCGCAATTTATTTTTGACGATGTTCATCATAGAAAACGCCCGTTCTACAGCAGCATTAGAAAATGGCAAACTTAAAATAGCCGTGGCAAGTTTTGTTAAATTAAAGAAAGCTGCGTCGCCACAAGCATTTTTGTATGACAACACTTCTCCCCAAAACTCGTCAGCTGTTTTGGTTTTTTTCCATTGCTGAAGAGATAGAATTCTCCACTCTTGCAGCGTCGCATCAACATTTTCCACTCCTCCAAGCACATCCTTGAAACCAACAACTATATCTTCAATATTAGGTCTTACTTGGCTTGTCGCGATTTGGGGCGAGAAAATTGAATTTTTTTCTAATAATTTAATATTGTTTGGTAATCGCATTTGGATTTCTTCACAGAGACGAATAAGACACTAAGTACATCTTTCTTTAATGATGTTTAAATCTTGTATAGGTACATTCGCAGATTCCTCCATAAACAAATATCCCAAGTGAATGCCCCTAGTATTCATAACACAGTCTCTGAAATTGAATGTGGCCAACTCATCTTGTGTAACTCTCTGTAACCGTTCAGGGGGAATCAAAATCGACAAATAATTTAATAGTAATCCAGTCAGTTCTGACAACAATTTCAGAGAATCTACATTGTCTGACTGAAACATTTTGTTCACGTCGGTTATGGCCTTTAACGATTGCTTTAAAAACAATAAATACAGCTTATTTGGCTTTGACGCAAGCATTAGCTGTAATTGGGATGCTGTGTAACACCTCTCTTTCTCTTTTGCTAGCCTGAAGTGAAGTTCTAGTGCATCCCACTCTGCTCTAGTATTTTTGTGATTGCCTCAATGCGAGATAGCCACCGTGTACCCGACAATTTGTCAATTTTTAGCGGTTTTTTTCCACTCAATATTTCATAGATAAGTCTGTAATCACTTTGTCTTTTTGTAGAATAAGAAAACCAATTGTGACATTCTTTTACTATAAACTCTAAATGTGTTGGAAGCACTTTGCAAGCATTTTCAGCAGCAAGATGCAACGAGTGTGAGACAAATTTAACCACAGCCACATGCGGTACAATTTCTTTCAGTATTGATGAAAATGAATGATGCTCGCCGACCATCACGTTTGCACCATCTATGCCAATGCCGATTAATTTTTTTATATCTAAGCCATCTTGGAAAAGTTGGTCTTTAAAAGCCTTCACTAGTGTGTCAGCATCGCCGGCTTCAATCTCTAATAACTTGTAAAACACCGTTTTAACTTTGAATGTTGTTTTACTAAAGTAACGTATCATAATACACAGGGTCTTTTTCGTGTCAACACATGTGCTCTCATCTATTATTGCGGAAAAATTGCTGTCGCCAATATCTTTTATTAATTCCTCAAGGATGCATGGTGATATTACATTTTTTATTAGACCAGCACACTTAGTACGATGGAGTTTCAAGTCACTTAGTACAGAAGATGATTTGTCCAAAGCAGAAATAAGCACGCCAAGATGATCTGCTGCTAAAATTGAACAATGTTCTGCAATAAAAGCTGCAATTTTGAGTTCCGATACTTTTCTTTCAAAAGTTATGTTTTTATTAAAAAAAGTGTTGATTTTTTTGCTACTGTTTCCAAGCTGAGAAAATTTAAAAGCCTCTTGATGTTTTTTGCAGTTAGCGTGATTTGATAAATCTTTTTTCTGTGCTTGTAATGAACATTTACAAAGCTTACAAAATGCTTTTGATGCTTGTCCCTCCACATTTGTAAGCCAACCTGAAACCAAATTTAGATATTAGAAAAAATATTTTTGATTTAAATATTAGCAGTTAGTTTAGTTAGGTACAGTTACACTAAACCAAACCCACACGCACACGCACCCGTACTCACAATATTACTCTCATTTCCCACCAAAGCTTTTTAAATATAATGGTAACACTAGCACACAATCAAAATACCCGGAGTTTTGGCGGGAACTTGATCGGCGGCGGTATGCTGCTCCTGTATTATAGTTTAAATAATATTTTGAAGTGGATTTTGATATGTAAAAGTGGTGCGATTTTATGTATTAACTGTCTACGCATGTGAACTATTAGTGGAAACGGTGAAACAAGTGCTCTGATGGTGATGGATTCTCAAGATAAGCTGTTTGTTGCATAGGCGCCTTTAGATACCATCGCCAACTGTCGGCTGCCTGCTGGCTCAAGTTGCCGTCAAAATCTCCCAAGGACTGCACAATGTGACGCATCAACATATTGTGAAGCAGTGAACTATGAAGGATAATTATAAAGTAATGTTTTCGACTGAAGGTCCTCGCAACCATGGTCACGAATAAATTAATAAAAAAAAATCAAAATACACATGCCCGCCCATCATTTCCCGTAAAAAGTGTAGTGTAAAGTGTAGGTAGCTGGTAACATTACCGCCGTTTATGAGACACGAATTTCTAGATACCAGGCCATAAACTCCAAAAAAAATGAGACACGAATTTACGCGTTGGAAATTCTAAAAACAAAATTAGTTTGAGTATTCGACTGCTCTAACTTCTGATTAATTAGATATTTATATATCTTCTGTCTATTATATGATCGTTACTCATAATAACAACATGTTCATTCATATTTTTTTTGGTTACATTTACATTTTTAAGTTATAACTATGTACTAGATTTTTTATAATAAAACTCACCTGCAAATTGAGGTTCCGCTTCCCATACTGGTCTATATCGTCGAGCCATTTTTCATATCACTTGATTTAATAAGTGTATCAAATATCAATCGACACGACAGAACAATACAACAAGAACACAAACTATATAGAATAAACAAGAAATATGTATTTAGGTATTTAGGTATCTCGTCAACGCTACAACCAACGACATTCAAAATTCAAACATCAAACACCACACCACAGACACAGACATAGACACAGCGTTTTTTTATATAGCTCTGGAATCTTGCATTTTAGCCATGATATATTAGCTGAACAAAAAGTACGTCCGTTTGCACTTTTTGTCGTTTTAAAAATTCTAGCCACCAAAATTCCCCATTATGTATTTTTCCCCCCAAAGGTTTCCCCAAAGATTCCATTTCCCCAGTTATTCCCCAAGAGTCAATTTATTCCCCAGAATTGCGAAAAAAAACCCCAATCTGGTAACGGTGAGAGTAATATATACAGAAACTGACTGATTTCCCGATCGCGAGCGTTCGCATTTATATTTAAATTCGGAGTTCATACCTAAATGTTTGGCGAATTTGGGACGCTTCTTAGAAAATTCCTAACTAAATCACGAAGCCAAATACAAAAATGTAAAAAGAAAACTAATTGTAGTGCATACGTTGTAGATTAATATGAATTCCATGTTTTGAAATAATTGAACTAATTTCGATAAAAATTTAAGCAAACGGCAACATACCATTTTTAGAATTTTGTTTAACTTTATGAATTTTTAAAACAGAAACTAAAGATATTTATTTATTTTTGCTTCGGAATAAAGGTAAATACATTCTTAGTGATGTTTAATAAATTATTTTTATATTAATTATTGTAACCATAAAGGATAATTTTACTTAACAGTGACTAACGTTTTGAAGTATTTCGTTCGATGGGCTTTTAAGTGATTTAAGAATATTAGCTACATATTTAGTCGAGAACGAAGGACTGGAAGATAGTTGGCCATTTTCTAGGATTATCCTTCCTTGGGGCGATCATCCACCCTTCGGTCGAGTGTCCTACTTCTAAAAGGTATATTATGTCCAGTGGTTGCGTCACGCCCAGAAATATAGGACCAATCATGACGCGCGAAATCATGATATTTACTTACGCTGCGTAGCTTTCTACGTTCCACAATCAGGTCGTTCTGGAGATTTTGTAGCCGCTCCCGTTCGCGAGCTAGTGCTTGGACTCTACTGCTTGGAGTCGCTCGCGTTCGTGAAAACTCCTAATGCTGTCGCATCGGGTGTGGCTACGACTGCTTCGGATTCTGTCATCGGCCCTTAGTCGTCTGGACTCCCCACGATCCGGAGTCTCCAGGCGTCGAGTATTCGATTTGTCTTCACTCTGCATTTTTTCTGTAACTTAGAAACAAAATCAACAATGAATACATTCAATGACTTGTGACATTTGTTAAGTAGGTGTCTCAAAAACCGCTTTATACTATCTCAAAAATAACGAAATTTTGCATCCCCTTGTACCCCAGCACTACAGTCATATCTAGCAATGGGTAATCTTACTTTGTGCTTGAGATACAATATTAGGTAGCGCCATACTCACATTTAACTTATGATTACTATTTTATTATTAAGTTAGTACAAACATGTCCTCTTTGTTTTATTTACGTGCAATATTATAACCTTTACATATCTGGGTAAAAATTAGAACACAAAAATATAAGAAGTACTCAATCATAAGTAAGTAATTATTATAGTAATTATTATGCGAACGACAAAAGTTCCCTTTAGACCATTTTTATTGCTTACACTCGTTTACCGAATGGCTTTTAAAGGTAAACAATACACGTCCTTAGTGTATTGCTTACATTTACATTTGATAATTCCCAAACAAAGCTCATAAGCGAACCTCTGCAAGTACAAACATAAAGCAATAAAAAACTCCTTAACTTAAACCCTTAGCAAGTAAAAACCTCAATAACTCAAATTATTTAACGTTTCCCTCGGTCTTCATCTTATCCCGGCTTTACCGTACATATTTTAAAACTTATAGTTTTCCATACTTGTCTTTTCTTTATACTCTTATTTAATTTATTAAGAGATTTTAGCATTTTTAAAGCTAAAGGACTTTCTTTTTTTACCCTTTAGAAACAGTTTATAAGTAACAAAGGAAGGTATAACAAAAGAAACGGGTACTTACCACTTCTGAAATATAATAAAATACTCTGATTACTGCTTACACGTTTATTGTGCCCTAAGGCTTAGATTCAAACTACAATTTACACTTATTTGGTCTTATTCTATGCTTAGTAATAGACAACCGTCTTCCTATACTCCTCCTTACTTACTTAATGCCGTCTTCGCCTCGTGCAACTGACCACATCCCCTCCCTTACTTAAGTGTTGCCATTCCAATAAAATGCATTTAGCAATAAAAAGTCAATTGCTTAAATAAACTATATTAAATGAACTTTATGCTTATTAAATTAACTAAGAGAAAACCTATCAATAGTAACTCAATTTTTATATGAACAGTTATGTGCTAAAATGTATAACAAGTTAAAAAAATAATTTTATCCTCATAATATAGACATATTAGTATTGTATAGATAAAGTATAATTTAAACCTTTATTATAAGTTAAATTATGTGACTTTTGAGTAGACTAACTAAGACAAAGGGCAACAAAGCAAACAAAATCAAGATAATAACTTAAATGCGTCTAAATAGCAACATTCATAACGTCATCCCTTATTTTTCCACTCTTAGGCGGAAAATCTTTTCTTATAATTTAAATGGGATCACTCAAAAGGCCTATTTTATAAAAAAAAAAAACATCAAAATCGGTTTACGATTGACTAAGACATCACATTGTTCTCAAATTTTAAAACATAGGCGTAAAATAAGACTTGGGTGAAAATAGTATTTATTTACCTTTAGAACTTGATGGAGTTCCAAGCAACGAATTCTCTTTAGCTCGCAATGTTCGACGTTCAGAAACATTAACTTTTTGACTGACCAGTGGTCCTGGATACAAACAAATATGAAAGTAAATTGTCATTATCGTTATTGCTATACTAAATTAAGATTATATTACGAAACATTTTTAAATTGTTCATCAATCAATTAAAGCATTGCGGGGAGTAACCAGGAATTTATATTTTATCGTAATATAATTTTATCTATTATTATTACATATTTAATTATTTAATACAATGAAGTATCTCACTAAGTAAATTAATTGTTGGCACAAATATGTTTACTAATTCATTGTCGTCATTGATGTACATTGTCTAATTAGGGTATCATAAGATAAGAATGCATGGCTAATCCTATTGTTGTAACGGCAGCAATGTTTTTGTTCAAAATGAGCATGACATACACGCCGAAGTTTGTAGATATTATATTGATTATCTAAATCAAGAATATCACCACCCGCAGCATAAATCCAAGATCTGAATAATTCTGGATTATTTTCGGGATTTGAAAATCTATGCAGCACTGAATGGGAATCCGCAAAAAATGTGATGTACATTGTCTAATTAGGGTATCATAAGATAAGAATGCATGGACATAAGCTTTCTGAGACTTTACTTGTGTATTTTAAAAGGTTAAATTGTAACTGTTATAATAAAAAGTCTACTTGTGAGTTTATATCCAATTCTACTCTGTATCCAGCAGTAGACTTATATAACTGATCGTGAAGCATTTTAGACTTTAAAAAATGCTTTTCTTGGACTTGTGCAGTCGTTCTTTTGCAAGTATCATGTAATAAAAAAATATTATCCCTTAAAATAATTTGTTTAAAAACTTCTTTACATGTTGTTGTATCATATTGTCACACATCATATATATTCAAAGTTATTGGGATCTTTTTAACCCTAGATCACTAACCTTCGTCAAAACGACGACGCGGACTCAAAAAAAGTGGTATAAATTTTATAGAGGTCTCTCTCGACGCCTTCAAATAGGAATCGACAATGACGGTGCTGAATCTTCATGAATGATATGGAACTATTTTCAGTTGTATATATAACTAGACATAGATACATAGGTACGATGCCTTCTTAAATGTTCATTGTTAATATTTTATTAACTAATTCCCTTTATTCCGTGTGTATTACACTGAGATTTGAGATTATACTGAGTACATTTTCTTTACTTAGTGTATATATTCTCACATTACATTATATGCACACACGGAATAAGGTAAAGTAGTTTTTTGTACTAGAGGGGAAAATTTACGACAATAAAACCACAATGTGTTTAAATTATTCATTTAATTCGTCTTTTAAAACACTTATGGGAGTATTTTTTCACCTTTATTTGAAATACGTCCTCATAATCATTGGAGTCTCTCTTCCCTTTTAATATTTTGTTTACATTACAGTAATTGTTTATGAACAATCTGCAGGATATATTTATAATAAATTCTATAATTTTGTCTTTGTGTTGACCACAATTTAAAAAATCAAATTAAATTATTGATGAAATGATTGACAAAAAAATTTAAATGTAGAAATAATATCGTTTTTATGAATTCTTTTAATTTTCATAATAAAAATGACGTTTTAAAATTTCATTGGTAATGTCTTGCATTGCAGATATGCAAGAGAAGAGAGATTCGGAAGGACTGACAAGCCAACGTCTGCCAGCATATTCTCGGCATTTAATATATTCATTTTCTTGAGAGGTAACCATGTCCTTAGCGCGTTGTAGAGCGCCTAACACTCGAGGATCATTTTTCTTTTGACTTAGGTCAGTTACTTGCACTGTGGGTATGCTCTCAATTTCACTGGTCACCGTGGCTTGGCAGTCATCTATCATGAGGGTGTTTAAAACTTCACAATAGTCTTTTTCACAATTTGGCCGAGGGGCATGGACACTAGATATGTTATTTGTTAATAAGCTAGTTTAGGCACTTTCAAACCTTTCTGTTGTGGAGTTTGTGTTGCGGAACCCATGGCTTCTAATAGCCCCGAAAAAGTTTTCTATAGGGTCTTGGTTTAGGTTCCAAACAGAAGTTACGCCATAATCATTTTTTTAAATTTTTTTTTAAAGTATTTGAACACCATCTAGTGTCCATACCCAATTTTATAACGTAGGGACTTTCTTAGCTTTACCTGTTACAATGTTAGTAAATTTCATATTTTTCAATTCTATTTTAGCCTTATTCCATACATTATTATGACAAGAATTTGGTCTTGCAGGTCCTAGTAATGGCTTTCCATGTTTTTTTCGCTTTGTATAATTCCCGTGTAAAGAATCAAACAGTTGATCAAAAAAAAAAAAAAGAGAACAACTGTCTCTTTACATTCTTCGGGGAGAATTCCTTTGTCTGTGTATATCGTGTTTACCGTTTATCGGCGATTATCTGTTTGCTTGTACTTTTAAATTACTTGATAAATTTTTAATCGGTTATATTGTAAGGATAAGTAATTATATTGTAAGGATAGTAGTCTTAATTCGATCTGTAAGAAGCCGGGAAACTGAAAAGTAGCAAATAACAGATTCAGATCTTTAAAACTAATAAAAATGATAAATATGTCACCCATACATATATTTATTCGTTTGCTGTTTGTGCAATGTTTTATTCATTTTATTTACACATCTGTTTATTTAATACAATACTTTTATTACAAGTTTCCAAAAGATCCGGTTAGTAAAGATAATAAATAAAACCGGCCAAGAGCGTGTTGGGCCACGCTCAGTGTAGGGTTGCGTAGTTTCCCGTCCGTCACCATAAGTGTTCCCACTTATGAGTTTAAAGGTGGGTATCCATTATGTTCGCGCTCCAGCAGCGCTCCGCGCTCCTGCAACTGCTCCCGGTAGTGGGTACTGTTGTTTCCATCCAAGTTCAAAATGATATTCCTAACCTTATAAAGTTCTACTTTTCAGATTTTTTTCATATTTTCTAAACTTATGGTTCAAAAGTTAGAGGGTGGGGGGAGCACACACATTGTTTTTTACTTTTGGAGCGATTATTTCCGAAATTATTGACATTATCAAAAAATGGTTTTTGTAAACCCCTATTCATTTTTAAATACCTTTCCACCAATATATCACGCGTTAGGGTTGAAATTAAAAAAAAATCACTTCCCACTTTACATATAGGGGGGCTACCCGAATAAAACATTTTTTTCCAATTTTACCACTTTGTCGGCGTGATTGATACACATATTGGTACCAAATTTCAGCTTTCTAGTGCTAACGGTCACAGAGATTAAGCGAGGACGGACAGACGGACAGACAGACATGGCGAAACTATAAGGGTTCCTAGTTGACTACGGAACCCTAAAAATGGATATATTTATTCTTAACGTATTATTATTCCCCTTTTTTTAATTATAAAACGTCTAAAAGCTAAAGCTAATACTAAAAGCGTCTATTACTGAGACAATTTCAGTTAATTATTTATATCTTGGTGTGTGACTCCTGGAAGATCAACGACACTTAATAGAAAGTTACCGAAACGTGCGTTGGGCTGCACTATGTCCAAGTGAGAGCGAGCGCGCAATATCATTATCTGTTTTTCGCACACTTTAATTATTGGACCGAGTTGATACGCCTCCTGAGATTTTGCGTTTTTATAAAATATTCCTTAACGCAATAGTTTATAGATTAATCCTTGTCTCATGAATGCTATAGATGTTTGTAGGCGTAATTGTGTATTTATTTGTCTATGTGTGATAGCTACGATCTGGCGACACGCGTCCCGATATTAAAAGACAGTAGAAGGCATTTCTATTGTCTTATTATTTAGATTTCTGTGGGTACAACATTTGACAAAATAATATGAAAAGTTTGTGTAGACTAGATAGAAGTGCATTCGGATCTTAGCACTCTTCTAAATACCACGGCCAACTGCCGCAATCACGGCCGTGGTTGCTAGGTCGCGCCTATCGGGCTGTGACTGCCACAGTCTAAATGTTGCCTTTATTCACAACATTAAAATTTCTTAATACATGAGTAATTAATGTATAAAGTTACTTCATTTTACCTGCTAAATATCCCATATTGGATGCTTTTTTTATAGGATAGGATGACAAACGAGCACACAGTCCACCTGATGGTAAGTGGTTGCTGTGGCCCATAGACATCTACATCAAGAATCAGAATATATTCAGTTTTCAGTAAAAAGGGTCTTCGGTTCTCTACACTCACCATACGAAACACAGCAGCATTAAGCTAATATTTGAAGCCGCTATTCTATGAGAGCGTGGTCCTTCCCCGGTCGAGCCGACCCATTCGTGCTACAACTATACTACTAATATAACTGCAGCATGGTTCTACCACATATAAATGCTGTGCATACTGTTTGACTGAAGATTTGTGTGGTATATTTGACCTTTATTTTTCAAATTTTATTTGGTATGACATGATTGTCTGTGAGCTTTGGCATTAGCCTTATACCTTTGTATCCAGGGTTTTCTTTGAGTAGCAATTTAATATGGTGCCATTTTGCTGTTCGAATTTGCTGATCACTTGCTAGATATGTTAGGATTTTCGTTATTAAATTATTACGAGTGCACTTTATTAGATGGGGAGGGTCATATAGTGGAATGAATTCCTGATCATTGACAAGAAACATATTCTCTATAGGCTCTCGTCCAGACTATAAAATCCCTCTTGTCTCCTGTATTAAAAGTTTAATGGCATGCCTATTATTGGTGCCTTTATCAGACACTGTTGCTATTACAATTAGCCCAGCCTCTTGTAATTCTTTAATGACTTCTTTGAGTTGCACTGCTAATTCCGGTCCACTAGTTGTTCCCGCAGAAAATGTATATGATACGGGTTGTTTACAATTTTTTATCAATCCGCGTATCATGCACACTTATGCATGATCAGCATAATCAGGTCTAGTTTTCCGGCCATTAATGGCGAAACTAATTATTTCGCTCATTATAAGATTTTTTGTCTTGAAGGCTTTGAATGTCATTACGTGGAATAAAACTATGCACAGTCTCTCTTCAACTTTAAACTTTTCTGTAGCTTTTTTGATCTGAGCAAATATTCTTTTATTTTTTTTCTGGCTTTACATTTGCATGGTTTAAAAGTTTTGTGAGAGTTTGTGGAGTTGGCAAAATAAAAATCTATAGCACTTTGAACTTTGTTTTAAAATCGACAAAGCTACAATTTTTTCCTCTAGAGAATATCGTCGACCTTTGTACTTCTTTTTAATTTCCCTGATCTGCAGTAAAGTTAATATCTTAGCTATGCTAGGCAGTTTATCAATGGCTTTTTTAAATGCAGGATTAGAAGTCAGTTTTTTCGCCGCCTTGAGACTTGCAGACTGCTTTTTAACTTTGTTTTTTACTTGCTTAGTTTGTTTATCACTTGAATAAGCTTCTGGCATAAATCATGTTCTAATGTTGTAACAGCTTTGATATTTTTTGGAAACAATGGTCTTGGTTTCCTTTTTTAGTGCACCCTAGAAACAAAAAAACTTTATATTAGAAACATAAATAAAACAGCGTAATGGCATAAGTTTATCAATACTAATAATAGCTATGCCAATATTAGCTTATATGTAGTTAATTCCTACCTTAACTTATGATAGTAGGAATTAATATTTTACATATAATAATATTAATCATTCCTTATTTAATATGTCAAATATCCATAAGTTATTTGCTTAAGTTAGTATTTGAGAACATTAAATAAAATCAAATTATATCGAAACTAAAATCAAATATAAACCCAAAATGAATTCACAATAAAATCAAACTAAAAACAATAATCATAATACAATAGTATCATTAGGTAATGTCAATATAAAATTAAAACAAAATACAATCAAATAAAAAATCAGTCAAAAGACTTGAATATTTTATGTGACTGGTACATCTGGCCATAGATTCTACCAGACTTATGCCGATCAATTAACAACCACACTTGATAATTAAGCCCGGCCTGCTTGTGAACATCATAAACATGGTTTTTCCACCCATGTAAATGGCTGTTATTACTCTTCCTTCCTCAACGAGTCATACTAGACTTACTTGCCGCATCGCTTAGGGCATGTACAATATTCTGATACAAGCAATCTAGTACTTTTTAGTGCTCACTCAAGCAACACTTTTCTTTTATAATGTTTGACACTTCTGGTATTACTTTCTCCGCTACATTTATATCAGTTACAATATTTGACACATCCCTGGTATGTCGACAGATGGATCTGAAACAACCTATTTAACAATGCAAGTGTTTGTTGGAATCACGCAAAATTACAACATACTACTCTGTGTAAAAAGTATCGGGAATATGTCAATAAAAAGACCCGCGTAAAAGAGGTCGTTCTAATTTTTTTACTGCATGTTGGTAGCACTGTACTGATTTAGCGCGCAAAGTTTGAGCTGGATCTGTCATTTAATTTGTTTTAAACTACACTTTTTGTTGGTCATAGTTTTGAGTTCTCGGCGATTTTTACAATGGAAAATATTGTTGAACAAAGAGTGTGCCTTAAATTTTGTGTTTCGAATGATATTTCATGTGGTGAATCACTAAAAATGTTGCGAAATACCAACGGCGAATCGTGTATATCGAAAACAAGGGCTTATGAATGGTATAAGGCTTTTAAAGAAGGCCGAGAAGTAGTAGTAGACTTGCCTCGTTCTGGTAGACCTTCAACCGCTACGACCAAAGAAAACATCGACAAAATCAAGAAGCTAGTGCTCGAAAATCGACGTATGAGTCTGAGAGAGTTGGCTAGTGAGGTGAACATATCTTTTAAGTCCGTCCACAACATTCTCATTGACATTTTAGGCATGAAACGCGTTGCCGCTCGACTAGTTCCAAAAGAGCTCAATTTTGTTCAAAGAGCGCAGCGAAAGCATGTCGCTGAAGACATGGTTTCCCGAGCTTCTACGGATCCGACCTTTATGAAACGTATAATAACTGGCGACGAGACATGGGTTTATGAGTACGACATGCAAACAAGCCAACAGTCTTCAGAATGGCGTCTCGAAAACGAGCCGAAACCCAAAAAACCGCGGCAAAGTCGCTCCAAAATCAAGGTGATGCTGACAGTTTTTTTTTGACTACCGTGGTGTGGTTCACTCCGAATTCCTTCCAAAGGGAGAAACAGTGAATAAAGAATATTATTTAGGCGCCATGAAGCGTTTGCGTGAGAGTATCCGCCGAAAACGTCCAGATTTGTGGCAACACAACTCATGGATGCTGCACCATGATAATGCACCATCACACACAGCCATTATAGTGAAAGAGTTTTTAGCGAAAAATTCAACAAAAGTTCTCGACCAAACACCGTATTCACCTGATATGGCTCCGTCTGACTTTTTTTATTTCCCAAGTTAAAATTACCACTTCGAGGAAAACGTTTTGAGTCGATAGAAGCCATAACAAAAAATTCGCTGAATGAGCTAAAGGCCATACCGCAAATAGCCTATGAAAAATGTATGGAAGACTGGGTGAAGCGTTGGAGATGTTGTTTGCAAGCGATGGAGCCTACTTTGAAGGCGATAAAATAAATTTAAATGAATAATTTGTATTTTTTGTTTTATTGACAAATTCCCGATATTTAGTACACAGAAGGTATATAATATTATAATGTGTATTACAATGCTAAGTACTGATACTAAAAATAAGAAACAAATCAAGACACTAAGTTATCTGTATCTATATCTATATACTATAATAAAACTTGAATAAAAATAATCAGTATGTTAATTTGTGTGGCAATTTCATGATTTTAGTTGTCAGATCTATAAAAAATTTGCATCTCCAAAAATATCACACTACAACTAAACGGAGATAAACAGTTTTACCACAAAGAGTATTCTAGTGCAGTGACCAGTACATGAATAAACTAATAAGGTTCAGAATAAAAGTCTCAAAAGAATATGCTATTTCACATGGTAGATTTAGACATTTGGTAGAGCCATGATGCAATTATATTAGTAATATAGTTGTAGCACGCATGGGTCGGCTCGACCGGGGAGGGGCCACGCTGTCACAGAATACCAGCATCAAATAGTAGCTTAATGCTGCTGTGTTTAGTATGGTGAGTGTAGAGAACCGGAGACCCTTTTTACTGGAAACGAGGCATTCCATCTGAGTACTCACAGGTGAGAATGGTGAAAAATTGGTTTTGTGAAAAAATTCTGTAATAAAAATAGTTCATGTCACAAAATTTCTTCTTTCCTGCAGTGCGCTACGATGTTTCTCTCGTTATGCTGAGGAAGACAAAGTTATTAGTTAGTTTGTACCTATTTAGTTGCATCCTACTCCAGCAAAAGATAAAGCAATGCAAAAATGATGTCGCCTGTTGCATTTTAGTTTAGTATTAAAAAGAAGAATATACCTATGTTTTCTTTCATCCGAGCATAAGTGTTGGATGTAGCTATGGCATCAACCGCAAAATCTGAAATAGAAAGTATACGTATGTATATAATTGCACAGAAAATAATCATTATGAAACCAATTTCAAACAGAAGCTCAAAACAATTAGAATCATCACTGATCTAGCTAGATATCTACCTTTTGTGGTTGACGGTACATGTTCTGTTGAGTGCTTCATCTGTCGTAGTGGTCTTCTTTCTACAAAGGTGAATTTGCGTAGGGCCAGTGGTCCTGAAACATAGATGTGCAAGAACTTAGACAAATCAAATAAGTAAAATTTTATTAAAGTACTTTTATTTAAAAAACTTTTATGCTTACTTGCATACCAAGTTTCAAATTAAGTCTTAGAGATTTTTAGCCAAACGCTTTACAGAAATAAAATATGAGAGAATAATAAATTGCAATTGGTATGTAGTCAATTTAATATTATTTACTTAAGGCGATACCTCCAGCGAACGACCTTGAGCGTTTGGTCTGTCGACGCTCGCTACAATATATCACGTAAGAAATCGCCAAAAGACGCCACCTACTGCTACGAACGTAGTATTATTTTTGTCAATGTCAATGAACTATTATATGTATTTTAATTTTCTTTATTCGGTATATTAGTTGCATTATATTAGAATTATGTATTCTAATATATTATCTAATTAATAAAAATGACTATTTTGATTATTTTTAACTATATACTATACTGCTAATATTGAATTAGCTTTTTATAGTGTAAATTATAATATTTGTCGAAATATTAATTATGGATTCGAACTTTACATGCTAATGGTGCTTCATTTTTGTTATTTTCATTTACTTACATATTGAAAATATACTTGAATAGTAGGTATTATTATTTTATTTAGCTACTGAATTTTAGGATATGTTTTACCTTGAGGTCAAATATAATTTTGAGGAGCAATAGTTATTACCTACTAATCTTTTATCTGCTATTCCTTATTTAGGAACAATATTAGTAAATTGAGTTTGAGGGAGATTTACTGTTTATAATGCTACATTTATTATTTTAATATTTACCTACTGGGTAGGTAATTATTAAAATAATAAATATAGCATTAGTAACTAAATAGATATTTTTTTAAAATTTTTAAAATTAAAATTTTCGTATTTTTAAAAATTACTAAAAAAAGGGTTTGAAATAATAGATTTTCTCACAAAAGAAGGGAACTTGAAAAAAAAAGGAAAAAAAAGCGGGACCAAAGCCAAGACGCGAACCACGGAACTCCGATATAACGCCCGACCGACATACCACCTGAGCTATAACGACCGTTAGTGATTTGTCGAAATTTACTTTCTTATATTGTAGCAGTTTTTTTATTGCCTGAAAACATGGGCAAAGGGACATTTTCTAAAAATAAATCCAAGCGTTCGTCGCTAAAATCGTTGGAGCCGTATAATTTTCTCATCTGGTTCGGTTCTATAAATATTTAAATATATAAAAATTATAAATTAAAATGAAAAGATAAATATATATAAATATCAATAAAATAAAATAAATACAAAATAATATTATATTATTACTGTTATTATTATTATTATAAGTTGTGGTTCGGTGAAGCTGCAACCTAATGGACCATGATCTGAAATTTTTATGAAAAGAAGTGGCTGACGTCAATTATTATTATTCTTATTATTTTTTCATTACTGCCTTTTTCAACCTCACAAGATATTTGTAACTGCAAAAAAGAAAACTACGTATAAGTAAGTAATATAGTGTTATTTATGATTCAGATTATATAAAGGTTCCTAAAAATAGACGTAGATAAAGAAATTGCATAAAAAATTACTCAAAGAAAAACGCAATAAACTTGTTAATTTTATAGGTAGTAACATATTAAAATAATAAGTTTTTTTAGGATATTTATGTAAAACATAAAGGTTATATTATGTTCTAACTACGTTCACGCTTGCGCATATAAAACCGCGGAATTTCACTAGTTTTATTATCAAAATAATAATTGACAACTCTACCCTAAGTTTGCCTTGATTTTACCAACTCAAACTCGTTTTAGGAGATCAAAACATAGAGAGAAAGATAGGAGACTATTTTTTATTTAATATGGTTCATCAAATCCGTAAAAATAGTTTAAAATACTCACACAATAAAATTTTGAAGTGCTCATCACACAAACATTTGTCCTGGGTGGGAATCGAACCCACAACCTGCGGCATAGCAGTCAGGGTCACTAACCACTAGACCAACAGGCCTGACGATAAATAAAATAAAGTCTCTAGCTCGAGAGGAGAGGAGCCGTGGTAGCTCAGATGGTTAGCACTTGCTAAAATTTTCACAGTGTGCGAGCAAACCGGGTTCGATCCCCGCCGGCACCAATAATATTGTAATTGCAATTTTAAGTGTTGATTTACCACGTGCTCAGTGGTGAAGGAAAACATTGTGAGGAAACCTGCATGTCTGAGAAATAAGAAAAAAAATATTTCGAAGACATGCGAAGTTCGCCAACACGCAGTGGGGCAGCGCGGTGGATAATTCCTTTCCTAGGACCCTTTCAGAAAATAGAATAGAAATAACAAAATAATAAATCCAAACTTCATTTAAAACCAAACATATAAATTGTAAAGTAGCTGCAGGTATCTATAACCAAGTAAAAGATATTCCTTTACTCCAACTTGTCCATGTTTCCCAAAACAATTTTTAATTAAGCTCTATATTATAATGCGGATTCTTTATATTTCAAATTTTAATAATAAAGCATTTCGTACGTCTCAGCCGAGGCGCAAATGTTTTTCGGCCGCAAATTTATAAGACCGATTTGTTATTCAAACATAAACATGGTTTTTTAATTAAATCTACCAATCATAAAACGACACGCATTTTTATTGAACACTTCCTATTCAATTCACAAAGTACCTATTATATATTTGTTTATATAAAAAAAGTATATTTAAGTACAATCATAAAACTAAATGGAAACACAAAGTAGGAAAATGCATTGAGTTATAAAACACATAAATCAATGGGCAAATGTAAAAATGCTGGAGGCAGGCAGCCCTGTCGCATGTTTACGTACCGCACGGCTGTAAGATTTATTTCTAAGATACGGCCGAGTTACAATATACCGTGACGTAAGCGCATCGGTTGGTAGTTACTCAAATAATATCATGTTTGCGGCGAAATACGGACGCGGCGACCAGCGACGCGGCCACCTCCTACGAACGCATACAGCGTAATGCCGCCCGCACTCTGCGCACGCCCCTTTATCATAGAAGTCACACAATTTTCGGAATTATTTCAATTAAAAGAGAAAAAACGAACTTAAAAATTTAAATAAAACGTGGAGAATATAGATTTTTTAATTATCTATCCATTAGTGTTATCCTCAAATAATTAGAGCGTTGCGTTTAGCAACAGATGCATGTAATCAAGAATTTTAGTCATTTTTTAAAAGTTGATTTTAAATGTATTTATAGCACATAAAAATAAATTAGAACGTGGAATGCGATGATAAGATATCGAACATTAATAATGTACTTTTAGATCTAGTTTATTTTTCATAACTAATTAGATAATAGAGTCTGAAAAACGCACTTTCGCAACATTTTGGTCAGGGATTCACCTTAAACAAAAAATATTAAAGCGTCCACAAAACTATGGAGTGTAGAAGTAAGAAGTGCAGACTGTGTATTAAAAAGTGTCTATAGAAAACTGTAAAATAAGAGTGGCGCCACTATAGCTACGGGATAAATTTTACATGGAGACGACTTTTTCCAGGTTATATTTACTAAATAAAATTATTTTAGATTTTAGAGCTACTGAGCAGTTTAGTGCTTAATGTTTGTACAGTAGGGCTACGATGGCTATCCGAGTACAGAACCAGAGTACGAAACCTATCCAACTGCAGGGAGGTGTAAGACAGGGTGACGTTATTTCCCCGAAACTCTTCACCGCTGCATTGGAAGACGTTTTCAAGCTACTGGACTGGAAAGGATACGGTATTAACATCAATGGCGAGTACATCACTCACCTTCGATTTGCCGACGATATAGTCCTTATGGCAGAATCGCTGGAGAACTTAAGCACTATGCTCAATGACCTCAATAGTGCCTCCCAACAGATAGGTCTTAAGATGAACATGGACAAAACAAAGATCATGTTTAATGTCCATGTCACACTTATGCCGGTAGTTGTTGGGAGCACTAAGCTCGAAGTTGTTGACGAGTACGTTTACCTAGGGTACGTCACAAATAGTCCGACTAGGTAAGTCCAACTTCGACCGAGAGGTCAATCGACGGATTCAACTCGGTTGGGCAGCGTTCGGGAAATTACGACGCATCTTCTCGTCAGGTATACCTCGAAACCTGAAAACTAAGTTGTACAACCAGTGCATGTTGCCAGTGATGACCTACGGAACCGAGAAGTGGTCCTTCACTGCTGGCCGTATGAGGACGCTCAAAGTCGCTCAGCGAGCTATCGAGAGTGCTATGCTTGGAGTTTCTCTGCGTGATAAACTTAGAAATGAGGATATCCGCAGTAGAACCAGAGTGACCGACATAGCCCAACGGATTAGTAAGCTGAAGTGGCTATGGGCCGGCCATATAGCTCGAAGAACCGACAACCGTTGGGTAAAAGGGTACTCGAGTGCAGCCTCGTACCGGTAGGCGAAGTGTAGGGCGACCCCCTACTGGATGGAGTGACGACCTGGTAAGACATGCAGGAAGTCGATGGATGCAGGTGGCTCAGGACCGTGCTTTGTGGCATACCTTGGGGGAGGCCTATGTTCAGCAGTGGACTTGTGAAGGGCTGTAATGATGATGATGATGATGAGCAGTTTAGCAGCACACTTCAAACCATCGACAACTGCTAAGTTCATTTCATCCCAGTAGCTACTCCAGCGCTGTTGTGGAGAGTTTTTGAACTGTTATTTATTGCTTACAGATGGACACTTTTTCAACTACTCTCCTATGAGAGATTGTTCTCCTTACCTCTACACTCCATACACAAAACATTATACAGTGACACTTTTTTAATTTCGTTACGGCCTATGAAAGTTCACCGTTGAACATACATAAGCTTCCCTCACAAGTTGCCTCATTGGGGGATATTTGCCATAACTGCCACGCTTGTTGCAAATTTTTTCTCCAACTGGTTTCAATTGCGAAATCATATTGCCAAATACGTTCAAACATACACTTCAACATTGATCGAATGATTCATTGATATCATTTTTCCCAATAAAAAGTTATAGAATGGTCCATCACAATAAGAACAGAAGCAGCATTATCTTTAAATGATGAAAAGTTATCCTGATATATAATTTAGGTAAAGCTTTATAATTTGTCCCGTATTTGAGAGTAGGCAGGTACCAGTCGTTTTATAGATCAGATATGATGTTTCAACAAAAAAATATCCCTATATCCCCATACAAAAAGGTCCTTCCCTTTTTATTTACAATAGTTTTCTTAATTCATAAGACGTACATTTGAATTATTTGTTTCTTTATTCAAAGGGACTCCTAGTGGTGGCTAAGGTTCCATTAATGCCTAGGTTAAAGAGCTAGAGATTGCCCGTGAAATCAAGCAATATATAAAATATAATAATAATATAAAACACACATAGTACATAAGATGCTAATACTAACCTGGCAGGTTTAATGTTGGTGTGGCAATATTACTCAATCTACCATAGCGGCAACAAAACTTTTCTTCAAAGTATGCATGACACACACCGCTGTGTTGTCATGCTACTTTGAAGTTTGTTTGTATATGTCATCAGAGTCCAACCCAATAATATCACCTCCAATAGAATGGACCCATATATTAAAGCGTAGTCTGTCTTTCTCTGGATTTGAAAATAAATGCAGAGGCATCTTCATAAGTACCTGAACAGAAATAAACACAATATGTTAATTTAAGTTATTAACTCTTATTGAAGTTACATGGTTGACTTTATCAGAGTGTGGTCCAAGGACTTCCAAAATTTACTGGTCTCAGACCAAAAGATTGGGTTGAAACCCTATCACTTTCATCTGTATAAAATTATATGGGGATCTAGTTCAATCTTTTGAATCACTATTTTAAACACTTATTCTAGTTATAAGATGATACTCTGATCAAAATAATTAGTATGGCAATCGCGTAGACAAGGGCTTTTTCAACAGAAGAGTAGACAAAATGACAGTATTGCTTAATTTTGCCTAAACTTGTTCTCGTCTGGACACTGTACGAAGCGTCCCAATCTAGTACTTATCTACTCTCCGTCGACAAACCTTTGAGTAACGCTACGCAGGCAGCTACATGCATTTTTTCTTAAGCATGTGAATTATATTTTTGTTCTCGTTTCCGTATGTCTGATGAAATGGAGAGGGGGGGTATGGGGGGAGGAGGGGTAAAATAAACTAGATTAAATGAAGAAAAGGGTGGGGCTCATGGGAGGAGGAGGAGAGTAGCGGAGAAGTGGGGTGGGGGGTTAGTAGCGGGGAAATGAGGTGGGGGGTTAGTAGCGGGGAAGTGAGGTGGGGGGGGTTAGAAGCGGGGAAGTCGTGCTCCGGCGCTCTGTGGCAGCTCCGGCGCTGCGAGATGAGCAGCCCCTCCGCCCTAGCGTACCGAGATAGTCGTAGCGGCTGAGGCTGGTCGCCGCTGGTCGTCAGAAGGCGACCAAAAAGCCGAAGCTGCGAAGGCGAGCTCAAGTGCAGGCTTCCCTACGACGCGCGGGCACTGCTCTCCCTCCTTTTTTTTTGCGCCCGAAGCAAATATGGGCAACCCTCCGGAAAGCGGGGGAGGGAGGTTGGGAATGCTCATAGCATACCACGCAGCCGGCTGCGTGGTTATGTGGTGACTTTTACCCACTAAACCCAACCTTTTAGGGACTGGCTTAACGATCTAACTAGATATCTCTAAGCCGTATACGAACGCGACCCTCCTTGACAGAAAGGAGGGCGCAAGCGGCGAAAAGCCGCTTAGAAAAACAAAAAGGATGTGTTATGTAGGCTCGGCCTGAGCCGCCAGGAGGCAGTTCAGGTCAGCCGAAAACTTGTTGGGGGGGGGGTCCGAGAGAGTTTCTCGGTCTGCGCACACTATAGCGAGTGTGGATAGGGGCTGCATAGGCAGCTGTCTCACGAATGAGATGATTTGGGTGGGACTCTGAGGCTTTGAAAAATCTCTCAGAGAGTGATTTAAGGAACTGCTGGATTGTTGGGAGCTCTAAGTCTCGATGTAGGTCGGCATTACGGACATAATAGGGCGAGTTAGTGGCCCTACGACAGAATAGATTTTGGACTATTTGAAGTTCATTTATAGCTTTGGGCTTAGCATGTGGGAAAATGGGGGCCGCGTAGGTCATGACAGGTCGTATGCAGACCTTATATAGGGTTCGCTTGTTGCGGAGGGACATTTTACTGTGTCTGCCCAACATGCTGTTGAGCCCACCCATGTAAAATCTTGCGGTGCGAGTAACCTTCTTGATATGGGGCTCGAAAGTGAGCCTTGCATCAAGAGTGACGCCTAAGTATTTGGCTTTAGTTTGCCATGGGACAGGGGTTCCTAATATCCTGATTGGCGGAGTGGTGGTGAGACGACGTCGTTTATATTCGAAGCAAACGGCGGAGCTTTTCTCCGGGTTTAGGTCGATACGCCATTTTTGGAACCAAGCTCCTAAGTCGCTTACTGAACTTTTGGATCTTGTTCCGAATCTGTGGTAGTGAGTTGCCTTTAAAGTAAAGGGCTGTGTCATCTGCAAAGAGGGCTAGTTTAACACCATTCGACGGGATAGGGATGTCGTTGGTGAATAGTATATATAGGAGGGGAGACTCTCCCTCCGCGCCTCCGAGCTCTTATATACACTCTAGGGGTAGGGCAGACAAGACCACTTGGATAGTGGGGTGCTCTAATTCGGTTTTGGGTACTTTTTGGATATTAAATAAGTAAGTAAACACTTTATTGTAGTAAGAATTAGAAAATACAGAAAGTTGCAAACAATGAAATACAAGTACTAACTGTATTTGTAAAAAAATTAAATTTAAAAAAATGCAGTTACTTGGTATCGAGTAGGTATCGATACTTTCAAAATTTTCGGAACCCTACACTAATTGAAACGTGAAGTGATTGACGTTTGACATCAATTATTTGTCAAATTTATTTTGTAATTGCGTGTTATTTGCCAATTTGTATTAAAGGTAAAAAAAATGTATCTCATGAACCGTAAGTTTCCGCAACCTAAAACTTTGCAAAACGCTTTCTTTTAGTGAGTACTATCTACAAAAAAATATGGGCATTTAAATCGATGGTCCATATTGGAAAGTTTATCCAAAACAAAAGTATTTAACAAATAAAGCGAGTCTCTATCTCAAACACAAACAGTGAACAATTTCACACAACCCAACGTAGACCTGAAGGAGAAGGACAAGGCACTCAACAAACTCGACAACAAAATGCAAAAATATCGAATTTAAACAAATAACCAACTGGAAGTATTTTAAATTGACATTTGAGGACATTTTGGACATTTTTAATTGTTCACTAAAATATTGAGAAATAAATAATTATTTAATGAAAACTATATTTTACAAAACGCACGGAAATTTTTTCTTCTTCTATATGTTCATAAAATTCTACCAAAAAAGAAATAAATTCGTACATGGTTAGACAGATTATGAGACCAATTTTAGGAGTACGCCCAACACAGTTAGGGCTCGCAAGATCAGATACGTTTCAAATTAGGTACTATAATCTTTCGCCGGTGGCGCTCCCTGTATTACTGATATAGAAGTAATCTGAGAACAATAACTAAAGTAGTACAAGGTAATTAAAACGTATATTGTTATTGACAAAAGAGTATTAACTAGTGATGTACCAGTACAAGAAATTAATGCCAATATCGATATTGGTATTTTTGTCTATGTTAAAATCCTGAAAGCGTGGATTCATATTCTCTAAGAAGTTTGCGTAATTTAAACGCATCATAAAATATTAAATTACGTCTCAAACTGTAATTCCAATATACCAACTTAATTCAATTTAAAACATTTTAGTAGTTTAGTTATATTTGCCATAAAACAAAAAAAAAAAAACCAACTAAAAAAAAAAAAAAAAAAAAAAAAAAACCTTTTTACCTTATCTGTTTTTTTAATGAATTTTTCAAACATAAATTAAGATTTATTATACTTGCAATTCAAACTTATATTATTAGTTTGGATTCATGTCCCAGGCACTGCAGCGTCCATAATAGCTTAAAATTATTTTCGCTGTATAAATCAATCGTCTTTCTTTTTATACTATTTTTCATATTTTTTTCTTTTTAAGCTAAACTCAAATTGTCGACATCTTCATCTTTATATTTTTATTTAAATTGATTACATGTTATTATAGTTATTTTCTATGTGAGTATTGTAAGAATTTTGTATAATTTAAACGTGTTTCGTAAAATATTAAATTACGCTACACCTGTAATTCCTATTCACCAACTTAAATGAATAAAGGAAAGGAAGGAAATATCTTTCTAAAATTAATTATTACAATTCTAGAGATGTGTTTATAGAAATAATGTTTAATTTAGAGAAACATATTTTTAATAGAAGAAATCTTGGAAAAACCAGACCGATGAAAAAAAAATTGATTTGTTCGATTAAAATTTTTCCGCACAATTTATTTGCATGATAGATGGCACTGAATTTTATTCCCATCTATTTTATATGGAGTTAACATTCTCCGCTATGAATAATAGTGTTCTGTGATTTCGATAGGTTCTAGGGAAAAACCAAAATCATAAGTCGAAACACTGGTTCCGTGGTAGTTCGTGAGTATTAAAAAGATAGCGCTGATTTATTCTATGCTTAAACCGTGAAAATTTTTTTCGCACGACCATATCTCGTCATTTATATCGATGCCGACTGGTATTTTCCTATTGTCTTACAAAAGCTTTAGTAGCTTTCTTTTGTTTGTCAATTTATCCATACCCTATATCTACATGACCAACATTTCTTTCGCCTTTTCATAATTTGGCCTGTCAAATGTTCATCGCATCAGAAATTAGACATCATTCAATATTTTCTAACAAACTGCCCCTCCCCCCCTTGAGTTTAAGTATTTCAAATAAAAATCAAATCTATGAAGTAAGAAACATACGCGTACGGGTTATACTTAATACTATAATAGTTATCAACTAGCAAATCTTTATTAACATACTCTTTGGTCAAGAGTCATGGGTGAGGAAGACAACAATCAAACTTTCGTCGTACATATTTATGGGTAAATTATAAAATACATTTTAAATAAAGAGATAAATATGAATTAGCATTAATGAAGTAAAAAAAAAACCAATTGAAAGATTCGATTTTGTATTAGGTTATATTTTTTTGCAAAGTTATTAGAATTATAAGCGAGGTAACAGTCCACTTGATGGTTGAGTAGCTATTGCAACCCATGGAAACCCGCAACCAATTTCATATAAATATCCCACAAACACGCTGGGCACGGGCTTCCCATTTCTGAGACTGTCATGGGCAGTTCGCCGATCACCTTCAATGCCTGTTGGCGGACTTTTGTCATCGAAATATGCTTCACGACAAAGTCCGAGATAGGTGGTAGATAAATCAGTACATAAAATTGCAATTAACAATTTCATTTGTTCCAGTGGGGATCGAACCGGGGTTGCCGGCGGACTGACAATAAAGCCGTATTCGAGCGCTTTGCCCCTGTCCCACCACTGCTCTTTTGTGTCACTCGTTTTAGATGAAATGCCTGCTATAACCTGTGATGGACAAAGCAGCGACTTTTTTAGTTTCTCTATTATAGATACCACTCTAGTTGCACCATCATTCGTACTTCTATTAAAATACATGTTCCGTCGCACTACCCCTACTGGTTTCCTCGCTCGCTAATCAGAAATTTAAAGGTAAAATACCGCATAAAAATACGTTTAAAAATACAGAAATCCTATGAGTGCATTTACATTACAAATGTAAAAGGCTAGACGCTACAAAATGACATTAGTTTATACTTTTTTATAGGATAGGGTGACAAACGAGCACACAGTCCACCTGATGGTAAGTGGTTGCTGTGGCCATAGACATCTACATCTATCCTCGATTACGAATCAAAATGCAGATGTGTTGACACCCGTGAGGAGGACCAACATGGAAGTTTCCAGTAAAAAGGGTCTCCGGTTCTCTTCACTCACCATACGAAACACAGCAGCATTAAGCTACCATTTGACGCTGGTATTCTGTAAGAGCGTGGTCCTTCCCCGGTCGAGCCGGCCGAGAACACTAATTTTAGTAATAACTGCATAAGACATTAGTAAAATTAGTGTTGTTACAGGATCATGTTGCTCTGAAAAGATTGGATGTTACGAAAGGTGCAGGACCTAACAATTTGCCTCCAATCTTACTATTTAAACTGACGGACAAACTATCACTTCCTCTATCGATTATTTTAATAGGTCTCTGCGTAGTGGCAATTTTCCTCCCCTACCTGGAAAGAAACTAGGATTGTTCTCGAACATATAAACGATGATAAAAGTAACGTCGCAAATTGCAGACCAATAAAGATTTTAGTCAGTCCCAGCTAAAGTATCTGAAACTATTATTAGTCCTCATCTATCATGGTATATTTCACAAATAATCGGGAACAGCCCGCATGGCTTTCTGAAGAGTAGGTCAACTGAAACACACTTATTTAGATAAGTGAACAACCTGATAGGCTGTTGATAAGCGTGTTCAAATGGACGCCATTTACACCGACTTCAGCAAAGCATTCAATATTGTAAACCATGACATCTTAACAAGCATTTAGATGTTTGGAATCTCGGACCCCTTGCTGAGTTGGTTTAAGTCTTACTTGTCAACACAAAGCTTAAAGTAGTGTTGCGTGAATAAGTCAACGTCATACACTAGCACCATCTAGTGTCAGGAACGAGAGCGATGGGAGCTTTGCAGAAAATGACATCACAAATCTTTCAACCGACAGCGCCTAGTCGAAACTCGAACGCTCGGTACCTTGCGCGTGTTTACTTGAACATTCTGGATATTTCTTTGCTAATTTATATAAATAGGCGCTGCAAGATGCGATCGAGGCAGTGTTGATTTGGCGAGACAAGCGAAGCTTCGGAGCGGAATAAAGTGAATTAGTGTGTTTAATTATTGGTGTTTTAAGTTTTAATTTGTGTAAAGTAAATTAAAGTGTTAATTTAGGTAATTTTATCGGCAATTTTTATTGTCACGAACCTCAAGCTCGTAACAATTGGTGTCAGAAGTGGGATTAAATCATGCCGATTTTACCTAAGGAGGAAACGGAGGGTGTCCGTACCCGAAGTCAACGCCAGCAGGAGACGGACCAACGAAGATTTGGTGGTGCAACGCCGCAGACGTCGGAGGGCCAGCCACCAGCTGCAGGCCCGTCGGTAGCTCCTACATCTGCAGCACCTGACTTAGGTGCTCTGATGGTGATGCTGGAGGAACAGGCCCGTTGGTTAAAAGAGCAGCAGGAGGTACAGGCTCGCCGACAGGAGGAACAGGCTCGCCAGCAGGCGGAACAGGCACGCCGAGTGGAAGAGCAGGTGCGGGGCGGACAAGAGGAACAGGCCCGTCGGTTGGAAGAGCAGATGCTCCTCATGAAGGACCTTCACGCTACCTTCGGGAAGGAGATAAAGGAGGTGAAGGATAGGGTTGCTCAGCATGACAACCGCCTGTCAGAAGCTGAAACCCAAATCGCGAAAGCTGAAAACCGAATCGAGGAAGCTGAAACCCGAATCGACCAAGTAAACAATTGGGTTGACAACGTAATGGCGGACATGAAGAAATCACTAGACGAACTCAAACTTGGGGATGGAACTACAGCTCCCGTAGTAGCTACAGCACCTTCGCTACGTGGATTCAAAGTGCCGCCGTTCGACGGGACTTCTTCCTGGTCGGCCTACAAAATTCAGTTCGAGGCCGAATGGTCACAATTATATCCCTTATACTGCTTTTCCGGTATCCCACAGGGATCTCATCTAGGGTTGTATCTCTTCATTAATGACATTGACAAATGATTTCGGAATTCCAACATTTACATGTTCAATGATGATCTCAAGGCCACCAAGGAAATTCGTAGTTTGAGTAATTCGACCTCCCTTCAGGAGGATCTCAATAGGTTGGGCGAATAGTGTGTATATAATGAAATGACATGTAATCACATAAAGTTTACAAGAAACAAAAGCATTTACAATACAAAGTATACTCTTAACAATGAGAAACCAGAGGAAGTAACTACATTCATGAACATGAACCTACATTCATTGGTTGGGTGTCATAATGGATCGTTAACTTAATTTTGCTAACTATATTGATCTTTTAGCTTCTAAAGCATCGCAGATACTTGTTTTTGTATTAAGAGAATCCAAAAGCTTTAAAAGAACAGTAAATAAGAAAATACTTTTCAACTCTCTTAACAGGAGTAACCTTGACTATTGTAGTATAATTTGGACATCGACTTACAAAAATCACATCGATCGTATAGAAAGGATACAAAAATTATTTGTTACATCTAGCTTTCAGCTGTAACAAAGTTCCACTGAATAAAACTAAATTTACGGATTTTATCGCCTTTATTTCACTACTTTTACTTATTTTTAATTCCCGACGATAAAATCCGTAAATTTAGTTTTATTCAATGTGTAATGTTCGCGTAAATTTAAGAAATCATTAAAGATTCACTGTCTAAAAAACTGAATTCATATAAAAAAGGCTTGTTAATTTTAAGATTTCAACCCTTTGTACTAGCAGAAAGATGCTTGACTTGGTTTTCCTGCACGAAGTAATTATTGGAAACTTAAACTGCTCTGACTTTCTATCGAAATTTGTATTTAAGATTCCAAAAATATTTCCTCGTCTAGGCATTAAGCTTAGCTATACTATTCCATACCAGTCATTGCAGCACAAACCTTAAGTCACACTACTCAATATCACATCTTTACAAGGTTTATGAGGCATATTCTACTGTGCTAAATATTAACACTAGCTCTGTATCTAAAATTAAAACGACTGCGACTGTGCTTGACATTGATATCAATAATGCTGAATGAAATCTTGTTCCTGTTGTTTTGTTTTGTTTTATCTTATACTAAATGTAACTTTATATTAGTACATGCTGTGCCAACCTATAAATTCGTAGTATTAGATTATTAGTACTGATGAATTTGATTAATTGTAGTGTCACCGTTGGTCAGCCGAATAAAATAAATTGCTACTAGGCACTACAATTATTACGAAGGGAATAAAGTGTGCAAATAATTTTTAATCAGACACTAAGTAAGTAAAATGGTAAGATGAATACTCATATCTCTAGTGTAATTATAAAATCGATGTGAATACTGTTAAATTATTTTTGTTTAAGTTGTGGAATAAAGAGTTGCAGTTACTCTAAGTGATTATTAAAAAAGTTAATGTCAAACAAGTCAAACATGAAATTTTGCGTTTTTATTTTAATTGAATTATTGCAAAAATGTGACGAATTCTACGAGTACTCCCAAATACTAAAATAATTCACGTAAAATGAATAAACCTCGCCGCCTCAGTCGTCCTAAGAAATTTTTCAAGGATGTTGAAACTAAAGTAATATATGACAAAGGAAGAAAATATGACGACTTTGACGAGAGGGTTTTTCCAAACGTTTTGACAAATCGTAGCTGCTACTTCAGTCCGGATCAGAGGGATGCAGGGCAACTTACTGATTATGTAGCCAATGATGAAGTAGGTATAAACATATATTTTAGGTCATCATAAATTAATAAAGATCACAGATCACAAAAATGTTTCAAATAAGATAGTCATTAAAGCCAAAGCACTTAATAGTTTGTGTGATATAGACATTGTTCACAGATTTAATAATATAAAAATGCTATTATAGATTTCTATAATAACAGCATTCTTAACATTCTTGCTATTTTAGAATCAAAAAATATTGCAAGAACAGAACGGTTCGTGTTGCCAGTCGAAAGATATGCAAGAAATTATAAAAGAACTGAAGAATATCATACACGATATCTTACCTAAGGGCAAACGTAATTCTAAGGATGTCTTTTATAGTCTTGAAGGTATCAAAGAAGTTAGTCTAGTAAAATTGCAGGGCAATGATAATGTGAATGAATTTGATAAGTATGCTTACGAAGGATCGCATGAGCAACAAACAAAAGGTGAGTTATATAATTTATCCTCAACCTCCGACCCGCCTGCCACATACCTCTCGAGTGAATATATAGATTTGGGGGCGTGGGAAGTAGCGAGGAATTAAGACAGAGAAGTAGTGTGGCCACAATACTCGTCATGACGCACATGACGTGCGGCATGTCGAATTATTCGTTCCGCCAATCAAGCATGGCGGTTTAGGCAAATCCTCCCAAAAGCAGAGACAGGGAGAGACCCATGTTCAGCGGCAAGATATATTTTCTAGGTGGATCTATTTTTCTACCAAGATGTCCGTTTGGTTACTAAGCAACAGTGTATCTGTGTGATGTTCCGGTTTGAAAGGTTAGCCAAGATGATTACGGAATCATGACCTTCAATGTAAAAAAAGTGTAATCACATAAAGTTTACAAGAAACAAAAGCATTTACAATACAAAGTACACTCTTAACAATGAGGAACCAGAGGAAGTAAACTACATTCATGAACACTTTTACACAACTTAATTTTGCTAACTATATTGATCTTTTAGTTTCTAAAGCATCGCAGATACTTGTTTGGATTGGATTATCTTAGTAGAAACTAAGAGAATCCAAAAGCATTAAAAGAACATTAACTAAGAAAATACTTTTCAACTCTCTTAACAGGAGTAACCTTGACTATTATAGTATAATTTGGACATCGACTTACAAAAATCACATCGATCGTATAGAAAGGATACGCAATATACAAAAATTATTTGTTAAACATCTAGCTTTCGGCTGTAACAAAGTTTCACTGTCTATAAAACTGAAATCATATTAAAAAAAAACTTGTTAATTTCAAGATGTCAACCCTTTGAACTTGCAGAAAGATGCTTGACTTGATTTTCTTGCACAAAGTAGGTACTTATTGGAAACCTAAACTGACCTGACTTTCTATCGAAATTTGTATTTAAGGTTCCAAAAATATTTCCTCGTCTAGGCATTAAGCTTAGCTACACTATTCCGTACCAGTCACTGCAGCACAAACCTTAAGTCCCCATCTCCATTGACGAGGACGACGACTGAGACGACTAATCACTACGGAGTGTTTAGTTCTCATAGATGACAACCATGGCCTGCAGTAGCCAAGGAATGATTGCTCGTTATAGTACTTTATTGTTATAAGAAATAATTGTTAATCTTGGCATGAGGAAGAAAAAAAAACTAAAAAAAGATATTTATTTAGCAGTTTCATAAAATATTTAGTAACTCAGAATCCCTAATTACAATAAATAAGGTAAAACACAGTTGTAAATGAAAAATATACAAAAAAAGTAAAGCCTTTAATAATGATTTCTTATATTTACGCGAACACTATACATTGATTAAAACTACTTTTACGGATTTTATCGCGTTTTATTTATTTTTAATACCCGACGTTTCGGGTGCTTTCCAGCACCCATGGTCACGGGGGGCTGAGGTGACTGACGTCCCGATGTCAAAGTTAACCCGGAGTACCTTCAGCTTTTTAATTATTGTCTTTGGTCCGATCTACGTAGAATGAACTAACTGTGTTTTGAAGTCTTGCAGTGGTATGCTTGGGTCTAGTTTCAATTTTATTTATTATAGGATCCCAAGCAGGTGGTAGTACCCAGCCTCCTTCTCTATTGAAATTAGGATGTTTTTTAATTTCAATAGCCTCACGTATCATGGGCACGTGAGCAAATCTTTGTTACAGAGAGCACGAGGGATCTGTGACAGCAAACACCTGGCCACCGAGCTTCAGCACGTCAAGCAGGTTCTGCACGACAAGAAGCTTCGGGTCCCGCGCCTCTGTCACAGTGACAGAGTGAAGCCGGCCACAGTCGAGCGTGTGCCTGCTGTACTACCATATGTCAGAGGTGTCACAGACAAGATTGGCTACATCTTGAAGCGAGCTTCTATTAGAACATTCTACAAGCCGCCGAAGAAGATTAGTCAGTTCTTACCATCCGTCAAGTGTCATATTTCTCTACAAGATGCAGGAGTATATAAGCTTGATTGTGATTATGGTCTCTCATAATAATAGGGCAAACAAAGAGATCAATTAGAACCCGCGTAAAAGAACACATAGCTGACGTGAAGCATCAACGTTCTGGGAAGTCTGCAGTTTGCGATCATATCCTAGATGGCCCCAAACATTACATCAGATTTGATAGACCACAAATCCTCGCGAAAGAATATCGATTCCTACCAAGGATGATACGTGAGGCTATTGAAATTAAAAAACATCCTAATTTCAATAGAGAAGGAGGCTGGGTACTACCACCTGCTTGGGATCCTATAATTAATAAAATTAAAACTAGACCCAAGCATACCACTGCAAGACTTCAAAACACAGTTAGTTCATTCTGCGTAGATCGGACCAAAGACAATAATTAAAAAGCTGAAGGTACTCCGGGTTAACTTTGACATCGGGACGTCAGTCACCTCAGTCCCCCGTGACCATGGGTGCTGTAAAGCACCCGAAACGTCGGGTATTAAAAATAAATTAAACGCGATAAAATCCGTAAAAGTAGTTTTAATCAATGTAAAGCCTTAAATTTAAATAATTAAGAAATCTGTAAAATAAACTACTAACAGAAACCTGTTAATGGTAGAATACTCCAAATAGGATCGCCACTCAGGATGGTCCTGATTTTCAGTGGCAATCTAACTCCCCTGCCACACTCGTCGAGTGGCATGTGAAGTAGCGGGGAAGAGGCAGACGTAGTGTGTCCACATTCGCACGAACGCAGTTCGAATCGAGCGCTCGTTACGGAAGCATCGTTCTATTGCGATTAATAAATGTCTTCCACCATCTCCGTTGACGTGGACGACGACCTGTATTTCTTTTTTATGACGTTAATATAATTAGCTATACTAGCGCGCATGCTGCCACAGTTCCAAGTACCATTGTGTTGCAAACGCGATTGGTGCGAGTGCGGAGCGTCGCGATTAATTGCGTGTGTAAAACAGTGTGGTAACAATGAGGGTAACATCGTGGAAGCGCGAGGAGCAGGGCGACGAGCAGCGCGAAGAGCATAGTGTGGCTGAGCCATATGAAATTTTACTACAATGGCTACGATTCACAAGCAAACAAGGGATCGCGGTGGTCAACTGATGGTTTGACACATTTAGACGGCTCTCTGACGTTGGTCTGAACTTTTCTCTTCTGTTTACTGGACGAAAATGCGTCTTAGTAGGGAGTTAATCCCTACAACGTAGAGAATAATACCGCCAATTTTGAAATTGAATTTTATTACGTGGTAGAGCCATGCTGCAACTATATTTGAAACAGAAACTTTTTATTACATATATATTTGATTATAAATAATACTAGTAATTTTTTCATTTACCACTGGTTCGCAAAAAAAACCTCTTGTCCTGGGAAGAAACAGCAAGATACCCAGCGGGATTATATTTTTTTTAAATAATTGCTTACAATCATGTACTCGTATGTTACAATTAACAATACAAAACAAATTAGAAATAGCTTGGCAACGATCACCCTTCCCAGGGGTTATTATCATCCATAAATACCTTAATATTATAATAACCCTTTTATATATAAACTTAGTTTAATAAAGTTTTTTAACTTTTTGTATATCAAATTTTGTATACTTTCTGGGATTTTGTTGCAAAAGCGTATAAATCGCCCCAAGAATGAATTACTGACTCGGTGGAGTCGAGTAACTGGTACTACTAGCTAATATCACTTATTTTTGCGTTGATAGTATAATTATGGCAGGAATGGGTCGGCTCGACCGGGGAAGAACCATGCTCTCACAGAATACAAACGTAGAATAGCAACTTAACGTTGTCGTGTTTCGTATTGTGAGTGTAGAGAACCGGAGAAGCTTTTTACTGGAAACGAGGCTTTCCATCTTAGTCCTCACGGGTGACAACGCATGTGCATTTTAATTAGTAACCGAAGATAAATGTAGATGTCTATGAGCCACAGCAAACACCATCATGTGGACTGTGTGCTCGTTTATTACCCTTATCCTATAAAAAATGAGCATAGGAATCACGAGATCGTATCTAAAGTATCTCTACCATTGACACTTCCCCGTCGCTGGTTTATGTATTTTTCATTTGGCATATTATATAAGATAGAAGTAGGCAAGTTTGTCTACCAAATTGGCGGCCTGCTGAATGGGGCCAAAATTAAGAGGCGAGAGGTGTGTCAGGATCGTGCCAAATGGAAGGGTGCAGTCTCTGCCTACCCCTCTGGGTGACAGGCGTGAGTGCTTATGTATGTACGTATAGTAGTAGGGTAATACCTAAATATAAACAGATCTATAAATGAAGTAAAAATTTAGTTTCTTTCCATGTTTTAGGGCAATCTAAGGACTATCAAAAAAAAGTTTACATTTCTGATGAACCACACATTAAAGTCATCGCTGAAAAATTTTCTCGATACAAAAACAACAACGTTGAATTAAGAAAATTAAAAGAACGCGTAGTTTGCATTGAATACGATGTTTATATCCAAGGCGAAGAATCGAACTCCGAGCCGTTTCAGAAATTAAGAGCATACTTTTCTGTTAAACCGGTTTCTGAAAATGAAGATGGTATGTTGTGTTACTTGTTTTTACGATAAACAACTGAACTTAAAAAATCTATCGAGGAGGCCTATATTCATTAGTGGGCTTTTGATAGGCTATAATATTGATGATGATGAAATACATGCAATATAATAAAACCGTGTGGTAGCGGCGTAACATAATCAAAATATGCTGTTGTAAGAGACGACTGAACTGGCTCGAACCGGGGTGGTACCTCGACCTCACAGAATACCAGCGTGAAGTAAAAATTTACTTTGGCGTTTCGCTTAGTAAGTGCAGGTGGCCGGAGGCCCAATCCCCCCTCCCTTAACATGGTAGCGGAATAAATAAAAAATACTCCAGGGTACCAGCACCCCTGATGACGTAGAATCCCTCGCTGAGCATCCAAGAACAAATTATCCTATTCGTATTCGGGGCAAGCGGAGCAACAACACCAAGGCGAATCCTACCACACTTTCCGTGAATTCTTGCAACTTCAAGGGATTTCGTCCAAACTTAACGCTGTCTAGTACCATCCCTGCGCCTACGGGTGCCTATTAGGTCCCATAGCGGTAATGCCGAAACAGACCGACTCATCGACCACGTCCAAATGACTACAGATTCCGTGCTACAGCAGATTCCATATTCCCATTTTTATAGGATAGGGTGACAAATGAGCACACAGTCCACCTGATGGTAAGTGGTTGCTGTGGCCCATAGACATCTACATCTATCCTCGATTACGAATCAAAATGCAGATGCGTTATCACCAATGAGAACTAAGATGGAATGCCTCGCTTCCAGTAAAAAGGGTCTCCGGTTCTCTACACTCACCATACAAAACACCGCAGCGTTAGGCTACTAATTAACGCTGGTATTCTTGAGAGCGTGGCCCTTCCCCGGTCGAGCCGAACCATTCCTGCTACAACTATACTACTAATATAACTGCAGCATGGCTCTACCACGTAAAACCATACCCTGAACCATACCATATCCGCAGAGATCGTGATCCTTGGCGATTATAACGCCCACCATGCCGAATGGCTCAGTTCACGTTTAGCCGATCATGCGGGGAGATCTGTTTATGACTTTGCCTTGGCATATGGTCTGACACAATTGGTTACTTCGCCTACGCGGATCCCAGATGTGGAAGATCATACACCTTCCCTGTTGGACCTTCTGCTGACGTCTCATCCGAACGGATATCAGGTTTCCGTCAAAGCCCCTCTAGGCTCGTCAGATCATTGTCTTGTCAGGAATGTGTTGCCAGTTGCCAGAAACGCGGTTGCATTCTGCAGGCTACCGCCGTGTTTGGCACTAAAGGTCGGCCGATTGGGATAGGATGCGGTCTTTTTTTGCATCCTACCCTTGGAGGCGGGTTTGCTTCTCGCCGGACGATCCCAGCGTTGTTGCTGATGTGGTACTTCAGGGTATGGAACTATTTATTATATAGTGGTGCCCATCGGAGGCAGATGCAAGCAATGGTTTGGTCGCTCCTGTAAAATAGCATCACGCTATAAGCAGGAGTGCGCTACCGGGCCTGGGCTGACGCATCAACGTCTCGGGATGTAAACTCCAGCGCTCTTAAAAAGAGTAATTGCCAAGTCAAGGTCTGAGCACATCGGCAGAATTGGCGATAAGCTAGTTCGCTTTTCTTCGAGAACCCGTGCATTCTGGTCTCTCGCCAAGGCTGTCCAAGGGAATATCTGTCAGTCATCTCTTCCATCTGTACATAGAGGACGACTCACTGACTCATGCCGCAAAGGAGAAAACCGATCTGTTAGGCTCTCTGCGTTCAATTCAACGCTCGATGACGGGGGGCACACACCGCCGACCATCCCGCGGTGTGAATGCTTCATGCCGGACGTGCGGTTTATACAGCGCTCCGTTCGCAAAGCACTCCTCTCCTTGGACGTCAGCAAGTCGAGTGGGCCTTATAGAGTTCCTCCCATTGTGTTGAAGACGTGTGCTCCGGAGTTGGCACCGGTTTTAACGCGTATTTTCCAGTACTCCTACTCTCAAGGCGTAGTCCCAAATTCATGGAAGACAGCTTTCGTCCATCTCATTCCTAAAAAAGGCAACCGCTCAGACCCGTTAACTACGGACCTATCGCCATCACCTTCTTGTTCTACAAAATAATGGAGTCCATTATAAACTGCCAGCTCGTGAGGTACCTTGAGGATCACCAGCTGATTAGTGACCACCAATACGGTTTTCGTCGTGGTCAATCAGCTGGTGATCTTCTGGTCTAATTGACTTATAGATGGGCGGAGGCAGTAGAGTCCAAGGCATTGATCATTAGTTTGAACATAACGAAGGCCTTTAGATCGGGTCTGGTACAAAGCGCTTTTTTCGAAGCTACCTTCATATGGGCTTCCCGAGAAATTGTGCGTCAGTGCGAAAAAGAGGTCGTGGTAGACGGTGCATGTTCTGATTACAAGCCTATTAACGCTGGTGTTCCACAAGGCTGTGTGCTATCACCAACACTTTTTCTTCTTCATACCAATGATACGTTGCAAACTGGTGACATTCATTGCTATGACAGACAGATTCAGTGCTATGACGACAGCACTGTTGATGCCTTATACAACCGGCCGTGCCAATATTTCTCATAAAAACGTCGCCGAGTACCGGTACAAACATGTGTCTGAAGTCGAGTTTTTGCTGAACAAAGTCTCGGATTGAGGGTGACTAAATCTAGTTCTGTTCAATCCCCAGAAGACACAAGTTTGCGCGTTTACCGCTAAAAAGAACCCCTTTGTCGTATCTCCTCAGTTTCAAGGCGAAGTGCCTTGCTGCCTCAGCTGGCATCGGAATCCTCGGCGTCGATATTTCGAATTGTGTGCAGTTTCGTGGTCACTTGGAGGGGAAGGCCAAATAGACCTCTAAAAAAGCCTGGCGTGCGCAACAGAGCGAGACAGTATTTCATGCCGGCACATTTACTGCAACCTTACAAAGCACACGTTCGGCCTCACATGGAATACTGTTCTGATCTCTGGGCCGGGCACCCCAGTGCCAGCTCCTTTCACTTGACCGCATCCAGCGTAGAGCGGTTCGAATCGTCGATAACTGAGTTCTTTCTTATCGGCTTGATTCACTGACGCAGCGTAGGGACGTTGCATCCTTTTGCATTTTCTATCGCATCTGTGTTGTAAGGAATTGTTCGGATTAATCCCAGCCGCCAAATTTTATGAAAGTACATCGCGTCAAAACTCAAGATACCATCCTCACCATCTGGATGCTTGGCGGTCCACCACTGCGCTTTTTACTAGTTTTCTTCCTTGTACAACTTTTCTGTGGAATTGCTTACCACCGGCGATTTTCCCGGACCGATACGACTTGGGACCTTTAAGAAAATAGCTTACTCAGTTTTAAAGGGGCGGCAACGCACCTGCAATTCCCCTGGTGTTGCGGTCATGGGAGGCGGTAGTCACTTACCATCAGGTGAGCCGCATGCTCACTAAATGCTTCAATAAAAAAATTACAGTCTTTAAAACTCCACTACTAAAAACAGGCCTCCTCCATAGATTAATCTCCCTACGATTTTGTCAGTTTCGCGCTTGGCAACCGCAGTTTTCGATTATTTAGAGTTGTTATCAGGAAGATGCTGTCGCCTATACATGATTTCAAATTCCTCTGCTGCCCCCTACGGCACCCACGGGATTATATAATGTGGTAGTGGACTAACGCCGCCACTATACGTCTAATAATGTATAATACCAAACTACGTATTTACTCGATTGGGGACTTTTTGCAAGGCCACAGTCGTATAACCAAACAAAAAATAAATCATGCGGCTAGTTATGTAAAATACCTGCTAATCGCAATAGCAATAAAAGTTTATAGACATTCGTAATATTTGTATGAACTTTATATCGTCATCAAAACAGAAGTTTGTTGTCATTATAAAAATTATATCATCTCCGATTCGATTATTGGTTTTTAGACACGATTCCGAAAATTCCATCTGCTGCTAAACGACACTGTGATATAGCTGATGAAGATTTTAAAAACGTTTGTGAAGGAATCGAAATGATCGACGCCAACATACCAGAAAATAAATCATATCTCGAAGGCCTTAAAAATGTTCTCAAACGTCAACAAACTATTAAAATTAAAAAGAACAAGGCTTTTAATCCCATGTATTTGTATCAAATGGCCAAAAGGGATAATCTCCTTTCAATCGACTATTCGTGTACGGATTTTTTCTCGAAGGCCGAATTGGATGAAATAAAAGATTTGATTATGAAGAAAACCACTTCCAGTGCACATGGCATAAGTAGAAGAAAATTGAGACCAGAAAAAGATGACACTAAGATAAAAGAAGGAAATGAAGAAGTAAAGAAAACTATAATCGAAGATCTCTTTAGAGACATTCAGCTTTAAAGAAAAAAAAATGTTTTCAATAGCCGTTTTTTATTTAACAATCTTTAACATTTTAATAAATGTGGATCGAACTTTATACAAAAAGTCAGTTCATGTTTCAAACACCTGTTATTTTCCATTTTGCGTTTTGTTATGTACCATTTCTGGATTAAGCGCCGGGTCCAGTCCAAGTTTCTTCATTTCTACTGCCATCTCAAATAAGTAATCGTAGCATTCGGTCCTAGAAGTTAAAATATGTAACTTATGTTTGCACAGAAAAATCAAAGGCAAACCTTAAGAAAGAGTATCCATCAACGTATTTTGTCCCATGGGTTATAAGTGACTATAGGCAGTGAAAAGGTTTGATTTTCCGACAAATGGCTGTCTTATCTTTCTATCATTATCGACGATACTAAAGGCTAATTTAAAAAAGAAATCAGAACAAGGACAACAACATGGCAAGAAACATGATAGACAATGATTAGACAATTGGTAGAGCCATGCTGCAGTTATATTAGTAGTATAGTTGCAGCACAAATGGATCGACCCGGGGAAGGACCACATTCTCACAGAATACCAGCGTGAAATAGTAGCTGAATGCTGCTGTGTTTCGTATTGTAAGTGTAGAGAACCAAGACCCTTTTTACTGGAAATGGGGCATTCTATCTTAGTCCTCATGGGTGACACACAACGCATCTGCATTTTGATTCCTAATCAAGGATAGATATAGATGTCTCTGGGCCACAGCATCCACTTATCATCTGGTGGACTGTGTGCTCATTTGTCACCCTATCCTATAAAAAAAGAAGATCAAAAGACAATATTTTTCATCTTTATCACACTGTTACAGACCACAGTTGGACACGGACCTTTCCCAATGTACGGAAGATTAGTCATAATCATTCTACTTGGCAAATGGATTGGTAGTCGCAGTAGCAGACATCTCGCACTCTTGACGCTGCTGCCCGTCGCCGGATTGAGTTTTTTTTTATAGTGCGACAAAACGAGCACACAGTCCACCTGATGGTAAGTGGCCTGTGGCCCATAGACATTCACATTTATCTTCAACTAAAGATCAAAATGATGTGTTACACCTGAGGACTAAGATGGAATGTCTCGAAAAAAGGTTACCGGTTCTCTACACTCACCATACAAAACACAGCAGCATTATGCTGCTATTTTACGCTGAAATTCTATGAGGGCGTGGTCCTGCCTCGGTCGAGCCGACCCATTCATGCTACAAATACCTCGGGAGGTTTTTCTAGCCTTTCCCATAGACGGCTCTTACGACACACTCACTCGATGAAATGGGGTTAATGGATTTTTCCACGCTAAGGCAACTTACCTATATCTGTTTTTAAGAAAAAGATTTTAATAAATCTACAAATTGCACTAAAATTGTAATATCAAATGCTTGTGAAAATTCCTAAGATGTTGAGCGATTTCATGGAAAACAGTTGTCTAATAACTGATAAACAAGGCTTCAGAGGTTTCTTATACATTTCAAAATGGGACAAGTAGATGACCTACCCACGCGGATTCACAAAGCTGCTATACTATAAGGATAAAAAAACTACAAAATAGGTTTATAGAGTTCAACCTTTTAAAGGCCATTTTGCGATAGTTTTTTTTTTTAGAATAAGGGTGACAAACGAGCACACAGCCCACTTGATGGTAAGTGGATGCTGTGGCCTATAGACATCTAAATCTATCCTCGATTAAGAATCAAAACGTAGATGCGTAGTCACCACTGAGGATTAAGATGCAATTACTCGTTTCCAGTAAAAAATAGTCTCTGGATCTCTACACTCATCATACGAAACACGCGCACCACGGGCGAGGGGAACAGCTGCACGAGCGCCAAGGCGGCCGCGCCCACACCCACCACGCTGCACACCGCCAGCACCGTGCGCGTCCATAAGTTGCTATTTTACACTGGTATTCCGTGAGAGCGTGGTCCTTCCCCGGTCGAGCTAACCCAATATCTATTAAAATCTATTAAATTACACTGCTGAACATAGACCTCCTTCATAGTTGGCACACTTGGCAGATGGGTTGGCAACTGCAGTTTATTTTAAGTTCTTATCAGGACAATGCTGCTGCCCGTCTCCTGTTTCAGTTTCCCCTGTGGCCGAGCCGTTATGGGGTGGTAGATATTCTTATACCGCCATTACACAATCTATACATACAGTACCTTTACAGGAGAATAAATATAAGTAAAATACTCACATAGTTTTTGCTTGCTGCCATGTATCGCCCCACACATACACTCCGTGTCTACGGACCAGTACTGCACTTGTGCCAGGATATTTTCTTATAGCTTCACCAAGGCTACCCGCTAGATCTTTCTCGAATGGCGTGTTTTCAATAATAGGAACGACTAATTTCTCATCGTATCGCAAGTAGCGCCCCAGTTGGGCATCTTTTACACCCTGCAAATGATTAGTAAAACATTAGCAGCCTTACTGATAAAAATCTATGTTAATTTAAGAAATTTGATTTAAGTCCTTTCTATTTTTTCACTAAATAACAAAAGAAGGAGACAAGTATATAGATAATTAATACTTAATTTAATTCAGCTATAGTCAACGATTCTAAGTAAGTCTATCAATCCTTCAATAAAGCCAATTTTTTTGGATTCTTTCACATTTCATAAAAAAAAAAAAACTATCATCCCGTCTCCTCTTGCCGATGCCAAAGAGTTGTACTATAGGAAAAGTCAGTATGATCACATGGTTTTATTGCCATATATCAGAATAGATGTCGTTATAACTTTTCGCATCCTTGAAGCAGCTCCCTATCGCCGTTTTGGGTATTTTATCTGGCTTATACTAGGTGCTATCGTTAAAAATCAAAAACCGAGAGATTATCTTTTTATTAAATTGAAGTGATAAACTAACTTATAGTTCACCTGATGGTAAATGGCTACTGCAGCTCATGAACAACAACGAAAGCTACAGACGCGTTATTACCTCTGAGGAATAATGTGTAATACCTCACAGTCCTGTAACTATACTGACTCTCTATTAAAGTTCTTCAAAAGGACTATAAATCAATAGCACGCTACATACTACATATAAACTATAAATTTCTAGCGCGCTATTAAATATGCTATGTTATAGCGCGCTATTTATAAGAAAGTGTATAGAGACGCCGGCAAGCGCGTTAAGTTTAGCAGCACGCTATATCTCGGAGCACGCTACATTACGTGTCGTTCATTGAATAGACCGCGTGCTATTTATTATAAGAACATTATTTCGTAATAGGTCGCATTTTATATTAAAATAAAATAAATCGGTAAAGAGAAATCAATGAACGCTCTTTCAAACTTTTCAGGCTTATGACTTTCTATAATCCTAAAAATATTTTTAAGGCATATACTTTTTAAAACAAAATAAAATTAGTAATTTTTATTATAGTTTATGTAAACGTTATTTTAACCTTAATATAAATTATAAATCAATTAAAGGGGTATTTAAAAGTTTATTGATTGTATTTACAAAAATCAACTATTTACAAACACTATTATATTTTTCACTTTTGTATTTATATTTTATTTACATTTAAAAACATTAGTTAGGCTTCTTTTGTAGCAGACAACTGTGTCCTTTGATCACATGTAAATATACAGTATACACTAACTAAACAACGTCTAACAATAAATAGTTCGCGCGCGATGAATAGCGTGCTGCTAGATTAAATTTGCATCACACGTCTACTCCCAACAGCGCTGCTGCTAGAACTAATTGCCACTCGATATGAATAGCGCCAAAGCGTCATAGCGCCATGGCGACTACTTACATAGCACGCGCTATGCGTTATGGAGAGATAGCGCGCTATAACATGGCGCTATGCGCTATATTAACCACCATTACTCTCTATAGCCTGCAGACCGGAACAAAACAGTTCAAACACTGCTGTTTGATAGCAGAAATATATAAAATGAGGCAGATAATTTTATATGTGGTAGAGCTATGCTGCAGCTATGTTATGTTTGTAGCATGAATGGGTCGGCTCGACCGGGGAAGGACGCTCTCCCAGAATATCAGCGTAAAATAGCAGCTTAATACTGCTGCTTCATATGGTAATTCTTAATCGAGGATAAATGTCTATTTGCCACAGCATCCACTCACCATTAGGTGGACAGTGTGTTCGTTTGTTACTATTATTCTATATGGACTTCTAGGCAAAAAGGGGTCCCACCGCCTTGTTCCCTTTCCTAGCATTTCCTTTAGTCGTCTCTAACAATATCAATGGGACAAAACGGGTGGTGGATTCTCTTATGATGCTACAAAACGGCGGCTTTCATTCTTACCTTGATCATCTCCTGATGTGTGATTACAAACTCCTTGTCATACAATAGCGTGCAACGAACTGCGTGCGGCGAATGTGTATGTATGACAGCGCCGGCGTTGCGTTCCCGATACGCTAACATAAATAGAGGTGTGCATTGACTCTTCTTGAGCCTAAAATAAGAAAATTGAATCAGGTCTTTGGGATCTCAGGTCTTCAATAAAATCCAAGTGACAGTCCACATTTGTTCCATTGCTGAACACAAGTCACCTTCCACCCTGAGAGGGTTTGAGGGCAAGGAAGGGTTCAGATTAAATACATTATTGGTTATCGGATTAGTCTGAAATTCAATCTGTAGGTTTAAGACTTTTCTATCCCCTTATTGATATTAAGATAAAATATTGATACTGACAGATTAATTTTTAGTAAAATTAAAAAAAAATTTGAAATAATACAACAGTAAAACTTCTGTGTTAGTAATCTATAAAATAAATAATTATACATATATTATTAGACCAATTTTGTAATGTCAACGTCTAAAGTGCTAAAAGGCGAACACTAACTCATTAGACAGTTAAATGAATTTTCTTAATAACATGATTTGGCGGAGTAAAAGAATTCACTATCTCATATTTTCCCGTGGGTGTAGTAAGAGATGACAGAGCCAACAACTCAAATGCTAACCTCACCTACAAGCGGTGACGGTACTCTGCTGATAGATGAACAAGGCTTTTGCGAGTGATTGGATGGCAAAAATCGAATATCCATCCATCTATCCCTTACAGCCTATGAAAGTCTGCTGCTGAACATAGGTCTCTCCCATAGATTGCCTCATAGGGGGGATTTTGCTTCATAGGGTTGATCCAATATCAATTATTATACGTGGTAGAGCCATGCTGCAGCTATATTATGGTTGTAGCACGAATAGTTCGGCTCGACCAGGGAAGCAACCTTTATGCCGCTGTGTTTTGAATGGTGAGTGTAGAGCTGGAGACCCTTTTTACAGGAAATGAGGCATGCCATCTTAGTTCTTAGGTGGCAATGCATCTGCATTTTGATTTCTAATCGATTTATGAGCCACAGGAACCACTTAACATCAGGTAGACTGTGTGCTCATGTGTCACCCTTATTCCATATTTTAAAAAAACTATGGAACTAAATTTCAAGATAGGCAGGTAATGGGGAGCATTATCAGAGTGAGGGTCTGCTTTTAGTCTGCCTTTTACCAATGTTAACAAAATTTTTCATTCTTGCTTACATCAAGCTGTAGATTATTAGAAAGCCAGTTGATATGTGAAGCGTGCAGTAAGAATATAGTAACACAGCCTTACTTTTTTTCTGGTGGAGGTAGTTCTAAATCTTCGTCATGAATAGTCTGCACAAATAAATCATCAGGTTTCATTCTCTCTTTCTGAACTCCAGATGGTGCAATGTAGATTTTTTCTCTGGAACAAAATAATAAAACTAAGTGATATTTTACACAAAATATGTTTTTTACTAATTTATTTCTGGTAATATAATAGCCACCATCACCATCATCATTACACCCCTTCACAAGTCCATTGCTGAATATAGGCCTCCTCAAGGAATGCCACACAGAAGCGCAATCCTGAGCCACATGCATAAATATAGCATATCAACGTAATGTACATAGTTCAGTGTAGTTATTATGTTATAAAACATAATAATTACACTGAAATAATAACATTCTAAAACATTTGGGAAAACTATAAACATCTGGTACTTGCATACATGGGCGGGAGGGGGAATGGCTGGATTTAGGGGAATCCCCCGTACCCTTCCCCTTAGCAGAAATGAATATTTTATGAGTAATGATTTTGTTTTGACAAATCATAACATCACTTTTTACACAGAATATTGAACCATAGTTACTTCTGCAACAGCTGCAGCGCTGCGGGAAGTGCAGCCCCTTCGCCCTTGGGTAGAAAATCGCCCTCGCCTCTACCTCTGCACCTATGGCTTTACAAAAACACTAGGGGTAGGGCAGACAAAACTTCATGAAGTCGGGGTTCAGTTTTAGACCAAATTCGATGAATCTTATCTATAAAACCAGGTTGCCCTAAGCTCTGCTATGATAGTGGTAAATGAAACAAGGTTATTTGAATTGTTATAATTTTGTTTTCTGAAAAATTTCTTGAAAGCTCTCTATTGTAATTAAATTTTGTTGTAATATGAGTGCTGTTTTCAGCCACAAATGGATCTGGGTCTGAGTGATTAACTTTTTTATGGGTGTATCAGTGTTAAAAAAATACAAATTCACATATTTGCATTTAGCTATAAGCAATTTTTAGAGGAATTCATTTTTATCGTAATTAATTCAAAACACATTTCTGTGTGTGTGTGTGTGTGTGTGTGTGTGTGTATATAGCTATAGTCAACTCAAATCTTTTTTACTCCAGGGTTTAGTGAAATGTAGTTTAAAATGAAAAAATTATGATTAATAGAGGTCTCGATTGCAAAATATTGGTCAAAAATAGTTTTGACTAAGACTGTCAATTAAAAATAACTTTTGATAAAAACATTCGCTGCCAATCAATTTTAAAGCGAACTAGTTTTTCTAACTAAACTAGTGACTACAGCTGCATGGAGCCTGCTTCAAACAAAAAGGGCCACAGATGTTTTGTCACTTTTATGGAATAAGACGAAATACCTCTTCTTGGCCATTAAGGCCATTAGAGCAATATATGATTTAAATCCTAAAGAGTTGTTCAGACAAAAATTTAAGGAAATTAATATATTAACTTTGACCTCTCAATACATTTATGAAAATGTAATGTACATACACAAAAATAAAAGAAGTTTTGCAAAGATAAATGATATTCATTCTATAAATACGAGGAACAGACACAAACTACTAGTACCAGTTACTCAACTCCACCGAGTCAGTAATTCATTCTTAGAACGATGTACGCTTTTACAACAAAATCCCAGAAAATATACGAAATTTGACATACACAAAACTTTATTTAACTAAGTGTGTATAAAAACAGTTATTATAATATTAAGGAACTTATGGATGATAGACCCTGGGAAGGGTGATCGCTACCAAGCTATTTCTAATTTGTTTTGTGTTGTTAATAGTAACATACATGATTATAAGCTGTTATTTTTTTTAAATAATTCCACTGGGTTTCTTGGTGGTTCTTCCCAGGACATGCTTTTTTTGCAAACAGTAATAAATGGGAAAAAAGTGACTTTTAATAAGTATTACTAATAGTCCATATTGAATAAAAAAGTTTCTATTTCTGTGTCACAGCATGTAAATATACTGGCTCTGTATACCCGTTAGAATCAGAACACAGCAGGGCAAGCACTGCCAATTTTTATTTCAGCTTACTAAAGATCCACAAATATGCTATGCTATGTAACAGGCCAGAATAATAAAATTATTATATTACTACTCTTAACTTTGATGTTAACAAACAATATAAAAATATGTTCAAAGCTAAGCTCATCATCATTATTACAAACTATTACAAGTTCACTACTGGATTTGGGCCTCCACCTAAACAATGCCACAAAGCATGATCCTGAGCCACCTTCATCTATCAATTTTCTGTATCTTTTATGAAGTTGTCACTATATCTGTATTTTGCCTACTAGTATGACTCTTATCTGGTTGAGCCACGCTGCAGGTATATTATGGATGTAGCATGAAAGGGTCAGCTCGACCGGGGAAGGACCACACTCTCACAGAATACGGGCATAAAATAGCAGCTTGATGCTGCTGTGTTTTGTATGGTGAGTGTAGAGAATTGGAGACCAGTTTTACTGGAATCAAGGTTAATTGTAGATGTCTATGGGCCAAAGGATCCACTTACCATCAGGTGGACTAAGTGCTTGTTTGTTACTCTAAATCTATATCAAAAAAAAACTTTGTGAACCTTTTTTAGCCTAACATATACAACACAGTTAAATAATATAAGCGACGATAGCCTAATGGCCGGAGCGCGTACGGCAAACTCAAAAAGGTTGTGGGTTTGAATCCGCCATTCGACTACTGGCGTGAACCACTTGTAACACAAGCAATTTAAGCTTATCACGATTGGTTAAGGGGAATATTAGTAATGTTTATAGCATTGTTAATATTCTTTTTAAAAAAATAGTTAAATAGAGACTACTTAAATTAAAGAAAGATCTCACAATATTTTAATCACTAATAAAAAATAATTTGTATAATAGCATACGAAGGCACTAAAGTATTACATATCAAGTATGTCAAGAATAAATTTAAGAAAATATATAAGAAAACCCACCCTTCTTTTATAGATATCCCACCACCTGTTCCTGTGACCCATCCCAAATGGTAGAATTGTTTACAGAGTTCTGGTATAAGATTTCTAGGATGTTCCTGAAAATAATATAAGTTTTCTTGTAATAGTATTGTCATAAAACATAATTTATATTATGTTAAAAGTTGCCAACCTGCTTGCCAAGCATGGCTACTATGGCAAATATCTCCCCCATGATACAATTTATGGCAGACGCCCATGTTCAGCAGTGGATTTTGAGAGGCTGTAACTGAACGGTAAGAAGCAACTTGTGAGATAAGTTTAGTTAAAATTACTAAAACCATAGAAGAAACAAAATGATAATATATACTTTAGAGCAATATACTTTAGTTTTATGTAGCGGCGGTGTTTAAGAATCCGCTATACAATAATATATTCCCATGAGTGTCGTAAGAGGCGATAGCGGGTATTGAAGCAGATGACTAGCAGCATCTTCCAGATGGCAATTCAAAACAATAAGAAACTGCCGTCAGCAAAACAGCCTGTCAAGCATTCCAAGTGTTCCAAATTATGACACTATAAGGCAATTTTTATCTTTAGTCTTTTGATAGGCTGAAATGATTGAACGAAAAATATTTTACTAATCTAACTTATTTAAAATACTGGTTTTCAGCTACAAAGCGCTATATTACCTACCGCACTGATTTCGGCTTGAGCCATCATTTTAGTCGGTATTAGATGGTTTCTATTGTAATGGAAGGACGTAGAACATTTTCTTATCACAATGTTATTCTTAATGTACGTCTTCTTTATTTACGTTCTTTTATCAATATAATTTACTATTAGGGGTCAAATAACGCAATAGGTGAACAATCTTACTTTGTCTTACAAGTTATAGTTTATTTTCAAATCATTTCAAATTATACTATTTATATTTGTTTCGTGACCATAGATAAATAAATATGTAGCAAGTTCGTGACTGATGTTTGACGTAAATAACTTTTTTTATTAACTGGCTTTACGACTCTGGGTTCTAGCCCTTCTGAGCCTATCATTTCTTTCTGAATCTTCATTTTAATATTTTTTCTTCAAAATATGCTGATTGAAATTGATGAAAATTTCCCAAGGGTTTCGCAATATGACGCACATTGCGAAATCCTTGGGAAATTTTGACGACAGCTCAACCCAGCGGATAGTTGATGACGACAGCCACTCAAGTTCATAAGGCGCCCAAGCGATCAAAATAACTTGAGGTTTATATCGACATCAAAGCACTTGTTTCGACGTTTTTACTAATATTTCACACGCGCGGACGCTTAATTCACAAAATCGCATCACTTTTACGAATCAAAATTCACTTAAAACCATTATTCAAGCGACAAAACAGGAGCATCCGTCTACGGCCAAGTTCGCGCCAAAACTCCACGTAAATAATTACAATATAAACCGATACTGAAAAATAATGAACTGAGTAACACACGCGCGTGCTCACAGGTTTTGTATGAAAATGTTCCCAATGTCCGCTCTATAGTATATGTATATTTAAATCTCTTTGTGTATAACCTTCTGAAGCACCGCTGGATGCCCTCGTGTGAGACGCGTGGTTCTGTGTGCTAGGATACTATAAATTCCATAGCATTTGATATTGAGGGCTTAATAACGTGGTTCATCACGTTGTAGAGAAGGAAGGGAATCTCGTGACTAAGTAATAGCTGCGCGGATCAATAGATATCTGCGGGAAAAAGGTGTACTTGTCGCGGTCAATCAGTGGATGAGTGACCGTTTTCTTAAAATTCATATAATATACATATAACATATATTTAAAAAAATAAAGAGTGCATATGTATCCTCAGATACTTAGTGCACTTTAATATCTCCTGCGTATTTGGCAGCTAAAATTATAATAAGTTTATTAATACTTTATATTGTTACGCGCTCAACGTCATACACTAGCGCCATCTAGTGTCAGGAACGAGAGCGAGGGGAGCTTTGCAGAAAATGACATCACAAATCTTTACCGACAGCGCCATCCGAAGAACTAAGTTTCTAGAAAATCTACACTCGAACACTCGTCGCTTTGCGCGCATTTACTTGAATATTCCGGATGCTTCATTGCTAATTTGTATATATAGGCGCTGCAAGATGCGATCGGGGCAGTGTTGATTTGGCGAGACAAGCGAAGCTTCGGAGCGGAATAAAGTGAATTAGTGTGTTTAATTATTAGTGTTTTAAGTTTTAATTTGTGTAAAGTAAATTAAAGTGTTAATTTAGGTAATTTTATCGGCAATTTTTATTGTCACGAACCTCAAGCTCGTAACAATATGTACAGATACAGATGATAGATAGAGTAGCTTAGACAGAGCAATCTTATTTAACTGATTCCTACGAGTTTCCCATCTTAAATTTTTATTTTTATTTTAAAATTCATATTTAATCGACATGTTAAAATATATTACTTCTATAATGTATTTAATTGTTAATTATTATATTTTTGTATTTATTAAAAGTAATAATTAAAATATGAAAAAAGCGGCCTTAACTTAACTTTTTATATTTTAATAAATAATTTATTACTTTGCAACCTTCCGCTACCCAATCACAATGATGTGTCTTACCTGGATTTAAGAGCACCTCCTGCCCTCAGTAACTCGGTCACCACTAGTCCCAGCACCACTACTCCCGGCACCACTACTTCCAACACCTCACAATCACAAACGTCTCCGAGTGCCGGGACAAACCAGTGTCTGAAGTCGAGTCTTTGCTGAACAAAGTCTCAGATTGGAGGCAACTAAATCTAGTCTCGTTTAATCCCCAGAAGACACAAATTTGCGCTTTACCGCTAAAAAAAACCCCTTTGTCGTATCTTTTCAGTTTTAAGGTACTCCCCTTGTTGCCTCAGCCAGTATCGGAATCCTCGGCGTCGACATATCGAGTGACGTGCAGTTTCGTGGTCACTTGGAAGAGAAGGCCAAATTGGCCTCTAAAAAGCTTGGCGGGCTCAGCAGAGCGGGATAGTATTTCATGCCGGCACACCGCCTGCAACTTTATAAGACGCAGGTTCGGCCGCACATGGAATACTGTTCATATCTCTGGGCTGGGGCTCCCCAGTACCAGCTCCTTCCACTTGACCGCATCCAGCGCAGAGCGGCTCGAATCGTCGACGACCGAGTGCTTTCCGATCGGCTCGATTCACTGGCACTGCGAAGAGATGTTGCATCTCTTTGCATTTTCTTTCACATATACCATGGAGAGTGCTCTGAGGAATTGTTCGGATTAATCCCAGCCGCCAAATTTCTTGAACGCACTACGCGGCAAACGTCCCGATACCATCCACACCATCTGGATGCTTGGCGGTCCACCACTGTACGTTTCAAGAGGAGTTTTCTTCCGCGTACAACCCCTCTGTGGAATAGTTTACCACCAGCGATTTTTCCGGACCGATACGCGACCTGGGGACCTTCAAGAAAAGAGCTTACTCCTTTCCAAAGGGCCGGCAATGCACCTGCAATTCCCCTGGTGTTGCGGTAGATCATGGGCGGCGGTAGTCACTTAACATCAGGTGAGCCGCATGCTCGTTTGCCCCCTCTTCTATAAAAAAAAACACTATTCCAGGTAAGACACACCATCGACGACAATACGACAAGTGTTTCGCCTCTACTCGAGGCATCCTCAGGTAATATAGACTCTACGGCAACTGACCGCTAAGTGAGCGGCGAGCCGATTATGGGCGAGCCGAAACAGCTGGTATTTATACACGCCGACACAACCACTCCCCACCAAAGTAGCGAGTGACCGCGCCGCGCGATATTAAACCTGCAACTAATTGTTATGACTAATTTTTTTTAAATATTATTATTATATTGTTTTTTATATTGATGTTATTATAGTTATTTATTATTATTAATTTTATAATTATTATTAAAGATTAGCCTTAAAGATGTTTAACAAAGCTAATTAGAAACATTTGTTTGTTCATTCAGCAGTGCATTGTTACCATTATTATTTTTTAAAATCTCCAACTGTTCCAGCACACACAGCCGCAGCCCCTTACTACAAGTATGTAAGACTTCAAAGGAATGGTCGCTGGCTAGGTTGTGTCCAGTGTCCAAGAGATGTTTAGCAAAATGGGATTTATCAGGATTGCAATTTCTGTACGCGGCCAAATGCTCTTGTTAGCGCTTCCCGAAATTGCGACCAGTCTGACCCACGTAAACGGCGTGGCATTTGTCACAAACAAGTTTAAATAAACACCCGATTTTTGGCTAATATTTAATTGATAGAATCAGGCGTTACTTTGCGGAAATCCATTATAATAAAAAATAAAATATAAATTTCTTTGCAACCTTCCGCTAAATAAATACAATGATGTGTCTTACCTGGATTGAAGAGCACCTCCCGCCCTCCCTCAATTGCATGCACTAACTCCGTAACCACTAGTCCCAGCACCACTACTCCCAACACCACTATTCCAGGTAAGACACACCATCGACGATAATACGACACGTGTTTCGCCTCTACACGAGGCATCTTCAGGTAATGTAGACTCTACGGCAGCTGACCGCTAAATCTTAGGACTCACACTCACCTCTTTAGAAATTGTTGGGATTTTGTACATTTTGAATTAAAATCCAATAAAACGCAGGTGGATGCTGCTTATTCTCGGAAACATGTTACACGAATATTTTTTAATTATTTTGGAATATCATGTTAAAAATTCAGTTAGTTTTTGAAGCTATTTAGTTTCGTGTATTAACTAGTTTTTTAATCTTTTTACCTCTTTGTTAACAATCATTTTTCGATAGTGCTCGTTAGTAAAATGTGCATCCCTGGCTAACGCATATAATGGCAAATCACAATTAGTCACTAGTTTTTGGGCTGTCAGGTCGTCTATACGTAAGGGAACACATCACTTGATTTCATCTCGCTGGTGTCTTATAAGGTGGCTATAGGAAATACCAGAAAAATCTTATAGCTGGCGGTATAAGTACGTCTCGTTTACGGTAGGTAAAGTAAAGCCTATCCGTGTTTCGGCTGTCTTCTATTTTCCTGTTAAAATCTTTAGTTTTGACGCTACATAACATAGAGTACACGATCGGGCACACGTTTGAGATTGGACGCTTCAAACTTTGCGTAGTGCTACCTGCTAACACAAGAAATCCTTTTATTTAACTAAGATTATGATTTTGTGCAACGAGTTTTTTGATGCGTTAGAGACTTTCTACGTCAAATACTGGGATATTTGGGATTATAATTGGGATGGGATGCGGTCTTTCTTTGCATCCTACCCTTGGGGGCGGGTTTGCTTCTCGCCGGATGATCCCAACGTTGTTGCGGATTCTGTTGCTGATGTGGTACTTCAGGGTATGGAACTTTTTATTCCTTCCTCTGTGGTGCCCATTGGAGGCAAGTCTCAGCCATGGTTTGGTCGCTCCTGTAAAATAGCATCATGCTATAAGCAGGAGTGCTACCAAGCCTGGGCTGATGCATCAGCGTCCCGGGATGTAAACACCAGCGCTCTAAAAAAAGAAGTATAATTCCGCCTCTAGGTCCTTTAAAAGAGTCATTGCCAAGGCAAAGTCAGAGCACATAGGCAGAATTGGCGAGAAACTAGTTCGCCTTCCTTCTGGAACCCGTGCATTCTGGTCTCTCGCCAAGGCTGTCCAGGGGAATTTCTGTCAGCCATCTCTTCCATCTCTGCACAGGGAGGACGACTCACTGGCCCATACCGCAAAGGAGAAAGCCGATCTTCTAGGCTCTTTCTTTGCGTCTAACTCGACTCTCGATGACGGGGGAGTACTCCGCCGACCATCCCGCGGTGTGAGTGCTCCATGCCGGAAGTGCACTTTACACAGCGCTCGGTTCGCAAAGCACTCCTCTCCCTGGACATCCACACGTCGAGTGGGCCTGACGGAATCCCCCCAATTGTGATGAGGACGTGTGCTCCAGAGTTGGCACCGGTTTTAACGCGTCTTTTCCGGTACTCCTACTCCCTAGGGGTAGTCCCAAAATCATGGAAGACGGCTTACGTCCACCCGATCCCTAAAAAAAGGCGACCGCTCTGACCCGTCCAACTACCGGCCAATCGCCATCACCTCCTTGTTCTCCAAAACAATGGAGTCCATTGTAAACTGCCAGCTCATGAGGTACCTTGAAGATCACCAGCTGATTAGTGAGCGCCAATACGGTTTTCGCCGTGGTCGGTCAGCTGGTGATCTTCTGGTCTACCTAACTCACAGATGGGCGGAGGCAGTAGAGTTCAGGGGGGAGGCATTGGCCGTTAGTTTGGACATTGCGAAGGCCTTCGATCGGGTTTGGCACAAAGCGCTTCTTTCGAAGCTCCCTTCCTATGGGCTTTCCGAGAAATTGTGCGATTGGATCACCAGCTTTCTTGCAGATCGGAGCATCAAGGTCGTTGTAGACGGTGCAAGCTCCGATTGCAAGCCTATTAATGCTGGTGTTCCACAGGGCTGCGTACTATCGCCAACGCTGTTTCTTCTGCATATCAATGACATGTTGCATACCCGTAACATTCATTGCTATGCAGATGACAGCACTGGTGATGCTCTTTACACCGGCCGAGCCAATATTTCTCGGGAAAACGTCTCCAAGTGCCGGGACAAACTTGTGTCTGAAGTCGAGTCTCTGCTGGACAGAGTCTCGGATTGGGGGCGACTAAATCTAGTCCAGTTTAACCCCCAGAAGACACAAGTTTGCGCGTTAACCGCTAAAAAGAACCCCTTTGTCGTATCCCTTCAGTTTCAAGGCACTCCCCTTGTTGCCTCAGCCAGTATCGGAATCCTCGGCGTCGACATATCGAGTGACGTGCAGTTTCGTGGTCACTTGGAAGGGAAGGCCAAATTGGCCTCTAAAAAGCTTGGCGTGCTCAGCAGAGCGGGACAGTATTTCATGCCGGCACACCGCCTGCAACTTTACAAGGCGCAGGTTCGGCCGCACATGGAATACTGTTCCCATCTCTGGGCTGGGGCTCCCCAGTACCAGCTTCTTCCACTTGACCGCATCCAGCGCAGAGCGGCTCGAATCGTCAACGACCGAGTGCTTTCCGATCGGCTCGATTCACTGGCGCTGCGAAGAGATGTTGCATCTCTTTGCGTATTTTATCGCATCTATCACGGGGAGTGCTCTGAGGAATTGTTCGGATTAATCCCAGCCGCCAAATTTCGTGAACACACTACACGTCAAACGTCCCGATACCATCCACACCATCTGGATGCTTGGCGGTCCACCACTGTACGTTTCACAAGGAGTTTTCTTCCACGTACAACCTCTCTGTGGAATAGTTTACCACCGGCGATTTTTCCGGACCGATACGACCTGGGGACCTTCAAGAAAAGAGCTTACTCCTTTCTAAAGGGCCGGCAACGCACCCGCAATTCTCCTGGTGTTGCGGTTGATCATGGGCGGCGGTAGTCACTTAACATCAGGTGAGCCGCATGCTCGTTTGCCCCTTCTTCTATATAAAAAAAACAGACCTCCATCAATCCGATATTCAGAACAATTATTTATAAAATTTTTTTAAGCTATTGCATAGCTTCTATCGCGGGCCTTGAACGCGGGGACCGAATCCAGATTTTTCGTAACGAAAAAAACCTCACGCTCCCCACTCCGACGGGCACGGAGGTGTGGCGTTGAAAGCCGTGCATCGTCTAACGTCGTTTCAGTTCGGCAGACTTCGGCACTCGGCAGACTTCGGCACGGTGTTTGTGTGCGTGCGACTAGACGTATGCGTGTACACTAGCTGCTAACTCAATGATAAAAATTCCTGAATAACCTACATGTATTGTAAGATATTAAAAATATTTTAAACAATATTAACTTCTCATTTATTCAATTTGAGAAAAAAAATTGTTTTTTTATCGGTCACCACGCTCAAAAAGTGTAACTTGATTTAATATCAAAGACTTAGCTGCGTAAATAAAATAAGTAAATAATTATAATTGCATATGTTGCTAAAAAAATGCTATGTAATAGCTTTACCGCGGCAGTCACCGAGTGCCACACGTATTTTTTATAAAATCGAATTTGCATAACGTTTTATACTTTTGGAAGACTAACCTTATGTGCTCGTTTATTGTAAGTACATAACAGAGACTTAGAATATACTGGCGTAGTACCTACATAATATGAAAACATGAAATAAAATCCCTGTATTTTCTCCTTAAGTCCTGTTAGAGAGAAAATACATGATACTACTGCATATATTCTGAATATGGTTACTGTTTTAAAAATCTTACTTGTGGTGGCGACGTAAGAGATTCCATCATGTCATTTCGATCCAGAGGTGTTCAACGAGGCGACTATAGGATATGCCGGAAAAAACAACTTATGACTTGGTAATTTTTTTATTTATATTTTTACTGGTTTTAAAAATAACTATGCCGTGGGAAGTGGCAGTGAGAAACACAGCGAGATTATTTAATTAAATTACATAAACTAATAGTATAAGTAAGGTAGAAATTATTTATATTCTTATACTCTTTGTTAATATCATTCTAACTTCTGCCAAAATTCTGCGTCAATTTCTTAATTTTCAGTATATAATAAAGGTACTCTGTGTTCTTAATAAAAAAGCCAACGTCAAAATTTTATGTGTAAAAAACTGGTACATGTTTAATTAAATAAAAATTATATATAAATATAAATTTTGTAAGATACCTTTCACAATACAGTAAGTCTCTTTTTTAATACTTTCATAATTTCATAAATATGTATTAATAATTATAAAAACTTAATTTACTATAACCACCAACTGCATTAATTTAGTTTAAAAACTTTGCTGATAGGAAATATTTATTGAAAAACCTGGGTAGTTCTAGGAAAAAAACCTGTTGGTACCACGTTAGTAAAAATGTTTTTTTGGGTAAAAGAGTACTTAGGTATAGATGCTTACTGCGGAATCCAACAGTAAGTAGTTTTGTGACAGTACATGGCGAAATAACTGTCAAAAATTGGCCGATCTATAAAATATAGACTGGTTGCAAGAAGTGCCTTTGGATGGCAAAGGGGAGATTGAAAATGATTGAGATTGAAAATTTTACCTGGTGTGGCGATTTGATCATGCCAATTCTTTAAAACTAAAAGAGAACTAAGTAGGCACTTAGTGTGTAGTTATATTGGCTCTTGAAAAGCTGTTTTTTGGCATAAATAGATAAATCATATCCAGACGAAATCAGAAAGAGCTCTATCCCTTATAAATTTATAAACTTAGAAAATTTGGTTCCGTAGTTAGTAAATTACCTAATTGTATATTTATGTTTAGTTTGAGAAATGCGAGAAGTTCCAGACTGTTTGAACCGTCGTTATCGGGCCATGGATAATCTTATCCAGGATTTGAGTTCAGCAACGACAAATCGAAATCCACGTTCAATAGAGATTAACTCTTCTTGTAACGTTGATCGGGGCATTAAGCTAATGTGTGATTTTTGGAACATTCTCAAAGAGGACCCTGATTGTAATCTTACGGTGAATATACGAAATCAACTATTCGGCAAAAAATAAATAAATAAAAATAAGTATCTAGTACGAAACAACGGTTCTAATTCCATTTTGTAAGAAATGCCATGAGGTGGTTGTAAAAAAGAATCCATCTGATCTTGTCGGCTCGATTTCGCAGAATCGAGCTGCGGATTCAATGGCGAAGATATTATTATTCTGTGTGTCGATGTTGGTCTCTATGCTATTTATTTATATGTAAACACCTCAACCGTAGAATAGGCGTGCCGTGGTAGCTCAGATGGTTAGCGCTCGCTGTAAATTTCACAGTACGCGAGCAAACCAGGTTAGATCCCCGCCGGCACCAATGAAATTGTGAATTGTGATTTTAAGTGCTGATTTACCACGTGCTCGGCAGTGAAAGATAAAATAGTGAGGAAACCTGAATGTCTGAGAAATAAGAAAAAAAAATTCAAAGACATGTGAAGTTCGCCAACACGTATTGAGGCAGAGCGGCGTATAATTCCTTGCCCTAAAACCCCCTCAGAAATGAGCGGAGACCTGTGCATAGGAGTTAACTTTTTAACTTTTAAACACCTCAACGATACAGGAGATTCGTAGTGCAAGGTAACATTTAAAAAAATCTCATCCCGGCATAAAAAACGAAGTGCAATGATGCAATCAGCCAACAATTACCTGATTGAAAAATTCACGTTAATTGGCTATTTGTTCCCTTGTTCCCTTATTGTGCCAAGACATGTTTCGTTTTACGCAGTAGTATCTCAGGGGCTAAGAGTTTGCAGTAAAATTCACAATAAGTAAGCAATCCGTATCCAAGTACTGGAGAAGTTAACAAGTTGCTCCCTTACTCTTTTAGAAATCAGAGGAGGCCTGTCTCCAACTATTTGATTGGTTTCATTTTGGTTATTATAAGAACAAGTATAAGGTTGTTATTATTGTTGCGCACCTAAGTTGACGTCAGGTACCTGGCACTAGCGCCATCTAGTGTCGGGGAAAAGAGGAGGGCTTCCTAGAAAATGTCAATCTTGACTTTCGACCAACAGCGCCATCTAGTATCGAACAGAAGAATTAAGCTTTCTAGAAGCCCCACACTCAAACTTTCTGCGTCTGGTCGGTCGGCGCCCGTATCTACGGGAATATTCTGGATGTTTCGGTGTAAAAGTGTATTTAAACCCGCTGCATGCCGCGATCGGGGCAGTATTGAATTTTCCGAGACAAACGAAGCTTCGAAGCGAAATAAAGTGAATCAGTGTGATTAATTATTAGTGTCTTTTAAGTTTTAATTAGTGTAAAGTGAATTAAAGTGTTAATTTTGGTAATTCTAAGCTCGTAACATTGTTGTTACGAGCTTAGGGTTCGTGACAATAAAAAACTGCCGATTGAATTACCAAAATTAACACCTTAATTACTGAACACCAATTAAAACTTAAATCACACTAACAATTATTCACACTTAACACTTTAGTTCACTTTATTTCACTCCGAAAGCTTCGCTCGTATCGCCAATTGAATACTGCCCCGGTCGCGGCCCACAACGGCTTTAAATAGGTCTTTTCCACCGAAACATGCAGAATATTCCGGTAAATACCGGCCCCCGACCGACAAGGTGCAGAACGTTTGAGTGTGGAGCCCTCTAGGAAGCTTAGCTCCTCCAATCGATACTAGATGGCGCTAGTGGGAGCGTTCTAAAAAGATCTTGACGCTACTATTTCTGCTGCTTGATACCAGATGGCGCTAATAATCAGCAGCCACATACGAGGCTCTAATAAGAGCGCACAACATTATCAATGGTGCTGATTTTGATTGTTTAATCTTGATATGTTTTTATTCCAATGCTCTGGTTATGTTTTTGTTGTCATAAGAAGCAAGCGGTTCAGCAAAGAATGGGTGTAAGTAAAAATGAAAAGCAATCAAGTGGTGTTTGGACGCCTCAGCGCATGAGTTGTTACATGGGCAGCGGATGCAGTTACATATCAGAAGAAGATAGCTGCAGTAATAATAAGAAAAGGTTATTAACAATATCTAAAACTTACATTTTATTTTTCGTTTTAATAACATCATTGTCAGGCTTTCTGACCTAACGTTAAGTGTTGAACGTGTTAGAGCTATGCTGCGACTATGTTATGGTTGTAGCACGAAAGGGTCTGCTCAACCAGGGAAGCACCACGCTCTCATAGAATAGTAGCTAAACTGGAGACCCTTCTCAATGGAAACATACCATCTTAGTTCTTAGGACAGACACCACATCTGCATTCTGTTTCTTAATCGAGGATAGGTGTAAATGTAATGGTCTACAACTCTACATCCACTTATCATCACGTTGACTATGTATTCGTTTGTCATCCTTATTCTACAAATAAATAAATACGGAATCGCGAATAACGGACAGACTAAGGCAAAAAATGCGCGGGTGCAAATCACCATTTTGCCCGTTCACTTAGCTTCTAAAACTGGTACGGCTTGGTGGCGTTAGAATAACAAACGAGTTAGCAATCAACCTGATTATATCCCAACCGTTGAACACATGCAACACACTAAACGGGTCACTTTCGGGTTCAGAAAAAAAAGGCTTATGGGACGGTACGCATGGGGAGAATCGGCGGCCCCTGCCTTCCTTCTTCAATAGGACCATCTTTGCCTCTTTCAGTGCTTTCCACGGTGGGGAATTTGGAACTCCGCAGACAGCCAGTAAATAGCTGCCTAAGCCTTTTCCCCGGGGCAGCAAGACTGAACACAAAGGCTCGACCTGGGGTTCCGTCGGGCCCTGGTGCTGTGTTTCGGGCTCTTAAGCGGCTAACTGCTCGGTCTAGCTCCTCGACGATCACCCCCATCTCTTCTTGCCACGCTGAGCTTGCTTATGCTAGCACCACTTATGCAAAATAAAATTTGGTATAATATTCTCAATAAATATTTTACTTATTGCGGCATTTTTTCTTTATTTTTGGTTCTGCCGCATGTAGTTTAAGATTTGTATGTTCTCAGCGTGGGGGGTATATTGCCATAGCTGCCACTTGGCGAACGGTTTAGCCATCGCATTTTTTTTTGTGTCATCTGGACATGGATGAACATTTGATATCATTTTTGTAGTGGATATTCTTGCCCGCCACTAAACGGGTTAAAAACGAGCTTACTCCCTTTAAAAAGGCCGACAGCGCTCCTGCAATTTCCTTTGTGTTTCAGTTGTTCATGGGTGATGGTCGACACTTACTCTCAGAAAAATTTGATTTAATGTAGGTGAAATCGCGAAGTGGAAAGTTAGTAAAATATAAAAATCTAATAAATATATTCGTAGGCTGGGCAAACACAGACATAACAGGTGGGAGGGCGCTTATTCGTAGTTAGAATGGGGCTGCCGGAACCCTAGATCAGGCACTGATGATGATAACTAAATGTGTAGGTTTAACCGTATGTTCTTTCACTTTCTTTTAAGGCTTAAATAAACTGAGCATTTATTTAAAATATAAGATAACGTTAAACGAGTGAGTGTAGATGTATGGTAATACTATGAGAAAACAAAGAGAAAATAAAAAACAAAAATTCAATTTGGAGCTAAGGCTCAGCAAACCGAAATGTTATTTAAGTACCAATATACCATTTGAATAAACAAAAACTAAATTTAGAGACGATCTAACGCGTATACTATTCAATATAATTAATATTAACCCGACGCCGGTGCTTTACAGCAACCATATTCACCTGATTTTGACCCCAATGTCATATTATCCGCTACCTTCAGTTTTTGAATATTAATTTTTCCGATTTACGCAAAATTATAGTATCATGAAGTCGTTGCATGTATTCTTAGGTTTGGGTTTACCTATTTTGTTAATTATAGGATCCCAAGCGTGAGCACCCATCCAATCTTCTCTATTGAAATTTGGATGTTTTTTAATTTCAATAGCCTCGCGTACATCCTGGAGGAATCGGTGTTCTTTGCGAGAATTTGTGGTTTATCAAAACGAATGTAATGTGGGACGATCTTGAACATGTTCGCAGACTGCAGACTTCCAGGTGCCCACCTTCACGTCAGCAAGAACATATAGCAAGACGTGAAGCGACGAAATTTTATCTATGGGATGTCCAAATTTTAATAAGCCTGGTCTCTCGAATCGGAGTTACTGTTTTTTCGACGTAGCGAAATAATTTAAGTATTTATAAATATCGTAACTGTTTTCTTAAAAATTAACCACCAAATGAGAAAAAGCTATAGGGCGATGCGAATCACGCTCCATTTTTTGATATACTACATATTACTTTCACTTTAAATAGATCCTGTCATCACCATCGAACTGGTCCAGATACAAATCCTACGTGCTCCTCATATTATTCAATGTGTCCTAGTGTTGGTAGTCGAAAACCTCCTCTGATCAAAGTTCTGGGTAATTTGAAAGAGGTATATACTTTCATATTAAAGTAATGACGAATTAAATAAAAAATATATAATTGCTTCTGAATATGGCACGTAAAACTTGCCAAACAAATAATAAAATTATTTCAACAGGCTGCATCTTTTGAAAAGTCATGCACTGTAAAATTAAACGATCTTTTGAACACCGAGGAACAGTTGAATAAGGCGCTCCAAAATTTGGAACAACGAGAGAAGGAAGGTATGAAGTTGCTAAAACAGGCGGATTCCATATGGCTGTCCATGGAAGAAGCCTACAAGAAAAAAGTATCCGAATCATTAGAGCGCCAAAAGCTTTTGCGGAAACAGGTCATATATTGATCAAACATATAATATATTTTAGTTCTAAAATTAAAGCAATGCTTTTTTCATTAGAAAATAATACATTAAAATCGTGGTTTTAAAGCTAATTTTAAAATCTAAATATTAATTTTAGTTAAGAGAAATAGAAATAAGTACAACAAAATGGCGAAAGAATTTGAAGGATCTAGAATCACAACTTAATGATGTCAACAAATGCCAAGAAGAAATGAAGGGAAAGATAGCCCAAAAATCTAACGATATAAAATGTATCGACATGGAAATAGCAGATTTACAAAAACGATTAGATAATAACAAAAATGAAGTTGAAGCAACTAAGAAAACAATTGTTATGAATAAAGAAGCATCAAATGTTAGTCTTTATCTATGTTTATATTGTATTAAATAATTATATTTATTGACAGTAAGTTAGTTATTAATTAGTCCATACATATACATCAGCAGAAAAGACAATATAGCTAGATATTTGGCTTAGTTTTCTACCGCTTGCTTTAAACTTTATTGCACGCGAATGTTCCCATTTCCAATCTTGTGATCTTCAAGAGAACAAAAATAATTAAATATTAAATTTTAACTAACATTTCTTTGCTCAATATATGTTATTACGTATACGTTATGTCACGTCATTAAATTGTCGGTGGATTACCGATCCCAGTGCGAAAACTTTTATACTTTGTTTTGCTTTATTTCAATATTCTGCGTCTTTCTGATATTTATCGCATCTGGATGACATATAGATTTTTTCTCGCATTTCTCCCTCAACACCCAAGTGACTTCTCTACTTTCATTGAAGTATATTACATAATCATTACAGTCCCTTACAAGCACATTACTGATCATAAGGTTTTCCTTTAGATTTTCAAAAATCAGCTCAGATTTTTGCTACAGTTCAGAGCTACCAGCATCTATCGCATTTTCGCATGTTTCATTAAGTGCTTATTCCATCTAGTGGGAGTCGCTTAGCACTGGACTAGTTCACAGACACAGTTAGACGCCAGCCAATCGATAAACTTTGTTGACTATCAGTAGCCAGCACTATTTATATATGTAAAACATGAAACCTTTACGATGAAGAAATGAAATACGAAATTGTTGTGGAAGGGCGACTTTCTGCTGCATGTACTTATTTATTTACTAGAAGGTCTCAACATTGTTAGATAAATGTAAAAAATGAATAAATTAACATATATTATTTTAATATTACAAAAATAATCACATTGTATTTATCGAAATAAAAATCATCAATTATTTTAATCCAATAGAAAAAAGTGGCAAATTTAGCTGAAGAAGCAAAAAGACTAGAAAAAGTTGTTGCAGAAGAAAAGAAGATCAAAAGAGATAAGGAACTTGAAGGAACAAAGCTTATCAAAGAGGCAAGAGAAGATGTTAAGGTTATTTCCGAAGTGTTATTAAAGAAGAAATTAGAAAATGATGACTTGAGAGCAGAGGTATACCCGTAAAACGACGCATTAAAACATTTTTGTTCTTAATGATTTCATGATACCATAAGTTCATACTGTGTAGATCGGAACAAAAGTTAAATTTTAATCTATGGTAACCGCGGTTAACTATGACAGCTGGACGTTGAACATCTCAGTCCTTCCCGTGACCATGGGTGCTGTAAAGCTCTCGAAACGTCGGGTAAAAAAGTTAAATATACGCGATAAATTCCGTAAAAATTAGTATTATTTTTGTTCTTGTATAAAGAATATAAGGTACCAATCAGAGTATGAATATACTCTGGATAGTACCTCTTATTCTGAATGGACGGCTTTTAGTCTTTACTTGTATTCTTCTTGGCTATTAAAGACAATCCGAGCTGTTGTTCCTCGATTATCTAGCTCAGTAGTTCAAGATGCAGGAACGGCATGAGACCAATCAATCGTTAACAGCTATTTTTTAGCTTTTTGCTGACCGGATATCCTTCTAACAATCTAAATGTTATATGTAATAGACCAAGTGTTTAATAAGAGCATTACTTATAATGCCCGGGCAATTTAAATAACGACAAGTCAAATCGGGCTATGTAATTAATATTGATTTAAACTTTTTTTTATCACATTGACTGATCATTATGAATATTGATACGTACCTGTTGGTCAGTTTGATATGACTTAACTTTACTTTTTCAAGTAAAAAGTTAAAGCCTACATACGTCCCACTACTGGGTACAGGCCTCCCCTCATTTTTGATAGGGTTTTAGGGCAAGTAAGTGTCTACCGCGCTGTCATAATACGTGTTGACGAACTTCATATGTCTTTCTCTTCTTATTTTTGACACGCAATTTTCCTCACGATATTTTTTCTTCATCACCGAACACATGGTAAATCAGCACTTAAAATTGCAATTAACAATTTCATTGGTGCCGGCGGGGATCGAACCCGGGTTGCTCGCATACTGTGAAATTTACAGCGAGCGCTATCCATAAACACTTAAACACACACATAAACGTGCTAATCACTTTTAAAGACAATCAGTTAATAATGTACCGGATCTGAAATTACACGTGTAAAAATATAAAGAAAGGAAAAACCACTTTGCAGCATCAAATAACTGCAATGGGGAATACCTTCCTTTGCGTTAAAACGATAAAACACCTTTAATGAAAAACTTTATTCCCGGTGTTTAAGTGTTAAATGTGACATCACAAAACCTAACCTAACCTATCTTTTCTTATTCTGCCCAATAAGTTACGTACTTATTTATAAAGCACGGTTTATTTAATTATTTCAATAGTTCACATTGCCTACTCGTAGTGGGCATTATCCGTATTGAACGGGCATTATGAATCATGTCATTATGAAAATGTATTAATCACTTGGTATAACCTATATACTATAAAGCTTAAAAAGACTAAACTAATTTATTCCATAATTCCTTTATAATTTATGTTTGCACTTAATTTATTGAAATAAAATAAAATACTACTAACATTACTAATATTCCCTTTAAAAATCCTGGTAAGCTTAAAATTTTTGTGTTAGGTTAGGTACACGTCAGTAGTCGAATGGCGGATTCGGACCCACGACTTCGAGTTCGCCGTCCGCACCTGCCCATTAGACTATTGTCGCTACTTTTATATTATATAAATTTCTTCATCTAGATTTATTACTGATAATTTGCAATAGATAAAGGAAACGGAGACAAGAAGAAGATGGAAATGAGAGAAGATTAAATGAATATATATATATTAGTAGCATAGACCTTGCTTCGGGTGCATGTATCTTATGCCTTATGTATTTTCTTTATAAACTTAATAGCGATGAAGCTTAAGATGGCAATAGAGAGAAACATTTTCAGAAAATGTCTTGGTGATAAAGTTCGTAAAGAAAATATCTGCAGTGAAACCAAAGTACACACAGCCCAACGGATCAATAAACTGCAATGGCAATAGGTTGGCAATATACCTTGATGGACCAACAACCAATGGGCTGTCAAATCTTGAGTTGCGGCCTCGAACTAGTAAGCAAAGTGTTGCACGGGTTGAAGACGCTGCCGCCCAGCTCCTGGTTTGTTACCTTTTGTCGCCTCTTACGTCTCCCACGGTACAATATTGGGTAGGGGATATTTTTATACCGCCACTATATGATTAGGATGATGATGTTAAATTCTATTAATGTTATGAATATTCACATATTACAGAAAGCAACTTTGCTATCAGAAATCGAGTTTCTGGAGCAAGCTCGTGATCTATGCAAGGATAAATGTAACCTAAAACAGAGCACATTAGAAAATGAAATAAAAAAAATTGATGCGGAAATTGCTGAGTGTAAAATAAAATGTATAAAATGTAATGAGTGTACTGACACTTCTGAAATACAAAAATTTTGTACCGATTGCCCTCGATGCTTAGAAGGAAGGCGTTGCATAGTTGAAAATGATCATTGTAGTATGGATCATACAATGGATTGTGTCTGCATGACCGTGAAAAGAAAGTTCTTGGATAATGTATTCGAAAATATGTATAATGTACTAGTCAGACAAGTTAAAGAAGGTGCCGGTAAGGTGGTTGCTGAAAAGGTTTTTAATTGCTTAAAAAGAAGCAGAAACGGGAAACTTGATGGCAGAACTAGGAAAATTCTTCAGGAATTTATATTAACTAGTGTTAAAAGGCATCTGAACTTGACAATTGTTGGCGGTGCTGTTAAAACTAGATGTGAGGTTAGTTCGTTAATTTATATAACTGTTTGAAGAAATAAAAAAAATAGTATGTATATAACATACCATATGGGCCATTTAAAGTGGAAGCATTTGTTTGTTAAAAAAATTAAAAAATATAACTTTTTTGTTGTTCATTTGTAAAATATTTTATTTGGATCTAAGGAGATTTGTTATAATTACTTTTTAAAAATGATATCGCGCAAATGGCCACCTCTGGCATTGGCAACCAAATGTGTCCTGTTTTCAGCGTTTTCAATCAACCACGTTGGCCAATGTTAGTATGGCGGCAATTTCTTGACGAATATGATTCTTGAGGATCGCTAGAGTCCTTGGTTTATTAGCATATACATTGGATTTTAAATAACCCCACAAAAAAGTCTGGTGGCGTCAAATCAGGTGATCTCAGTAGCCAGTCAAAATCGCCATTTTTCGATATCAGTCGCCCAGGGAACAATGGTCGCAATATATTGATTGTTGCTCGAGCTGTATGGCATGTGGCGCCGTCCTGTTGGAACCAGTAATCGTCCATGTCATTTTCACGAATAATTGGCATCAGAAAATCCTTTATCATGGCCCGATAACGCTCACCATTAACGGTTACCGTAGCTCCATCATCGTCTTCAAAAAAATACGGCCCGACAACCATATCCGCGCAAATACCGCAACAAATAGTAACTTTTTGGTCGTAAAAAGGCTGCTCTTCGATTACTTGAGGGTTTTCGGTGGCAAAAAACCAACACACCTGGAGCAATTTTCACCTTATTTTTTTGCGAAACGCACGTTTAGTTTTCACGATTGATAAGTTATTTTGAATGTACAGCTGAACAATTTCAGCGTGTTCTTTTGGTGTGTACTGCTCCTTTGTTAAAATTCTGAAATGTCGCTGCCAACACAGTATGTCATTCATTAATCGATCTGACAACTAATGTCAAAGATATAGGATTGCCGATGCTTCCACTTTAAATGGCCCACCCTATGGATGAGTAACCTAAACCGTAAAACATTTACATTGACCTGTAACAATAATTTACCTCAAAATTTGGGATACTTCTCTTGAAAAAATAAATCGGTTTACATATATAAATAAAATTGAAATGTTTGTTTTCACGTTGCAATACGAGTAACTGCCTATGAGCCTATATTGCCTATATTGAGCTGAGGGGGCTATTTGGTGGACACAGAGAGGGTTGCTAGTTATAAATGAAAGAAGCGAGTAAAAAGTTTAAATTTTATTTTAATAATCACAATATCAACAACAGTATATAATAGGTGAGATCATTTGTAAGTAGATAGCTAAATTGTTAAAGATTTTAAATGAAATATACTAAATTTAGATGGACCCGGACATCTACAAGCAACTGATGATTTGTCTACAACAAGTGCAAGTTACACAGCCAGTGAAAATAGATAAGGGAACCGTTTCCAAAAAGGTTACCATACACGTATTAGTATCATTATTTAATAATATTCTTTTAGTAATGATATGAGTGTTATTAATTAATGAACATAGCCTTTAATTTATTATTTTGTACAATAAGGAAAAAAGTTATTATGTTTTGCAATCGTAGGCACCATGTTCCCGTTGGGGAGGCACCAACGAGTGTAATTGCCCCAAAGGTCCAAAAGGTTGTATATGTATGAAAAAAGCCCCGCCACCCATACATGACCCAACGCCGTGCCCACAGGAAGATGAGAACAAGGAAGACGAGGTAAACATTATGACCGTCATTATGATAGTCAATTGATAGAAAAATATGATAGTTGATATTCATTATAACCTATTAAACAGGGCATAGCAGTGGGCACTGCTGAATATAGACCATTTTTTATAGAATAAGAGTGACAAACAAACACACAGTCCACCAGATGGTAAGTGGATCCTGTGGTACATAGACATCTACATTTATCCTCGATTGGGAATCAAAACGCAGATGCGTTGTCTCCCCTGAAGAGTAAGATAGAATGCTTCATTTCCAGTAAAAAAAGGTCTCCGAATCTCTACACTTACCGTACGAAACATGCTATTTTACGCTGGTATTCTGTGAGAGCGTGGTCCTTCCTTGGTCGAGCCGACCCATTCGTGTTACAACCATAATATAGCTGCAGCGTGGCTCCCCTATAGATTGCTTTATAGGCTGGATATTTACCATCGCTGCCACGATTGGCAGGTGGATATTGGAAACCACAGTTTTTCATAATTTAGAGTTGTTACCACGTAGATTTTGCTGCCAATCACTTGTTTCATTTCCCTCTGTCGTCTCTTACAATATCCACGTGATGATACGGGGTAGTAGTTTCTCTTACAACGCTACTACTCGTCGGTTATTAACTTAATATTCTATCGCCAGGCAATTGTAAAACGACGTTAAGCAACTAAAGAGTCGTACCATCTATTAAAAGACTTGTACGTTTGATAAACAGTAGGTACGGATGTAGTGATGCAGTAAACTCAATAAACAACACTTCTTACGATTTTTCTTAGTTCTACTGCTTGTAATGGGCGGACCCTGATGTAGGAAGGATTTGCAAGAATCACCAAACTTGCCACATGAATTAGCAATTATAGAACCACACGTCTCGAAACTTTAGTGCTGCTAGCTGTCGCGGGTCCTAATTATATAGACAGACAAAAAATTTAAAAACGTTTTATATTTAAGAAACTATGCGATCTTTCTCAAATTTCTCATAGTTTCTATAACAATACCTATTATTTTAAGTTTATAAAATGTTTAATTCATTTATTATTTTTTATACATAATATAAATGAAGGTTAGTAAAATCTCGTATGATTTTACCAAAGAAAAACACATTATATTCAAAGCCACTAACCATTCAATCAAATAGTGGTTAAAATAACTATAAAATAATAAAATTAGTGTTATAAGATATATATGAATACTCTTTTTACTTTAGCAGCGAAAGTAATGGACAGTTTGTTTTTAGGACGATGTAAAATTCTGTCCTCTGGATTGCGGAATGCATGGCATGAAAACATCACCTATTAATGAAGAATTCCCTAAGTGGAGAGCTGACCCGTGTCGAGATCCGTCGTGCAAGTATTCAAAAAATATGAGAACTGCGCGATGTGTAGTTGATCCAGATTGTTCTGCTTCAATTCCAACTAAGGATTATGGGTTGGGTGTAGTGAACAAGGTATTGTAAATGAAATTCAATGTTCTTACAGATTTTGTGTGACAAACGAGTACACAGCCCATGTGACAGTAAGTGGACATTGTGGTCCACACACATCATCTACATCTTCATCTACCCTCGCTTAAGAATCAAAATCTAGATTCGTTGTCACCTCTGTGGGTTAAGATGGAATCTCTCACAGAATACCAGCTTAAAACAGTAGCATTAAGCTGGTATTTTACGCTGATATTAAGTGAGAGCATGGTCTTTTCGCGGTCGAACTGATCTATTCGAGGTACAACCATATAGCTCCAGCACGACTGTAGCATTTTTGAAGTAAAGTTACAACCTACATATTTCCTCTTGCTGGGCACAGGCTTCTTATCATTTTTAAGAGGGTAACGAAATATATATTGTCTTTATTTTATAATTGGAAGACATTGTGTTCGCTGCGCTGCCGCAAAGTTTGTTGGCGGAGTTTACACCTTCGAAATATTTTTTAATTTCTCTGATATGCAGGTATTCTCAGCATGGTGGTTTCTTTACTTAAAATTGCAATTAACAATTCATGGTGCCGGCGGGTTTTGACCCAGGTTGCTCGTGTACTGTGAAATTTACAGTGAGCGCTTAGCCCCAGAGATTTAGCAGAAGTAATTATTACATTTCTTAGTTTTCATTAATATTAAATATTATTAATGGACAACGATTAAATACTGTATTTATGCCTAACACTTCTTATTTATCAGCCTTTTTAATTTAGTGCAGTATATGGGCCTTTTTAATATCTTTACAATTGATGTCCGTGAACAATAAAGTAGAAAGTACAAACAAATAAAGTAATACAAACTGCGTTATGGGCGAAAAATTTTATAACGTATTTTATAAATAATACATTTTATAACTTAAATTGTAGAGTCCATTAGAGAAAAGTTTAAACAAATTAACAACTTAAGTATCTCAATATATTTACGAAAATGTAATAAAAATAGATATGATAAAAACAAATATATTATATACTTTTATAATACACGGTAACTTAAAACCACGTTTTAGTCACGCTCATACTTAACGTGGGACGTGGGGAACGTGGGACTTATACGTGGTATAATATGTTATAGTTTTTAAAAAGTTAAAACATATATTGAAACGTAATAATAAATACAGAACAATAGAACTTTATTAGAATACTTTAAATTACAAACAAAACATTAAATCATTTGATCAAGAAATATAAAAAAATACTTGATATAAAGTCATTTAAATTTCTTGTACATGTTTAGCTTGAACTTTATTTCAGTAAGAACTTTATTTAAGTACAATTTTCAATTATTAAAAACACAAGTAATTGTGTTTTTAATAATTGAAAATGTGTTTTTGTGTTTTTAATAATAATATTACTACCATTAGTGGTAATAATAGTAATTTTATTGTCCTCCAGACTGAATTCCGGCCACGGAGGCCTGCTTCAACGGAGGCTAGGCATCGGCGCAGGACAGGATTATAGTGCCCAAGTATATGCGCAAGCACTGGTGCACTCTCTATTCCCTCACTCTTATAATCCAATGGGATGGTAAACGACCACCGGACACGTCACGACCGGAGAGAGACCAGGCGCAGGACCAACGGCTTTACGTGCTTTCCGAGGCACGTGGGTGAGACACCGCCAAATTCCTGACTCCGGGCAACTACTGACAACTTCTTGACGGAAAAACTCAATAATTAATTTTTGGCCCGACCTGGGATTCAAACCCAGGAACTCATCAGTTTCAACCCTGATCAGTTGTCGCACTACTACAACCACTATACCAACGAGACATTAATAATAGTAATAGTAGTAGTAATAGTAATATTACTACCATTTACCGTTACATTACAATTGCTACAAAAATATGACCTTTGTGAATTTAGGTTTGATAAATCATTTATATGTAAGCCAACATCTGGATTATACAAAACTTTATCGTAATGTACTAATATAAGTATAATGTAATATAAGTACTAATATTACAACTATAACGCCTATCTAGACTTTACACAATTTATTTATGGCTCAATCTGCAAGTGCAAAAGAAAAAAAAACCGAAAATGTTTAATGTTTGTCAATCAAAGAGCTTGAAATTTTTATTAAACAAGAACTCCATACAAAGAGTCATTACAATTTTAATGAATACATGAATGAAAATGGCCCCTGGGAATAAAGTGATCGCTACCATGCTGGTTCTATTATAATTCATATAAATAATTGTACAAATTTTTGGAAATGTAATGTATAAAAAAGTATCCCGCTGGGTTTCTTGTTTGGTCTTTCCAGGGTCTTTCCGTAAATTATAAAATGACTTGTAAAGTATTATGTTCATTTGATAAAACTTTAGTTTAGTTTATAACGTGGTAAAGCCGTGCTGCAATTATATGTACCACGTTCTCACAGAATACCATCGTAAAATAGTAGCTTAATGCTGCTGTGTTTCGTATGTTGAGTGTAGAGAACTGGAGACCCTTTTTACTGTAAACGAGGCATTCCATCTTAGTCCTCACGGGTGACATTTTGATTTGTAATCGATGATACATATAGTTGTCTAAGGGTCACAGCAATCACTTTACTATCAGGTGTACTGTGTGCTCGTTTGTCATCCTATCCTATAAAAAAGTTTTCATAATACTTTACGTAAAATCGTACAGTCCACTTTATGGTAAGAGGTTCCTACTGTCCATAAACACCTGGAGTAAGAAGGCTACAGAGTAAATTGTCATTCCTGAGGACTAAGACAGAACGCCTCACAGCCAATAATTGTACTTCACACAGCAAAAAAAAGGACGAACACCAGCAATGCAGGCACTGCCACCACCTTCTTACTTATTCCCGCAGTTAGAAGGTGGAAAGTGTATATACCAAGACGTAATCCTAGGTAAAACAGGAGTCCTAGCATGTAGTAATAATTTATTTGTATTGAATAAAAATATTCTATTTTATTTGCGGTTGCTCGCTCATTGGTGGGTTTCTCAGCTCTGAATATAATAGAATTCGGTCCATAGAATTATGGTTTCATTCTAATACAATAAAAATGTGCGTACGTTCGTGCGCGTATGTGTGTGTATCCCCGTGTATGTGCGTGTGCGTTTGCGTGTGCGTGTGCGTGTGCGTGTGCGTGTGCGTGTGTGTGTGCGTGTGCGTGTGCGTATGCGTGTGCATGTGCGCGCGCGCGCGCGCGTGTGTGTGTTTGTGTGTGTGCTCACGTGTGTGTACAAGATATATAGCTTACTTACAGATAATAATTTACAAGATGAATCTAATAACCCAGTAGGGAAACGAAATACCTGAAATGAAAAGTACATGACTTTTAAAAGATAACACTGTGCTCTATCTACCTGTAATAATTTTATTTTACCAGTTCCTCCCCGAATTGGAATGCAGTATGTTATAACGGAATGTGCTAGTGCAATGTATATTTTGTTTATTATATCTAATGAAACTACGTGTTTCAAATTTTTGACAAATCCAAGTTAATTTTCTTACTCTTACTTACCAGGTTAATATGTGAGGTTCAGGAGAGATGTTGGTCTATGATTGCTCCTAAGTATTTTGTATGTGAATTTTTTTATGTTTTCATAACTGCATCTCGGTGTGTTAGCGGATTGAACTTACAATTATGTACTACTACTATGTGTTACTACTAGTATAACTACAGCACGGCTCTACCACGTATAAACTATTTTGGAGGTTAAAGAAATTAAGTCTTCAGTGAATTTCCTAGTCCTAAAGCCATATTATGTTTTGGATAATAAATTGTATTTCTTAGGATATCTTATAAGAATATATAACTTGTGACATTTATTATTCCACAACTAACAATTGATTTTCTTTTAATTTTTAGAACATTTGTGATTGTGTAAACATTCCTAAGGATCATACAACTCATAGACCTGATAACGGTAAATGTAAAATTTCATTAAATTACTTATTTTATGTGGGAGTACAAAATGTTTTTTGTAAATAATAAGAGATTTAAAATTGCTTTAGGTGCTAGGAGTCATCCTCGCGAGCTTCTTATAGATGAAGTGATGGGAAATAACGATGATGTAACAATTGAGAGAATAAGTTCTATCATAAGCTCTGACTCATCCACAACAATGGCATGACTGAAGCGAATTCCTATTTATAAATACTTCATTGAGATATTGCACACGATTTTTCATAGTAAATACAAAATAACATTTTCAAATGTAATTTATTTCATATATTTTATATATTACATTGGTTGTCATGAACTACTCGTATATTATATATATTTTGTTTTTTATTTTTTAAATTGTGTTTACTATGTTTATTTAGTCGTAGGTAGCTGAATATTTTTAACATAAGAAGGTTAAAAATGTCGCTTTTTACTCAAACACGATATACTTAATAGTGAGTCACAAATTGTATGATAATTTATTTATTTTTTTTTTTTCAACACCCACAAAAAATAAAAAACCAAAAGAACCCAACCACAACCCTAAAAGTTAATAAATGTTATAAAATTATAAATCGTATTAAATTAATTATTTTATCAACAATAATAAACTTCGTAGCTACTTGAAGTTTATTCAATTATGTTTTTTATATTAACTTGTAAATTAAATATAAATTTTATAATGATATGGGTAAATTTCTAAATCCGCTACTATTGTTTTGTACTCCCATTTTTCATTAATATGATATTACATTATTTACACAAAAAAAGAATAAAAATCATTTATTTAATCATACAAATTTACAGGTACAAAACAATTGAAGGCAGATTTTAAAAATCATTGCCCAACAAAAAATATCTTTAATAAAGGCCATAGTGATAAAATATCGGGTCAGATTAAATTAGATGATAAGTTTATGAAATTAACAAAAACACCATCTGGTACCATAGTTATGGCATTCAATAATGATTTTGTTAAAATTATAGAAGAAAGAACGAAAGCAAACTCATCTTTATATACAATTTTAAACGTAACGGATTCGGGGCATTTTTTGTTAGAATGGAGTTCAGACGAGTACTTAATGAATAATGATAGAATAATGATATTGGAAGATATATTATGTGGATGCTTATTATTTAGAGGAAACAGTAATTTATTAAAATTTGTAAACCAAACCATCGATGATGTTTGTTTAAGTAATTTAAAAATATACAAACCTGAAAACATACAACCTAATGCCGTAATGAGGGAGACATCTTCAGGTGTTGTATTAATCATTGCCACGGAATCTCTAAATAAAATTCAAAACCATCTACTTGCTTCAGAACCAACCACATATTGTAAGATTAAAATTGAAGACAGTGAATGCTGTGTTACAGAATTTCCAGGAGTATTAAAATCTACGCCGTCAAATAATTATATTGTTAGCGTCGATAAGGAATTTGAAAATAGTTTTCAGAACACCATTAAAAATAATTTATGTGATGATAGCACAGTTCTTATACCTTTAAGAATAAGTAGCTCTGGAAGTTACGTGATAAATTTAGGATGTTTTGCTGATAGACCAATAACAAAAGTTGCTGTTTTGAAGAAAACTGAATCTGGTAATATAAAAGTAATTTTAAAAACACCGACTGATCTTTCACATTTTTCAAAAGAAAAAATTACTAGCACCGAAGAAACAATAAAATTATCGAAATACTGTACAGATTTACTACATAATATACTAAATAGAAAATTTTGCCAAGATACTGTATGCATCCGAAGTTGTTTGAATCCTAAATATAATAGCTATTCTCAATTGTTGCCGAAATTAAAAAATGATTCTCAAAGTTTATTAAAAGTGCATTCACCTTTATTTAGGAATGCAGAAAAAGGACATTACATTGTACCCCTAAATGATATACCAAAAGAAAGCTTTATAAATAGATTAAAAAGCTCTTTGTTAGATACAAAACAACCCTTGCGTATTAAGTGCACAACCTCAGATAATTCCATCATAATTATAAGAAAAGACGATACTAAAAATCAGATGTTATTAAAAATTACAAAATCTAGCGATAATTATGTGCTACCTAATAGAAAAATAATTGATTTTATTGATATCGATGTAAAAGTTAAAAATGACAGTAAATTGGCGCCGGCAATAACATATTCTCAATTACATAATAAAGGATATGTTACATCAAAAAGTTATTTTGAAACGGCCAAGATGTGTTGTAACTACTTTTCACAGCCAATTCAGACTGAAATCAATCAAAATACTAAATCATTTAGTAATTCTTCTTCGACTAGTAAATATGAAAAACGTGTAGTTACTAGTACGAGTAGCGTAGATTCAAAAAAATCAGAAAAAACTTTACCTTACATTGTGATTAAACCTACACCGAAAATATCTTGCATATATCATACTTCTGAGCCAAAAGTGCCGTCATGTGAAAATATGCAATTTTCGGCATTGAAAAGAAAAGTTGGAGAAGTAAGTCAAGACCACAAATGTATTTTTGATAAAAATAATTATTCTGATTGGGATTCTTTAAGTTTTTTACCACCACAGCTACCAGCTTTTCTTAGAGATGTTACTTATCTATATAATTAAACTTGTTAAATTACAATAAACGTAAAATGTGTAACGTAAAAATTACTGATAAATAATGTTCATTTGGATTTTGAAGTATAAAAACAAAATGAAATTGAGAATGTATTAGTCATTGAATTAATGTAGGGTTGATAAACATATTAAATTATTTGGTCCATATTTTTTAATAGTTTGTATATTATAATCTCGTGTATTATAATTAGACTATGCAACTGAAACTCTAATTGTTAAGTTTGGCTATTTTGGCCGTTTATTCCGTTCAACTGTCATATAAATTATAAACTAATTTAAATAACCTAATCCTGTTCTATTTCGCCGAAACTTTTCACTGCTCCATTGAAAGACGTTTTCAAGTATTGGACTGGAACAGATACTGTATTAACATCAATGGCGAGTACATCACTCATATTCGATTTGCCGACGTCACAGTCCTATATGGCATAATCGCTGGAGGACTTAAGCACTATACTTAGTGATCCAATAGTGTTTCCCGACGGATAGGTCTTAAGATAAACCTGGACAAAACAAAGATCATGTATAACGTTCAACTCACATCTACGTTGGTAGTTGTTGGGAACACTGCGCTCGAAGTTGTTGACGAGTATGTTTATCTAGAACAAATAGTCCGACAAGGTAAGTCCAACTTTGACAAAGAAGTTAAACTCGACTGGGCAGCGTTTGGGAGATTACGAAAAATCTTATCGTCAGGTATACCTCAAAAACTGAAAACAAGAACCAGTGCGTTGCCAGTGATGACTTATGAGTCTGAGACTCGGTCCTTCACTGCTGGCCGTAAGCTCAAGGTCGCCCAGCTAGCTATGGAGATGACTGTGCTCGCTAGATAGAGTGACTACCAGGTGGTAGGACACGCAGGAAGTCGATAGATGCAGGTGGCGCAGGACCGCGCTTTGTGGCATTCTTTGGGGGAGCCCTATGTTAAGCAGTGGACTTGTGTAAGTGACCGTAATGAATGAATGGATAAAAATACTGTTCTCTATATTTTATATATTTTATTACGGTACTTTTTTATTTCTTATTATTCTTTAAATTTTTTTATTAGAAATTTAATATATTAATTTATTACTCAATAGAAATATTTATTTAGTAGAAAAGGCTGAAGAAGTAGTTCGTGGTATTAACTACAGTGAATAAGATAATGTAAGGAAAGAGTAATAGTATTGCCAACATTAACTTCTGATTACTCCCTCGTAAGGGACGGAACCATAAACTTTTACAGCCGGTCGATCAATGTAGTACACTGACTCATTTGTATTCCGGGTAAGATCTTCACAAAATCAAGGAGTATGTGATTCGATTTCTATACGCTTGAGGATCTATATAGAGCTTTGTTAATATAATTTTATTAAACTGCAAAATTTTTTTCTACCGAAATTCGAATTCTAGCTGCATATATTTAATGTTTTTTCTTATTTATATCTCTTGTTTATAATGTTGCTTTTCAACTGATTGGTTCAAATAAAACAAGATTTTATCGCATAAAAAAACTTTTTATATTCCTGACGCTTAGAGCACTTTATAGCACCCATGGTCACGGGGGGGGGGACTGATGACTTTTTTTTTAAGAATTTTAATCTGTGGGCAACCGCAGTTAACTTGGGTGCTGTAAAGTGCTCGAAACGTTGGGAAAATAAAAAAAATAATATACGCGATGAAATCCGTAAAAATTTGTATTATTTAAATGATTAGATCAAGTTTTTTAAAATTGTATCAGTTATTTATATTATTCATTTATTTTATAGAACAAGTGCGATTAGCGACCACACAGTAAACCTAATGGTAATTGATGATGTGGCCGATAGATTTCTGCATTTATGCTCGATTCAGGATCAAAATGCAGACGTGTCCCTGAGGAATGAGATGGAATACCTTGTTACTAGTAACAATCCGATTCCCTACACTCACCGTATGAAGCACAGCAGCATTAAACTGCTGTGTCAGCCTGGTGTTCTGTGAGAGCATAGTCCTACCCCGGTGGCGTCAATTCATTCGTGACACGGCTATAAGATACAGTGTGGCTTTACTACGTAACAAGTCACTTGTCAATTTATAATTTATTTAATTTGGTAACAATAAATAATCCTTCTTAATGACTAAACTATACATCTCTTTAAATGACCGCAGAATAAAATGAAACAAGCTTAAATTGTAAATTATCACAGAATTATTAAAAAGATTTTTTTTAACTCATAGATATTAATAATGCTTATTGATATGTGTGCCGGGCGGGCGAAACTCTTCGGAGTAAATGTTGTCGAAGATACTTCGCGAGTCGCTCACGTCCTACACCTATAGGTTCTGGTGGGTACTTTCACTGCCGTCTTTGTGGGTGCCGCTGAGATATTGTGGACTGAGGTTCAAATCAAAATGCACGATTTATAAATACAAATAGCAAGGTAGTGGCCAGCGGTTCGACTGATTGAATAGTCGCGAAATTTTATAATTATTGTTTATTGACCACGGTTGTTGAACTACGGTTGTTCACTATTGGTTGGTCACTGTATATTTCAAAAGATTTCTTTAAATTGTACGGTATTATCAAATATCTATTGGCAGTAGCTGGTTTTCTAACACTACTGACTAGCAGCTATTATCAACTAAACTAGCTGATTTTATCACTTGTGTAACTGCGGTATCAGTTACCACTTTCACTATATGTAACTGCGAATATCAGTTACGACCTTTTTCGGCTACCTAACACTTACACTATATGTATCTGCGAATATCAGTTACGACCTTTTTCGGCTAGCTAACACTTTCACTATATGTAACTATGAATATCAGTATTTCACTATATGTAACTACGAATATCAGTTACGACCTTTTCGGCTAGCTAACACTTACACTATATGTATCTGCGAATATCAGTTACGACCTTTTTCGGCTAGCTAACACTTTCACTATATGTAACTGCGAATATCAGTTACGACCTTTTTCGGCTAGCTAACACTTTCACTATTCACTATATAGTGCTACTAGTCACTTCAGCTACTACCGAATACTACTGCTTGTCACTGCTAATTCTTCACACTACCACTACTACACTACTACTGGGTCCCGAGCCCCTAAGGTAAACTTTGGCTATACCTTACAGTGAGCCGCTTGCCATTTTCCGTTTTGCGTCTTTATTGCATAAACTTTTCACTATGCAAATGGCATAAATTACAATATTTACTATACAAAACTACTTGCTACACTAATATGCTATACATCATCAAATCGGTAGTCTGGTACTTTATTAGTATATCATAAAGGTTACTCAAATCATTAACTTTGTAAAAAGTTATTAAACGAAATGTCCCAAATTTTCATAATATTTGTGTACAATAATTCTTTGATTTTTCTATAACTACCAAATGCGTTTAATTATACAAAATATTTATATGCCATATGCTAATTCAATATCCTATTTACAACTCTTTTAGAACATAAAATTATTATTTTCAGTATGAACGATTACGCAGTTAATTAAAAACTTCTAGAGAGTTCTACGATAAGACGCGCTGCGATTGGTCGATTTTTCTTAATACAATAAAAGTTGTTTACATCAATTGTTATCAAAATGACATTGTATACAAATATACTAAGAGTTATAAACATGCTACACAACTATATCAATACACGTTTTCACCTAGTTTTGTCGGTAATTTCACTATTAATACAAAAAACAATATTCTTTATCACTTTGTTTCTTAGCGTTGTTAGGCCGTCGCGAACAATATGTAAACCATACCTATCCAAACACTGCACGGACCACGGAGCAAAACGGACGACGATGGCGGAGCATGGGAGTTTAAAAAAACTGCTTACAGTTAATAAGATGATGTTTTAAGGTTGTAAAATGGTTTTGAGTATTATAGTTCTGTTTCTTTCAAAATTATTATAACTACCACCAAATAGCCATATTTGCACTGCTGTGTTTAGGTCTGAAGGGAATAGAGCCGGTATAATTTCAGGCTGTACAGCATTCTACCTTAGAATACAGAGGTGACAATGCATGTGTAGTTTTTTTTGTTTGAAGTTGGCTGCATGTATCCGTGGAATGCCGTAACCACTTATCAGTTTTATTAAAAAAACGAATTGAAAAATATCATAAATAAGCATAATCACTTACGCCTGTCATTCAGAGGGGTAGGCAGAGGCTACAGACTTCCATTTGGCATGATCTTGACACACCCCGCTCGCCTCATCCACATCCATATACCTACGCATACATGCTCGTCGGTTAAGGGTACTCCTGAAAAATATCAATAGGACGCTATCGTTAAAATCGATCTGGATGAATATTAGCAAATTTGAAAATGACTGATATTGGTTACTTGTATATTATATGGACAATTTTTTATATTAAAATAGGTAAAATAAATGCATCGCAACTCATTCAAGATACCGTGCTTAGTCAGTCGGATATGTCAATCGAGTGCCTCACCACGATCCCCATACTAAACAGGTGCTCATGTAAAGTTGTCCCGTCAAAACAACCCTATAATTCTCACACATTGTTCCTATAAGCTATATATAGCTATATATTTAAAGTTCCTATAATATAATAAGGGTTATTATACTACTAAAGAGTACAACATTTATAATAACCCCAGGGAATGAAGCGAACGCCACCATACCGTTTCTAAATGTTTTCATACTTAATTCTACAAAATAAATTGCAAATTAATAATTTAAAAAAGGATCCAGCTGTTTTTTTATAGGACAAGGATGATAAACTAGCACACTGTCTACCTGATGGTAAGTGGTAGATGTAGCGCATAGAATTAAAAGGTTTTTGTGGTATTTCCAATAGTCGTTTCAGAACTCCTACGTGAGGAAATGGGGCGATGGATTCTTTTACGATTTGATTTTTATAGTTATCTGGCCGTGTACGGCATTCGTTGCAATGATGGACCTTTTGGTCAGAAACCTTTGCGTGTGGACACAACAAGTCACCTAAGTTTAACCGTAGTGGAATGAATGATATAGCAAAGAAAACATTCATTTGTATTTAATTTAAAAAAAATCGAAAATATTTCAAAGATTGGCTTTTGTTCTTGAAGTTGATTTTTAAGCAAATCGTCGTTGACTGTGAGTTAACGTTATTAACACCATGATCGAACTACTGTATTATAAAATGTAACGAAGCCGTGGACCCTAGAGTATGTAAATAAAATAATCTTTTATTTCTGATCACAATAATTTAAAGGACAACGTATTGATCAAACACTTTACTTACAACACTTTACTAATGATAGGCCATTGTGAGAAAGCTGAACCAGTACTGAGATGTACCTGTTTTACAGTGTTCTGAACCCCCATACTCTGACTATCATTATGGCTTTGTCGCAATTTATTGAAGTTATCTATTTCAAAAGATTGTAAAGATATCGTGTAATAAATGGATAATAAATATAAATTTAGTTAGGATATACGTTATTATATGGAAGGATATTTGTATTTTTGGTAGGGTAAACAAACACCCCCCCCGGTGTGTATATGTTGTGTCGGCCCCACCTACACCTCCCTCCCCCTTAGTATAAAAAGCAGGGTGTCCGCGGACGCCCAAGAGGAATCGTCCTTTCAAAAAGGGTGTTTCTTTCCTCCACCCCCACACGAAAAACACCCAGCCTAACCCTCTCCCTCACGTTCGCTGTGTGCGAGGGTGTGGCTCCCGCGCCGCGGCGGTCCACCGTGCCTCCACATAACCACCGCGACCCCACATAAGAATACAGCGGTGATGTTTACACTTAAATATTACTTCGAACATTCAATCATAAAATAAAACTAGTCAGTTATAGTATACGATATGCGTAATTTTATTTGAATGGAGGCCTTTTAGACTTTACGGAAAACGATTTTTTTTAACGTCGGTGTAACAACATGTTGTTTATCACTTAAGTGTAAAATGACGGTCTCGTACGTTCATTGTTTTGTAAATACGGATTAAAAGTTTGTTTTCTTGTTTGTTTAACACCGCAACTATGTCGCTCTGCTAGAAACTCTACCTTTACTATGTTTTTCTTTTATAAATAGAGAAGTGTGATATACGATTACATAGTCTATCTGATGGTAAGTGAATGTTATTATCATATACATGTGACCGGAGTAGAAGCCTATGGTATTGATATTTTACAAAACATTAAAACATTTTTTTTAATTTAACGTTTGAATTTTTTTTGAACAATTACTTTGCCTTTTGTCTTTGAGCCAGTGGCCCTGCAAAGTGTCAAGGTCAAAGATGCTTACTATATTTAGGTATTGTTTTATTGCCTTGCCGTTCATAAAGTATAGTGGATATGATTTGAATTTCAATAGGTATTTTAATTAATTAATTAATATATTTTTGTAAAATATCAGTGCCATAGGCTTCTACTCCGTTCACATGTTACACCTTATTTTTTTCAGACGGTAAAAAAAGGTTATATAGTATATATAGGTATACATATATATTTAGTTTGGTAGTAGTGTAGTTATACGACTCCGAAGAATCCGTAATTTTTTTATGGAGAAATACAACAAAAGTCCAAGAATTATGGTAAACAGTATTAAATATTTTCTCTCATTCGTGTCCTTTCATTCTTAATTCCCTTAAATTTCCTACTAGAAAAATATTCTAACACTTGATGCGTTGCTGATGGAATCAGATCGTTATACCGGGCAAACAACATCAAAAGAAAACGTTGAAGTGTCGTGAACAGAAAAATATTATGTCAGAAATCAAAGCAGAAGCGTGCGTTAATGTTCATCGAGTTCTCTTTTGAACTCCTTAATCAAATAAAATGCGCGAAATTAAATTCTTTTGAGGAGCATCCATACAAAAAAAATTCTTGTAGGTAGTCAGACGTATTGGAATTCTAAAACCTTTGTTTATGTTTCATTTTAAGTTATAAAATTAAAAATAATAATAGGATTCGATTTATAAAGGTTCTTCTCCAGGGTGTCGCCGCCATATCCGAGAGTAAGTATAAGTATGCTAAAATGTTCTTATACTTTTATTTGTTATTACATAAATGAAAAAAAATGTCTTACAAACTTAAATTGCGCATGTCAAATACCCAGACTGGTAAGATTTGTTTGTAGGCCATACAGAATACTTGCATCATCACAGATTAGATAATAGTTACTATAATCCAGGAGAAATCGGCGCATTAGTACGGAAAACTGTTCCACCTCAATTTTATATGTGATTTTCTACGAGATTTTTAATTATTTCATGATAAAATACGAATGAATTGATTTTTGAAATACACATGCAGTAATTATTAATATCTCGGAAATGTAGAATAGAAAGTAAGTTCATTTTTGGCCCTTCAATTTCATATTTTTTTTTTAAAACATGCTTGCCACTGGTGTGATATGTTTTGAAGCAGATAAGTGTACAATGAGCATCCAATGCGAGTAGGTGGACTACAAATGTAATTTTTTTTCAATTTCTGCTGCTATTTCTTTTAGTTTATTTTAGATCAGAATAAAATATTTTAGGTTACAAGCTTATAAGATAAAAGTGGAATATTTTGTCTTTTACGAAGTAATATTAATACAATTTGTCACGTACGACAAAACTGAGTGAAGCTTGGTGAATCACGTAGAAGATCATAAATCAACATCTTCCAATGTAAGCGCTGAGGGATTGCTCAAATATTCTGTAGTTAATGTCTAGAGACACAGATACCTAAAATAAAATAACAAAATGATTTTCATCTTTACAGGAGACAAAAAGTAAGGATTGGTTGGATTTAAAGCGCTTTTTTGCTTCCGCATTTTTGAGAAATTATACGACTAAGATAGGGCCAGTAGGAATATCCTTTTAGTAAAATTTAAATATGCCTTGTGATGGCGGCATTAGAAACTAATCACCCCATTAAATTCCTTGGTTGTCGTGTAGTGATTACATACTCTTTGCGGTCGTCTATGAGATATACCAAAAAGATCTTCTGGCTTCCGTTAGATGTCATTATATCCATCTCACTTACGCCAGACGTAAAAAATACTCTGACCGGTATAAACAACAGGGTATTTTACACCATGTAAAAAATCAAAACATATATATTTATGATAGATTTTGTAAAAAGTAAAGGAAAAAATCTTTATTTCTATTTATAAAATTGCATTATAAATTAAATTTTTAATTTTAAGAATTTTTTTGGGTGTGCCTCAAATCTGCAAAACGCTGTCCGCCATATTAAAACTGTCGTGACGTCACTGATCCAACCTAAGGGTATTAGTGTTCTGTGTCACTAATTAACCGAACTAGCTAACGTGCTGTGTTATTTCGAAATTTTTCATGTTATCATTACGATTATTGAGTTTTATTCCGGATTTTATTGAAAAGGCATCATGGAATACAAATTCGTAAAAGCAGAAAGTCTAAATCTACCAAAAATAAATAAATTGTTGGTGTCAAAATTTTTTGCATGCAATCCCAATTTTTGTTCTGCTGAGTTGAGGAATGTTAAAACATCAATGTAAGTAGCTATTACCAACTTTTGTTTATAGAAAAACAATACCAGGTCAGACTGTATTTTCATAAAACGTAGATTAGTAGCTATCATAGTTTAGTTTTTCTATAATTACAATCTTTAGCAATCATTATTTATAATATCTCAGTTAACGTAATTTATTACAAAATTTGACTAGCACTACCCTTCACTTCAATGTTTTGTTTTGTATAACGATAGTTAAATATAAGTCATACTTACATCAGACTTGAGAAGGGCTGTGTTGCTGATGATGATAGTGATGATTTTAATTACTTTGAGCGTGTAAGTAAGTGATGCACACTGGCGATGTTTAAATATATGAAACATCTAATACCTGTTTTATAAAAGTGCTATCTTAGTATTAACTACTTATGTTCAATTTCAAGTAAATATTGTATTCTTGTTTATGTACATAGGTAAATCTGTAGACAAGCTCTTATACCATATAAATTGTGCAGTGTAATGAATTCATGAGTATGATTTATTCAAAGTTTATTTACTTCTTTTTAGAGAATTTCGCATTTTTTTATTATTTCTGGACACGATTTAAGTCTTTTTATTTAATTTAATGCGTTATTGTTGGTTTTTGATTGCCATCTTAGATCCACCATTTTGAATTTTTTTATCGCCAGCAGTTGACCCTGGTCGGTCTCTACAACATTTGTTACAGCACCGCCAAACTATCTCTAACTTTTTTCGAGTTATAACTATTTAAAATTGTGATTTCTTAAATTTACGCGAACACTACACATTGAATAAAACTAAATTTACGGATTTTATCACGTATATTTCACTACTTTTACTTATTTTTTAATTCCCGACGTTTCGGGTGCTTTACAGCAACCATGGTCACGGGGGGAGACTGAGATGTTTGACGTCCCAATGTCATTGTTAGCCCGGCTACCTTCAGTTTTTGAATATTAATTTTTAGTCCGATTTATTCAAAACGAACTTACATTATCTTGAAGTCTTGAAAAACATTCTAATTTCAATAGAGAAGATGGTTGGGTGCTGCCATCTGCTTGGAATCCTATAATTAACAAAATTAAACCCAAACCCAAGCATACCACTGTAAGACTTCAAGATAATGTAAGTTCGTTTTGCGTAAATCGGACCAAAAATTAATATTCAAAAGCTGAAGGTAGCCGGGCTAACAATGACATTGGGACGTCAAACATCTCAGTCCCCCCCGTGACCATGGTTGCTGTAAAGCACCCGAAACGTCGGGAATTAAAAATAAGTAAAAGTAGTGAAATAAACGCGATAAAATCCGTAAATTTAGTTTTATCCAATATTTAAAATTTGTATAGCGGCCACCTTGTTTTCCACTATTTTGAATTGTTTATACGCCGCTAAAATTTGCACAATGTATAGACCGATACGCGGGCCTGTCTTACCGTTTAGTTGGGTAGTAGTACACCATATCCTCGAAGAGCTGAACGCGGTCGTCATATTATTTGTATTCTAAGAATCGTAGAACCATTTCATTTTTTATCCATATCGTGGGGATGCATAATCCACTATCTTTGTGCGTCCACCATATTGGAATTAGAGTGACGTCATTTAATTTTCGTTTCCTTTGCAGCAAACTCTTTGACTTGATACCAATATCATGGGAGTCTATAGAAAATAACTATACCGAATCATTATCTAGAGCCGTCCGCCATATTGGATTTAGTATGACGTCACTTAGCTAACTATGTATTGTCATCCAAACTAAACATGTACGCAAAAATTCAGCTTAGATAGATATTAGATAGCTAAGAATACTGCTTTAAAATTAAGTTGCAAGACTTGACCCTAGCAAACATACACGGCAAGTTAAATAAAAACATCTAAAATACACCATGATTTACACAAATCTTTAAAAGATACAAAATTCTCACTAATTATCTTTTGGCTTGAAATAACAGAAGCCTTCGAGTTAATTTAATTAGGGACCTTCACAAACAAATCCCTCAAAGTTTTTTCATTTTTACTTCGAACAAAGCGTTTAGCAAATCTGTTTTGATCTCATTCAAAATGACTTGGAATTAATGCTTTTAGGATTATGAAAGACCTGTTATAACAAAACAGTATTGTTCTTACTATGAAGGTTATATTTGTATCGACTCAGTCATCGCACTATAATATCGTAGAACGAACTGAACTATAATAATCAAAGCGTAAATTACACTATCGGAATTTCCAAGCGACGGTGCATATATACCTACAGAAGAAGTTGAACGCAGGCTGATTGGCCGCTACCCTTTCTGAAAACCTATCCCAGCCGGAGAGGACTTTTCCTTTTACGACTAAATGCTTTTCTCTTGAAAAGAGAATCGATACCATTCTTCATTCGAATGTGTACGTGTAGTCATCGGTGACTAGAAGATGACTGAACTATTCAAACTTTTCATTGAGGCTGTTATTGTGGCTAAGTTACTACGCTATTATTTATTATGTTGGTCTTTCTGAGGAAATTTTATACTTACCAGCACTAGATTAGCTAATTTGATACCAAAAAACCTATCAGCATGGTCGTGGGTTTGTGGTCAGTCTTCTGGCATAAATCATGGAGTGTTTACTAGGTAGAGCTACAGGTACCTGATGTACATTGGCTCAACCAATCGCCTAGAACACTGGCTGAGCCTTCTGCAACCAAAGTGTAGCTTGTATACAATAAAACTGAAGAACTAGAAATGTGAAGAAATATATACGATATTGCATTACTATCTCAACCTTACAAATGTCAGTGCAAGATGGATACCGTGAATGCTCACTGTACATGAAAGGCAGACGATGCTTGACTGTTGTAGAGAGTTTTTAGAGCTGTGTGGTGACGACCCAACAAATGTTTTCGTTAGGATAGTTACAGGAAATAAAACGTGGGTTTACTACTATGATCCTGAGAGTAAACAGGAGTCTATGCAAAGGCATAAAAAGGGATGAGACCCCCAAGAATTTAAAGTCAATCCATCGGCCGGAAAATCATGGCCACAGTGTTTTGGGATTCCAAAGGCATACTACTTGTCGAGTACACAAAAAAGTTGAAACCATCAACGCAGATAAACACTCAGTCACTTTACGCTGTGTGAGAGAAGCAATAAAAGAAAAGAGAAAAGGAAAGCTGACCAAGAGAGTGCTGATTCTTCATGACAACGCAGCGGTTAACACGGCGTGGCTCTCTAAAGGCCGCTGTACGAGACTGCGGGTTTGAGGAAATTAACCAACCATCATACAGCCCAGATCTGGCCCCTAGTGACTGCTTTTTATTCCCAAACAAAAAAATTACCTTCGGGGAAAGCGCTTTGCTGACGATAATGAGCTCAAGTTCGCTGTAAATGAGATTTTTCAGGCTAAGCCATAGAATATTTTTCCAAGGGAATAGAAAAGCTTTTTTTCACGAACAAGTAAATGTATTGATGACATGGGAGACTATATTGAAACAAAAATATATTTCCTAATTTTATCTTTTTTCTTACACATATATATATATATATATATATATATATACTTAGATTACTCTTAGGTTATGAATCAAAATGCAGATGCGTTGTCACTACTGAGGAATCTAAAATGGAACACCTCGTTACGTTTCGTACTCGTAGTGAAAAAGGTCTCCGTTATCTATCATCACCATATGATACATACTACAAAATATTATAGCTGCATCTTGGCTCTACCACGTATAATTTGTAAAAATACAGAATATACGTGCCCAATAAAGTTTCCGATCTTGCTACGTCAAAGGGATTCGATTTTGTCTTACTTCAGTATACGGGGGACCATAAATCAAAGATTAGCAAACGTGAGGGCTGGAGGTTTGCCAGCTGTGCGTTATGAAAGTTCTGTGTATACAGTGAGCACAGATGCAAGTGGTTATTCTAAATAAAATATGTTTATCTTATTTAAGAATACGTAATAATTTATTATATTTATTTTTATACTACACATTGAATAAAACTTATTTTACGGATTTAAACACGTTTAATATTAACTTATTTTTGAGAAATGGAATACGGGTTACTGACTTTTCAATTTTAACCTACGATGAAAAAGAGGGGTTGTTATAAGATTGACCTTCTGTTCTATGTGACTGTCTGTGGTACCATAGCTTTTAAACGGGTGAACCGATTTGGGTGCGGTTTTTTATTTGAAAGCAGGTTTTCTAGCGGTGGTTCTTAGACATGTTTGATCAAAATCGGTTTACCCGTTCTAAGATCACCATCTTTTTTGTTTTAAGAGTTTTTAAAATTTTCAATTTAAGTTGTATACTAGTTTAATTGCGAATGGAAAAAAGAGGCTGCCCGTATGGCACAGCCACTTACTATGTTATCACTTAGGCTTATATGGATATTTTTCGCCATGCGTTGTGTGTAGAGCCGTGGCAGCTCATATAATTAACATTCGCTGGTTCGCTGTAAATTTCACAGTATGCGAGTAAAAAGCTGTTCAATTGGGGGTCAAATTTACCATGTACTCGGCGATGAAAGAAAACATAAGAAGGAAGCCTGCGTGTCTGAGAAATAAGAAAAAAATATTTCGAAGACATGTCAAGTTCTTTCCTAGGATACTTTCTTGCCTTAAAACCCTCTCAGAAATGAGGGGAAGCCCAGGAGTGGGACGTATATAGGCTGTAACTTTACATGGATATTTTTGGCAGTGCATATAACGTATATTTATTATAGAATTTACTTTCATCCTTAACTAACACTAATATAAAAAAGTTATGTATATACTAAGTCAAATTACCATATTAGATCAAAAAACTGGATTTTCTCAGATTTATGATGACATAAAGTAGTAATTTTGTCTTCTTTTGGGTGTTGATCACAAGCCAAGGTTTTTGATCAAAAACCAGGATTAATCATAAACATGTGATATATACACATTAAAATGTACTATCACAACTAATTCGTAGCTATTGCATAAATTATTAAAATCGTCGCCGATGCATACATGTGCAATTTTACAATGTAAGCGTCAGAGCCGAGGGTAGACGTGGGTTCAAATCCTCTTACACCAGCATTTTTAAGTGTATTACTCTTAACACTAGCACTTTTAAGTTATGGAGTGGTTAACAAGAGTATTAGTTATGTTAAAGAAAATTCCAGTCAATGCAGCCATGGTCACGGGGAGAATGAGGTGTATGACGTCCCTCAGGACGTTTTTTTTGACTACTGAGCATTGATTTAGATTTAAAAAAAAACTTAATCTACCGTTGTGATAGTCCGATGGAAAGGCTGATGCTGGCTCTTTTGTTGTACGCATGATGAATGATGAAGCAAACCGCCTTTATTTTTTATCTATAGTTAATGATGATTGTGGTCTGAGATATCGTTATATGACTTCTTATATTTACACGATTAGCACACATTGAATAAAGCTTCTTTTATGGATTTTAACGAATTTAATTTTCTTAACACTAATATCTGACGGGTGGTTTCCAGCATCCATGGTCACAGGTGACTGAGGTGATTGACGTCACAATATCAGAGTTAGCCCGGAGTACTACTACTTAAGCTTTTTAATTATTACTTATGCTCTGATCTACGCAGAATGAACTTATATCTTGAAGTCTTGCAGTGGTATGCTTGAGCTTAGTTTTAATTTCATTAATTACAGGATCCCAAGCAGGTGGTAGTACCGAGCCATCTTCTAATCTTATTCTAATACTTATTGCCCGAACATGTTGTCTCATAATGTAAATTTAGTCTTTTTGTCTTTAAGTAAATGTAAGGTGTAAGCTATAGTGTCAGTAGCGTGACTATTTGTTGCCAAAACAAGTGGTTAAATTGAAAATTTACTGTTGACTTTTTAAAACCGCACGACTGATTTCGATAAAATATAAATGGGGCCACCTGGAAAGTATACCCTTTGAAACAAAAAAATAATTTCCCAAATAGGTTCAGGCGTCTTCGAGTAATCAGTGAACATACACTAAAAAAAGATTCCGACGAATTGAGAATCTCCTTCTTTTTGATGGCGGTTGATAAATGAAAAATATTGTAAAAAAATAATGGTAAAATATTATTATAATTTATAGTTGATTCGCTGGTATTAACATTTTTCATATCTACTAATCAATAATCTAATTAAGAGCCTTTAAATCTCCAGTGCCAAATAAAACTATACGGTTCATGCTTTTGTTGACTACTCCCTAAATGGGACGGTAAAATTTTACTACCCGCTGTTTGGCATCATGATTGATATTACCAAAAAGTAGTCGTATTAATATAGTATGTAGTACACTATGTACTTTTATATGGAGGGCTGTTAAGTATTAGTACATTATCTATAATGGGTTCTAAGTAAAAAAAAGCTTAAGGTATCTCGAAGTCTTTTAATATTATAGATTATTCTATATGAATTACTTGCGCCCTTATAGGCGACACGACACGAACGCTCAGTCTATCTGATGGTAAGTGTATGCTGTGGCATAGAGTATGGTGTGGCATATTTCGATTAGATAGGACTGACCTCTATATTCCGTACGAAACACAGCAGCTGTTATTTTACGCTGGTATTCTGCGAGAGCGTGATCCATTCCAGATCAAGCGACCTATTCATTTTGGAGCCATGAAAAAGCTAGAGCGTGGCTCTCTACCAATTACGATGGGTGAATTTTTCATCGTAAACTATATTGATGTTTGAAATTTAGTTCTTGGCTTGTTTCTTTTCCTCGAAAGTACGTACGAGAAGGAGCAGCTTTTTTAGTCAATAAAAGTTTTATAGCTGAGGCTGGTGTTTTAATGAACAAACATATTAAATTTACTTTTCCAAGACAAGGTCTTTTTATTATTAACAAAAACTATTATTCGTACAGTAAGTTAATTTGTTATTTCACTTATATCGTGATATTCACGTATAATGGTGATTTTTAAATAACTTTAAAAGAATTTTGTATTTATCTTTTATTATTTGAATTGTTCTGCTAAACCAAACACATTTCAAACTCAAATATTTGTCTGGTGTTGGGAAACGCGTAAGGAAGGGCTCTGTGCTGATATGCTCTACTATTATATTTTAAATTTATTTAAGTATTTTTCTTTGTAAAAGGCATGTTTAATTATTTATAAGTTAATACATTAACGTGGATGGACAGAAAGGACTTTAGAGGCTTTTAACTTAAATTATTTTAAGTAAAATATACGCACATATTTGTCATATCATCTTTACCTTAAGCTTTTTTTAAAGTTAACTTTGATCGTCTTTATAAATTTGATAGCAATAAGTGAATTTAAAAAAATTAACTGACACCCAGAAGTAACCCAGCGAGACATATTTTTTTGAAAAAAAAAAGATCAGTTTAAATTGCTTTTTATCCTGACTATTAGCCAGAAGAGGTTTTTATCATTTAGGAGTCCTTGGTAGGTAACCACCCTGTTATATATTTTTGCCGCTACGGCTCCAGCGCAGTACAGCGACCTTTGTATTTCAGTTTCAGGGTATGTCGTGTAGGCGATCTTTACATGTTCTCGAATTATTGTACTCCCTAGACATACTGCCTAACGATGTGTTCTTACAAAACTGGACTGTCTCCTTAATGTAGTCTCCATGTAATCCCGGGTTCGAATCCCAGTTGAGCCAAAATCCGTTACTACGATATATATATATTATACCCACCCTGTTACCAGTACCAATATTTTTTTATAGGAGAGGGGGCAAACGCTCACCTGATGGTAGGTAAGTGATTACCGTCGCCCATGAACAAGGGGAATAGCAGATGCGTTGCCGGCCTTTTAAAAAGGAGTAGGTTAACATAACCAATAGTGCTGGCAGTGATCGAACCACAGCTTTTTAAGGTTTATGTAGAGCCAGACTTATACATTCTATTTTAGTCCTTAGAGGTAACAACGTGCAAACAACAACTTTTTTTCGAATTGGTTACAGGTGTCCATGACTTCAGTAATCTTGTAAATATTCCACATAGTTTAGTATTATGTGGAATAGTAGTTGTTTTTTTTAATTCATTGTTATAAAAACTTACGCCACACTGCAGAACAACAGCACCAGTATTACACTAAGAAGAAAATGATTCATACATAGAAATACACTGCCAGCTGCAACAGCTAACTTCGACTTCTCGATACCGTGTTGGTGTTCATTACCTCATATCATCACGTGGGTGTTGTAAGAGACGACCAATGGAACCTTGAAACAGGAGATAGGCAGCAGCTTCTTCCACAGAACAACTCATTTATAAAAACTGCGGTTGCTATACCGCCTGCCAAGCGTGGTAACTATGGTGAATCCCCTCCTATGAGGTAATCTAAGAGGAGACATTAACCAGAGCTTTTACGGGCCGTAATGGATGCAATGGATGGATGTTTTAATGGGGTCGAGCATACACTATCACCTACTAAAATATACAAATCTATGGTATTGAAACCGTGAAGTAAAATCCAGAAACGATAGGACAGTAAATATTCAATTCTAATGTAGCCTTCTGATATTATTACAAATTTTCACGAAGTACACCTCTAAGATGATTGCAGACAATTTATTTTGGACTTTAATTATAAGATTAGGCAATATCTTATCAATAAGTAAGTAAGGAAACGAAAGAATTAGGGATATGACTAATATATCACTACGTCGAGAATAACTAAAAAGATATTTGATCATAATATTTCGAGACAATATGTAGTCAACAAGTAAGTAAAGCAATGGAAGAATTAAGGATATGACTAATATGTCACTACGTTGAAAATATCACAAAGATATTTGGTCACAATATTTCGAGACAATATGTAGTCAACAAGTAAAGCAATGGAAGAATCAAGGATATGACTAATATATCACGACGTCGAGAATAACTACAAAGATATTTGGTCATAATATTTCGAGACAATGTCTAGTCAACATGTAAGTAAAGAAAGGGAAGAATTAAGGATATGTCTAATATATCACAATGTCGACAATAACCACATAGATTTCGAGACAATATATAGTCAATAACTAAGTTAAAAAAATGGAAGAATTAAGGATATTTATGTCATTCTTCCATTTTTTTCACAAGATAAATAGTTATATATAAACAGTAAATAACTACAAAAATCCGCTTTAATATTTCTAGATTATATGCATTTAACAAATTAGTAAGAAAACGGTAAAATTAAGGATATGACAAATAAACCACAACATCAAAAGTAGCTACAAAAATATTCTGCCTTAATCTTTCTAGACTTGCGTCATTTTCTCAATACTAAAAAGCCCTATGTCCAGTAGTGGGCTGAAAAATAAACTATAGTAATGTCTGATACAGTCAACACTGATCGTAACAATGCAAAATGTTTTACGCGTGAAATAAACGATATTTTTAATAAATCTGAAATTTTATTTATCTTACCGGTTCGCAGATATATTGCATTAATATTGGTACTTTATAATCGTATACGAGGAGCAAATTGCCTCGTCGTTCGCAATAACGTGTTCATGAGTGTAGCAGGTGGCGTTAACGACTCTTTGTTATTCTGATCATAGTCACTTGTAATTGGCGAGTTCAAAAATGGATTTAAAGCTATATTATATTATGTTTTTTTTAATGAAACAAGCACATAGACAATATAATTCACCTAATCGTAAGTGTAAGCTGTGGCCATAGACACCCACAAATATTTTCGATTAAGAATCCAAATGCTGAAGGGATGAAAAATGCTGAATGCTGAAAGATTATAGAAACAAAAAGAATGTATTTTTAAATAGGTTAAAGGAGACGGGCGAAAGTTCATAGAAAGCTGGGCCGGATGTTACAGCAACGATTACTGTATTATTTTATTTATATATCAATACCATTAAAAAAAAAAACTAAAATGTTTACGAGTGCTTCATGGTCGAAAAAAATATAGGTTGTTATTTTGCTTATGCTATGCATACAATGTTCTCACATTACACTTTAAGAAAATAATTAGTAGACTTTATTGTAAACTAGAACTAGAAGATAAGATTCACAAATAGAAGATTCAGACGCCGCCGTCCAACTAAATTCTAGAAGTTCGAAATAATTATAAAAACATTGAAGTAATATGTACTTACGTACTAGAACAGCTATCTCAAACAAAAAATGTGCGCTACTCTGTGTTCGCGCGGTTGTTTTTTTATCATAGAATAAACATAGGTAGAATGTTCCGTAGGTAATAGTAGATTGTATTGTTAAATAAGTAAATTATATCGAGAACAATAATTAAATTTTGTCATTTATTTTGTATATTATATTTGCTTATTTAATATACTATTACATAATATTATATCACAATTACATTTTAATGATATTTTTATCTGAATATTTTAAAAGTTATCTATGTCAAATATAAAAAAACATACTAAGTGTATGTTTAACAAAACTTATTAATGTGACATTTAAATTACAAATATGTTTATTTAAATTAGAATAAGAGTCGTTCATAAATGCTGCCCACGTGAGAGTTAAAAATGGACGAATTTATACCACTTTGACTTTGATGTGAAAACCTAAAAATAAAATAAAAGAATAATAAGCAGATTGAAAACTGAAACATTTTGCCTAATTATAATAACTTATATATGTTTCTACAAAAAAATGTGTGTAATAATATATTCGTCCTATACTTAAGTACCCACAGAAATGGCGCATCTGAACATATTAATTTTATAATCTATATTCAATGACACAAGATGGCGTCTTAGGAATGATTTGTTTTATTATTGTTCGATAATACTTTTTATTGATTCATCAACATTTGTATCATTCCTTACATGCTATTTAAATACAATGGAGCGATAAGAACTAAAATGTACAAATAATTACAGGCGGATACAACATGCAAATAACTTACTCAGCACTGTGTACCTCTATTAATAGGATAAAGAAAGAATTAAAAATTGAAAGAAATTATAACTAAATACAAATAAAAATATATAGAAGCGAAAAGGAAAGAACATATTTTATAGAATGTTACAAAAGATGGTCTCTTAAAGTGCGACGGAGCTTGTTAGGTGGGTCGAAAAATATATCAATTTTATCTCTAAATTTGTTAACAAGCTTACTCAATCTAGCAATTGGGGAATTGGAGGCCAAACACTGTTCTTCTATATGGTCTAGTCAATGGTGTAATCTTACGAGCGTAACGCGGGTAACGAAAGGGAACGCATATATTAAATTTACTTAAAATTTCAGGACAGTCAATAACACCACTAATAATTTTAGAAGCAAAAATCAAATCAATAATATCCCTGCGGTTTTCAAGAGAAATCATTTTGAAATTGATCAAATTATTTTCATATGATACACGTTTCTTATTACTTCTAAATCCGCTTGCGTATGACAAATGTCTTACAAATCTTTTTTTGGATCCCCTCGATTCTCAGTGAATGTGTAGCGTAATGAGGTCTCCAGACTACAGCACTGTATTCTAATATACTTCTTACCAAACTGTTAAATAAAAGAATTTTAATTCTAGCATTTCGAAAGACTTTGATATATCTTATGACAAAACCCAACATTCTAGATGCACGTTTAGTTATGTTTTCAATGTGCGGTACGAAAGTTAATTTTTTATCAAATATGACCCCGAGGTCCCTAATTTCGTCTAACTGCTGTATTTTATTACATCCAATGTGATAGCTATAGTCGATAGTGTTACTTTTTCTCGCATATTGCACATAGAAACATTTACTAATGTTTAAGTCCATACGATTTACTTTGCACCATTTAATCAGTTGATCAAAATCGTTCTGTAGCTTTATTGAATCGTTCTCTTCCACAATCGTCTTGCAAATTTTTAAGTCATCCGCATACAAGTACACACGAGACCATTTCATCAATTCTGGAATTTCATTTACAAACACCCTAAACAGAATCGGTCCAAGGTGAGACCCTTGGGGCACACCAGAATTAATATTTTTTAATCCTGACTGATATCCATTCACCGCTACAAAAAACGCTCGGTCCTTTAAATACGATTTTACCCATTTTAACATACTACCAGTAATGCCGTAGGCAGCTAACTTACGAACCAATATGTCATGTGGGACCCGATCAAGCTAAGATCAGTATATATTACGTCGACTTGTTTCCCCGCATCAAGTGCTTCAATTAGTATTTCCGTAATATGTACCAAATTAGTGCTCGTAGACCTAGATTTAACGAACCCATGTTGGCTAGTGGTTAAGTAAAGATTGATATGTCTCTGAATATAAGGACAAATAATTGACTCTAATAATTTAGCAAAGACTGAATAATTATTTATTGATTAAGTATCTTATTAACCGAAGAAAAGCAATTCCTTGGTTTTTATTGACATTTCTTGAATTATTTGTGCAATATCTAAGTACACACGACGGCATATTTTTATCAAAAGATTTTTTTAAATCAACACAACACGTGACAACTCTACAAGCGCCTAGATAGTGACTGATTAAAGTGCGGTGTATGCACCGCAGTTGAGTGGAACAGAGTAGCTGAATGCAGTGTCGCCTCTAGTACGTAGTACATAATAGTTCAATGATAAAAAAGCAAAAGGAGGATGAATGAAAAACATTTTCTCTTTTAATGATTTATTAATCGTCCACTTCATCATAAACAAATAAAATATCGTCAAAAAACGGTGTAGGCGGTATTAAATTCTCTTGACGCCCAGCTTAGGTACCATATTATGGACATTACATGACAACAGCAACCTACAGTTCTTTTTCCTACCAAAGAATTGAAATAATACTGTTTGATGATCTCTCTACCATTAAGAGGACTGTCAACTAAAATATATGTAAAATATGTTTTTGAGCTTAAGTATATGTCCCGATTTTATTCGACCTCTCAATAGCCAGCTAGAATGGTTGGATAGTACCATTCTAGGTGGCTATTAAGAGGTCGAATAAAGACAATTCTCTTAGTAGGTTGCTGTCCGTTTCTAGACACACTTCTATTTCATATCTCCCATCTTGTATGTGTTCACCATAATGGGACCTAGCCCACTTAATTTGATAAATACCTAAAGATATTTTTATTAAATTACTGTGTGTGAGCTGGGGAAAATCATTTATCATTTTGCACACGTATTCTTGTAAAATCAGAAAAAAAAAACCGCCAGAATCCTTTATACGTAGCCAGAGTCGTTAAAGATGGGAATATTATTACAGCACAGAAAAACAACAGAAAATATTCACTAACACCGCAAGCTCAGAGCCGAACAAAAGTTCCCTATATAAAAAAAGTGCTCTGTGAACAAAAGTAACAAATGATTTGAGTGACGTTTTTAGTTTTTAAACTAACGTTGACATTTCCGCCTTGTGGCCTGTATAAAACATTAATAATCGATTGTGAAATCGATTTATTAATTTATTCAGTCAATTTATTTTTTACGACTATTTTGAAACGTTAAAGTGTCACGAGGGAACCGTTATTTAAATAAGAAGTTTCTTAAACTTACCTAAAGAAGAAAATACAGAATCACTTTTTATAGTCTTTTGTATTAAAATCTATAAACTAACCTATTTCATCTGGCAGCATTGTTTAAAAATAAAAATAACGGAAGTAAGTATTATTCTTACTATTAAATATTTAATTTCTTTTGCCATGATAAAACTGCTTAATATTTCATTATTAACTACAAAAAAAAAACTTTTAAAAAATATTGATAAATATTTCACTTGTCGCCCGTCTCCTTTGTAGGTTAATAACAATTTTATCAAGCACGCTATGTACTCAATCATGAAGCATTGGTGGGTCAGGTGAAACACGAGCAAGAAGTTACAATAAAAATTAAAAAAAATTTTTCTTCACGCAATTTAACACTGGGTACTCATAACGTGAATGCACAAAAAATGAATTTCTGTATGAGTAATCAAACAATACACAATAATTTTCGAATAGCAGATGCGTTGTCACAACTTCTTCTTTACGCTTCACGTACGAAACACAGCAGCATTAAGCTACTATTTTACGCTGGTATACTGTGAGAGTGTGGCCCTTCCCCGGTTAAACCAACCCATTCGTGCTATAACTATACTACTAATATAACTGCAGCATGGCTCTACCACGTATAAAATAATTAAAGACAATTTATTGCTGTAAATGAGTACCTGTCGACTTTTTATAAATGAATACGTGAACATCGAAATTTGACGTACTTTTTTAGTATTTATAATAAAAGGACGGGAATGTAACTTATATCAATTGAAATATTTTGCGCCATAAACGTATAGAAGCTTGTGTACGTTGTCGTTAAGGCAGGTAAAATTAAGTGTGCATATATACATAATTTTTCCATATAAAACGCTGTTATCAAATAATTAATCGAATTTCGACCCGGCGCGATACTAGTTATATAATATTATATAGTAAACGCAGCTGGGGTATCTCAGGGGATAAGCGCTCATCTCACAAATTCACATTACGCGAGTCGAGCTCAATCACTGCCGCCATTGTTTAAATTATTAATCGTTGTTTTAACTGCTCCACGACTGCTTGCAGAATACCAGCGTATAATAGCAGAATAATGCTGCTGTGTTTCGTACGATGAGTGTAGAGAACCGTAGACCGACAATGCATCTACATTATGTTTCTAAATCAAGGGTAGATGTGAGTGTCTCTAGCATATTTGATACACCTTTAAATTAAAAAGATTGAGGATATTTAGCTAAAAGTTTGTAAGATATTCCATCTAAGTTTTCAAGGTCTTTTTTGCCTTTTTTATTTTATAGGATAGATTGACAAACGAGCAAACAGTCCACCTGATGGTAAGTGGTTGCTGCGGCCCATAGACATCTACATGTATCCTTGATTACAAAACAAAATGCAGATGCGTTGTCACCCATGAGGACTAAGATGGAATGAATCGTTTCCATTAAAAGGGTTCACCGGTTCTTCACCATACGAAGTGCAGCAGTATAGAGTTACTGTTTCACGCTGACATTCTGTGAGAGCGTAGTCCTTCCCCGGTTGAGCTGACCCTTTGAGTTGCAAGACATACCTCTAGCAGCCCACCTGGGTAGATCCTAGTGGGTGCTTGCACTGGCATCAAAAGATAACGTTGAAACATGGTTATACTTCAAGTCGTGTGGGTAGGGGGTTCGATCGCCACTGGCACCAATGAAATTGTTAATTGCAATTTTAAACTCTCAAACGCCATGCGTCCAAATTTGACCGCTTAGATATTCTGGCAAAATTCAAGAGTTCAAATTTGACCGCACCCACCCACAGCACTTAAACCATTAAAACTTATACTTAGAGACTACTTTTCTATGAAAAAGTTTGGCATTATAAAATCTAAACAAAATTCTCAGTGACCAGATCAGCTCAATGGCCACATGTCAAAAAAAGCTCAGTGGCCAGATGTTTTCTGTTACAGATCCCTTGTGCTTGCTAAAACAAAGATTTACACACGCTAGCTAACTGCTAACAGAAAACATCTAGAAAAGCTAAAGAATTATTTGCCTCTAACTCAATTATGAATTGTATTTTAGAGTTTACGATAGTTTTGGAGTTTTTAACCTCTAAAATGCTAAGCGTCCAAATTTGACCGCTTCGATATTCACTCAAAATTCAAGAGGTCAAATTTGACCACACCCAACCACAGTACCTTAACCCATAAATACTTATGTGAAGAGCCTACTTTTCTATGAAGAATTTTGGCATTATAAAATCAATATGAAATTTGCTATCCTCTAGTGGAATAAAAACAGTTAGTTTATGGATTTTAATTTATATTCTACGTTCATTACGTACGGCATTTTGATTTGGATAATGTTGTGTTGATTTTTGGATTTTTCAAGTGTTTTTATTACAGTGTTTTATTATAAAATTGTAATGAAAGTTTTTGTGTGAATATAATTTATCTTTTTACGTAAATAATTTCGAGTAATATATATTGAAATAATTGTGATTTTTACGCTGCCGACATCCGTTTTCTTTAACAGTTTTTGTTCTTTTTGTAATGAAACCTGACTTTTTGTTTTAGACCACAGAATAGAGAATTTTGTACAGATTTTATAATGCCAAACTTCTTCATAGAAAAGTAGTCTCTAAATATAAGTTTTAATGGTTTTAAGTGCTGTGGGTGGGTGCGGTCGCATGCGACCGCTCGGGATTTGCCAGGCGCATGCGACTGCATGGGAGTTTTATGGTGATTGAAGGGTTAAGTGCTGCTTTACCATGTGCTTGACGGTGAAGGGAAACATCGTGAGAAAACCTGCATGTATGAGAAAAAAGAAAAAATATTTTGAAGACATGTGAAATTCACCAACCCGCATTAGAGCGACGCGACAGACATTTCCTTGCCCTGTGCTGGCTGTAATTTTTATGGTTATACTTCCTACCTCATCCACAGCTTTCGAAGTTATTTTTTTTACGACCCAGAAATACTTGAGCACGCAGAAATTCTTAGGTTACATGGGTGGAATGTGAGCCGTGCTGCGCTTCACTCTTGCCACAGCCTTCGTGATAATTTTTTTATCATCCAGATGAGAAATCCTTAGACATCCGTTACCACCTCCCTTCCCCCTTCCTGTCGGAGAGAGATAAATGTTATCATTTGGGGGTTAGGTCTATATAGTACAGTACAATAAAATTTATTTCAGGCATCAAGGACTTAAAAATTAAGAACATTGACATAGTAATATATACCTTAGCCTAAAAATATGAATAATGGGTTGAATGGTAGAGAATGCCTCAAGGCATTAAGTCCGCCCTTTGTATTCTTTTTTTAAAGGATGCAATAAAGAATAAAATAAATAAAACAAATAAAAAACATATAAATAAAAAACATATACAAAATATAAATATAACACTATTTAGGGAACTTCCTTCTTCGGCGCGTCCCTGTATCGGCGAAACACTACCCCCAGAGGGCCAGATATCGGAAGCAAGGAATATCTGTTTGTATTTTGCAGGAACCTGGAGTACGTAGGCTTTGAAGTTCATTGACCTATTAGACTCCAGACGATTCAAATATAAAGAAATCGGATCCTTTATGCGGCCTCGGCTTCGTTCTTCTAGGAAACGCAGGAAGTCGTTCTTACTTTTGTCCAAACGGAAGATGTAGGGCTATATGGTGGGCTCCGCAATACGCAGAGTTGTACTTGCGTTTATTTTGGCGGTCCCACGCTGGTTACAGACTGGTCTCGTTCGATGTCTCTTCTCAACAAGAGTAAACCCATCATTATCTTTCTTGTTCCGGGTCACCACAGGAACTGATTTTATATCCACATTCTTTTGTTTTGGACCACAAGAGGGTGCCGGTTGTAACGATTTTCGAGCAACATCTGCAAACATATTCCCTAATTGAGAGATTGGCTTCGGCGGAGGAGTACTCAAGCGTTCAGTCAAGGGCTGAGGTGGTGATGCAACAACGGCCGAGGTCGCTCTAGATTGATACGATTTTCTTTTTAATTTTTCCCGTTTTATATTACCTATTCATGGGAGTGATGTCGGGGTGTAGAGAATACTCCCCTCTCCCCCACTCTCTCTTCCACTTTCGTGCCAAACGATTCTAAATTTTTACTAAAATCCGCCATCTTGTCACCAATAGAAAAATAAAAAGAAGTGTTACGAATAGAGTTCCTTTAAAAATCTTCACCGCAACTGGATCATAATGACCTCAAAGCAAAAGGACAACACGGATGTTTTTTAACGAAGAAAATACTCGACAAAAATAAAGGACAGGATCGCACAGATTAACTTCCTATTACGTGTTAGGTCCTCCAAGAGTATTTTCAAAACAAATGTTGTTGGTTTTCAGACTTAGTTATGCTTTATCCATGTGAATGCCCAATTACATCCTAATTCTAGCTATAATTTGGACATGGACAAATAAGGGCGTGTCAATTTAGTTCTTAGTTCACATTTGGTGTCACCAGGTGTTACTGTGATATCTCCTCTCCAATTAAAAGTTATAAAAACTTATGGAAGGTTTCACCGTGGTCGAAGGAAAACAGAAAAATATCAGGACAAAACTATTTATGGGGATTTTATTGCGCATTGGGAGTTAAAAATAACTTATTAACTTAAGTTATTTTTAACTCCCAATGTTTAAGTTTTGGCGACTTTTAAGTCTTGAATGTCTTCAAGGGAAGAGTGAATAAGCATTTGTTTAGAAAGTGCGCTTGACTATCTTTGGCTGCATCACCACTTACCTTCAGGTGGGACAGTAGTCAAGTGCTGGCTTAAAATAGTGAAAAATAAAGTTAAATTAAATGCAATAAAATCCTTAAAATTGTTTTATTCAATATGTAGTAGTGTTCGTGTAAATGTAACGAATTATTGTGACTCATCGACTTATGATTATAATGATAATGACGATGGTAAATGGGAAAACATAAAAAATAACACTAACGAAGATTTTTTTACGAATTGAACAAACTGTATTTTAATTCATACGTAGTACTATTAAGGAAACCGTTGAACTGTACAAGTAACAAAATAATTTCATTTAGAGATGAAATGATACTTTCGTATTCGTTGTTGTCCGCAGAGCGGCTTTTTGATGTTACGATTTTTTTAAATTAAACTTTGAGACTGTAATGTTCAAAAGGAGCATCAAACAAAAATTAATTTACAATTATTTCATCATAGCAAAACGTTTCTAAATTTCATTCATGGGTTTTGTATCAATATTTAATCTCTATTTGCACTCTTTATGGTATTGAACACTTTACAATTTTTTTAATGTTTTCTTTCTTTTGGCCGTTTTTCGATCTGGCATTCCTACTTACGACACCCTCGGGAAGATACGGTTATCTAGTCCACACCATTCATTTTTCTAATTAATAAAACCATCAGTTTCATTTTTTTAATCACAAATACTGCATAAAAGTAAAATCCAGGTAATTTAAAAAAAAACTCACATAAATGCCGAAGAAAAGGTTTACCAAAAAAAGCACGTTCTGTTTACGACGGGTCAGCAAGTTTACGATCTTCAAGGTTAGCCTAGACCGTACAACATCCGACCGTATTCAGTCTGTTAGTAAGCTCAGCTGAATTGAAAATATCTTTCAGCTTATGTTTTACAGTGTAATTCAAGTAAATTGTTTTTGCAACTTCAAAGTCACAGCGGTAATAGAATGTAAATGAGAGAGATAGAGAGAGGGATATAAAGACAAGCATTTAAATTCCACAGCTGGACTTTTTAAGAATGTCTTTTTTTTTAGGATGACAAACGAGCACACAGTATGGTTAGTGGATGCTATTTCTTATAGACATCTACATGTATCCTCGATTACGAATCAAAATGAAGATGCGTTGTCATCCGTGAGGACTAAGATGGAATGCCCCGTTTCCTGTAAAAAAGGTTTCCGATTCTCTACACTCATCATACAAAACACATAAGCATTAAGCTAATATTTTACGCTGGTATTCTGTGAGAACGTTGTCCTCCCCGGTCAAATATAATTATACACATGCATACATATTTTTTATTCCTATTTCTATTCATGTACTTGATTGACACCCTTTTAAGTTTAAATTTGGAAAAACAATCATGTTTTTTCGGCTCCGTTCTTACATAAACTCAATTTCTACAATCGTTTGCCCTTTTTGAGTTTGCAGTATTTTATGGCGGTCCGTACAGTAAAATGCCAATAAAAAGCTGCACTGACAAGATTGCAAATAAAATTGTGTATATTTCACTGACTACTGAATAATTTACACACAATCGTAAAGAGAATTTATATTTTATGTACCTTTTTATGAATGGTCATTTATTTATACTAAAAGCAATTGTGACATTATATATTTTTAATAAAATTAAGTGTGACAACCGAACACACATATACTCGTACCTACCTAATGTTAAGTGGGTATTGTGGCCCAATGATATTTTTGTCATCGATTAAACATAAAATGGAGTTAGGTTAACAACTCCGGAGGACCGAGTTGAAATGCTAACGCGGCAGTAAAAAGAGTAGAGGCTAGTAAAAAGTGTTTGCTAGTAAAAACTGGTTCTCAATACTTATTTTTTTAAGGAGTAAGGCACAAGTTACAAGGTTAGAAAGAAACGAGTATACAGATTTTTATACGTGGTAGAGCCAGATTGCAGCCAAATTATGGTTGTAGCACGAATGGGTCGGCTCGACCCGGGAAGGACCACGCCCTCACAGAATACCAGCGTAAAATAGCAGCTTAATACTGCTGTGTTTCGTGTAGTGAGTGTAAAGATCCAGAGACCCTTTTTTACTGGAAACGAGGCATTCCATCTTAGTTGTCAGAGGTGACAACGCACCTGCGTTTTAATTCTTAATCGAGAACAAATGTAGATGTCTATGGGCCACAACACCTACTTACCATCAAGTGGACTCTGTACTCGTTTGTCACCCTTATTCTAAAAAAAGTTTATCTGATGCCGTGTGAATGATATGGCTCATGAACAGCCACATTTATATTCGTTACCGTTAAAAAAGTTCTCCGGTTCTTTACACTTACCATGTGTGAGAGCATTAAGGTGTATTATGCTGTCATTTCACGCTGGTATGCCTTGAGACCCGTTCCGGTCAATCCACGACGTGGCATCATAACGTACTTATAATTAAATTTACTCACACTTGCTTGTGGCTCCAACGATGATGTGTACAGCTGCCTATAGAACCTCTCAATCTCACTCAGGTGTGCCGGAAACGATGCTGCCATACTCAGTCTTCAGCTTTGACAGTGGGCTCTTACTTGCAGACAGATCTCTGGCAAAGACTTTGGAGCCCTGGTTCCACCCGATCGCTTCTTCAATACGAGCAGTATTAAAGTTGCGTAAGTCTTGCCGCATGCATTTGGAGATCTGTCTGTTCAGTTACCTGTATGCTGCCAAATCTGTTGACGATTGCAGCCTCACATCCCGTCTAACAGCCATGAGATTAAGAGTGTGATCGGAGAGTTTTTGTGTTCTTCTGCGGCAGGTCTTGCAGAACTAAGCTCTGACCGCATGTACAGTTTCCACGAGCTTGTCATTTATATCGTCCACTGCATTGCAATCTTCTACTCACTGAAAGCGGTTATGTAACTCGAGCTGAAAGGTTTCGGGATTCTGGATTAGAGTACGAGGGGGACGGAGCGTTGACTTCATTAGACGAGACCTCTCCAACTTAACGTTTAGGTTCAGTGTGCCTCTAACCATTCGGTGATCGCTACTAGTTTTCACCCTTGCGATCACTGAGACATCACTGAACAGTTTGCGTCTGTTCGTCATAATTAGGACAATCTCATTTTTTGTGGAACCGTCGGGGCTCGACCAGGTCCACTTCCTGTGGGGCCGCTTCTGGAAGAAAGAGTTCATCATAAAAAGTCTCTCTTTCTCCATGAAGTCGGCCAGCTGCTGGCCCCTACGGTTCCGTTGCCCTACTCCGAATTTCCCTAACTTCAGCTCACCGCTTTCTCTTGTGCCTAGTTTTGCGTTGAAGTCTCCCATCAACACCGTGTAGTGGGTTTTGGAGGAATGCATGACTCTAGAAATATCCTCATACATTTCCTCCACCTCCTCATCGGAATGTGCCGAGGTTGGTGCGTAAACCTGTATGGCCTTCAGCGAATACCGCTTGGTGATTCTGAGTATCAGGTACGCGACCCTCGTCGACACACTCCCAATATTTACAACGGTGTTGACGAGAGACTTGTGGACGATAAATCTGACACCTCCTTGGGACAGACGGTCACCCTCCCGATGATAGAACAAGTTGCCAAACTAGATTACCGTGTCCTCCCCCTTTCTTCGGACCTCGGATAATACAATAATATGCCAGCGCAACTTGTCTATCTCGTCTTCCAGCTCCAGTATCTTCTCGTCAGTCCTCAGTGTGCGTGCGTTATATGTTGCCAGGTGGAGTCGTCGTAGGTGGCTCCTGAAACTCCACCGGAGATTCTTAGCACCCCCTGCCCCGCCGTTACCATGGTCGCCACCGTAGCCAGGAATAGCGGGGCCGCCGGGGACTGGGGGCCGTTTGTTTGTGTCGTTATTCATGGGGGGACCGCAGTTTTTTTATTATATTATTGTTGTTATTAGGAAGATGCTGCTGCCCATCTGCTGTTTGTGTCCCTCTGTCACCTCTCATGTCACCCACGAGAAGATATGGGGTAGTGGATATTCTCAACCGCCACTCCACGGCAATTCTGATGCCGGAGTGTCATTATTAGAGATTTTAGAATTTTTCTCTATTACGAAGACTAAATGAATGGTTGACAATATATTCTTTAGAAAATTGTATTATTTTTATTTTGTTGTTACCTACTCCAGTTTTGCCTTCTAATCGGACCTTTCTAAAACTCTGCTTAATAAACATACATATCCAATAAGGAAACCCGGAACAAAACTCGTTCTATAAGTTTCGAAGAAAAACGTAGATAAACTAACGCAGCGCCGATCTTTTGTTTTATATCAGCTCGTGTCTAGGACATAAGCATTACACATTTATTTATTGTATGACATTATGACAAAATGATACACAAGTGGAATGGTAGACCTGAGTATATAATTTTTATCGATATATTTTGTTACACTGTCCTATCTCTATTATTAGTTCCAAGGACGCTCATTGCTGCCATCAGCGCCATAATAACGAAAATCAAATCGCCTTATTTCACAGTGTATAGCCGGTCCATTGTAATTGTATAATAGAGGTTAGTGGTCGGCATTTTGATGCTGAATTTTTTTTAAATAAAATTCTAGCAATGCTATTCACATTACTAGTATTCACTGTAATCACGCCTAGTAAATTTAAAATATTTATGCTAGGATTAGTTCATGAATGTAGTCGAATGGAGGATTCGAACCCACGACCTTTTGAGTTTGCGGTCCGCATCCTGCCATTAGGCTATTGTCGCTTCTTGAATTTAACAATTATATAAAAACTAAGTCAATCCTGTTTTCTACTATTAAGACTCACTTGTAGTATTGTAGCTTCGAATAAAAATTTCTTTCTTCTTTATATTATTTTGTTCATTCTTTACCTATTTCTGCCGCTGTGCGTGTACAGCGGTGCGTGCTCTTCTGTGTCCCGGTTTGAATAGTATGGAAAGCCAGTATAATTTGAGAAGAGGCATTTTAGTTCTTAGATGTGACAACGCGTCTGTAGTTTTCTTGATATAAAGTTGGTCGGTGGCATGGACTGCGGAAGCCACTTAAAATATATGCTATGAACCCTCTTAGAATGGTTGGAGGTCCAACCCCAGCTGTGGGATGCTGGGTAGGTTTGTTTAGGATGATTTTTTCCTCTCGGAATTTTCTCTTCTTAAAACAACGCGAGTATTTATACGATTTCACTTGAAATTTTGTAAAATCAATACTCTTGTGTAACGTTGAGCTATATAGGGAATTGAAGCGACTGCAGTGAATAATTGGTTTTGTAGATAATCCGCGTTGTGTGATATGAAATGAAGGGCTACAAGCACGTACATGGCGTGTTTGTCACAATATAGATAAACGAAATATTGACTTACGAGTATATATTACTAGCGTAAGGACCGGGCCGACCGAACAACTAAAACGGACCAGTGCGCTGGCCCTAAAATTAAAGTTTAGAGCCAACGCGAATCGGTCGACAGTGGTGCGCGCGCAGGACAGATTTGTCTGTCATAAATATGTCTAGTTGCGTGGTAAAAGAATGCAAAAATTACGATACAAAGATTTTTAAAAATATGGAATATTGTATCATCGGTAAATAACCTTATATTAATTTTATTACAATTAAATTATTATATAAAAGCATTTTTAAAGTTTTATTTTACAGTTAGTTTAGTTACGTTACCAAAATTAGGCCAGGGTTGGATTCAGACTCTCAAAAATATTGTACATGGAAAATAAAATAATACCATTTAAAAAAATTATATCACGTTTGACGTTTCATTATCTACTATACGTTTCGTTTTTTGACGGTTTTATTTTTATTTGTTTAATTTTTCTCTAAAGAACTATGTGTAAGTTAAATTTTGAATATTGGTACCTAATACATTTTATATTCCATAAGGGTAAAACACAAAGAGTACAAAAGAAACCATATCTGCTTAATTGAATCTGAAAATCTGATTCTGTTTTCAAACTGATTGCTTAGAGCTTAGAGTTTTTATCGTGATAGCTCTTCATTATAGTTGTATCAAGGATGCAACATAAATGCATCGATCAAGCACCGATTGACCAGAAAGGTAGCTAATTCTAATTTTACTCAAAATACGCGGTACTAATGTACAATACAGAAATTCTCGACGTCGTAGTGTTAATATTAAAATGTAAAAGGACCCACTAATAATACAAGTCGACCTTTAGGTAAAAATATGGTATTTTCGCTTAGTATTATTACGATACTATATACTAAAAACTATGAAATAATGGTACAGTTTGGATAATTATACTACGAAATCCGACCCTGGTTACGTCGTGTTTTGATATAACGTTTGTATTATGACAGATGCGCTACTTTTTCTTGTATGAAAAAGTTATGAGTAAAATATTAAGATGAGCCTATCCTTCCTTTTGAAATCATTGAAACGAAATCAATCACATTCTAATATATCATGATATTTATATAACTTATTTTAGACTGATTTTTGGCGTTAACGGTTCTGTATGCGTTGGTTGAGGTTGGTTTCGTATTTTTTATTCAGAATCAGAATTTTTTATTTTTGAAACACAGGTATACGTATACAATAGGTGGTCATACATTTCATAGAGCGCTGTGTTTTGTCGTAAGACATACAAATATTTTTACAAATTAAATAGTTTAAAATTAAAAAATATCATAATTATAATAATTAATTAATTATAAAATTAGATAAAACTGATAACAAATTGTAAGCATAAGATTAATAATATTACAATAAAGTATCGTTTAAAAACTCGTCTATTGTATAATTATATTTGTCAAGGAAAAGTTTTTACAGTGCTATTTTTTATTAAATTTAAACAATGGCATTATTTGAATTGCGTTTGGAATTCAAAAAGTCCGAAAAAGATCGTAGCGCCTTGAGTTTGATTCTTATGTAGAATTAATCTAGGATTAAGGGTTATTTATGATTTTATTAGATTTTACTTCAATGTGAATTGTAATTATAAGTAATATTTAAAGGACGTTATTTTTACTTTTACCGAAAATCGAAAAACGGCTTTCGTCCTGGGAAGAACCTACTACCGGCGGGAATTTTTTTCAAAGTAAAATTTTACAATGAAATACACATGAAAGCCTCCACGATATAAATGTTACATTTTCAAATATTGATGATGATATCATTCTATCCTGCTGTCTAATGGCGGAGGGGAGAAAGCAAGCGGACGCTAGTTCAAGATTCTGAGGAAAACTAGAGATACGGGCAAAAATAACCGTAGAGTTGATTAAAAATATTATATATTATTTCGATTGTTGCTCCTTTCACAGGTGATAAGTGTAATCTTTTTTACCGGTAAAGCGGCATTCATTTTTAATTTTATAAAATGGAGAGCAACCAACCGGTTTCCACATTTCTTGGCTATTGCGGGATCAGAGGTTGGCCAGTTTTCGCAATTTTGACATGTGTTAGAATACGGTTTCGGATACACAAGAAAAATAATACATAATTAAAATCCGTAGTACCTGGCTACGCTAACCACTATGCTATTTCTAAAATGATCGTTGATTTAGTAACAAAACAAATGTTACTAAACACATAGCAACGAGAAAAAATGAACTTATACAGTTTACGTGTCAATTTTTGCGTTCGTACATCAAACTGCTAAAATTTTACGTGCAAATATATTTTTATTTAGTCAGCTTTAAGCCCTGGGGACGTAAGTGTAGGGTCGGGATGTAGGTAATTTGTATAAAATTTTAAAATATTTTATATTAAATCGCTAAAGTATAAGTACCGGTATAAATTTATGGATTATAAAAAAAGTGTGTCGTTACTAAATGCGGATTAAAATTTGGAGATGCTGTGTGATTTAATATATTTTACTTCACACAGCATCTCCAAATTTTAACTTAATACTGAATACTGATTACCATATACTTAAAGAAATAAAGTAAAATTGTTAATAAAATAAAGAAATAAAGTATAATTATTATGTGATTTAATATATTTTAGAATTTTTTTTGAAGTCACAACCAAATTATCCTGTAGTGGCCGTCTATAAATATTCACTACCCTGTATCATACCGTGGGTATCGTAAGAGTGACAGAGGAAACAAACCAGGAGATGGAATGCAATAGCAAATTATACAGTAAAACGGATCGTAACGTGGAAAGGAATGTTCTTGAATACAGGAATTGTACATTATGCAGACGTTGGTTCGCTTATAAAAGTCAAAATATTTACTTAAAGTTGAGTGAACATGTATGATATTGAGTGCAGTTATTTCTAAATATTCATTTAATTAAGGCAGTTCATAAATCATTGCTTAAAAATATTAATTGCGTTTTTAAAAAATAGACCATAAATATGGTCCTACAGTGCTGGCCGTATAAGAAAGTTTAAAGTTGCTAAGCGTGCTATGGAGAGGGCTATGCTCGAAGATTCTCAGTGTGATAGTTAGTAATGAAGATATACGCGGAGAACCAGAGTAACCAACATAACCCAACGGATCAATAAGCTAAAATGGCAATGGGTAGTCTTATAACTTGTAAGAACCGATAACCGATGGGGACAAAAGTTTATCGAGTAGCAGCCTCGTAGCAGTAAGTAGGGCGCTCTCACTGTCGAATGCGGGAGAATTAAAACCTTTTTTGTGGCATTCTTTGGGGGAGGCCTGTGTATCACAGTAATAATTTTGTAATATAATGTTGATTATGAACGATATATTTGTATGAAATAAAACTATAAGTAATTCAAAAACCGTAAAATTTAATCTATAATTCACGCGCAAAATTTCATTTAGATGTTAATCTTCTAGACTGACAAATTAAAAAAAAACTTGGTATTAAATAATGTTATCATTATTTATTAAATAGAGTTAGCGTTTTGGCTACGAGGCTTTATGACCTTAATATTTTGTCGCTATGCTATCACCACGTGACAAAATGTTACGTTAATATAAGAAAAATAGTATGAAATAACAGAAACTAAATGGAAAAGGAAATCAACCACTTATTAAATGAGTCTAAGTTAATCCAAAGGATCGTAAACAGTCTCGTCTCATCGCAAACTCAATATGTTACCTTAGTATCCCTACTCAGCTGTCTGAAAGTTTATTTTCTTAATTCGTTCGATTTGGTTGATGTTGGTTGTGACAGTAAAAGTTAGTACGAACCAAACTTTATTGAAGTGTCTTTTTATATAAGAGGTCGATCGAGCATGTAGCTCACCTGATAGTAAGTGACTACCGCCGCCCATGAACAAGTGCAACACCAGGGGAATTGCAGGTGCGTTGCCGGCCTTTTAAAAATGAATGGGGACTGATAGGAGAGGGTATCGATGGTTGTAATCGATTCCACAAGGAAGTTGTGCGAGGAAGAAAACTTAGCTTATGGTTTTTGATTGCTGGCGTAACGTCACCTCGTTTATGCGAGACTCAAACCGATGACGCGCAACAGTTTTAAGGGTACGATAGGTCTGGTACTGCGATCGTTGTTCCTCCGGTCAAGCGTAAGGATTTAAAAAAATCTTCCCTAAATCGGTGGGTTAATTCTCCAGCAGAGAACTTTTCCATTTTAATTTGGAAAAATTAAAAGTGGCACTTTATTTGGTATAACTTTTTTAAAGTGACGTAACTGTAGAGTGACAAAGGAACGACTGTTATCTGATGGTAAGAGGTTAGTTCAACTAATGACGCCAAATTTAAGCTAACGCTTTGTCTCTTTTGACGATTGGGATGAAATGCCTCGCAGACTTGTCAATTACCTGGTGTTGCAGTTATTCATAGGCGGCGGTAGTCACTTACCATCAGGCGTGCCGCGTGCTCGTTTGCCCCCTCTCGTATAAAAAAATCTGTAGTATTCTTTGTTTGAAGTTGATTACCGTAGTCTATGGACTATGTGGCTACGTACAATCAGGAGGACTGTAAGTTCGTTTATCACTTCATTTATAAAAAAAAATAATTTCAAGGTTTTCTCTTGTTATATCATCTGATAATAGATAATATGAAGTAGATCTGGTATTCGCATGTACAGCTGTTCGAAGTTCCAATGAGTTTTCTGTATTATGTAACACACAATAATATTTACTGAGTAGGGTCACAACTGCGGGGAAATAGTATCTGTCATTTTTCTCGCACGGAATTATGTCAGAAGCGGCTGTTGCAAGATAATGCATAGTACTGAAGAGAGTAATACAGGTGCGATTAGCATTTGGGGTACTTCTTTCTAGTTTTTTTTCTTTATTCAGTGTCAATGTTTGATTTTATGTCTGACTATAAACTAAACATCCCTGACGAATTCGACTTAATACTGATTACCATATACTTAAATAAATAAAGTGTGAAATTAAGGCATTTTTTTCAGTATATCCCACGTAGGAATATACTGAAATTTATGAGTAATTCATAATTTTAGTATATACTTATATATTGCCTACTTTTTATAGTATTCTAGATTAAATTTTTGATCTATTTTTAATTCGTGCAAACCATTTGTAAAAACATAAGGACCACTGGTCCGAGTGCTATTTGAAAGCTATCACGGTTCCGTAAACGTCAAACCTCTTAACAAATATTTGATTTTTAGGAAAACTTTACTTTGAACTTTTCAGATGTTTTGGTGCGTGAAAAAAGGCGCTTTCCTATACTCTCTCTGAAAATCCGTTTAGCTGTGCAGACTACACAGGCCATTATTATTGCCACCTCTGTGTTACACAACATCTGCAGATTAAATAATATAAGGGATGTGGATCCAGAAGTTACAATGCCACACGAATCAGATGACATTACCTATGCTAAAGGGATAGATCATCAAAATCACACCGTCAGACAAGAACTAATCAATAATTATTTTAGTGTGTAAATGTTTAATTATATCAGAATGTGTAAATAATGTTTAACAATATTAGAATTTTAAAGTGTAAATAATGTTAATTAATGCTAGAGTAAATGTGCTTTATTTCAATAATTATTTTATTCTTATGCTAAGGTGTTAATTGAAAGAGTTATGAAAGAAACTGATGGAAAAATTTGGGATGTGCAAGCGGGTTTTAGAAAGGGAATGGGGTATACAGATCAAGTCTTTTCCTTGCGCATGATTGCGGAGAAGTTTTTGGCCAAAAACCAGAAAGTTTTTTTGTGCGTTCATGGACTTGGAAAAGGCTTATGACAGAGTGGACAGGAATGTGTTATGGCAAACACTGAACTCATATGGGTTGAGCGCTGGTTTGATGCAGGCATTAAGGTCTCTTTATAGGGACTCTAGTGCTTGTGTCAGGATCAATGGGGTCTACTCGGACTGGTTTGGCATCCAAAAAGGTGTCAGACAGGGCTGTGTGGCTTCCCCTTGGCTGTTCAACCTATTTATGGACCGGTGTTTGCAAACTTTGAAAGATGAAGAATGTGGGTTAAGAATGGGCGAGTTAACCGTCAAATGCCTTTTGTATGCCGATGATCAAGTCATACTTGCGTCATCGGCGGCAGAGTTGCAAATGATGGTTACTTTAATGAACTGGGAATTAAAAGAAAGGGGAATGAAAATGAACGCAAGTAAGACGAAAGTGATGGTTTTTGAAAGAGAAGAAAGCAAAACGGTATGTGAAATAAGAATAGAAGGAGAGTTGATTGAGCAAATGGATGAGTTTGTGTATTTGGGATGTGTATTTAGCAGGGATGGTAGATATGATAGGGATATAGAACGACGAGTAAATGCAGGGAATAGAGTGAATGGGGCACTACACTCTATTATGGAGAACCAGAATTTGTCAAAACAGGCACGTATGGTAATTCATAATGCTGTGTTAGTCCCTACTTTAATGTATGGTAGTGAAAGCTGGGTGTGGCAGAAGAAGCACGAAAGTAAAATAAATGCTGTAGAAATGCGGTCTTTAAGGAATATGCTAGGGTGTAATCTGAATGACAGGGTGAGAAATTGCGTGATAAGAGATAAATGTGGTATGCAAGATGATGTTGTGACCAGGATTAAGAAAGGAATGCTTCGGTGGTTTGGTCACGTAGAAAGAATGAATGAGGAAAGAGTGACAAAGCAAATTTATATGGCAGATGTGAATGGCCGAGTCGGGAAGGGACGCCCTAGGAAAAAGTTTATCGACCAAATTGGCGATATTTAGAAAATGGGCCACGTTAGAAGTACCCTTAACCGACGAGCATGTATGCGTAGATATATGGATGTAAAGGAGGCGAAAGAGGTATGTCAGGATCGTGCCAAATGGAAGTCCGTAGTCTCTGCCTACCCCTCTGGGTGACAGGCGTGAGTGTTTATGTATTTATGTATGTATTTTATTTCAAAAAAGGTTAATAAAAATCAATGTACAAAATAGATTTTATTTTATAATAAATCTCATAAAAACATTACACAAGTTATTAAAGAACACACCTTATTGTCACTATTTACACAATCTTAGCATTGGCACTATATTAATCACAGGTCACTCATTTAATTTTTCCATTTCTAACTGTAGTGTTATTTATTCAAGTATAACTACTTCAGTTTGGGCTTCAAAATAAGCAGTCATGGCTAACTCCTTTCTTATCTGTTTATTTATATCCGTTATAGTACTTAAGGCTTTTGGCGTTTATTTACTGTGAAAATAAAAAACATAGTTAAATTCTCATAATTTACACTCTCCTAGTTTGATAGATTTAATGATTGATGATCACAGAGATCAGACACAGGAGACGGCATAAAAACATTTTGGTAACTACTAATATCGAAACTACATTAGAAATTACCCAGAACCAACTGTACTACATGCCTATTCCACACATTGGCTTGTTCATCAAACAATTGAGTGATCAGCCTTAAGTTTTCCTGATGAACCAGAAAAAAACCACAAAGTTGTTAAAAACATGCAATGCAAGCATTCACACCACTAGACCATAGAGATGGTCTGTTTTGTTTAGTAGCAACTAATAACTGAGGTAAAATATAAGTTATAGGGTTTGTAGGGATTATTAAAAATAAATCTTTTTGGTGTGAAAATTTTCTCACTATCACTACCACACTCAGCACTACCACCACCTCCCATCACCAAATCACTATTAAGAGTCTCTGAATGCTCCGGCAAAGATTGTAAATCAATGAGTTCCACAACCGCATCTGGTGGCATCATTTATTTTTTCCTGTGACCACCACAGTGAACCCCGTGCATGTTGCACCCAACATAGATGTTACACGGTCCAGAGCCTCATCGGGAGGGATGTATATTTTTCCACCACCAGTCTGCAAACAAAAATGTTTAAATAGAAATAATACATTGCGTTTCCTTGCCGACTTCTTTAAGTTTTCCCACTTTAAGCGTAGTTGCTCAGGACGCCGTAATTCTCCCGCCATCGCACTAAACTCCTGCGCTATGGATTTCCAAGCCTCTTCTTTTGTTTATTGTAGCATTCATTGCCTTGGTAGTAATAACTTTTTGCTTGTCATCAAGTCAAGCAGGAAGAGTATTTCGTCCTTTCCAAGGGCCCTTGCCTTCATCTAAAACAAAATTTTATAGATGTCTTATACTTGGCGCGGATTTTAGACAAAGATGCAAGCTTTTGTTTGTTTCATTTCTATAATTGTAAATAACACGACAAAGAAATCACAATACTTATAGTAATTTGTTGAGCCATATTAATGCTTATCGCTGATAAAATACTGCTACATGTAAACAAAATTTAACTAAGTTATTTCTGCTAAAGCTTCATGATGTTTGATGTGATGTTTGAAACACAAACTGCCAATATCTAGTCAGTAAAGGTGGGCCAAATTGTTATATTTTCCTAATTTGTTAAGATGTAATATATTTTTCTAACTGTTGTTTTAAACTGTTATAATATATTAAAACAGTTTCAAATATCACATTGTACACGCGGTTAGTTCAGTTCAGTTGTCGGCTGTGTTAGCGTTTTGTTGTATGTTGTTACATTGATTATAAATATGATTATGATGGATGTTATAGTATCAAACAGAGCAAGACTAAAAAATATTTTTAAGTTGTATTAGCAGCCTTTGAGTGTTACATGTTTTAAAAGAGAATCATTACAAATATGTATGTTAAATTTAATGAACTTCCCCTCCTAGTTTTTATAGGCTTAGGACTGTCTAAATGTATGTTAAGCTGTAAAATTATATACTCATTTTTTCAAACCTTTAAAAAAAATAACTCGTTCAGGCGTAGTTAGAAGTTTAGTGATGTTATGTACATTTTGTTTGAGATGTTAATCGGCGCGACATTATAATGCACTTTTATATACAACATGCAAAATCCTATCTATATTACAATAAATATTTGCAACTACATTAGGTATAAAACTTTACGAAAAACAAACAAAACCAACAATAGATTCGTCATGCAACAGATGAACAGTGTCATTATCATCTCAGCTAGACAGCTAACTGAACACTAATATATTGTAACAGCCAAAAAATTAAATAACAGGCACAACAACAGCTAGCAATTAACGAAATACAAGCAAATATATTTGTTTATCTTTATACTTAAGTGTTTGTAAAATAAGCTCTTAGAGTGTTGTCTAGAGTTTAAATTAGTGTGAACCATACGCGATCCTTTTGCTGCTTCTCAGCCGATGACGGTTAGAACGTAAACCAAACATCTAACAAAAGTAACAGTAACAGCTATTGAGCTGTTACTGTTACTTTTGTTAGATGGCGCTTTCCAACGATAATGAATATATTATAACAGTCAATGGTTGATTATTCTAATGTGTTGTAAGATCATAAATATATAATTAAATATATTATCTGTTGTATGTTATAATGCCCAACTTTACTAGTTAGGCAATGTGTCAATGCCGATTGCCGAACGCCAAGCGTTGCGTTTCATTGCTTCATTTTTTTAAGGTAAAAGTTTGTCATTATTTGATGCTAGCCTTAATTTAGAAATGTGTTTAATGAATAATTGCCAATATTATATTAAAACTAATAACTACAATAATTTAAAACATTTTATAACAATCATAATATTTAAAATAAATCTTAATATTTTATTGCAAAACGTGACGCAATTTACATCGAAGAAAAACAAAACGCTTAGGAGAGACACGTTAACCAAAGTTATCATGAGCTATCTATCTTATACCTTGGGGAAGCTATCGAACATTAGGTTATTGAGACGACAGTAACATATAGTTTAAACTTAACTGTTTACCTTCGGTAGCTATCTACTTATAACTGATTGTATGAAATTGAGTATAAAAAGTATAAAAAATTGAGATACCGTGTAGTGGCGGTTAAGAATACCCACTACCCCATATCTTCCCGTGGGTGTCGTAAAAGGCGACAGAGGGAAACAGGCAGGAGATGGGCAGCAGCATCTTCCTAATAACAGCAACTATACGACAAAAAAATTGCGGTTGCCAACCCGCTCGCCAAGCGTGGCAACTATGGAAATGGGGGATATCCCCATGAACAATTACACAAATAGACGACCCCCAGTCCCCGGCGGTCCCGCTATTCCTGGCTACGGTGGCGACCATGATAACGGCGGGGCAGAGGGTGCTAAGAATCTCCGGTGGAGGTTCGGTTGCCACCTACGACGACTCGACCTGGCAACATTTAACACACGCACCCTGAGGACTGACGAGAAGATCCTGGAGCTGGAAGAAGAGATAGACAAGTTGCGCTGGAATATTATAGGATTATCCGAAGGCCGAAGAGAGGGGGAGGACACGGTGATTCTCGAATCCGGCAACTTGTTCTATCACCGGGAGGGCGAGCATCTGTCCCAAGGAGGTGTCGGATTTATCGTCCACAAGTCTCTCATCAATAACGTTGTAAAGATTGGGAGTGTGTCGACGAGGATCGCGTACCTGATACTCAGAATCACCAAACGGTATTCGCTGAAGGTCATACAGGTTTACACACCAACCTCGGCACATCCCGATGAGGAGGTGGAGGCAATGTATGAGGATTTTTCCAAAGCCATGCATCCCTCGAAAACCCACTACACGGTGTTGATGGAAGACTTCAACGCAACACTAGGCACAAGAGAAAACGGTGAGCTGAAGTTAGGGAAATTTTGAGTAGGGCAACGGAACCGAAGGGGCCAGCAGCTGACCGACTTTATGGAGAAAGAGGGACTCTTTATGATGAACTCTTTCTTCCAGAAGCGGCCCAACAGGAATTGGACCTGGTCGAGCCCCGACGGTTCGACAAAAAATTAGATTGACTTCATTATGACGACCAGACGCCAGCTGTTCAGTGATGTCTCAGTGATCGCAAGGGTGAAAACTGGCAGCGATCACCGAATGGTTAGAGGCACACTGAACCTAATCATTAAGTTGGAGAGGTCTCGTCTAATGAAGTCAACGCTCTGTCCCCCTCGTGCTCTAATCCAGAATCCCGAAACCTTCCAGCTCGAGTTACGTAACCGCTTTCAGTGCCTACAAGATTGCAATGCAGTGGACGATATGAATGACAAGCTCGTGGAAACTGTCCATGCGCTCGGAGCTAAGTTCTGCAAAACCCGCCGCAGAAGAACACAAAAACTCTCCGATCACACTCTTAATCTCATGGCTGTTAGACGGGAGATGAGGCTGCAATCGTCAACAGATTTGACAGCATACAGGCAACTGAACAGACAGATCTCCAAATGCATGCGGCGAGACTTACGCATCTTTAATACTGCTCGTATTAAAGAAGCGATCGAGCAGAACCAGGGCTCCAAAGTCTTTGCCAGGGATCTGTCTGCCAGTAAGAGCCAACTGTCAAAGCTGAAGACTGAGTGTGGCAGCATCGTTTCCGGGACACCTGAGATTTTGAGTGAGATTGAGAGGTTCTATGGGCAGCTGTACACATTATCGTTGGAGCCACACGCAAGTGTGAGTAACGATCCAAGAGCAAGTCTTATCCGACACTATTCCGACGATATCCCGGACGTCAGTCTAAGCGAGATTAGAATGGCTCTCCAGCACCTTAAAAACGGCAGGGCCCCAGGCGAGGAGGGAATTACAGCGGAGCTTCTGAAAGCGGGTGGAACACCGGTACTTGAAGTCCTTCAGAAGCTCTTCAACTCCGTCCTCCATGGTGGCACTATTCCAGAGACGTGGAGCAGAAGTGCGATGCACTTGTTCTTTAAGAGAGGCGACAACGCTCTCTTGAAGAACTACAGACCGATTTCCCTTCTGAGCCGCGTCTACGTGCTGTTTTCGAGAGTCATTACGAATCGTCTCGCACACAGACTCGACGACTTCCAGGCTCCCGAACAAGCCGGTGTCCGAAAAGGCTTCAGTACCATAGACCACATACATATCCTGCGACAGATTGTACAGAAGACCGAAGAGTACAATCTGCCACTTTGCCTGGCGTATGTGGACTATGAGAAAGCCGTTGATTCTGTCGAAATTTGGGCGGTGCTACAGTCCCTTCAGCGGTGCCAAGTTGATTGTCGGTATATCGAAGTGCTGAAGTGTTTGTACATTAGGGCTACGATGGCTATCCGAGTACAGAACCAGAGCTCAAAACCTATCCAACTGCAGAGAGGTGTAACCGCTCTTCACCGCTGCACTGGAAGACGTTTTCGAGCTACTGGACTGGAAAGGATACGGTATTAACATCAATGGCGAGTACATCACTCACCTACGATTTGCCGACGATATAGTCCTTCTGGCAGAATCACTGTAGGAGTTAAGCACTATGCTCAATGACCTCAATAGTGCCTCCCAACGGATAGGTCTTAAGATGAACATGGACAAAACAAAGATCATGTTTAATGTCCATGTCACACCTATGCCGGTAGTTGTTGGGAGCACTATGCTCGAGGTTGTTGACGAGTACGTTTACCTGGGACAAATAGTACGACTAGGTAAGTCCAACTTCGACCGAGAGGTCAATCGACGGATTCAACTCGGCTGGGCAGCGTTCGGGAAATTACGACACATCTTCTCGTCAGGTATACCTCAATCTCTGAAAACTAAAGTGTAAACCAGTGCGTGTTGCCAGTGATGACTTACGGATCTGAGACGTGGTCCTTCACTGCTGGCCGTATGAGGACGCTCAAGGCAGGGATGCTCGGAGTTTCTCTGCGTGATAGACTCAGAAATGAGGATATTCGCAGTAAAACGAGAGTGACCGACATAGCCCAACGGATTAGTAAGCTGAAGTGGCAATGGGCCGGCCATATAGCTCGAAGAACCGATAACCGATGGGGAAGAAGGGTTCTCGAGTGGTATCCTCGTACCGGTAGGCGTAGTGTAGGGCGACCCCCCCACTAGATGGAGTGACGACCTGGTAAGATATGCAGGAAGTCGATGGATGCAGGTGGCTCAGGACCGTGCTTTGTGGCAATACTTGGGGGAGGCCTATGTTCAGCTGTGGACTTGTGAAGGGCTGTAATGATGAATGATGATGATGATGAAATTGAAACCGGCCGTAAATGGCACAGTAACACAATATAATAAAAGACTATGAGATATTCCGTCTTCGTCCTGAAAGGTGACAACGCATGATTTTATTATGTATTTTATTAGCTTGGAGTTTTTGTTGGATTTGACTTGTACATTGGCTGTAGTACCCACTTACCATCAGGTACTCTAAGTCCATTTGTCGCTACTAATTAAATAAAACAACGCATGCCTGTTACCATTTCTGAGTGTGTATGTAGCAGTAAGTAAGCCGTGCAGCTTCAGTACGTGTTAGTGAAATTCAAATCATGTCCTAAAAATATTTTATTTTTATTATATGTTCTACTCTATCGTAAATATACAATGTGAGAATATCAGCTCTGCAATTCCTGGCATTTTTGAAAAGAAATTGCCTTTTTATCAGCAATTTTGTCGTACTACGGGAATCCGCATTAAATTTTATAGCCTCTATTTAGAGTAGTTAGTTTTCTTCACTGAAACAGAAGCTTAGCTGCACAAAAATTTAGAATAATTTTACGATATTTAAATACAAAGTTGAGAGTTTTGGCGGGAACATTAGATTAGATTAGGTTAGGTTAGGTTTTTAATTTTATTTTTTTTTTAAATCAAATTGAGGCTCTCAACGTATAGTGTAATATGCTTTCAGGATACAATTTGCACTATACAGAGTAATTTTCTCTTTTGTGTTTATTATTTTGTGCTTTTCTTACTTTGTTTACTTTATGTTATGTAATTTTTTAATCTTTATTAAATTTTTTAAGTGACTTTTCGATTTTTTCTACGTGTCTTGTAAAACTTTCTATGCAGGATTCCTTTTGTATAATTTCAATTAGTTTGTATGGGCTTTTATTAAGATTGCTGCAGTGGATCTCATGATCAATTCGGGTTTGACTAAATTTTGGACATTCTTTTATTAAACGATCAACCGTTTGTTGTGTATTACTATCACAAGGACATTTGTCATTTGCTGTTATTTTAAAACGGTATAGGTATTTTTTGTGGAAGCCATGATTGGATAAAACTTGTGTTACACTGAAAGACAATTTGAATTTTTCTAATACACTGACAAGAATTTCATACGTGGGACACCATGTTTCAAGATATGTACAATTGTTTGGATTGTTATAATAATTTTTAGCTACTGTCGAGTTCTATTTTGTGTTTTTGCTTTACATAAGAAATTGGGAAATTACAATAGTTCGGTGTTTTGTTCAGATTTGACGCTGATTTTGCTGCTGTATCTGCAAGCTCATTGCCAAGAACTCCATTATGCGCTTTAATCCAAGCAAACTTAATAGTTTTATTTAGTGTTTGAGCTTTGATTATATTATGGTGAATTTTTACGGTTAATGGGTTTGTACTCTCTGGGTTTTGGATTTCTTGTAAGCTTGATTTAGTGTCGGAAAAAATTGTGAATTGATGTAGTTTACTGGTGAGTATCCAGTGTATTGCTTTTTGAATAGCATATATTTCAGCTTGAAACATTGAGCACGTGTTATGTAATTTGTATTTCATTATTAAGTGTTGACTTTCGTGAAAAAACACAACATAAGCTGCCCCTACTCCATTTTCATTTTTGCTTCCATCTGTGAAGATACAGGATGAAGATGATGTAGCTCTACTTCTTGCTGACATGTTGTTTCAGTAAATTCTATTGTTTTCCGTTTTGAAGGATGAAGTAGCTCCATAGGCTTGGAAGGTGATTCAAGCTCTACGTCTGTAGGTAAGTATTTTGATGTACGTTGTTGCTTAGTTTGTTATAGATCTGCTACTGTATTAATTTTGTCTGGAAGGGGGTGTAGTTGTGCTAAGCTGATTGCAGTTGCCGTACTGATTGTACGGAAACCCCTTATGATTTTTATGGCTATTGTTCGTTGTAAGGAAAGAAGGCGTTTTTATATTTAAGGGCTGGTTTCCAAACACTTGCACCATAACACAATATAGGTTCTATTACATTTGAGTAGATGGTGCAGACATTTTCTGGATTAATTCTCCAGATCGGTTTTATATACTTTACTAGTTGATGTAGTAGATTAAGGGATTTGTTTATTATGTACTCTGCATGTTTTATAAAATAATTTCTGATTGATGATAACTCCTAAGCATTTAATCTGCCGAGAACAATTTATGTATTGGTTTCCCACTGTTATTTTGCATTTTTTAGCTTTATTGGTGAACGAAATCATTTGCGATTTATTCGGGTTGAATTCAAGCTTAATTGAACTACCCCACTCCAATATCTGTTTAAGTGCAATCTGTGTTGTAGTTTCTAGAGTAGCGAGATTTTTAGCGTATGTGATTAGAAAGAGGTCATCCGCGAATGCTTGCAAATGGCATTCATCAGGTAGAGTTGACGTTAAAAGCTCATCGAGGATTAAATTCCAGAACATGGACCACAAACTGATCCCTGAATACACCCTCGGTGCATTAGTTTGGTAGCCGAACTATCGGCGAAGTCAAGTTTTACTTCGCGATCTCTTGTATAATGTTGGAGTAACATAAATATATTCCTAGGACATTGAATCTCTTTTTTTTCATTGAATCATCTTTGGTAAAGAGCCGGCAACCATGCGTTATCAAACGCAGCTTGTATATCTAACGATACTGCTAGGAATTGCATATTGTTGCTTATGGCATCTCTAATTACGTCTAGGACTTTTTGAATTGCACACGTGGTCGAAGTTTGCTCTCTAAAGCCATATTGTACCTCGCTCATTGCATTAGTTTTATGTAAATGATAGGTTAGTCTCTTAGTAATGAGTTTTTCTAAAGTTTTCCCAAAAACATTAATAAGTCCTATAGGTCTATAAGAGGATAATAATAAAATTCAGTTTGATGAGATTTTGGAATTATTTTTATGTATGCAGTTTTCCAGATTTTTGTGAAATAACTGAGTTCAAGGCATTTCATTTAGTAAAATTAAAGCATATGCCTGCAGTTAAGTGATCTAGTCCTGGTGATTTCTTAGAGTTCATCGTTTTAAGAGCGTTTAAAACTTCTTCAGTAGTAAATGGAGGGTCTGACAGTATGTCTGGTACTTTTTTAGAGAGACTGCGAATTTCCATGTGTCTAAAGCTTATATCAGGTTCGTCTTCAGGAAAATACTCGTTTAATAATGTTTCTGCGGTATCCTTGGTGGTTGAGGTGTAGTTGCCTGCTTTCGTTTTTAGTGTCGTTGGTGGTTGAGTTAGAGGTGTAGTTTTAAGAAGCCTATTAGTGACACTCCAAACATCTTCCTTCCCCTGTTTATTGCAAAACTCTCTGATATGATTGGTTGATACAGTTTTGATTGCCTACGCATATTCTGTCTTTGGTTTTGTGTTTTCTTCTATCACTTCAGTTAATGGTTTTTTCCGTCGTTTCAATTGCTGGATCCTATGATGATTCTTGATAACTTTTTGTTTCAGCTGCTCTAGCTCGTCATTCCACCATATTGCTCTATTGCGTGCTCCTCCTTTTTGTGGAAACAGATAATCACAAGATTTTTGTAAAGCTGATGTTAAATTGCCTATGAATTGTTCTAGTTCAAAACTATTGAATTGTTCTATGTTTACATTTAAATCTATATTTTTTCCAACTTCTTCTTTGAAAGTTGTATGGACTTTTTCCCATTTTACATTTTGAGTATGATATTTGAAAGTGGATAGTTTATTAGGTTTGCGTATACTATTTTTATTTATCAATAATTCAAAAGTTACTGCGTTATGACCGGAGGATGGGCAGACTTCTATAGCAACTTTCCAGTTACTAATTCGATTTGATGACAAATTGGAAGTTAAAGTAAGGTCAATTATGGATTCTCGATGGATGTTGTGAGTAACAGTCTCAAATGTTGGTACATTTCCAAAATTACAAAGGTTAAAACATCGTTAGTAGTTAATAAGTCTCCTATAATATTTCCTCGCCAATTTGCCCTGGATGAGTTCCATAAAGAGTGCCAGCCATTGAAGTCACCACAAATGATATGGCTGTAATTTTTTGTATTTTGTAGAAAAATCTCTAATGTATTAATTGTGTTAATTTCATCAGTATTTGGTTCAACATATACACTGATAAGAAATATTTTTTTGCCGTTTGTTGTCATTTGTACTATACAAATGTTGGAAGTGGAGTCTTCTGAGATGCCCAACGAACACCCGATATTTTGTTTGATGAGTATGCATGCTTTGACGTGATGTTTAGTTGAAAATTGGTGAATATGGTAGCCGGGGCAATGTCTCATATAGGTGCCACTTCCAACATATGGCTCGTTAACAAACACTATGTCAAATTGATTATCCGTCACATACTTAAACATTTCGTTAGTCGCTGCGTATCCTCTATCTAGATTTATTTGTAAACATTTAAGCGGGTTGTAATTATTTGTTGTAGTGTGCCTATTTTTTTCTTTTAGTATCCATAATCGGTTTTATTTTTGCAGGTTTCAATTTGTTTGAGAACACGAGGGTAGAATAGTGACATGGTGCTGTGCTTAGTGTTTAAATTTAAGTTATATTTTTTAGCGAGTAATGTACAGTTGTGGCAGTTTATTTTGTTTATATCTTTTTTTACTGGACAGTCTTTGTATGTGTGTGTGTGTATTTGAGGGGCAGTGGGAACAGATTGTATTGTCTTCAGTGCAGTGCTTTTTCGTGTATCCAAATTGCATGCACTTATAACACTGAAGGAATGCCGGAAAGTCTTCTACGTGCACTCGTTGATGGTCTATATTAACTCTTTGTATTTCTATGATTACTCTCCAAATATGAGGAGCAACCATAAATATAGCATTATAGAGTTTCTGGTTTTTGTTATTGCGCACAAATTTAAATATGATGTCTTCAGGTGATATAATAAAGTCATTTATTTTAGTGTTTTGATTGGTGATAATACCTACGAGCTCAGTTACTGGTGTGTCTTTGTAAATTTCCTTAAGTATGACCATAGGCTTGAGTTTTTCGCTATTTCTGCGCTGACCAGGATGTCTGGCCTATTTATTGTTTCTAAAATCTTGTCCCTTTGATATTGTTTGTCGAACTCAACGCGAAGTTTATGATTAAAGACAGGTTTCACCTCAGCAGGAGTGAATGTAAGGTCTTTGAAGTGAACACTTTTCCTCCACGCGTGGATGGTCTCTTGTGACGAGGATACTGGTTGTTTGAAAGTAATTATTAAAGATGGTTTGGTAATCGGAATTAGGGGTTTCTCAATAACTTTTGTAGTCTTAACAACTGTGGCGTAACTTGGAATTGGCTTCGGGGTAATATCTGAATGAAGTGGTTCTAGCAGTGGCGGAGCGGAGAATTGCTAAGACTTTAACGCAATCTTTTGGAATTCTTCTTTAATCTTATTTCTGATTATAGAAGTAGTTTTATTTTCGGTAGATAGTGTTGACTGTCGTAAAATATTTTGAACTTGGTCGTGTAACTGCTGCGTGCTGCGCTTAATTTCTTCCAGAGACTTTTTAATACTTTCCTTGTTTAAGCGAGTGACACTTCTACTACTGTCTAGAGTTTTTTGCATTAAATTAGTGGGTTCATTAATTTTTAAAGGTACTCGTAGTTGAAGTTAGGGCTGGATTCAGATCGAGCTTATTCAAATTCTTCGTCAGTTATATTTGCTGGATCTTCAGTTCTAACAATTTCTTGACTTAAATTTTGACTGGGTATGGCTTCAGTACACGAATTACTGAGAACTGACATTTGTGTGACACGAATCTAATTAAGTAATGAAAACCGGAAGAGTGGGAGGACGACTTTTGCCTAAACTAGGTGTTTTTATTTGCAGGTTTAATAAAAAAAAATCGATGTAAATAAAAAAAATTGATACAAGTAAAAAATCGATACAAATTCCCTAAAAGTCTACTTAAGTAAGAGCAACAGGAAAGGTGGGAGGGCTTATTTTCCAATTCTGTATGTTTTATTTATAAGATTTGAGTGCAGATGGCTATTTCTACACGGGACGGACATAATAGAAGCAAAAAGAGCGAAAGAAACAAAGATTTGAAAAATTTTAAAAATTTTATGAACAATAGGAAACTGAATTATGTGGAAATCAATATTTTAGCGGCGAAAATTTACTGAGAAAACTATTTATGAATACGTGGGGCAGTTAATTACACTATTTTAAAAGAAAATTCAAACGGAAAAGCCAATTTTCAGCCGATTTATAGATGAATTAATGTTTTTATTAATGAATTTATGTAAATAAGATACTGAAAATTATATATAAAACGTTTTTTTTTTTTAAGAATTAAGAATTTACCAAGAAAAGTATATAGTAATATGGGGGCAGTTATTTACACTATCTAAATAGAAAATTTAAACGGAAAAGGGCAATTTTCATCCGAGTTATAGATGAATTCAGGGGTCTAATAACAAAGGCGGCAAAGTCCCATATCATTATATGGGACTTTGCCGCCTTTGTTATTAGACCCCTAAATTTATGTTTTTATTTGTGAATTTACGACTATAATGGATAGAAAATGTGAAAATTAATTATATTACGGTGAAAATGTACTATGAAAACTATAGGGGAATACGAGGAGTAATTAGTTCTATTGTTTTAGAAAAGATTTTAGCCAAAAAGACCTATTTTTAACGAAGTTATAAGCAAGGTTGTAGTTGGTTAGGTTTTTTTCCCTTTCATTAAATCCACGAGGAACTGCTATATTAACTGTTCTGATAAAAGACAGTTTTACACTTTCGTAAATTTAGTCTTGTAACATTATCAATACATCTTTGAAATAAATGTGGATATTTCTTTACAACGTTCCAATTTCATACACGTACATGCAACACAGTGTCATAAGTTTTAACTATTTAAAAATTGGTTTACAAGAATCAAGAGGTCCACATCCACAAATCGCCCGTACACATTTCTTTTGGATGAGGAATGCTTTATTAAAAACCGTTGAATTGCGCAGATCAATAAACCATACCGTAGCACGGACGCTACATATCCATGATAAGCTGTTATAGCAGCTTCTTTACTTGTTAAATCGGTTAGTCTTTTAAGTGCATAAACGAATTTATCTAATTTATCACACATTAAGTTTACATGACTTTTCCGACTACAGTGCTGGTCTAAAATAAGGCCGAGGAATTATTAAATTATTTCAGCAACCTTGATGACTCACGACTTTTATTTTAGGGATATTTACCCGGTTAGTACAGAATGTAATGTATTTAGTTTTGAGTAGATTGGGATATAAATTATTACTTTTGAGCCAATTTATTGTAGATGAGACAGTATTGTTAACTTTAAGTTCATAATCAGATGGCTTTTCCTTACCTGTTATTACAACTGATGTATCCTCGGCATATAGAGTACAATGTTGATCGATTGCTAATGGAAGGTCATTAATATATTAAATAAAAAGTAAAGGACCAAGAATTGTACCTTGTGGCACACCTTTTGTAGTGGGTTGTAATTTAGAGCTATATGTGACATGTTCATTAAATTCATTAATCCTAGTTATTTGAACGCATTGTGTTCTGTTACTTAAATAAGATTGTATCCATTGGAATGCAAGTCCTCTAATGCCATATTTTTCAATTTTATTTAGTAACAGTTCGTGGTCTATAAAATCGAATGCTTTACTCATATCGAAAAAGACACCAGCGACTTTTATACCTTTATCAATGTTTTCTGTTATGTGCTGAGTTAGTGTGTAATTAGCTAGTGTTGTTGATTTTTCTTTTTATAAACCGTTTTGTTCTTCTCGTAAAATCTTATGTTTATTTAGAAAACTAATCAGTCTAGTATGCATTTTTTTTCAAATACTTTAGCTAATATTGGTATAAGAGAAATAGGTCTATAATTATTAATTTCTTTTTTGCTGCCCGCTTTATGAATTGGCTTAATCACAGAAATTTTAAGTTTATTTGGAAAGATTCCATATTCAAATGATATATTAATAATATAAGAAAGAACTGGAGATACCAAATCAGCACAAGACTTTAAAAATTTTGTGGAGATTCCGTCATAACCGACTGAATTTGTATTATTTAACCCTTGTACAATTTTTTAAATTTATTCTGCAGAGCAGGGTTGCAGAAATATACTGTTATTTTTAACATCTACGTACTTTAAGGGAACACTTTTATTTTTTATCATAGTTTTTTTTAATGGTAAATTTGTAAAGAAGCTGTCAAATATATTTGCTATTTCTCCAGGATCTTTAATCAATGTTTCATTTTTGTGAATCGATGTAATGTCCTTATTTTTCCGTAAATCATTTGATGACTCTTTGATGAGATTCCAAGTAGCTTTACACTAATTTTCAGCTTCATTAATGAAATTATTGTTATTGTTGCTTTCTGCTTTAATGATTCAAGATTTTAAGATTTTACTATATGTCCTGACATGTGTCTTCCTACTGTTTTGTTTTAAAAAATAAAGACATTAATTTTCTTTTTGTGCAACACGATTTTTTAAATTCCTTTTGTGATCCATTTTGTGACCGAATTGAATTTTTTTATATCAATTCTCAAAGTGGGAAAGCAGATATCATAGAACATTATCAAAGTTTCATGAAAATTATTGAAAGCGGAGTTAACATCCTTGTCTTCAATTACATCTTTCCATGAGATACTGGAAAGGCATCTGAATTTTGTAATATATTCTTTGTTATAATCCCTAATAAATATAAAGTAATGTGAATTAAATTTGTGTGTTAATGCTGCCGGTGTGAATTCTAACGTTTGTGCTGTGTCATGGTCTGATAAATGAAGTACATGTGTTTTACCTATTGCATTAGGGATATTGCTTGCAATATGGTCTAAGCATGATGTTTTGCGATTTGGGCCCAATATATGTGATTTTAAATTATAATTTCCTAAAATTCCTTTTAATTCTATCGACAATTTATTATTTACAAGAGAATTAATATTAAAATCACCTGCTATAATTTATTTTTTATTTTTTTGTATGTTATAGTTTATTTAATAGTACTTGTAATTTATTATATAAAATAAATACATTCGAATTTGGTGTTCTGTAAAAACATACTATAATAGAATTCCAATATGGTATTTCTACTCCACAACACTCAAAAGATTTTTCTACTGATATTGCATTACAATAGTTTATAAAATTAAACTCATATTGTTTCTTTACCAAAATACATACACCGCCACGGCATTCACTTAATCTAACATAGGAATTAGCTATTCGAAAAATTTTCAAATTGATGTTATTTTCATGTCCTGATTTAATAAAAGTTTCAGTAAAACAAAGAACGTTTAAATTTAGGTATGTTTCAGTAAGTTCATTAATACATATTTCTAACATTAATAATTTGTTGAGAAGCCCAGCTACATTTTAATGAAAAATTACAACTTTATTATTTAATTCATTTAAATTAAAGAAAGGAATTATTTTTTTTGTTTTGAATCTGTGTCATGCAAATATATGTTTGTTGATATTTCTTTTTTATTATTTTTTTAAAATAATACGGTATTGTTCCGTTTTTTATGACTTGATGTGTTTCAAATTGATCACTTATGTTTATTATTTGTTTTTTTGAGTATAATGCGTTTTGCATTTTCATAAAATAATAGGGTATAGTACCTGGTTTGTGAACAGTTGACAAGATGGATTTTTGATGTTTTGAACTTTAAAAACTTATTCGAATAATCTTTTGAGTCTATTAACAAATTAATTTTATAACAAAGTTTGTCAAAATATTGTTTCTTATTTTGTGTAATTGTAATTTTATATATTTATCAAGTAGATTACTTACTTGATAAATATATAAAATTACAATTATTCATGTTATTACACATTATTTTTAGTGTTTAATTTAACTGTATTAAGATAATTGTTTTTATTTATGCTTAATACTATAATATTTAAATTACGCATATACCTTAAAGCAGACTAAAGTTCAATACTAAGTTTAGTAGGATTTGTGTCCTTTTCACCAACACACAGTATAAAATAGTTTGATTCGTTCGGCTGAATTTTATAACAAGACTTTAATATTTCTTCTGCCGTAGCATAAGGCTTAGTAATTGATGAGATATTATATTTATTATATCTTGCTTGTTGTCTTGAAATTATTAAATGCGACGAAAGCCAGTCGCATTGTTGACTGCCTACTATAAATATTTTCTTTTCAAAATGTTTTTGTATTCTTTAGTTGTAGGTTTGTTGAGATTATTAGTTTGAGTACTAGCAGTGTCATCTTGTGTTAAAAGTTGGGACTTTATGCATTTATTGTTAGTGGATTGGAAATATTGTTCTTGAATTTGGCCGTAGGTTTGAATTTGTTTACTTTGAGTCAAACTATCATTTCTTATCTGTAATTCCTGGAAACTTTTATTAAGTTCCTCTAGTGAATTATCCTTGCGTAATTGTCTTTTAACAATTTTTTTCGTAGAGTTATATTTTTTAGTACAAGTATTGAATTCGGTAGCAAGTTTTTTTTAGATTTTCTTTAGTTTTTTGCTGATCTTTTAATTTTTTAGATAAGTTATATATTTCATAGTTCAAGTTATCAATTTCACAATTAGCACTATGCAATTTCTTCTGTAAATTTTTTATTTCTTCCCTTAATTTGTCTGTATCACTATAATAATTAATCGATAGACTGCGTAGGCTATGTCTTCTATAATCCGATCTATGTGATATAAAGGAGCAATCAAAAGAACCATTTGTCTTACGTTTACGAATTGTGATATTGTCAATTTCCATTTTTCCTTTTGTAAATATAAATATGATAATAGTCACTTTTGTTGTTATTCCTTATATATAATAAAAAGAAAGAAAGAAAAAAAAACATAAATTTATTTTATAATATCTGTACGGATTTGATCTGCCGATTTTAGATACACAGATACAAGTTCCGTTGTCTTATGGTAATTGAGCTATTTTAACTACCTTTTTTTTACTAGTTTAGAGTGTGGGTTGTATTGTTCTAAATATAAGACACTTCACATTTAAAGATTTTAACGAAGTACCCAATCTTTTTCACAACACATATTCCTTTTTTGTCTTGTTTTTATTAACTTTTAGTGATTTTTTGCCTTGCGTACAGTTTAAACTACTTTGATATTTAAATTTTGCACTGATTTCGTAATAATACACTAATTGTGGTCGCTATAAATTGTGGACACTACAAATTTTAAAATATTAAATCTCTGCGTATGTGATCTATTAGTGAAAACGATGAAACAAGTGCTCCGATGGTGATGCGAATTTCAATTTCTTGTGTCTGCTACAGTGCTACGAGATACTGATCATCATCGACCGATAATTTCTTATTACTTGATACTGCAATAAGTACATGCGTACGAGCCCATTTCCCAAAAAATACAAAATTCAACACTATTAAAGATGTGAAATTAATTGACTAATTAATTGTGTTTGTTGTAATTGCTATTGCCATTTGTAAAATACAGATAATATTCATTTACAGATGATATGAATTTCAATAATAACTTATGTAATTGTTTCTTTAATAGCGCTTTATTTTAGTTTAGTTGTCATCTAGTTGTCTGTGTTGTTTCCTATTGTGTTGTAAATGATTGAACACTAGGTGTCGCCGAATTTATAAGGTAAAATTTAATTCACGATGCAGAGAGTGTCCTGCCGGACCATTAAGTAAGTTTACGATTTTTGTACTTTTCAGCAAATATACTGCATCTACCGTACATTTGGAGTTTCATTTCTAATGAACACATACAGTATTGGTGAAGATTTTTGAAAGTGTGAAGGTATACATGGTCCTTCGAGTTGGATATTATCTCTGGGACTGTCGGCAGTATTCATAAGGACGCTGACGAGACGATGAATTGTCGTCGATAGTATTTAAGCGGCATATATTTTGCTCCCGCCTCTTCGTTACATGTGAAGCGGAATGAAGGAGATAGCACTAACTTTGTTAATGGAGCTGTGGAAAAGTGAGAGCAAGTAAATTAGAGGAGGTTATAATTGAAGGAAACCGACGGAGCAGGAAGAACAGGGTTATCGCACGTGTTGGCTGGCTGGCGTCACTGACAGAATATCAGTGTACATCTGTAGCATCTGTAGTAAGTTGAAGTGTCAAACCGTGAGTATATTTTATTTGTATATAAGTTGTTGTGTTAAGTGAAAAGAAGCAGAATTTGAACTTTACTTGTTAAGATATTTAAACATAGTAAAATTAATTCGAAATATGAACTTTGCCAAATAATTTATACTTAAACTTAGAGAATAATTTTAAAATTTTGTTACATACGGGGAACCTATGCCCAATATTTCCTGAGTGCTAAGTTCAAAACACTTGTAAAATTTTAAAAATTAAATTAGTAGATATTTAACTCTGCAAAAAGAGATCTTGTTATGGACTTGAAAAATTTTGCCATATTGTAGTTTGGACTTCTATAACTTTTAAATTTGTTACATACGGGGAATCCATGCCCGATTTTTGTCAGAGTTAAAACACTTGTAAAATTTTGTCAATTTTGCAATACTTAGAAAAAATCGTGTTTATTCAGTTCTGTTGAATAAGTCTTTAGACACATTTGTTTACATTGAGTATAGATTATAAATTTAGTAAAATGTCAACAGAACGCTATAAGTCAAAACTGGAAGCTTACATAAGATTGCAGGATGAGAATAAAGAAATTATAACGAAAGGTAAAGTAAATTTTCAGAAATCGCCTAAGGAAAGAATATCTGTTCCTTATTGTGAAACGAGATTGGAGAGTTTAGAGAAAAGTTGGTTGTCATTTTCTACTTTGCATAATCAAATTATATCGGAAATAGATAAAAGTGATTATATACAGTAGAGTTATTACAAAAATAATATTTATGCAGTTACTGAAGAGTTAAAAGAGTGCATAAAGAATGCAAGGTTTAAAAATTATGAGAATAACAATTAGTTAGATTTTTTTTAAAAAGAATATTAGCAATGCTATAAATATTACTAATATTCCCTTTTACCACTCGTGGTAAGCTTAATTTGCTTGTGTTACGACTGGTTCACGCTAGTAGTCGAATGGCGGATTTGAACCCACGACCTTTTGAGTTCGCGGTCCGCGCCCTGCCGTTAGGCTACTGTCGCTTGACTTAGACAGTAAAGGCAATGATATTTACAGGGTGCATAGTTTCAGGTTACCCAAAATTTCCATACCAGTGTTTTCCGGTAATAATTCCGAATGGCCTAGCTTTCGATATCTTTTCTTATCTTGTATACATAAAAATGAGCAGTTAGATGACGTGCAGAAATTGCACTACCTGAAAGGTCATCTAACAAAAGAAGCTGAACAGCTGTTACGTCACATACCTATTTCTTCTGGGAATTACAATGTTTGTTGGGATTTATTAGAGAGTCGCTATGATAATAAAAATATTTATGTAATCAAATATTAGATAAATTAATGGGACAAAGAGCGTTAATAGCTGAATCGGCGATCGCAATTAAGGGCCTTTTAGACAATATGAACGAATGTTTAAATGCATTAGTGAATATAGGCATTAATATTGCGACGTGGGATATTATTGTTATATACATTATAAGTCAAAAGTTAGATCCTATCACTAGAAAGAGTGGGAAGCTAAAGCCACGGAATCTGATGATTTATCAACTTTAAATGAATTCAGGGAATTTTTAAATCACAAATTCAGGTCACTGGAATTTTTGGATAAATCAAAGTCGAAAATTATTGCAAGCAATAAAAGTGTAGTTCATGTTGTTGATGAACATGGAAATCGTAATAATAATAAAACGACAACTTGTTTATACTGTAAGGATAATCATAGGCTTTCTAAATGTAAGACGTTTCATAATGAATCCTATGAGACACGGCGCAACTTCGTCCAAACAAAGGGATTATGTTTTAATTGCTTAGGTTAGGTAAATAGGTTAGGTTAGGTAAGGTTAGGTAATCATTCGGTTTATGCTTGCCGGCAGTCCGTAAGATGTAGTGTGTGTAAAACGAAGCATAATGTGTTGTTAGATAGCAACATTTCAACTGAAACAACGAGTTCAGTTGCAAAGAATGTAGTTGTTACAAATGCGAACATCAGCCCCAACACTAATGAACCAGTTGAGGTAGTTACGTGTTTTTCGTCTGTTCGTAGTAAAGTATTGTTGGCCACCGCATTGGTCAACATACAGGCAAAAACGGGAATTGAGGTCACATTGAGGTGTTTATTGGATCAAGGATCCCAAGCCTCTTTTATTACGGAGTCAGCTGTGCAGAAGCTTGGGCTTTAAAAGTTCCCAACAAAAATATCAGTGTCAGGAGTTGGTGGTGAAGACAAATCACTGATTAATTCCAAAGCAGTGGTTTTCATTAAACTCAGATCAATTCATGACTCCACATTTATATTAGAAGCAAGAGTTCACGTATTAAATAAGTTAACAACTTTGTTACCGTCTAAGAAGGTAGTTGTTCAAATGTGGTCAAAATTAAGAAACATGAATTTGGCTGATCCTCGTTTTGATGTACCTAATAAAGTGGATTTACTTCTAGGTGCTGAAATTTATGGTCAAATCTTAATGGAAGGTGTTTTAAGAGGTCCTCCAGGAACGCCAGTTGTCCAGGAGACGAAATTAGGCTGGATATTGTCGGGCTTAATACATTCATCATCATCATTACAGCCCTTCACAAGTCCACTGCTGAACATAGGCCTCCCCCAAGTAATGCCACAAAGCACGGTCCTGAGCCACCTGCATCCATCGACTTCCTGCATGTCTTACCAGGTCGTCACTCCATCTAGTGGGGGGTCGCCCTACACTACGCCTACCGGTACGAGGCTGCCACTCGAGAACCTTTCTTCCCCATCGGTTATCGGTTCTTCGAGCTATATGGCCGGCCCATTGCCACTTCAGCTTACTAATCCGTTGGGCTATGTCGATCACTCTGGTTTTACTGCGGATATCCTCATTTCTGAGTCTATCACGCAGAGAAACTCCAAGCATAGCCCTCTCCATAGCTCGCTGAGCGACCTTAAGCGTCCTCATACGGCCAGCAGTGAAGGACCACGTCTCAGATCCGTAAGTCATCACTGGCAACACGCACTGGTTGTACAATCTAGTTTTTAGAGATTGAGGTATACCTGACGAAAAGATATGTCGTAATTTCCCGAACGCTGCCCAGCCGAGTTGAATCCGTCGATTGACCTCTCTGTCGAAGTTGGACTTACCTAGTCGGACTATTTGTCCCAGGTAAACGTACTCGTCAACAACTTCGAGCATAGTGCTCCCAACAACTACCGGCATAGGTGTGACATGGACATTAAACATGATCTTTGTTTTGTCCATGTTCATCTTAAGACCTATCCGTTGGGAGGCACTATTGAGGTCATTGAGCATAATGCTTAAGTCCTCCAGCGATTCTGCCGTAATGACTATATCGTCGGCAAATCGAAGGTGAGTGATGTACTCACCATTGATGTTAATACCGTATCCTTTCCAGTCCAGTAGCTTGAAAACGTCTTCCAACGCAGCGGCGAAGAGTTTCGGGGATATAACATCACCCTTTTTTTTTTTTTTTTTTTTGCGGATGGAAAATCATCTAATGACCCCTTTCGCTCTGGGTGGAGCGTAAGGGAGTGTCGGACTTTTACTGACTAAAAACCATCCGTGTTCCTTCAGTGCCCTTACGTTCCGGAGCCGCGGTATCTCTTTCGAACAGCCCGCAGCCCCGGCAGGCGTCGGCCCTTGCGGGCCCCTTCACGCTGCTGACAGCTCTTTGAGGCGCGCGTGGAACAAAACGCGCCGTCGACACGGCCTGTCGTCATTAGACGGACGGACGACGAGCTACCCATTGCTCGCCGTCCACAGGCCCGCGCCTACGGTGGCCGGGGGCCACGACGTAGCCCCCGACGCCCGGGGCGTCTCCCGCGGCGGCCGGGGAGGAAAGCTGCTGCTCTCTCCTTCTCCCGCTCCGCCACCTCCTTCGCTAGCATCACTGCTTCGCAGAAAGTGGTGACGGCATCCCATTCCGTCTCGCTCCGGACCATGGCTTCGACCAGGGCCGGACGCGAGAGGTCGCCGCCGCCTATCGCCGCTACGAGGACACGGCGGTGCTCCGCCCAAGCAGGGCAAACCTCCACGGTGTGTTCCACCGTGTCCTCCGGTCCATCCTCGCAGTGGGAGCACCCGGGCGTTTCCTCCCGCCCGATTCGGTGCAGGAACCTCCCAAACACACCGTGTCCGGATAGGACCTGCGTCAGGCGGAAGGTGAGGATGCCGTGGCGTCTCTCAAGCCACTCCTCAAAGAGGGGTCTTATCGCCGCTATAGTGGCGTGCCCAGCACGGGGTTGCGACAGTCGCTGTCTCCATGTCGCCATGAGATCGTGCCGGAAGTCTGTCCGCTGCGCGACAATTTGCCGCGGCAGCGGGGTTTCCCCACGGCATAGTGCCTCCGCACGCCATTCGTGCAGGCGCGCGAGGACTATCGCCTCCAGATCCCATGGCGGCAATCCGGCAAGGAGGCTCGCCGCCTCGCGGGAGATCGTGCGGTAGCCGCGAACCATGTTCACGGCTATCACCCTTTGGTGCGCGTTCAGGTGGTGGACGGCAAGCCGCGCCAAACCACGCGCCCACACCGGGGCCCCGTAAAGGGCCATGGACCGCACGATCCCCGCGTAGAGCCTCCGGCAGGAGGCGTTTGGCCCTCCCAGGTTCGGCAGGAGCCGCCTGAAGGCAGCCGCGGTCCGTTCCAGTTTGGGAGCCAAACGTCGGAAGTGCTCAACGAAGTTCCATCGGCCGTCGAGGACGAGTCCTAGGTACTTCAGCGTCGACTCGACGTCGATGGATACCCCTCCTACCATCACTGAGGATCCCGGTGGTGGCCTGTTCCGAGGACCATGGAAGTGCATGGCCTCGGACTTGTAGACTCAACGACTATCGCAACCCCGCGTGTCATATTTTCCGCCGCCGCCTCGTACGACCCCCCTTGTGCCAGTACCAGCGTGTCGTCAGCGTAGCAAACTACGCTGACGCCGGTAGGGAGGTCGGCGCGCAGCACCCAGTCGTAACCGATGTTCCACAGAGGTGGCCCCAGAACCGAACCCTGTGGGACACCGCACGACATCTCTCGCCGGTTCCACTCACCGTTGCGACCGGGTTAGATGACGGCCCTGTCCGTCAGGTAGTCCCCGACTATACGACGGAGATAGGTCGGCACCCGGTGATACCGGAGTGCCTCCCTAATGCAGCTCCAGGGCATGGAGTTGAAGGCGTTGGCGATGTCGAGAGACACCGCCAAGACAACCCCCCCTCTGGCCACTGCATCCCCCGTCGTGAGGGCTCTCACGCGCATGATGGCGTCCACCGTAGAGCGCCTCTTGCGGAAACCAAACTGGTGTTCCGCAAGATCCGGCCCCGTCTCCGCAAGGTGCTCGGCGAGGCGGTTTGCAATGACTCTTTCAAAGAGGTTGCCTACCTCGTCGAGCAGCACCACGGGCCGGTATGCGGAAGGAGAGTCCGCAGGGCGCCCCGGCTTCCGAATGAGGACCAGCTTCCCCGTCTTCCAACGAAGCGGGAATTGGCCTCTCTCCAAGCATGCGCTTAGGAGCCCCTCCAGTCGGGGCCCGAGAGCCTCCGAGGCCAGGACCCAGGCTTTGCCAGGCAAGCCATCGGGTCCTGGGGCGGTATTCCTGGCCTTGAGCCTACGTACCGCCACTCTCAGGTCTACCCCGGTCCCTTCCGGGATGTCGTCGTCGTCGTCCTGGTGGTCCGCTTCCGGCACCGCAGGTGGCGGAGCTATAGGCGGGGGCGGATTTTCCCGTCGCGCAGGGAACAGAGCGCTCACCACGTCCTCCACGAGCTGGGGCCGGAGACTTTGCGTCAGCGGGGGGCCCAGGTGCGGAGTTTATCCCGCACCATCTTGTAAGGGCACCCCCACGGATCTCTGTTGAGAGTCTCCAGCATCTCCTCACGGGCCTGATCCCGGGCCGGCAGGACAGCCTCCCGGAGGGCGTTCTTCGCCGCTCTGTATCCCTCGTACAGCTCCGCCTCAATGGCTGCCGCATTCGGTGGACGAATGCGGAGCCTGCGATGCCTGGTGTACAGGTGCCGCGCGGCAGAGAGACGCGCAGAGACGTCAGCTCACGCGACCACCAATACACCTGACGCCGGGCGCTTCCTGGCCGGACGCGGGGCATTGCCACGTCACATATTTCGGACATGGCCTCCTGGAACCACCCTGCCTCATCATTGACGTCGGCAGGCCTGTCCGGTGATGACACCCAGGCCTGCACGATCGAGGCTTCCAGGAGGAGCTCCCGGTCCAGCTGCTTCAGCGCCCAACGCGGACCACTCGGGGCCTGTTGGACTGGCGCGCTCGAGGGCTGGGTGGAGACATCAAACCGGATGTACCGGTGGTCGGAGTAGGTCTCCACCCCCTCCATGACACGCCAGTCAATGGCACGCGGCGACAGAGCGGGGCTAGCGAACGAGATGTCCACCACCGACTCGCCCCGCATCCGCACACACGTGGGGACAGAACCCCGATTTAGGACGACCAGGCCTGTCTCCAGAGCCCAGTCTTCCACCATCCTACCCCGCACATCTGTACGACGAGAACCCCAAGCCAAGTTCTTGGCATTGAAGTCCCCGAGGACAAGTACGGGGAGGGGATTACTTCCGACGACGACTGCTCTCAGCTCTGCAAGAGAGTTGTGGAGCTCGGCGAGAGATCGGTTCGGGGAGAAGTACACCCCCACAACGACGAACTCCCCGAACCGTGCTGCTATGCACCCCTGACCTCTCCTGACACCTTCAAGGGTCGGGGTACCGGCGGCGACCGAAGAGATGATGGCCACTGAGCAGTTAAGGTCCGCCACCCAGTCCTCCCTAGGCCAGACAAAATACGGCTCAGCGACCACAGCGATGTTAATCGACCACTGCGCCATGCTCTGGAGCAACAGATCCTGAGCGCAGGCGCAGTGGTTGATATTCGCCTGGAGGAAGCTTAATGGGGCCGTTATAGGCATTCCATTTCAGCTTCCTCCACGGGGGGCCCCTCTGCGGGCGTCGGTGTCGCGGCGGCGGCGGCGGCGGCGGCGACAGTGACAGCGGTGGCGGTGGCAGTTGCGGCTGCGGCGGAGGCCACAGAGACGGTGGCGGCTTTGGCCCCTACCCTACCCGCGGCCTTGGCCTTGGCGGGTGGCACGCAGGCCTTGCTTCCGGCCCGGTGATCGGCTGGCTTGCCGGTCGCCGCACATGCATCACAGTGCGGCGTGGCGCAGCAGGTCGCCGATATGTGTCCGGGCTGACAGCAGCGGAAGCAAAGGCCACTGCGGTCAACCTCCGAGGCGCATCTCACTGATACGTGGTGCCCCACGAGACAGCGATAGCACCTCAGAGGTCTGGGCTCCAGCAGCTTAACCTGCGCTGAGACCCAGCCCACCAGAAGCCTTCGGCCCTCCACTATGGTTTTGGCCGCCGTAACAGGGCAGCGCACCGTGGCGGCATGCATGCCCTGTTGGTCCGGGCGTATGGCGCCTGACCTGACCTGGTCAGTAGTGCACCCCCCGGACCTGGCGACGGCGGCCACCAACTCCTCCTCCGATACCGAGTCGTCCAGACCCATGATGCGCAGGTCTGCGCATCTGACGGGCCTGGACACCCGGGCCTCTTCCGCGTCCAGAGACGCTCTGAGCTTCGCAGCCAGAGCGTCCGCGGTCGCGCCACTGGATTCCCCGGGGACCTCTAGCATACGGGCCCCCGTCTGGGTGACTTTGAGCCGGAGGCCCCCGGTGATCCCGAGCTCCCCGAGATCCACCGCCTCCTTCGCCTTCGCGAGCAGATCGCGGTAGGTAACGCCCCTTCTTTTCCGCGTCCGGCTGTAGTGTAATCACTACAGCTGCGGTCTTCGGGGCGCGGAGCCTAGCCGCGATCTTGCGCGCCCTGAACTGGCGCTGCCGGTCCTGCTCTTTGGCCTTTTTGGCTGACTTCTTACCCTTCTTCTTGTTCCCGACCACCTGCCAACCGGCTTCAGCCGCGGGAGGTGTAGGTAGATGGGGGGCCAGTGACGGCGGCGGCAGCTGGCTTGCCGCTGGCGCTGGCACATTCGCCGCAGGCACTGGGGCTGATGTAGCCACTACCTGTGCTGCCGCCTTGCCCTTTCTCGCCTTCGTCTTGCCTCCCTTTCCCGTCGCCGGCTTAGCCGGAGCCAGTTCAGCCGGTATCGGATTTGCCAGAGCCGGCTTTTCAGGGGGGGGAGGGGCAACTGCAGCCCCGCCCGAGGGCTGGCTGGACGGCCCCGGCCTGGATGCGGTAGCCGTGGCCGCCGCGTACGTTTCCGGCCTCGCCGCCGTCTTGTTTGCCCCTAGGAGGGGGCGCAGGACGATGCCCTCCAGCACGGAAAACCGGTGCTGGAAGGTAGCCAGCTCCTGCCGGACCAGGTTCAGAACCTGGTTCTCCACCGGCCCAGGCTGGCTTGGGCGCTGCGTCTGGGGCACCGTGTGTGAGGCAGGCTCCCGTAGACTGGCCAGGGCTGCGCGGAGCTGCTCGTTCTCCTTCTGGAGAGTCTCTATGGCAGACGTAAGGCGGGCCACGTCCGCCCGCAGCTTCGCCACCTCGTCCGCATTAGGCCCGGCCCCAACAAAGTTGGCCTCCGCAGCCGCCATGATGGAGGCGGAGGCCCCGGGAATGGCCTTGAACTTTGAGGAGGACTTTTGCTTGTGGGCCACGACCTTGATCGCGGCCTCCACCTCCTTTACGAATCTGGCCTTACGCTCCACCTCGGAGCCGCCAGTCACACTCGTCTCTTCGCCTGATACCCGAGCCGTATCGCCCGGGTGGCACCCCTCCGCGGCAAGCTTTGCCGCTCGTTCGGCCAGCTGATTAGCAGAGAGCCCCCTCCCCTTGCCTCTCAGCCCGCCCCGCCTGTTGGTGGGGATTTTCCGGGCCGAAACCTCCTCTTCACCGGATGACGGCCCCTGGTCGCCATCCAGCCTGGACCGCTTGCGGAAGAACTTACTGGTCTCCGCGGTCCCAGGCCCCACGCGTCGGGAGCTCTCTGAGCCTCCCACGCTGCTCGATGCGGCGTTGGACTCAGTCCCCGCATCGTTTCTCCTCTCCTCTACGTTGCCGTTGCCGGCGGTTTTGGTTTTGTTTTTTGTTGTTGTTGTTTTTGTTTTTAGTGTTTCCATTTCTGTACCCACGAGTATGGAGGAATTACAGGTCCACCTTGGCAGAGACCCCTGTACCAAGGTAAGCAGATTTAGAGGATTTATTACTCGCCAGGGGGTCTGCAGGTACCCTGCCAAGGACCGTACTTGCGGCTGATTTTTTCATAGAACCCCGTCAGCCATCTATCCCCTCGCGCTGCGTCGCCGCTTGGGATTCGGGGTAACTTTTTATAGAGGTTTTCTCCCTCGCGGTCCGGGCGATTAAGCCAAGACCCTCGGTCCTTATCAAAGCCGCGAGACATGATCCACGACACTTCGACTGGGATTACGAGACCGGCGGTGACAGCAAAGGATGAATCCTTCACTGTCTGCCCGGAGGCAGGGTAAGTGCACACCGAGCCCGCCCTCGCACCTCTGCTATGCCCTCTGCTGATCAGAGGGTCACGCAGAGGAACGCACTGTTGGTCCGGGATGGACCCCCCCATGTCAGAATAATTAGCCGCGGCAGCAACATTCCCCAAGGAATAAGAATTTCTTCTCATTTCTCGAGCAAGATTACCGCCGCGCCCAGGGTGCACCGGCTCAGTTGCTGCTCTTCCCTCCAGACGTATCGAGAGGGACCCGCAACTACCAGGCACACGTGGAGGACTTCTGACTTCGCACCCCATATAACATCACCCTGTCTTACACCTCTCTGCAGTTGGATAGGTTTCGAACTCTGGTTCTGTACTCGGATAGCCATCGTAGCCCTACTGTACAAACACTTCAGCACTTCGATGTACCGACAGTCAACTTGGCACCGCTGAAGGGACTGTAGCACCGCCCAAATTTCGACGGAATCAAAGGCTTTCTCATAGTCCACATATGCCAGGCAAAGTGGCAGATTGTACTCTTCGGTCTTCTGTACAATCTGCCGCAGGGTATGTATGTGGTCTATGGTACTGAAGCCTTTTCGGAAACCGGCTTGTTCGGGAGGCTGGCACATTCTAAGTTATCAGATCACAATGACCTAGAAACCGAACCCGCAGTTCTGACTTATAACGCCGTAGTTCAGGATAATTGTATATTTAAGAAATTTTGGGAGCTAGAGGCATAACCTTCCACAACATCTGGTAAAAAAGTATTCACAGAAGAAGAGCAGATGTGCGAAGATATATTCCAAAAGACCACAATTCGTGATGAAGCAGGCCGCTATGTAGTCAAATTACCATTTCGCACTAATGAACCAAGCTGCAAATATGGCAACTTGAAGGATATTGCTTCAAAATGTTTGTATCGTTTGGAACAAAGTTTGTCAAAAAAATCCAGAGTTGATGTAGCAATATTCTGAAGTAAGAATATCTAAACCTTAACCATATGGAGATTATTCATATCAACCAGGTCAATAAATTAGATACGGTGTATTTGCCGCATCACGCAGTAGATCGAAATGACAAAATCACGACTAAAGTTAGAGTTGTATATAATGCACCACAGAAGGGTATAAATGGAGTTTCACTAAACGATGATCTTTTGGTTGGTCCTAAATTGCAGCCTGATATGAGACACATAATAATGAGGTGGCGCAAGCATCCCATTTGCTTATCTGCCGATATAGTTAAAATGTATCGGCAGGTGAATATAGCAGCTGAAGATACAGACTATTTGCGAATTCTTTGGCACGATAATGAGAGCCGATTACAACATTATAGAATGCTTCATGTCACGTTTGGCACCTCATCAGCCCCTTATTTAACTGGGGCAATGCAGTAACTAGCGCATGATGAAGGTCATGATATCAAAAGGCATCTGAAATAGTTTCACGTGATTTCTATGTGGTTGATTTGTTAACAGGCTGTGAGACCGCCGATGAAGCCCTGAAAATATACAAAGAGATTAATAAATTATTGAATAAAGGAGAATTTGAACTACAAAAATGGATCACTAATAGTGTGGAAGTATTGGATAGTATTGCAGTAGATACAACAAATAAAGAAAACGGAGTAAACATAGAAATAGATAAGGATGTGAAGGATTCAGAAAGGTTTTAGGATTAAACTGGAAAAGTATCATTGACTGCTTTGAATATTCCGTTAAACTTCCTGAAATGGAAATCCCTGTAACCAAAGGGGGAGTTATATCTGATATATCCCGCTTATTCGATCCTCTAGGTTGGATAGCTCCAGTTATAATAACCTTGAAGATATTCATACAGAAATTGTGGCTCTCTGGTATAGAGTGGGATCAGGAATTGCAATCTAATCTATTAAGCGAGTGGACCAACTTTAGAAGCGAATTATCAAAACTTACTGGTCATAGCATAAGCAGATGGATTCAGAAAAGTGAAGACCGCAGCATTGATATTGCATACGTTGCTGTAGTTTATGCACTAGTTATAGATCGCAAGCAACGTATATGTACACCTGAATGCTGCTAAAACGAGAGTGGCTCCTGTGAAGCAAGTATCTATAACTCATTTGGAGTTACGCGGAGCCTTATTACTTGCCAAAATATTAACAGAAGTGGCTGATTTTATGGAAGTGCCTAAGGACTACGTTCATGCTTGGACAGATTCCTCAATTGTTTTGGCGTGGCTCAGTAGTCACCCGGGAAGGTGGAAAACTTTTGTGGCCAATCATGTGTCTGAAATTGTCCCTTTACTAATTCGAAAACATTGGTCACATGTTCGATCTAGAGATAATCCTGCCGATCTTGCTTCGAGAGTAATGAAGCCACCTAATTTAATAAATAGTTCCCTCTGGAAACATGGACCCATTTGGCTACGTCAAGAAAAGCTAAGTTATTTTCCGGAAGGCGAGATAAATATTAAAATTTATGACACGAAGATGGAAGAAAAAACTAAAAGAGTTACCATATTTCCAGAGGAAGAAAATGATATCTTTACTAAGTTCTCATCTTTAAGGAAGCAAGTTCGAGTCATTGCATGGTGTAGACGGTTTTACAAACGTACATACTTTAAGTTGAAATCTGATTTTCCATTGTGGCTTACTAGTTACAGGAGGCATTAAAGCTATGAATCGTTAGATGTCAGAATATTTTCTTTTGTGATGACATAAAATGTTTAAAAAGTGGCAGAACTATTCCGAATAAAAGCAAATTGCTATCTTTTACCCCTTTTCTAGACAGTGATGGGATTCTTAGAGTTGGAGGGCGTCTGCAAAATTCCGAAATGAGTGAAGTTCAAAAGCATCCGATTTTGATTCCTCATTCTTCGCATCTGGCGAAACTTATTGTGGCTGATGCATATATCAAGACCTTGCACGGTGGACCCCAGTTGATGATAAACTACATTAGGTCAAAATATTGGATAGTTGACTTGAAAAGGCTAGTGAAAGGTTTCGTACACAAATGTGTGATATGCGTAAGACACGCAGCCCGGTCGAAAAATACAATTATGGGATAGTTGCCGGCAGCTAGGGTAACTCCTAGTAGAGATTATGTTGGCCCTATTTTTGTAAGAACTACAAAAGGAAGAAGTCAGCGCTCTAGGAAGGGTTATTTGTACCTATTCATTTGTATGGCTACCAAGGCAATCCACCTAGAAGCTGTAAGTGTCATGACATCGGATGGTTCTGTAGCTGCTTTCAAGCACTTCGTAGAGGTGTGGTCATTGTCCAAATCTTTGGAGTGATAATGGCTCTAACTTGGTTGGCGCTGAACGAGATCTAAAATTTCTACTTGCTGACGAAAAATCAACTGTTGCTGTAGAAATTAGAGAGTGGCTAGCCATAAATGGTACTGTATATCATCGCATTCCACCAAATTTTGGATGACTTTGGGAAGCTGGAATTAAAGGAACAAAACAGCATCTCAAACGTGTAATTGGTACAACCACTTTGACTTTTGAGGAACTGACTACAGTTCTGTGTAAAATTGAAGCTTGCCTTAATTCAAGACCAATAACTCAGGTTAGCACTGATGACTTCGAAGATGCATACTCGTTGATGCCTGGTCACTTCGTAGTGGTGGAGCCCCTTTTATTACTATCGGACTCTGACTATAAAAATTCTAAAATTACTTACCTTAAAAGATGGAAATTAACACAGAAAATGGTTTAACAATTTTGGAAAAGATGGTCCAAAGAATACTTGACACGGTTGTTGCAACGATACCGGTGGCAAAAGCTAATTCCAGAGCCAAATGTGGGTGATTTAGATTTAGTTATAGAAAGATCTTTCCCCGGCACGATGGCTGCATGGTATTATTGTACAGAAACATCCTGGTTTGGACCAATTCACCCGTGTAGTCGGTTTACGATGTAAAGGGAGTGTTATAAAGAGACCTGTATCCAAAATATGTAATTGGTTAATCGATTTTCACATGTTTAATATCGTGCGTTAATATGGACAATGTGTTCGGCGTACGTTCAATTAGATGAATTTTCTTAGAACGTCAGTAAGTGACTTTGGGCGTTGCAAATTTCTCGAAACACGGTCCTTAATATGAGCTAAAATAAACATGATAAAAGCAAAAATACGGTTTTATGGAAATAGATAATACCTATTATTGGTATTATAAAAGTTTATCACTCGTAAAAATATAATTTTTGCTACTCCGTTTTTATATAATATTTTCCTAGACTTTAATTCTTTGAAAAACGTTAAGTTCTGATTTCGACCTCCTTTTTTCTGATTTGATTAATGATTGGATATTGATTATTTGTTACGAGAAATATGTACTAAAGTGGCCGTAAATTCATAGATAAGAAAGGAATGAAAATTTTAAACTTCTCGAAAACATAATGCTCAGCGATTTACAATAAAAATTTCTAACTATTACATGACGTAATCTTTTTCTCTCTGCAGACAATTTTATGAAATTTGTAATTCCTGCGAAAGTCTTACAAGATACTTCTAAAAAGAAATATTTCAACCTAAGCTTATCCCCTGCGGTCAAAAAGGTTATTGAATACAAATCGTTCTTTTGACTGTAACTTAACTGAGTTTCGCGATTCGAGATTTTTATATACGATGTTTAAAAACTAGAGTATGGGTTACCGTGAATACATTGAACGAAGACATAAATTATGTTATATTTTCTCTGCAAAATAAGATCATGACTTTTAGAATTATTCCTTGCAAGGAAAGAACAAACAGAGTCAGTGGTCCTAATCTGAGTCCGCTGTGAGGTTTATGCGATAAAGTTAGAGACACACTTAGGAAGCATTATACGTGATAGAGCTATGCTGCATACTATTATGGAGACTCTTTTTACTGGATGCGTGGCAATTCATTTTGTTCTTCATGGGTGGCAACGAATGAAGGTGTTTTTTTATTTTTAATCGACTCTACATAACCACAGTATCCACTAACCGTCAGGTCAACTGTGTGCTCGTGTGTTACTCTTATTCTTTACAGAAAAATCCACAAATAAAAGCTTTGGCTGGGATGCGCATCCATTTAATAGCTGTGACGTCCATCAATGAATTGCTTTTAAGTTTATGGTGTAAGAGCAACCCTGCAGCTAGATTATGGTTGCAGCACGAATTGTACAGTTCGATCGGAAAACGAAATAATGCAGTGCAGTATCGCTAGAAGCAGATAATGGTACTGATATCAAGGCACTAAATTTTAGTCCTCAGAAGTGATAACTTATGAACATTTTAGTTCTTTTTTGAGGATAGAAGTAAGAGTTTATGGGTCACAGTGTTCACTTATCAAATGCTAAGTCTACCCGTACGCTACCTCGGAATGTAATTAACCTGTTTGTACATAGGTTTACTTTAATATATGATAGGGTTTTCGCGGTAGAAATAGTCGATCGCATTGCCTTAAAGCGCGTTGGCGTACTTCACTTATTCAAAAATATATTTTTGGGTTTCTCAGACATGTTGTTTCTTTTACTAGTGAGCGGGAAGTAAATCAGTACAAAAAATTGCCATTCACATTTTCATAGTGCGGACAAGAATTGAACTCGGTTTACGACATCAATGAATTTTAAAGATTACCTAAGTGAACATGACAAATGAGGGGACATTGTATTGAAAAAAAAAAAACTTTCAGACCAGTCTTGCAGATCAATAACGAAAACACTATATCTGGTACATATCCAAAAAAACTATAAAATCTGTGCTGCTTCGTGGCAACGAAACTATGTCCAGATGACGGTTAAACGTTCCTGAAGTTCAGTCTTGTCAACTAAGGGTTTTAGACAAAATTGGGAGGGCTACCTAACCTCCCAAACGAGCGACCGCGGTCAACTGATTCAGGATCAACTTTTATTGGGTTTTCTCTCGGGCGTAGTCTTCATTTGAATTCTTTCTACCTCACGTAATGTGATTGTTAACTTACAGAATTATTTGTTTTTTTTTTGTCTAAAATGGTAGTTATTATTCAACTTTCAAATGAGAAAATATTGAAATGTGAATAACGTCATAATCTTTTTCTTTGTCCATAATCCCTAGGTATCCCCAGCCCATGAGTAATAATCAGCACATACATTAAAAGTCGTTTATTTATTGTTATATGCTATGAATTTTTTTTTATAGAACATGGGTGACAAATGAACACCACCTGTACCACCTTCAAAGTACCGTCACGTTTGACGGTACTTTGAAGTATTTTTTTTTCAACTTTGAAGTACCAGACGTCTCGCAACTTTGACGCTGGTACTGTATCCCGACGCTCACCGTCGGTCTAGGCATTTTACGACGATATATATTTTATGACGATATCGGTAAATCTCGTAATCGTGATACCTCGGTTCGAGTCAAGACGTCATCGATATATGATTTTTTTACCTTTTTTTTTTAAGTTCCCTTTCCCTTTTTATTTCGAGCTTCGTTTTTAGTATTTTTTTAAAGACACAAATAATTAAATTAATTGCTCTCATGATTTTTTTAAACTAATAAAATAGTTTAAAAAACCAAATAAAACAAATAATTTCATAAGGACAGTTCCCTTTATGATAACCAGTTCAGTTTTTTTTATTATGTCGGTAAGATCGAAAAATATTATTCATATTTCATCAGTATGTAATTTCTATCTAAATATAATTACCAAAAAACACGATTTCCAAAAAAATCATCCAGGTACTTTGCATAAAACAAAGTTGACAGAGTCATTAGTTAAATATCTATAATGTAGACAGGTACATGTGTTTAGTCTGCTCTCAGACGTGCAAATATTTAAAACAAAACTATCTTTAAGTGGAGCACATACGAGTACTCGTAAATAATTAAACTAATTTTTCCATTCTAAATATTCTTTTAGGCTATAGAAACAATTTTTAAATAACCATTTCGTAATTTTTTTTGACAGAGGTTCCTTCTTTTTCTTTTAAAGGTAATGTGTTATGTAATAATATGCTCATGTTATATAAATAAAAAAGTATAGTAAATCGGCATAGCAATATTTCACCAAATTCTTTTTGTATCAAGTCCGATATAAGTATTTAGGTTTGAAGCGACAGTAGCCTAATGGCAGGGCGCGGACCGCGAACTCAAAAAGGTCGTGGGTTCGAATCCGCTATTCGACTACTGGCGTGAACCACTCGTAACACCAGCAATTTAAGCTTACCACGAGTGGTTAAGGGGAATATTAGTAATGTTTATAGCATTGTTATATAATAAACAAAAAAAATTAAAATTAAATGCACTATGAGATTTATATTCATAATTGGATGGAATAGTTCGTGATACCGTTGATGGAGCCTTTCTTATTTTGAGATTTTTAAAACAGTTTGTCATATATTAAGATAGATTTCATATTAAGTTATGTCTTGAAACATAACTATTAAAAGTTTTATGACAGTTCCGGTTCCATAGCTCACAGGAGTAAATTAACAGGCTCTTATGAAAAAGTACTATAAATATCAAAGAAAGCAAATTATAAACACGGGTTTGTAATGTAAATTTCATAGTTGGTGCGTAAGTAACTCAAATTAGATCCACGCCGAGTCCACTAATATTTTAACTGCAATTTGAAGTTTCGATTTACCACGTTCTCGGTGGTGAAGAAAAACATCGCAGGAAACCTGCATATCTCAGATGTTAAAAAATATTTCGGAAATTATTATTAGGTATAGGTATGTGAAGTCGATCATTCCGCATTGGAGTCAACTTAATCAACTCCTTTTTGACCTAAAACTCGCTGTGGCCTGTGCCCAGGATGTATTTAGGCTGGTACTTTTTTACTTTTAATGGTGCTTTTCACTGCTGATTATAGGCTTGCCCCAATGCCTATGTCAAATGGACTGGGTATTTGCAGTAGTCCTCACGCTTGGCAAGCAGGTTGGCAACCGCAGCTCTTTATTACTTTGCGCTGTTATCGAGAAGATGCTACCCATATCCTGTTTCAATTTCCCTCTGTCGCCTCTTAAGACACCCACGGGACTAACAGGCGTAGTGGTTTTCCTTTTCGCCGCCTCTACATGGCTAATATATTACTTCTACTCCCGTTCATCAATTGGATTTCCTCCACAGACTGCCATAAAGTTGGATATTTGCCATAGTTGCCACGCTTGGCATGCGAGTTGTCAACTGAAATTTTTATTATTATAAGCTATGATCAGGAAGACGCTGCTTCCCATCTTATGTTGCCGTTATATACTGCTGTTCATGAATTTAGTTCTTCTCACACGTTCTCCGTGAATAGAACTACATTTATAAAATTTTGAAATCTACTCGAACGTAAAAATACCGGTATGTGGTGGTAATCCATATTCAATGGGACCAATAAAGATCGTGAAATAAAACCTTATTTTATCAAAACTGTATCAACTTTAATAATAATTAATATGTAAATAACGCATTTCCGATTCCAGGACAATTTTCCCGTCATAATGACACATCAGAAGACGTGCCCGATTAAAAAAAAGGTGTAGCTTGACGTATGATATTTATGTGATTCTGATAAACTAATTTATGTGTTTCTGTAGCCTATAATATTGCCAATATAGACACAGATACAAGTGTTCCAGTTTTGCTAATTTTAGTCATCATCATCATCATTACAGCCCTTCACAAGTCCACTGCTGAACATAGGCCTCCCCCAAGTAATGCCACAAAGCACGGTCCTGAGCCACCTGCATCCATCGACTTCCTGCATGTCTTACCAGGTCGTCACTCCATCTAGTGGGGGGTCGCCCTACACTACGCCTACCGGTACGAGGCTGCCACTCGAGAACCTTTCTTCCCCATCGGTTATCGGTTCTTCGAGCTATATGGCCGGCCCATTGCCACTTCAGCTTACTAATCCGTTGGGCTATGTCGGTCACTCTGGTTTCACTGCGGATATCCTCATTTCTGAGTCTATCACGCAGTGAAACTCCGAGCATAGCCCTCTCCTTAGCTCGCTGAGCGACCTTGAGCGTCCTCATACGGCCAGCGGTGAAGGACCACGTCTCAGATCCGTAAGTCATCACTGGAAACACGCACTGGTTGTACACTTTAGTTTTCAGAGATTAGTTATCAGAGGTATACCTGATGAGAAGATGTGTCGTAATTTCCCGAACGCTGCCCAGCCGAGTTGAATCCGCCGATTGACCTCCCGGTCGAATTTGGACTTACCTAGTCGGACTATTTGTCCCAGGTAAACGTACTCGTCAACAACTTCGAGTATAGTGCTCCCAACAATTACCGGTATAGGTGTGACATGGACATTAAACATGATCTTTGTTTTGTCCATGTTCATCTTAAGACCTATCCGTTGGGAGACACCATTGAGGTCATTGAGCATAGTGCTAAGGTCCTCCAGCGATTCTGCCATAAGGAATATATCGTCGGCAAAACGAAGGTGAGTGATGTACTCGCCATTGATGTTAATACCGTATCATTTCCAGTCCAGTAGCTTGAAAACGTCTTCCAACGCAGCGGTGAAGAGTTTCGGGGATATAACATCACCCTGTCTTACTCTATATAGGTAGGTCTAGATAGGTTTCGTACTCTGGTTCTGTACTCGGATAGCCATCGTAGCCCTACTGTACAAACACTTCAGCACTTCAATATACCGACAGTCAACTAGGCACCGCTGAAGAGACTGTAGCACAGCCCAAATTTCGACGGAATCAAAGGCTTTCTCATAGTCCACTTACGCCAGGCAAAGTGGCAGATTGTACTCTTCGGACTTCTGTACAATTTGCCGAAGGGTATGTATGTGGTCTATGGTACTAAAGCCTTTTCGGTAACCGGCCTGTTCGGGAGGCTGGAAGTCGTCGAGTCTGCGTGCGAGACGATTCGTAATGACTCTCGAAAACAGCACGTAGACGCGGCTCAGAAGGGAAATCGGTCTGTAGTTCTTCAAGAGAGCATTGTCGCCTTTCTTAAAGAACAAGACCACCGCGCTTCTGCTCTACGCCTCAGGAGTAATGCCACCATGAAGGACAGAATTGAAGAGCTTCTGAAGGACTTCAAGTACCGGGGTTCCACCCGTTTTCAGAAGCTCCGCTGTAATTCCATCCTCGCCCGGGGCCTTGCCGTTTTTAAGGTGGTGGAGAGCCATTCTAATCTCGCTCAGACTGACGTCCGGGATATCATCGGAATAGTGTCAGATAAGACTTGCTCTTGGATCGTTACTCACACTTGCGTGTGGCTCCAACGATGATGTGTACAGCTGCCCATAGAACCTCTCAATCTCACTCAGAATCTCAGGTGTCCCGGAAACGATGTTGCCACACTCAGTCTTCAGCCTTGACAGTTGGCTCCTTCTGGCAGACAGATCTCTGGCAAAGACTTTGGAGCCCTGGTTCCGCTCGATCGCTTCTTTAATACGAGCAGTATTAAAGTTGCGTAAGTCTCGCCGCATGCATTTGGAGATCTGTCTGTTCAGCTGCCTGTATGCTGTCAAATCTGTTGACGATTGCAGCCTCATCTCCCGTCTAACAGCCATGAGATTAGGCGTGTGATCGGAGAGTTTTTGTGTTCTTCTGCGGCGGGTCTTGCAGAACTTAGCTCCGACCGCATGGACAGTTTTCACGAGCTTGTCATTCATGTTAATTTTAGCTTATTTTAGTACGAAATATGCTAATTTTAGTACGAAATAGTATTATCGATGTTTCTAAATTAAAACCCAAGAAGCTGCGGGTAAAAAGGTAGTGTAACATAATATCGTTACTAATCAATGTTATGAAAATAATTTCTAAATTCTCAATTCCTATTTCTATTTTTAGTGCACATTATTTTTTTAATCAAAACCCGGCAAGAGTTACTTACGTTGGATCCACAAATGAATATAAATATATTTTATATTCATTATTAATTTTCCATTGGTGAGTACAAAATATGTAGATGTGTCTAAAATTATTCATTCTTGCGAAAGAACCTTCGCACAACTTAATTTCCAGAAGTAAAATAAATTTCCAGTTTTGTTACTCGTATAAGGTAAAATATATTGTACTTATTTTCAAACATGTAAAATGTCACTCATTCTTTTTTTAAATTGTTTTTATTTAAAAAGGAATAAGTACTCGCTACGATAATTAACATTACTAGTATCCAGTTAAAACATTCAACTAAGCTGGAAAAACTTGTGCTGGGAGCGGTTTATGACTCTGATTTTTTTTGTAGAATCATGGTGACAAACGAGCACACAGTCCATTTGATGGTAAGAGGATGCTGCAGTCCATAGACATCCACGTTGATCCTCGATTAAGGATCAAAATGCAGATTAGCTGTCACCCCTGCAGACTATGATGAAATGCCTCGTTTCCAGTACAAGGGCCTCCAGTTCTCTAGACTCACAATACGAAACACAGCAGGATAAAGTTGCTATTTTACGCTGGCCTTCTGTGACAGTATGTTTCTTCCCTGGTATAGCCAACCCATTCGTGCTACGACCATAATTTAGGAGCAACATGACTCTTACACATAAAAAAGTTTCATACTCGGCACTTTATACTTAAAAATGGAAGGAGCTTGGAAAGAACGATTGAATTGTTACGGCATGTTCACATTGCGTAGGAATCACCACTTTGAACGTGGTAGTGAAAGGGTAGATCTACCGCCGGGCGAGGTGTTCTAACCGGGGAGTGGCCAATGTTCTATGTGTTAGTACAGAACTGTTCTATATAAAACACAGTACTTCAGAACTTTGATATCATGCCATAGGTTTCGGTGCGTTTCGCTTGTGGAGCGATGACGGCGCTGGCATACCATCACTCGAGGGCTGGAAGCAGAACTGTTGAAACTATTGATCCAGTCCTATAGGACCAGATAGACGACGCGACTCACTGACCAACGACGTTTTGCATGTGCTTACTGGGCATGGGTGTTTTGGTAAGTATATTAGCCGTATAGCTAGCTAGAAGGGAGTCAATAAAAATGTCATATAGGCCAGCACCAGTGAGCATACAGTGCACAGTACAGTGTAGTGTGCGGCGAGAACGTGCAGCGTGCAGTGGGTGACGCCGCTAGGACTACCCATGGTGCAGCCCTACTACCGCCGCGCGCCCCACCAGCACACGCACGCTAGCGCGCCGCTCGACCAGCACCAGTGAGCACACAGTGCACAGTACAGTGAAGTATGCGGCGCGAGCGTGCAGCGTGCAGTAAGTAACGCCGCTGGGACTACCCATGGCGCAGTCTTACTACCGCCGCGCGCCCCACCAGCACGAGCACGCCAGCGCGCCGCTCGACCAGCACCAGTGAGCACACAGTGCACAGTACAGTGTAGTGTGCGGCAAGAGAGTGCAGCGTGCAGTGGGTGACACCGCTAGGACTAACCATAGTGCAGTCCTACTACCGTCGCGTGCCCCACCAGCACGCGCACGCCAGCGTGCCGCTCGACCAGCACCAGGGAGCACACAGTGCACAGTACAGTTTAGTAAACGATGGAAAACAACATTCATAAGAAGAAGATGGAAAACTACAGCTCCATTTCCTCACCGCAATAAAGTTTCTTCGTTGCTGATCATCTAGAATTTCACTTTCCTCTGTCACCTCTTATGACACACCCGGGATGATATTATGGGCTTTTGAATTATCATATGCTACTGAAATGAATGATTTAAAATGAAATGACTGATTTTTATTCAATACAGATTATTGCATATTACTTACTGAAAGTCATTTTTATTTTTTTATTTAAAACTGGTTCGGAAACCAACCTCTGTCCTAGGAAGAACAACCAAGGAACCCAGCGGTACTTTTTTTCAACATATTTCAGTTAATAATAAAAAAAAAACAATAATATATTTTGTACAATTTTTGAATAAATTTTTATAAAACCAGCATAGTGGCGATCACCTCATTCCCAAGGGTAATTTTCATTTATGTATTCTTTGACATTGTAATAACCTTTTTGTACAATTTTTCTTTAAAAAAATATTTTAACTTGCTTAATGACAAATTTCGTACATTTTCTGGGATTTTGTTGTAAAAGCATATAGTTTGCCCAATAAATGAATTACTAATTATGTGGCGACTAGTAACTGGTACTACAAGCTTATGTTCCTAGAGTTTATAGACTAGGACTAGGACTAGGACTAGGACTAGACTTTGGAAACATATTTATTTTTATGAAAGCTATTTATGTTCTTATGTGCACACATTACATTTTCATAAATATATTGCGATGCCAAAGTTAATGTGTTTTACTACTATATGGCGAGGGCTTTACTGATAATGATGATGTATTTGAGGGGAGTGTACATGTTTTTCTTAAGATTATATCTAAGAAAACAAGTGACAGTACTTCGCTGTTTAAAGATTTTTCGATTATACTGAGAGCGTCTACAGATTAAGATTAAGCAATACTGCAAAAAATACTAAAACATTTTATTTGCCTGACGTTAAGTCGTTAGCCATTAAGTCATGTCAGAACCCTTAAGTTTGTCTTTGTTATTTACAAAGCCTACATAAAAAGGGTTTATAGGAAAAGCTTTATTTTTCTTGGCAGTTTCAAACCGCTTAGCTTTATATAATATGAAATAGGCATTACTTTGTTCTGTTGATATAACAATCAATATACACATAAAGGAAAACCTTTGTACTCCTTTTTAAGAACACTGCATGCTCGATGAAGTGTGAGGTATGACATAGTTAAAGTTTAAATCGAGAAGGAGTGCAGAAAGCTTAAATTTATAAATAATATATAGGAACATAAGCTTGTAGCATTTATAATAGATTTAGTAGATTCGTCCATAAGGAGGATATTTGTCATAGTTGCCTCACTTGGCATGCGGATTGCCAACCGCAGTGATTTGCTCTTTTAGTTGTTTTCAGGAACATGCTCCTGCACATATTATGTACCAGTTTCCCTCTTTTCACTCTTTCAAAACCTACGGGTTAATATAGGTAAGTGTACATTTTAGCCAGAGACATTACTCTCGCAATCGAATAAAACTTTATTAAACATAGCTTCAAATGATTACTATGTTTTGTTAACAACTTGCTGGACTTTCCCTCCGTGGATGTTCAATTATTCAGTACATTAGACTTGTCCTCACGAAAAACGATTTGTTGTTACTTTTTTTATTTATTTATTTCAGCAGAGCAGATGAAGGCAGTGAGAGTTTTTATTTCTAAAATGTTTCCTCGAATTTTATCATTAGATAATAAAAGGAATGATATTGTAACGCTCTCCCCCTCTCATAGTAATAAATATATAAAATACTAAATGTATTATATTCCCCTTTACATTAAAAATTATATATATGTGACGAGGATTAATAAATTATGTTTTGATCTTTATAAATGATCTTTCTAAAGGTTTAATAATAGGCCGTTTGTAATAATTTGGCGTGATCGTCTTAGTTAGGACCCTTATTTACGTTGTGTTTGTTTAGAACTTAGTTCTTTTCCAAAAACTCGTCAAAAAAATCAAGGTACACCCCCAATAATTTCGTAAAATTAGTATTATTTTAACTTAGTTCTTTTAGGTGTCTTTTGGAAGAATGAATATTCACTAGAGCAATTGAAAGCTGTTGGTAGTGCCTTATAAGCTAAGTGAACCCCGTTCACGAAGACAGGGCTCGAAAAAGGTTAAGAACATAAAACGTCCCTATTCCACTTGCATCAGGTTTACATTATTAATTATCCCTTCCCGCTCGGAAAAGGCTCAAAATATATCTATACAAAATACCCGATACAAGGGCTTCGCTCTCCTACATTTATTTAAAAAAATGTAGGGGAGGTGCCACACACGCCGTGCACGGTGAGTGCCAACCATTTTGATGCACTCCCCCCGAAGGGAAAGCTAATTCGGGAACTGGACCGTAGTCCACAGCAAAATAACTGGCGAACCAGTAAAAGAGGCTTGACCCCTTGCTAGTGCGTAAGCACAAACATCGACCGAAGTCGCGCATGTCAATGCGTGTAAACGCCAAACAGAATACGAACGAATCCAGCCACAGTGAATGTACGTCACACGGTTTAGGTAAATAGGCACACTGGCCGTAAACCCTCCGTGAGCGCCACCACCTGCCAGACCGCCGCTCCTGCAGACGTGATGTAAGTGTATGGCATCACCACCAATTGCATGATCAGCACGGCTACTAGCCGCAGAGCGTGTCATGAGTCTACCGCTCACCTCAAGGGAATGGGGTCCCACGTTGTGCGGCTTTCGGCCGCAGCCTTGAGAGTCTCCTCAGATCCTCCCGCCAGCTACAACCCGCATGAGGTCGACACATATGCTCCACCAACCAATACAACGGCAGATATAGCCAAAGGCAGTTATAAGATAAGAGTAATAATTCGCCATCAGAAAGGGTTTGTGTCAATGTACAATGCGTAATGCATCAAGGAGACCTCCTATAATATTGCATTTGTATCATAGACCTTACTTTCATAAGTCATGTATATATAGGATTCGAACCCACGACCCTACTATTGTAATGCATATTAATCATAGAGACCTTCTATAGTATTGCTTTTGAATCATAGACCTTACTTTCATAAGTCATTAATATATAGGGTTCGAACCCACGACCCTACTATTGTAATGCATATTAATCATAGAGACCTTCTATAGTATTGCTTTTGAATCATAGACCTTACTTTTATAAGTCATTCATATATAGGATTCGAACCCACGACCCTACTATTGTAATGCATATTATTATTAGGATCATAGACCTTACTTTCATAAGTCATTAATATATAGGGTTCGAACCCACGACCCTACTATTGTAATGCAAATTCATCATGGAGACCTTCTATAGTATTGCTTTTGTATCATTGAGTTTAATATTGTTACGCGCTCCAGTCAACGATACACTAGCGCCATCTAGTGTCAGGAACGAGAGCGAGGGGAGCATTGAGAAAATGGCATCACAAATCGCTCATACTGACAGCGCCTAGTCGAAACTCGAACGCTCGATACCTTCCGCGTGTTTACTTGAACATTCTGGATATTTCTTTGCTAATTCAAATATATAGGCGCTGCAAGATGCGATCGAGGCAGAGTGAACTCGGCGACACAAGCGAAGCTTCGGAGTGGAATTAAGTGAATTAGTGTGTTTAAATTATTAGTGTTTTAACTTTAATTGTGTAAAGTAAATTAAAGTGTTAATTTAGGTAATTTTATCGGCAATTTTTATTGTCACGAACCTCAAGCTCGTAACAATTGGTGTCAGAAGTGGGATAAAATCATGCCGATTTTACCTAAGGAGGAAACGGAGGGTGTCCGAACCCGAAGTCAACGCCAGCAGGAGACGGACCAACGAAGATTTGGTGGTGCAACGCCGCAGACGTCGGAGGGCCAGCCACCGGCTGAAGGCCCGTCGGTAGCTCCTACATCTGCAGCACCTGACTTAGGTGCTCTGATGGTGATGCTGCAGGAGCAGGCTCGCCGACAGGAGGAGCAGGCTCGCCGACAGGAGGAGCAGGCTCGCCGACAGGAGGAGCAGGTCCGCCGATTGGAAGAGCAGCTGCGGGGCGGACAGGAGGAACAGGCCCGCCGACAGGAGGAACAGGCCCGTCGTTTAGAAGAGCAACTCCAACGCGATAAGGAAGAGCAGATGCTCCTCATGAAGGACCTTCACGCTATCTTCGGAAAAGAGATACGGGAGGTGAAGGATAAGGTTGCTCAACATGACAACCGTCTGTCGGAGGCCGAAACCCGAATCGACCAAGTAAACAATCGGGTTGACAACGTAATGGCTGACGTGAAGAAAACGCTGGACGACCTCAAACTTGGGGATGGAACAACGGCTCCCGTAGTAGCTACAACACCTTCGCTACGTGGATTCAAAGTGCCGCCGTTCGACGGTACCTCTTCCTGGTCAGCCTACAAGATCCAGTTCGAGGCTGTTATGAAGGCGAACGGCTGGAATGAAAGTCAGGCCATGACTGCTCTCACACTAGGCCTGCGCGACCAGGCCTTAACAGTTCTGGAAGCTCTCGGTGAGGAAGTGACTTATGAGCAACTCATTGAGGCATTGGAGGCGAGGTATGGCGACGCCCACCTGGAACACGTCTTTCGTGCGCAGCTTAAAGATCGCGTGCAGCGCATCAACGAAAACCTGCAGCAGTGGGCTCTAGAGGTGGAGAAGCTGGTGCGAAAGGCATACCGGTCTGTACCTGCGCTCATTGGAGGGAACCTGGTGCAGACATTCATCGACGGCATCCGTGACCTGGAAGTCAGAGCTGCTGTGAGGCTCGGGCACCATGAGACGCTTAAGGACGCCTTGGCCCATGCACTGGAGGTAGAAGCCGTGCGGCAGGATCATCGTTCCCATCGCGTCAGGGAGGTTGCAGCAGCTACAGTTCGTGACCGCAACAAAGGATACAGCCCTAGGTGCTATGGCTGTGGGGAAAAGGGCCATCTTCGATCCAGCTGCTCTAAACGAACCGTGGAAAGGAGAGTTGATCGATCTCGAGAGGGTAGTGCAGCTAACGGCACTGCCTGGCGGCGACAGGATCATCGTTCACCTCACGCTAGGGAGGTTACTGCAGTTACGGTTCGCGACCACAATAAAAGATACAGCCCTAGGTGCTATGGCTGTGGGGAAAGGGGCCATCTTCGGTCCAGCTGCCCTAAGCACACCCTAGGAAGGGAAGGTGAACGGTCTCAGAAAGGAAGTGCGGCTAACAGCACCGCCCAGCAGCAGCAGGAATACGACTTTACTATCAGACACTGCAGCGGGAAATCTCACGGCAACGCAGATGCATTGTCAAGAAGACCTTGTCCTGAAGATTGCAACCATTGTAGTAGGCAAGAGAGTAAGGAGGTGGTATCCGTGAGGATGCTCAGGACGGACCACCTCAGCAATGTTGGTGCACCACGGGATAGGACAGCCCTTGACATTGCGGAGCCGTTACAGAAAGGCGCAAGAGGGACTCCTAAGATCGTCCATGTGAATCGCTTGGCGCGTTATTATGGGGCCGATAATGCTCGGGACGAGCATGTCTTAGGAGGGGGGCAGTGTTACGCGCTCCAGTCAACGATACACTAGCGCCATCTAGTGTCAGGAACGAGAGCGAGGGGAGCATTGAGAAAATGACATCACAAATCGCTCATACTGACAGCGCCTAGTCGAAACTCGAACGCTCGATACCTTCCGCGTGTTTACTTGAACATTCTGGATATTTCTTTGCTAATTCAAATATATAGGCGCTGCAAGATGCGATCGAGGCAGAGTGAACTCGGCGACACAAGCGAAGCTTCGGAGTGGAATTAAGTGAATTAGTGTGTTTAAATTATTAGTGTTTTAACTTTAATTGTGTAAAGTAAATTAAAGTGTTAATTTAGGTAATTTTATCGGCAATTTTTATTGTCACGAACCTCAAGCTCGTAACAATATCATAAGTCCCTAATATAGGACTAGTCATTGTGCTACAGTACTTCAGGCAGTCGGGCTCCCGACCACCCCATATATATGTACAACTGCAGGTATGTACCTCCGGCAGCTTCCTCCATACAAGACGTCTATACGTGAACACCTTCCATAACTTAGGAAAATCATACATGAACTCCTTCAACAACTTATGAAATTTCACCTATACGTGAACCCTTCCACAACTTACCAATTTACCACCTTTTACAATTTACTTAAACAATTTTTAACAAATTTTCTAATTATCTTATAAACGTTATTTAACTTAATTTTATAATATTTTTTGACTTGTATTTCTATTATTTATCTTATTTTAAATATTTTTTTCAAGTTTTTAAATAAATTTATTTATTACGGAAAACAATAATTTTGCCTTTAATTTACTATGTTATTGGGATAATGTCCGAAATATATTAACTTTATGTTTATTAATTTAACTTAATTGCTTAATATATATCTTTCAAGACTATTTTTGGCGCCCCTTTATATTGAATTTAATTATTAATAATAATATTGGGCCGTCACAATATGAAGAGAAGAGTGGATCTGTTGCTTAATATTGTCGACTGCGTCAATGCGTAATCAGTACCCCGCGTACTGATTACTAACGTCGTAAGACCTATATTTAGATTCCAGTCGAAGTCAAACATAAGTTGTGAGTTTGTGTTGGTAGTGTTGTGATTAGGTTTCCAACACTATTATATAATTTAGTTTCCTATACTATAATTAGTCCTAATACTGTAATCCTAAGGAACGATTATTCAATCATGAGATATAAATTATTCATAGAATAGAATACAACCCAAACAATTTAAAAGTGACATTTGTATGAATAAAATACAATATTTCAACTGTTTTACTTTTACTTTCAGCTAGGTTATGCTTTATTTAGTGGATAACTTTTATCTGACAATTAAAATATCGGCCCAAAACGTATAACAGGGGAGGCGAAATTGCTATTGGTACTTTAAGGCCTGAATATAGTGTGGCAAAAGAAGAAACACGCTAAATGCTTCTTTACTGTGGTTGCAACTCTCCTGTCAAAAGAGGCATATTTGGCACAATTTCCTTATGAATCAATCAAAGCCCTCTTTTTTTTACGGAAATATTGTGACAAACGAGCACACAGTCCACCTAATGGTAAGTGCATGTTGTGGCCTATAGACGTCTACAACTATCCTCGATTAATAATCAAAAAACCCCGTGTTTTGCCGAGGACTAAGATGGTATGTCTTGTTTCCAGTAAAAGTGGTCTGAGACCGTGCTCTTTTCCTGGTCGAGATCACCCATTCGTGTTACAACTGTAATATAGCTGCAGCATGGCTTTACCATGTAAACTTTTATGGCCCGTAATGGTAATGAAATGTTCTTTATAATCTTCACTGTTACTATATTTTTCCAGGTCCTGCTAGCCTCGAAAATACCATATTTGATAACAACCATCCGCCACATTTAACGTTGTAGTCTTTATAGAGATAACAGGTTTTTTATAAAAATATAAATACATAATGTACACAATTCATTAGTACAATGCAACATAAATCACACTGCAGTTCGCCGCCTTTCTAGCGTAATTTTTTTTAACCCTCGACGAAACCAGGAGGGTGTTATAAGTTTAACATGTACATATGTGTATATGTGAGTCTGTCTGTGGTATCGTAGCGCCCAAATGGACAAATCGAATAGGATGTAGATGTTTTCGTCGGAAGGGGACTTGATCGTGAGTGTTCTTAGTTATGATTTAAGAAAATCTGTTCAGCTGTTTGAAGATCATCAGCCCTTTTTGTTTCGGAGGTTTTATTTTTTTACTTTGATATTATTTACAGTAAGAAGGTATTTCTCTCGCTTCTATAAAAAAAAACGTGAGTATGAGTTGTCAATGTTGTGATGCGATCACAAATTAATTAGGGACACTAGAGTGTAACCTAATATTTGTTTGAGTCAGATAAAAATTAATACAAATGTTATTGTTTCCGTAAGTACCAATTACGTAAATACTATACATTTAAACGAGCTATTATATATATATATATAAAAAAAAATATATATATATATATATATATATATATATAATCGGAATCTCGGAAACGGCTCCAACGATTTTTATAAAATATAGTGTCCAGGGAATTTCGGGGACAATAAATCGATCTAGCTAGGATTTATTTTTAGAAAATATCTTTTTGTCCGTGTTTTCAGGCAATGAACAACTACTACAATATAAGAATGGAAATTTTGATACTTTGACAATGATCGTAATAGCTCAAGTGGATATCGAACGGTCGCAAAATCGTAATGCCTTGGTTCGCGTCCCGTCTTCGACGCCATTTTTTTTCCTTTTTTTTAAGTTCCCTTCTTTTGTGAGAAAATCTTTTATTTCGAGCCCTTTTTTTAGTATTTTTTAATAATACGAAAATTTTAATTAAACTAATTGCACTCACGATTTTTTATTCAAATAACCAATTCAGTTTATTCTGTTATGTCAATAAGATCAAAAAATATTATTCATCAGTATGTAATTTCTATATAAATGTTATTTCAAAAAAAAAAACCGAGCAAAGCTCGGTCATCCGGGTATATTTAATGCTGTCTGCAACTGTGTTTTGTTGTTGTCAGTTGTCAAATTATCATTAAATATCATTATTAGGACAACTGACAACCAATGCGATGGGATAGAAAAGTCATCAAAAAAGTCATCAAAAAAATTTTCGATTATTAGGGAATTCCCATATGATCTTATTTTTGTAGCGGACTAGCTGCAGAAAAGATATATTTTTAAAAATGTATCAGATTTTGAGGTTGTAATAGAACTACCACTATTACGTATATATATATGTATAATCTTATCATTTGGTGTGATTTTTAATAAACTGAAAAACAATATCATGTTTAATTTAACGGATTTAGTAACGTCTTTCCACAACATAAAATCACCGGCAGTGCCGCAATTTACACAAAATACACTTTTCATTCCATATGCGTAACGAGGAGAATATAAACTCGCTTAGTAAAAGTAAAAGTATGAAAGGGCGCTAACTACTCTACAAGACATGACATTAATTTTTAGAACAACAGTGCTGACAACGAAGGCGAATTATACTAGTTCCGTAAATGTCTATCCTCGAATAATTTTATCGATATAATGTTTATCGATTTATTGTTATCAAAAATATTAATTATAATAAGCTCGTAAGTGATCGTTTAGTTAAAAGTAAGCCACACGCTTTTCTAAACCATCTTTAGAAAACCTGATCATGATGAAATAATTAGGATCTCTAAGGAATATCACAAGCTTCTTATAACAACTACAATGTTACAATAAAACCTTCATCCTCTGTTTTTCAATTTTTCCAAATGTTTTCTCCAAATTTACATGGAACTTCTGCCGAAGTGTTATGTAACTAATAATAAACATTTTTTAATTAAAATAATTTTACAATTGACGATGATATCGCGAACCAAATAAAAAAAGTAAATGGATACGGATTTTATCGCGTTAAAATTAGTTTTTTTATATATGTAGTGTTCGCGTTATTATAAGAAGTCAATTAAGAAAAACATAGAACTGAATTGAAAACATCCATTTTTTGGTGTGCAAGAAAATGTAGGCTGTTTTTAGGTGAAAACTAAACCTGAATTTGGTTGACTTATCTTAAGTTTATTGTTTACACTAACATTAGCCATTACTTAAATGAAGCCAAATAATATTACGCTCACCAGATGTCGCTAGTTGGGATTAAATACCAATTAATATACCAATTAAGCTATTGTAATCATTAATGATCTGTGGAAACCTTCTTATTCTAAATATTTAAGTTTTTCATTCCAAAACGACAAAAAGACATTTTCTAAAAATAAATCCTACTAGATCGATTTATGCCCCGCCAAAATCGATATATATATATATATATATATATATATATATATATATATATATATATATATATATATATATATATAAGCCTATAAATAACTTTTATGTGAAGATGGAAAAATCTGAAAAACATTCATAAAATTATACAATAAAAGAAAAGTATAAAATATGAAACAATAAAATCAAGCACAAAATGATTTACGGTACCGGGAATCGAACCCGAGCCTCCTGGGTGAGAGCCAGGTATCCTAGCCACTAGTACATACCGGATTGTGGAACTAAAATGAAATTTGCAAATCGTTTCATTATTTCAAATACATAATATTGAGTAATGGGAGAATTTGCGAAGTGGGGCAGTAGTTCCCGAGATAACTTCCAACAAATAAATTTACAAACTGTACCTCCTCTACTATCCCTTTATGATGACATACAATAAAAAATTTCATGAAATGGATATTGACCAACATTCTGACCTTTCGGGTCGTCAGCTGGTGAATATTACGATCATTATTACAATTACGATCATTTCTCATTCTGAAGTCGGTGCTAACATATGGTGTATAGAATAAATTCGGGATTTAAGAATTCAGAATGGAGTTATTGTATTCGTTGAAACGGGTTTAAACTTTTTATCTAAAGTTAATATTTACCATCGCCGCTATCACAATATCAATTACTATATTATTATTATAAAATAATATATCGTGTACACTTGTAATATACATACAAAAATATGTGCGCAGTTCACACGCGGTAGAAGTGAAACCTTCAGAAAACTAAACTTCGAGAGGAGAGACTAATGCAGAGTATCAGGAGTAGGGTAATTGTAGGTTTTGTGTAAAATAAAATATAAATAAATTTATAATAAACACTGCCTAATGTCTTCTATCTCATTCCCTCGCAGACTAAATTCTATATAAGTATATATGAATACTTATATATTTGTCTCTTTTAGTGTCGCTTTTTCATTTCATCGAGTTTCAAATCACAACTAATCTAAATCAAAATAAACTAGCGATAAAAAAACATGCAGTGCAATTGGAAAACTTCACCTTTTTAAGTCAGTTAAAAAGCTACCTTCCCTGAATAAGGTCTGCAGCACTTCCCTGGTGTTTCATATATTATTATCACATGAAATAACATAATGTTTAACAGAAATACTGTTAAACATAACTCCGAATATAAGTTTAATGACTAGATGCGCCTGATAACTGCAGCTGCGACGGCACTGCGCTTTTAATACGTGGTAGAGCCACGCTGCTGATATATTATGATTGTATCACAAAAAGGTCGGCTCGACCGGGGAAGGACCACGCTCTCAGAGAATACCAGCGTAAAATAGCAGCTTAATAATACTGTGTTTCGTATGGTGATTTTAGGGAACCGGAGACCCTTTTTTATTAAAAACGAGGCAAGGATGACAACGCATCTGGGTTACGATCCTTCATCATCATCATCATTACAGCCCTTCACAAGTCCACTGCTGAACATAGGCCTCCCCCAAGTAATGCCACAAAGCACGGTCCTGAGCCACCTGCATCCATCGACTTCCTGCATGTCTTACCAGGTCGTCACTCCATCTAGTGGGGGGTCGCCCTACACTACGCCTACCGGTACGAGGCTGCCACTCGAGAACCTTTCTTCCCCATCGGTTATCGGTTCTTCGAGCTATATGGCCGGCCCATTGCCACTTCAGCTTACTAATCCGTTGGGCTATGTCGGTCACTCTGGTTTTACTGCGGATATCCTCATTTCTGAGTCTATCACGCAGAGAAACTCCGAGCATAGCCCTCTCCATAGCTCGCTGAGCGACCTTAAGCGTCCTCATACGGCCAGCAGTGAAGGACCACGTCTCAGATCCGTAAGTCATCACTGGCAACACGCACTGGTTGTACAATCTAGTTTTTAGAGATTGAGGTATACCTGACGAAAAGATATGCCGTAATTTCCCGAACGCTGCCCAGCCGAGTTGAATCCGTCGATTGACCTCTCGGTCGAAGTTGGACTTACCTAGTCGGACTATTTGTCCCAGGTAAACGTATTCGTCAACAACTTCGAGCATAGTGCTCCCAACAACTACCGGCATAGGTGTGACATGGACATTGAACATGATCTTTGTTTTGTCCATGTTCATCTTAAGACCTATCCGTTGGGAGGCACTATTGAGGTCATTGAGCATAGTGCTTAAGTCCTCCAGCGATTCTGCCATAAGGACTATATCGTCGGCAAATCGAAGGTGAGTGATGTACTCGCCATTGATGTCAATACCGTATCCTTTCCAGTCCAGTAGCTTGAAAACGTCTTCCAATGCAGCGGTGAAGAGTTTCGGGGATATAACGTCACCCTGTCTTACACCTCTCTGCAGTTGGATAGGTTTCGAGCTCTGGTTCTGTACTCGGATAGCCATCGTAGCCCTACTGTACAAACACTTCAGCACTTCGATATACCGACAGTCAACTTGGCACCGCTGAAGGGACTGTAGCACCGCCCAAATTTCGACGGAATCAAAGGCTTTCTCATAGTCCACATACGCCAGGCAAAGTGGCAGATTGTACTCTTCAGTCTTCTGTACAATCTGCCGCAGGGTATGTATGTGGTCTATGGTACTGAAGCCTTTTCGGAAACCGGCTTGTTCGGGAGGCTGGAAGTCGTCAAGTCTGCGTGCGAGACGATTCGTAATGACTCTCGAAAACAGCACGTAGACGCGGCTCAGAAGGGAAATCGGTCTGTAGTTCTTTAAGAGAGCGTTGTCGCCTTTCTTAAAGAACAAGACCACCGCACTTCTGCTCCACGCCTCTGGAGTAGTGCCACCATGGAGGACGGAATTGAAGAGCTTCTGAAGGACTTCAAGTACCGGTGTTCCACCCGCTTTCAGAAGCTCCGCTGTAATTCCATCCTCGCCTGGGGCCCTGCCGTTTTTAAGGTGCTGGAGAGCCATTCTAATCTCGCTTAGACTGACGTCCGGGATATCATCGGAATAGTGTCGGATAAGACTTGCTCTTGGATCGTTACTCACACTTGCGTGTGGCTCCAACGATGATGTGTACAGCTGCCCATAGAACCTCTCAATCTCACTCAAAATCTCAGGTGTTCCGGAAACGATGTTGCCACACTCAGTCTTCAGCCTTGACAGTTGGCTCTTTCTGGCAGACAGATCTCTGGCAAAGACTTTGGAGCCCTGGTTCCGCTCGATCGCTTCTTTAATACGAGAAGTATTAAAGTTGCGTAAGTCTCGCCGTATGCATTTGGAGATCTGTCTGTTCAGTTGCCTGTATGCTGTCAAATCTGTTGACGATTGCAGCCTCATCTCCCGTCTAACAGCCATGAGATTAAGAGTGTGATCGGAGAGTTTTTGTGTTCTTCTGCGGCGGGTCTTACAGAACTTAGCTCCGACCGCATGGACAGTTTCCACGAGCTTGTTGTTCATATCGTCCACTGCATTGCAATCTTCTAGGCACTGGAAGCGGTTACGTAACTCGAGCTGAAAGGTTTCGGGATTCTGGATTAGAGCACGAGGGGGGACGGAGCGTTGACTTCATTAGACGAGACCTCTCCAACTTAACGTTTAGGTTCAGTGTGCCTCTAACCATTCGGTGATCGCTGCCAGTTTTCACCCTTGCGATCACTGAGACATCACTGAACAGTTGGCGTCTGGTCGTCATAATGAAGTCAATCTCATTTTTTGTCGAACCGTCGGGGCTCGACCAGGTCCACTTCCTGTGGGGCCGCTTCTGGAAGAAAGAGTTCATCATAAAGAGTCCCTCTTTCTCCATAAAGTCGGCCAGCTGCTGGCCCCTTCGGTTCCGTTGCCCTACTCCAAATTTCCCTACCTTCAGCTCACCGCTTTTGTCTTGTGCCCAGTTTTGCGTTGAAGTCTCCCATCAACACCGTGTAGTAGGTTCTGGAGGAATGTATGGCTCTGGAAATATCCTCATACATTTCCTCCACCTCCTCATCGGGATGTGCCGAGGTTGGTGCGTAAACCTGAATGACCTTCAGCGAATACCGTTTGGTGATTCTGAGTATCAGGTACGCGACCCTCGTCGACACACTCCCAATCTTTACAACGTTGTTGACGAGAGATTTGTGGACGATAAATCCGACACCTCCTTGGGACAGATGGTCGCCCTCCCGGTGATAGAACAAGTTGCCGGACTCGAGGATTGCCGTGTCCTCCCCCTCTCTTCGGACCTCGGATAATCCAATAATATGCCAGCGCAACTTGTCTACCTCTTCTTCCAGCTCCAGTATCTTCTCGTCAGTCCTCAGGGTGCGTGCGTTATATGTTGCCAGGTCGAGTCGTCGTAGGTGGCAACCGAACCTCCACCGGAGATTCTTAGCACCCCCTGCCCCGCCGTTACCATGGTCGCCACCGTAGCCAGGAATAGCGGGGCCGCCGGGGACTGGGGGCCGTCTGTTTGTGTATTTGTTCATTGGGGGGTATTTGCCATAGTTGCCACGCTTGGCGAGCGGGTTGGCAACCGCAGTTTTTTATTACGTCACAGTTGTCATCAGGAAGACGCTGCTGCCCATCTCCTGCCTGTCTCCCTCTGTCGCCTCTTACGACACCCACGGGAAGATATGGGGTATTGGATATTCTTAACCGCCACTACACGGCTAACGATCCTTAAGCGAGGATAAATGTAGATGTCTATGGGCCACATTATCCACTTACCATCAGGTGGAGTCTGTGCTCGTTTGATACCCTTATTCTATAAAAGAAAACATTTCTAATAGAAAAAATCACGAATGAATTCTAAATGAGCTTTGCATTTATATTTTAATTTCTCAAGAGTTTTTCTCAAAAATTACTCTTTTCTTATAATCATAATACGTATCAAACATATAAAAATCATAGTACGTATTATTGGTTTGGTATTAAAGAATCCTTTATTGGTCAAAATTGGATGGTAATTCATTTAATTAAGTACGTTGTATTTCATTTTCAACTATAGACATCAATAGACAAAACATAGACCTTCTCCACAGACGAACAAAATTAAGTAGTAATTAGTTGGGCAAAATTTTAAAATTATACATTTAATTTTTTTCATTGGCAGTACGTACGCAAGAATGAATGCTTTCGTATTTAATAAAATTTTTAGTAACTCATATTATTATACATAAACCTGTAAATTATTTTTCTGCCCTCCTTCTCCATATAAATTTTAACTATGCCAAATCTCACACGTGAGCGCCATATGCTTGAAAGCAGGTAGATATGTATTATATATACCAGCGTAAATAACAGCTTTATGCACACAGGATATTAACTTAAAATAGTAGCTTAATGCTGTTGTGTTTTGTTCGGAATTCCCGAAACCTTTTTGACTGGAAATGAGGCATTCTATCTTAGTCCTCAGGGGTGACAACGCACATGCATTTTGATTTTTAATTGAAGGTAAATTTCAGGTGGATTATCATCAGGTGGACTGTGTGCTGGTTTGTCACCCTTATTCTATAGAAAAATATGTAAATATTAAAAGTCTGGAACCGATATTAAAATTTATGCCAACGACAGTTACCGGAGTACCTCAGAGTAATGTTATTACTCTAAGCTGAGTACATGTTTTTTTAATATGCTGTCAAAATTTCCGAGCTGTGTATTTACTAACATCACGACATTAATTAAACAACTATCTTAAATTTTTCAGTACATTTCCTAGCTATACAAAGTTACTATTCATAAATATATTACTGTTAATCCTTTGAATAACAATTATAATAAGCAGTGTATCTAATATTGTTAGTTGAGCTTAAGGGTTGACCATTCATACGTAACCAAATTATTAAAATACATATCAGTATAAACTCTAAAAGTATCCTCTTGTTTCATACCTTGATTGATACAAGACTCATTGTCTAATCTTGATCTTATGGTAGGTACCTTTGACCTTTGTTCGTTGGGCTAAAGAGCTATGAAAGTATTCAATTTAAATTATTCTATAAATATCATCTCTAAAATAGGATACCACTTGATACTATGTGCGTAATTCACTATGATCAAAAATGATAATAATATCTTAAAACTGTCTATGTAACAACATTAATAACAGCTTATCAAAAGACCATCACAAGACAACTGCTGAAGATAGGCCTACCCAATATACCTACAAAATAAATAAACAAAATTCGAATTATAATATAATGTATAGTATAAATTGTAATCATTTAAAATACCCGCTGAGTTCCTAGCATTTTTTTTAATCGAAAGTAAAGCATATAATTTTATGACTCTCAATAAGTACGACTTCGTGTATATTGAATTAAATTATTTTATTTTATTCCATTCTGTAATTGAATGAGTTCTATAATTGACGAAATTACTTTTGATAACAATAAAGAATGAAAATGAATTTAATTCTTAGGAATATTCGTTAACATACGTAATTATTATAGAATAAGCAAAAATATACAAAAGCCGTGGTAGCTCAGTGGTTAACGCTCGCTGTAAATATAACAGAACGCGAGTAACCCGGGTTCGATCCCCGCCGGCACCAATGAAATTGTTAATTGCAATTTTAAGTGCTGATTTACCACGTGCTCGGCGGTGAAGGAAAACATCGTGAGGAAACCTGCATGTCTGAGGAATAAGAAAAAAAAATATTTCGAAGACATGTGAAGTTCGTCAACACGCATTTGGGCAGCGCGGCGGACACTTCCTCGCCCTAAACCCTCTCAGAAATGAGGGGAGGCCTGAGCCCAGCAGTGGGACGTATATAGGCTGTAACTTTACTATACTTTACTTTAAGCAAAAATATAAGAGAAACATATAGGTATATAATATAAGTTTCGACTTCGCCTAGATAGGATCAAATAAAAATTTAAAATTATTCAGACAAGATAAAGTCTTAAACACTCTTGACACTGCTCTCTATCTGTTCATCAAGTTAAACTACGGTCAGTTCAGCGGTTCCGATAATATGCACGGACAGACAGAGAGATCTACACAAACACAAACCAACTCGCAAATTTTTATAAAAGGTTTTTTTATAGTATAGGGTGACAAACGAGCACACAGTCCACCTGAGAGTAAGTTATTGCAGTGGCCCATACATTTATCCTCGATCACGAATCAAAATGCAGATGCGTTGTCACCTGTGAGGGCTAAGATGGAATGCTTTCGCCATACGAAACACAGCAGCATTAAGCTAGTATTTTACGCTGATATTCTGTGATAGCGTGCTCCTTCCCCAGTCGAGTCGACCCATACGTGCTACAACTATATTACTAATACAACTGTAGCATGGCCCTACCACATATATAAATTTTATTATTTACTCGTATTATCGGTTATTCATATTTTAAAAGCATATAAATAAGCTCGATAATTTAAGGTTGAAATTTAAGGTGAAAATAACACACACCTGTTCAGCTTAGAGGATTAATCCAAGAGAGCGAGCAACATAGCAATCATGTAGGTATTTGACAACTGCGGTAATGCCATACTTAAAACTAACTACCCTTAAATACACATATGTTACAGAAATATCCGGAATTATAAAAAAAAATTAAATCTAACGCGATAAAATAAGTAGTTATTTGGATAAAATACAACCTATATACCCCTTGGCAATGCCCTCTATCATCACCATCATTATTACAGCCCTTCACAAGTCCACTGCTGAACATAGGCCTCCCCCAAGGTATGCCACAAAGCACGATCCTGAGCCAGCTGCATCCATCGACTTCCTGCATGTCTTACCAGGTCGTTACTCCATCTAGTGTCGTGTAGTGGCAGTTGAGAATATCCACTATCCCATATCTTCCCGTGGGTGTCGTAAGAGGCTCACCAAGCGTGGCAACTATGGCAAATATCCCCCCATGAGTAACGACGCTCTCTATCTGTTCTTGTAGTTTCATCACAATCGGTTAAGCCATTCCGCAGATGATCCCGCACAGACAGACAGACAAAAATTAAAAAAAAAATATTTACTCGTGTCTTAATGGCGTTCAATAAGCCTACCTCAGGTCAACAATACGCGGATATTTCGATTCTACAGGCAGACACTTAAACTTTATTTATATGTGTATACCTACCATATGACTGGTAAAATAATAAGAAAGAGTATACATGACTAGATAATCTTTCTTCATGTTAGAGAAACTTCATTTTGAAACGGTAGTATAATAAAATTGCGATTAACAAACAGATTTTTCATTTCTCTCGTAATTTTAATTTTAGTTCACTTCAGTATATATTTTACAAATTCAGTACGATTTTCGAATACACTTCACATGCAAATTAGTAACATCTGTCGGAAGTTAGTTTTTGTTACGCCTAGTGATAACGCGTTGGCAGAAGTCCAACGCGGCTTCCGAAAAACCAATTTTTCCCCTGGCAAGCAAAAATGCCGACGTCATTTAAACTCATATGAATGCATACCAGTACACATAGCGTCTAGGCAACGATCCAGATATTATGCAACACATTATTATAACACTTTATGCTTCTCGGGACTCAACATGCTTTAGTTATTAACAAAAGTAATTAAAATTACCTGAATCTTAGTAAAAAACTTATAGAAACAAATAAAAAAAGACGAAGCGCTGCGTACATTTCAAGTGAAGCAAACCCTAGCCGATATCATGCTTAACTATTGTTAGAACATGCGTTCACGTACACAAATGAATCTAAAGTCATTTAACACCACCATCATGGGTTTAGGTGCATATGTGTGGGTTAAGAAGTAAACTTTTATGGATGAAAGAAGAAAAATGGAACAAAGACGTATGCGCGAGTGTCAAATAGTTGAGCATGAGCATTTTGGCATCAATTGAAATATACACAGAACTCACACTCACTCACACAACATCTTTCTTTGTTGGTTCGAGGTGTAGAAACAAAGTGCCCGCTCTGTTTGAGCGTACAGTTAGTCGCAGCTTGCGGTGTGTATTTTTTGTTTAATTTAAAATTTTGAGATTTTTAAAATGTTAAATTTTGAGTATGAGAAGAAGAAACGAGTACATAGTGCATCTCATTCTAAGTAGATTTCTCTACGTAAGTTATCATTCTGGTAGAATCGTTTTTTTTCTTTTACCTTCATAATCCTCCATTCCTCATCACTATCTTCCATTTCTCTAATCATTTTTATAATCCTAAGCGTATTTATACTTCTAATTCTGTAATATCGTCTTCGCTGTATATACAAATATTATTCTTAATTTCTTCAGTTTCGTCCGTCATTTTACAAAGTACCACCGGGTAAGCCTGTACGTGAGCAGGCCGCGCGGCTCTGCCTACACGTGTGCAAAAAGAATAAACAGCAATCTATACGTAAACACTTAGCAACGCGCGTGAAAGCGTGCTACCTGCTTAACGTCAGATGCGAGATTGATGAGCTTTATTCAGAGAAAACGCGTTTTTCATAAATACGGGTTTTCACTGTAACATGTAGGTATACTCTTTACGAAAAAGATCCGAAAAGTGTAGTTATTAAATAGCCATACTTCCTGCGGTATAGTGCCAAGGGTATTGATTACGTTTCCTCACTACGCCTAGCCTTTAGCCCACCCAAAGGCTTAGAAATGAACAAAACCCTTTGTCAACGACAGCAACGGTTATGGACGTGTTATTTATGTCTAATGAATATAACAATTAATAGTCGCACCTGAACCTACAGATCTCCAGTAGAGTGAAAATACCTTGGAAATATATTTGTTTGCGCCATCTACTCAGTTCAGCCAACTTTGATGCTGTCCACGCCCTAAATGAAATATAGCAGTAGAATCCCACGCAAGGCAATTTTTTTAATTACTTTTCATTGAAATATCGGGTCGGATCGCATACTGTCGAGTCTCGATTTATCGTTTCTAAAAGTAATAGACATAAGGCTCTCATTGCCCTAATTATGATTCTTCTATTTTTTCATTGGAGTTCAAAGCAAGCCATGCTACTCTTCTTTTTAAAAGACGATGTGTCAATTTTCGATTTGTAATTAAGGGCTTACTCGTGACGAAAAATCAACAAAATTCGAAGACTGCGTACGTATCATGTTAAATAAATGTACAATCCCTTTAGGAACCTATTCCCGTTTGAAATTCGGTAAGAATAACTATTATAAATTAGTGCTACAAGAACAAAATGACCTTTGCCGTTTAGTAATGCGGATCGTATTTTTATATTGGAGAGAATTGGAGCCATTTTCAGAACAAGTTGTTTTAAACATTTTTAAACAGTTTTAAACAACGCACAAGGCGCGCACGTACTTACCAAAACAAAAAAAAAAAATATTATAATTTTATCAAAATTTTGTAATTACACTAGAGCAATCTAAAAGACAATAGCCCGAAGCTTGGCTTAATATCTGTAGAATTAAGGTTTAGAATTTGATGGATTTTTAATTAGATGTCAAGGCGTGTCCTCCCCTTCTCCCGCATTAGATGGAGTGGCGACCTGGTACGAGATGCAGGAAGTCGTTGGATGCAGGTGACTCAGGACCATGCTTTGTGGCATTCCTTAAGCGAGGCCTTTGTTCATCAGTGGACACGTGAAAGCTGAAGAAATTAATGATTTTAATGCTTTTTTGTAAGTAAACAAAATTGAAAGCAAAATATAAATCAATTAAATATCACGATTATTACCTATATTCTTTTTCTTTCGAGATTATACGTATAAAAGTAATATGTATTTTTAACAAAATGGGGGCCCCTAAAAATTTACAGCTACTAAACGTTTCTTCGTGCACAGCGATTTATTCGGTATACACCGAACACAAGAAACAACAGCGGAAGAAAAGTTTATCGATTAAAATAGTACTGAGCACACAATGTGATTGGCGCTATAAAACTATTTGTCGGTGCAAATCTAACATATTCGGATAGGAGTCGGATTGCCATCTTATCGGAAAATTAGAGTGAGATAATAGATAGTAGTACTAACTATTATACTGCTATGATCCTCTCCTGCACTCACAGCTAGTCTCCGTTAAGTCTGGCCGTAGTGACCGAAATTCTAGTCTAGACAACATTATGTGGAGCCGTCACTACCTATTAAAATATAAACCATAAATTATGTGAGATATTCATTGCAGTCCTGACGACACAACCTTACAATTGATGAACTAAACTTTATTAACAAAATCTCGACACTAAAATTGAACCAGGCATAAAGCTTAGTTTAAAAAAAAGTTTTAACTTTTAGCATTAACATTAACATATTGAGTGTCGGAGTCCATAACCGCAAAAATTTGGGGAACAATTTGTTTTCAGTCAGCCTTTGAATTAACGTGAGATCAAATATTGTACCAAAACGTGGCTGCGTCGCGTTTCAAATACAGATGTTCGCGATAAAATTGGGAGGTTTGGATATTGAAACAATGTTCAATCCATTTCTCATGCAAATAAGCTTCAGTTCGTGCTGAAACTGGCGAAATCAAGATTTTCTTTTACATTTAAGATTATTCAATTTTTTAGGTTATTGGATAAAAAGTAAAAATATTAAGTTACTTTAAAATGAATGTAATATTTTATACGTAAATTATTTAAATTATAAATCTACAATATACAATACAGAATTTCATTATTTATAGAATAAGGGCGATAAAAAAGAAAATAGTCATCATGTGATGGTAAGTGGATACTGTGGCTCATAGACACCTACTCCTATTCTTGAATAAGTATCATAGTGCAGAAGCGTATCACCCCTGAGGACTAAGATGGAATGCCTCCATTCTAGTTCTCCCGATCTCCCGTTCTCAACACTACTCAAACGAAATACAACATCTATACGCTGGTATTCTGTGAGACCAAGGTCTGCTATGATATAGCTGCAGCGTGGCTCAACCACGTGACGTAGTTTTTCGCGTACTGTAAAAATTACAGCGTAGTTTTAGCCCCTGAGCTACGACCCCTCTACAGCAGTAATAAGCTGCTAATGTTATTCTTATAAACTCTAACTGTCTTAGTACAAACAAGTTAGACATCTGTTAAACACGTGTTTAGCAAATTGGTTTCTACAAAAGAGTGTTTAACGGTGGTTTATGGGTGGACACGGCTTAGACGTTGTTTAAATTTAAACAGCCGCAAACTCTTGTTTAACTAGTGTCTAACCTATCTTTCCGTCAGTTTAGTATTTTTATTTAACATGGTTATAACTGATTTTTTTGATTACTTCGATGGAGACGACCGTTAATCCGTTAGAAAAATACGACGACGCCAAGTGTAAGAAAAAATGTGGTTTCAGCAAACTTTTTGCTAGAAAAATATTAGATCTTGTGAAAGACGATACCCCGAGTGATTCTCGTGGTAACACAATAGATCCAGCAGTGCATAATACACAAGTCCCTTGTGCATTATGGTACTGGGCTCGTCATCAAGTAAGTTAGATTCATACAAAATTAAACTGTGCTTACGTGTGGCGTCAGTAGAGAAAAATAGCTTCACCCATCAGCCTGTGTGTGTTTGCCTATTATTTGCAATTTTATTTCTTTTTGTTCATAAATAAAATAACTCACGAAAATTTAACAAAACATATATATATATACAGAATGGGTCCCACATATATGCAATAAATGAAACCACAAGTAATACTAGTCCGTAGAAGTATAGAAAAATTAAATATTAAATTAAAACCCGTAAAATAAAAAAAGTGAAATTTTCAAACAAAATAAATATTAAAATAAATTCAGTAAAAGTGAACACTCTGTTTAGACAACGTACCTTGACCCCTTGGAAGAGTGACAACGTTGCACGCGGGTGGCACGCCGACAAAAGACACCGCTGTCGATATGTCGCAATACCAATAGTTTGCACTGCGTGGCAACGTCGCTTTTTAGAAAGAAAGAAAGAAACAGATTTTATTTGGCACATGCAACACACTCAAGTGGATTACATAAAACAAATAACATTTAAGTAGTCATACAACAAAAAACAACAAAAAAAAAATTTTACATAGAAATCATGAAACAGGACATTCACTCCTTGTTTATAGATATGATAAAACGAAAAAAAAAAGAGAAAAAAAAGCAAACAATAATATAAAAAAGAAAAAATAATAATAATAAAGAACTAGATAATAAGGAGTAATGCATAGGGTGTATTACAAAGACAATCCACCCGTTAATGCTGCTCTGCTCCAAAAAGGAAAGCCACTCAGGATATGTTGGAATGTATCAGAAGTACAACACCCCAACCCCGATTTTCAGTGGCACCCTTATATATTTAAAATAAAAATACACAAATAAGTATAAAAAATATATATACATACATATATTATATATTCTTTATATGCAGAGGGCAGTTCTGTTGTGTTAAACCAAATATAATAACAAAAGTTTATTTCTTGTATTATTGTCATAATTCTTATAAAATATTCTTAATACTGTAAGAGGTTGCATTGAAATTCACTCAGGAGCGTAATTAAGTTTAAGCTACAAACAAATACACAAACCAGCTGCAGTACACCGCTTCATTACATAATTTCAATAAATAATATATACATACTCAAACACACACACACATATACATATATATATGTATGTACATATATATACATAAATATAAACAAGCACACATACATACACATATACACGCTCATACATTATTTATAAAATTACATACTATCAAAATATCTGCACTACTTGATTTTGACATTGCTGATCTAAGAGGAACAATTTAAATTTTTGACGGAAGCTATGTATCGATTGTATATTACGGAACGGCGGCGGCAAGTTGTTCCAACACTTGGTTGCTGCATATCGAAAACTGCCTCGAAACGCAGCGGTGCGGTGTTGAGGCAGAAGCAACCCGTACGCTGAAGCTCTTGTCACTACATTTGTTAAGACGTTGTCTCGAGCCCAGCGCAATTTTTCATAGAGATAACACGGCGTCCTGTATTTTTAATGTTCAAGGATTCAAGTTCATTGAATCATTGACTTAGTACAATTCTATAGAGTGTTCAAATTTGCTTAAAATTAAAACTCTACTTTTTGACCTAATTACTGGACCGATTACGTTCATTTTTTGTACATCGTCAGCAAAGGCGATAACAAGTATATGGTTTCATTTATTGCATATATGTGGGACCCCTTCGAATATATATATATATAGTACCCGGATGATGGATGATATTTTTTGAAATTACATTTATAAATTACATACTGATTAAACTTAAATAATATTTTTTGATCTTATTGACAGAATAGAAAAAACTGAACTGATTATTTGAATAAAAAAATCATGAGTGCAATTAGTTTTATTAAAATTTTCGTATTTTTAAAAATTACTAAAAAAGGGAGTGAAATAATAGATTTTCTCACAAAAGAAGGAACTTGAAAAAAAAAAAGGAAAAAAAGCTAGACCAGGGACAGGACGCGAACCACGGAACTCCGATATGACGCCCGACCGACATCCCACGTGAGCTAAAACGATCGTTAGTGATCTGTCGAAATTCACCTTCTTATATTTTAGCAGTTTTTTTTATTGCCTGAAAACACGGACAAAAGGACATTTTCTAAAAATAAATCCTAGCTAGATCGATTTATTGCCACCGAAACTCCCTGGACACTAAATTTTATGAAAATCGTTGGAGCCGTTTCCTAGAATCCTATTATATATATATATATATATATATATATATATTTATATATATATAATAGGGAAGAAACATACTCTCACAGAATGATCCTGCTGTGTTTCGTATCGTGAGTCTAGAGATCTTGAGACCCTTGTTACTAGAAACGAGGCATTTCATCTTAACCTGCAGGGTGGCAGCACATCTGCATTTAGATCTTTAATCAAGGATAGACGTGGATGTCTATGGACTACAGCATCCTCTTACCGTCAGGTAAACTGTGTGCTCGTTTGTTACCCCGATTCTAAAAAAATCGTAGTCATAAAGCGCTCCCAGCACAAGCTTTTACAGCTTAGTTGAATGTTTAAGCTGAATACTGTACACTGTATATCAATAGATTTTCTCACAAAAAGAAGGAACTTGAAAAAAAAAAAGGAAAAAAAGCTAGACCAGGGACAGGACGCGAACCACGGAACTCCGATATGACGCCCGACCGACATCCCACGTGAGCTAAAACGATCGTTAGTGATCTGTCGAAATTCACCTTCTTATATTTTAGCAGTTTTTTTTATTGCCTGAAAACACGGACAAAAGGACATTTTCTAAAAATAAATCCTAGCTAGATCGATTTATTGCCACCGAAACTCCCTGGACACTAAATTTTATGAAAATCGTTGGAGCCGTTTCCTAGAATCCTATATATATATATATATATATATATATATATATATATATATATATATATATATATATATATATATATATATATATATATATAATAGGGAAGAAACATACTCTCACAGAATGATCCTGCTGGGTTTCGTATCGTGAGTCTAGAGATCTTGAGACCCTTGTTACTGGAAACGAGGCATTTCATCTTAACCTGCAGGGTGGCAACACATCTGCATTTAGATCTTTAATCAAGGATAGACGTGGATGTCTATGGACTGCAGCATCCTCTTACCGTCAGGTAAACTGTGTGCTCGTTTGTTACCCTGATTCTAAAAAAATCGTAGTCATAAAGCGCTCCCAGCACAAGCTTTTACAGCTTAGTTGAATGTTTAAGCTGAATACTGTACACTGTATATCATGTGTTCATTCAATTGGGAGGAAAACCTTTGTATTAATTACACGATGGATTACTGTTTCCATACCTTTTCAGTCTATGAAATAAATATTATTAATTACCAATATAAATCTTCTTCTTATTTATTTGTATACTTAATACAGTTCAATGTCATGGTCCTGTCTCATTTTTGGATAATTGCTTCTAGGTATAATAAGAAAACTTGTACATACATGTAGGTTACGGAGGAAGCAATTAAAAACGACCGAACTCCTAATTTTTATTGGTGAGTAAATTTTTATATAGTTTTCAATACATTTCATTTTTAAAATATGCTGTTTGTGCGGGAAAATCTTTTAACGTCATTTAATCCCGAAAGTTAATATCGTGCCGTAAAATTTTATGAATTCCAAAACATGGGGATAAAATATCCAGACTACTATTGTACGTAATACTATTATTCATTCTGTACTGATGGCGGCAAGCTTAAAAAGTGCGAGACGTATGACACTGTGATCGTCAATATATCAGTCACGTGCAATTAATTTGAAATCCTTCCAGAGAGGGCTGCACTACGGGTAGTCCTAGCGGCATCACTCACTGCACGCTGCACGCTCTCGCCGCACACTACACTGTACTGTGCACTGTGTGCTCACTGGTGCTGGTCGAGCGGCGCGCTGGCGTGCGCGTGCTTTTGGAGCGCGCGGCGGCAGTAGCGCTGCACTACGGGTAGTCCTAGCGAAATCACTCACTGCACGCTGCATGCTCTCGCCGAACACTACACTGTACTATGCACTGTGTGCTCACTGGAGCTGGTCGAGCAGTGCGCTGGCGTGCGTGTGCTGGTGGAGCGCGCGGCGGCAGTAGCACTGCACTACGGGTAGTCCTAGCGGCATCACTCACTGCACGCTGCACGTTCTCGCCGCACACTACACTGTACTGTGCACTGTGTGCTCACTGGTGCTGGTAGAGCGGAACGCTGGCGTGTGCGTGCTGGTGGGGCGGGCGGCGGTAGTAGGGCTGCACCACGGGTAGTCCTAGCGGCATTAACCACTGCACGCTGCACGTTCTCGACCTACACTACACTGTATTGTGCACTGTGTGCTCACTGGTGCTGGCCTATAGGACATTTTTATTGACTACCTTCTAGCTAGCTATACGGCTAAGATACTTACCAAAACACCCATACCCAGTAAGCACATGCAAAACGTCGTTGGTCAGTGAGTCGCGTCGTCTATCTGGTCCTATAGGACTGGATCAATAGTTTCAACAGTTCTGCTTCCAGCACTCGAGTGATAATATGCCAGCGCCGTCATAGCTCCACAAGCGAAACGCACTGCAACTTATGGCATGATATCAAAGTTCTGAAGTACTATGCTTCATATAGAACAGTTCTGTACTAACACATGGAACATTGGTCACTCCCCGGTTAGAACACCTCGCCTGGCGGTAGATCTACCCTTTCACTACCACGGCTAAAGTGGTGATTCCTACGCAATGTGAACATGCCGTAACAATTCAATCGTTCTTTCCAAGCTCCTTCCATTTTTAAGTATAAAGTGCCGAGTATGAAACCTTTTTTATGTGTAAGAGTCATGTTGCTCCTAAATTATGGTCGTAGCACGAATGGGTTGGCTCTATCGGGGAAGAAACATACTCTCACAGAATGATCCTGCTGTGTTTCGTATCGTGAGTCTAGAGAACTTGAGACCCTTGTTACTAGAAACGAGGCATTTCATCTTAACCTGCAGGGTGGCAACACATCTGCATTTAGATCTTTAATCAAGGATAGACGTGGATGTCTATAGACTGCAGCATCCTCTTACCGTCAAGTAAAACTGTGTGCTCGTTTGTTACCCTGATTCTAAAATAAATCATAGTCATAAAGCGGTCCCAGCACAAGCTTTTACAGCTTAGTTGAATGTTTAAGCTGGATACTGTACACTGTATTTCATGTGTTCATTCAATTGGGAGGAAAATCTTTGTATTAATTACACGATGGATTACTGTTTCCATACCTTTTCAGTCTATGAAATAAATATTATTAAATACCAATATAAATCTTCTTCTTATTTATCTGTATACTTAATACAGTTCAATGTCATGGTCCTGTCTCATTTTCGCATAATTGCTTCTAGGTATAATAAGAAAACTTGTACATACATGTAGGTTATGGAAGAAGCAATTAAAAACGACCGAACTCCTAATTTTTTTAGGTGAGTTAATTTTTATATAGTTTTCAATGCATTTCATATTTAAAATATGCTGTTTGTGGGGGAAAATCTTTTAACGTCCTTTAATATCGAAGGTTATTATCGTGCCGTAAAATCTAATGGATTCTAAAACATGGGGATAAAATATCCAGACTAAAATTGTACGTAATACAATTATTCATTCTGTACTGATGGCGGCAAGCTTAAAAAGTGCGAGACGTATGACACTGTGATCGTCAATATATCAGTCACGTGCAATTAATTTAAAATCCTTCCAGAGAGGGCCTTTCAGTATGGTCTCTTACCATCAGATGTAGAATAAGAAGGAGATATTATAATTGTTTTAAAAGGTGTCTCTCCACATCAATCTGAGGCAATGTCCATGAAATAAAGTGGGGTGGGGTGGTTGCTGGCACCGCACGACAATCTAACAAGATCCTAAAATCTAAAAACATATATTTAAAAGTACTTATAAGTAAAAGTATGTACTTAAATATTTTATGAATTGTTTATTAATTATTTTAGTAGTGTCAATAATTATTTTACTTAAACACACGGCGGATTTAATGGCATAACATATTCTCTCCCAGTCATACATTAAGCAAGGCTGAGTTAAGCATTTATGAAGAAGCACAACAAAAAATCCAAGTATAAAAATATAACTCTTACGATAATTTTTCTGCTTAGCTTTTGACGCAACTGTTAAGTCCGCCGATTGCACGCTTCAAGTTCAACATTTATTTTAAATATATAAATAAATAATTTGACATTAAACTGTAGTAATTTTGCGAATAAATTGTTGAGGGAGATCTTTAATGTAGTGGAAAATTTAAAAATTCCAACTTGATAACGTAAAGCGAGATTAAATTTTCCTGTTTCTGGCTTTTTATAATCTTTACCTCTTTTGGTATTAAGTACTTACTTCGTTCTTTTTTATATGCCTGTTTTATTTTCAAGACAATGCTAACTTTTCTGAAGTAATTGTATGTCTAAGAAATAATAATAAACCGAAGACAAGTGAAGTCTGCCAACACGCGATGGACTTTTCTATATTCTAATAACCTATAGAAGCCTATACAAGAAGGTAGGAAGGTAAAGGTATTTTGAATTTATTTATGTAGAAATCTAGAAGCAATTACCTCGTTTAGTCCTGTGAGTGACGTTGGCTTTACACCATCTCGTTTACGCTTGGCGTAAAGTGGCTAGAGTAGCGGTGGGCGTCGGGATGGTAACACAGTACCAGCGTCAAAGGTGCGATACTTCTGTTCTTCACCAACACCAATACTATATGTGTTCATTAGAAATGAAACTCCAAATGTACGGTGGATATAGTGCATGTATTTGCTGAAGAGTACAAAAATCGTAAAATTACTTAATGGTCCGGCAGGACCTACGAGCACTTAACCCTATAGAGACGTAATACAAGGCGACCCGAACCTGTCAACTCGTCAGTGACTAGTCACTGATATATTTCTGAACACTTTTGCTTCCCGCCAGTTGTGACCAAAAGCTAGAACCGTAGAGACGGATTACATTTAAAATATAAATTAAAATCTATTTACGGCATCATGTCTTGTTGTGCCGTTAAATGGTGCGGAAACAACAGTAAAACATGTAGTGTAACAACAAACAATATTACTTTTCATCGGTAAGTACATTTCTTTATTTTACCAAAATATTTTCGACATTTTTATTACGCAACGAGGGTCAAGTTAAACTGGACAGTTCCGTCACGCGTCACTCCCCGTCCTTTTTGCATTTACTGCAAACACGTATGTCTGTCTCTCCTTATCATAATTAGCCTCGTGACGCTAATGACTAGTGCGGGGCGGTATATTTATTTTATATTGTCGATAATTATCCACAAAATGATTATTGCATTTAGATATCGTTTTTTTTGATTTATTAGATATAGACAGATACATAATTTATTAATATTATAGATATATATAATTTAATATTAAAGTATTACTAAGATTAGTAGATTATTATTTACTACTTTTAGTAATACTTTATAATATTAATTATAATTATTCTTTTCGTGTATGAGCTTTGGATAAGTACGATAACAATGTTATTTTATTTAAACTGTATGATTTTTTTCCTATAGGTTTCCAAAAGATGGTAATATGAAAAACAAATTGATAAACGTTACAATAAAGAGAAAATTGGTTTCCATCAAAATATAGCGTCATGTGCTCAAAACATTTTACTGAGGATTGTTTTTTGATGACAAAAAATAAGCGGCGACTAATGAGAAGTGCAGAAGAAGTTTCAAAATCAATAATAGCACTTAATAAAATAAATATAATAAATAAACGTGACAATCTTTTTTATTATCTTTTCAATCTCTCCGTACTACCTCGTAGTGCCTCGACCTTAAGCCGAACTATCTTGCGTATCTCCTACGGGGCCTTTTTTATAGGATAGGGTGACAAAAGAGCACACAGTTCACCTGGTAAGTGGTTGCTGCGGCCCATAGACATCTACATCTATCCTCGATTACGAAACAAAATGCAGATGCGTTGTCACCCGTGGAGAATGAAATGCCTCGTTTTCAGTAAAAAGAGTTGCCGGTTATCTACACTCACCATACGAAACAGCATAAAGCTACTATTTTACGCTGGTATTCTGTGAGAGCGTGCGTCGAGCGTCCTTCCCCGGTCGAGCCGACCAATTCATGGTACAACTATACTACTAATATAACTGCAGCATGGCTCTACCACCTATTAAATATTTTAATTTTTTATGTTAAAGTAATTTTATGTTAAAGTTCAACAAATCACTAAAAGTTTTTAAACTCCTTTTAAACTCCAACTTCGAAAAAAATTCAAGATTAAATTAAATCTTGAAATTTTTTCGAAGTTGGCATTTATATTTTACCTGAGTATACTGGTGTAAAATGTAATGTTGTAAAATTGTAATGTTGAAAATTTTAGTACATTTAAAATTGCATTTCTTAGTTGCATAGAAAATTGAAGTCACAGTCAAAGCTAGTTACTGATACCGAAAGCATGTATTAAAAAAAGCGAAAAAAATTATCATTATCGATAGAAAGCATCAAGTCATTACAATGCACGCCCTAGCGATCGTGTCCGGAATCTCTTCGGAATAGTTCGGAGTAGTTCGCAGCGATCACAACTCCCCCCGCACCGCAACTAGTTGACAAAATTGTTTTCTTTTAAATTTGCATGTATTACTTCTCTATAGGGTTAAGTGCTCGTAGGGCAGGACACTCTCTGCATCGTGAATTAATTTTTACCTTATAAATTTATCGCCGGCACCTAGTGTTCAATCATTTACAACACAATAGGAAACAACACAGACAACTAGATGACAACTAAACTAAAATAAAGCGCTATTAAAGAAACAATGACATAAGTTATTATTGAAATTCATATCATCTGTAAATGAATATTATCTGTATTTTACATTCCGCCCGCCATGAACGAATGGTTCATTAGTAACATTTTAGTAATAAAACAAAGATTGCAAACTAAATTAAAACATGTAAAACAAATTAAAAAAAAACAAAAAGAAATTGAACTAAAACTTACACTAGCTATATTTATTAATGGTCATTTTAAACTGGGAGAATACATATTTTGGATACAGGTATCTCTATAACACCCCCCTTTTACATCGTAAACTGACTACACGGGTAACTTGGTCCAAACCAGGATGTTTCTGTACAATAATATCATGCAACCATCGTGCCGGGGGAAGATTTTCTTCCATAACTAAAACTAAATCACCCACATTTAGCTCTGGAATTAGCTTTTGCCACCGGTATCGTTGCAAGAACCGTGTCAAGTATTCTTCTTATTCTTTTTTGAAAATTGTTGAACCATTTTCTGTGTTAATTGCCATATTTTAAGGTAAATAATATTAGAATTTTTATAGTCGCAGTCCGGTAGTAATAAAAGGGGCTCCCCCACTAGAAAATGACCAGGCGTCAACGGGTATGGATTTTCGAAGTCATCAGTGCTAACCTGAGTTATTGGTCTTGAATTAAGGCAAGCTTCAATTTGACACAGAACTGTAGTCAGTTCCTCAAAAGTCAAAGTGGTTGTACCAATTACACGTTTGAGATGCTGTTTGTTGCCTTAATTCCAGCTTCCCAAAGTCATCCAAAATTTGGACTATAGGGTGGAATGCGATGAAATACAGTACCATTTACGGCTAGCCACTCTCTGATGTCTACAGCAACAGTTGATTTTTCATCAGCTTGCTGAAGAAATTTTAGATCTCGTTTAGCGCCAACGAAGTTAGAGCCATTATCACTCCAAAGATTCGAACAATGACCACACCTCTCTACGAAGCGCTTGAAAGCAGCTACAAAAGCATCCGATTTCATGTCGCTTACAGCTTCAAGGTGGATTGCCTTGGTACCCATACAAATGAATAGGCACAAATAACCCTTCGTAGAGCGATGACCTCTCCCTTGTAGTTCTTATAGAAATAGGGCTAGCATAATCTACACTAGGTGTTACCCTAGCTGCCGGCAACTGTCCCATAATTGGTTTTTTCGACCGGGCCGCGTGTCTTACTCATATCACACATTTGTGTACGAAACTTTTCACTAGCCTTTTCAAGTCAACTATCCAATATTTTGACCTAATGTAGTTTATCATCAACTGGGGTCCACCGTGCAAGGTCTTGATATATGCATCAGCCACAATAAGTTTCGCCAGATGCGAAGAATGAGGAATCAAAATCGGATGCTCTTGAACTTCACTCATTTCGGAATTTTGCAGACGCCCTCCAACTCTAAGATCCCATCACTGTCTAGAAAAGGGGTGAAAGATAGCAATTTGCTTTTATTCGGAATAGCTCTGCCACTATTTTAACATTTTATCTCATCACAAAAGAAAATAATCTGACACTTAACGATGCATAGCATTAATGTTTCCTGTGTAACTCATTACAAGTAAGCCACAATGGAAAATCAGATTTCAACTTAAAGTATGTACGTTTGTAAAACCATCTACACCATGCAATGACTCGAGCTTGTTTCCGTAAAGATGAGAACTTAGTAAAGATATCATTTTCTTCCTCTGGAAATATGGTAACGCAACATAATCTTTTAGTTTTTTCTTCCATCTTTGTGTCATACATTTTAATATATATCTCGCCTTCCGGAAAATAACTTAGCTTTTCTTGACGTAGCCAAATGGGTCCATGTTTCCAGAGGGAACTATTTATTAAATCAGCTGGCTTCATTCCTCTCGAAGCAACATCGGCAGGATTTTCTCCAGGTTGAACATGTGACCAACGTTTTCGACTGAATAAAGTGACAATTTCAGACACATGATTAGCCACAAAAGTTTTCCACCTTCCTGGGTAACTACTGAGCCACGCCAAAACAATTGAGGAATCTGTCCAAGCATGAACGTGGTCCTTAGGCACTTCCATAACTTCAGCCACTTCTGTTAATAATTTGGCAAGTAATAAGGCTCCGCATAGCTCCAAACGAGGTATAGATACTTGCTTCACAGCAGCCACTCTCGTTTTAGCAGCAATCAGGTGTTCATATACGTTGCCGTGGCGATCTATAACTCGTGCATAAACTACAGCACCGTATGCATCATTAGAAGCATTACAAAAGCCTTGAAGATCAATGCTGCGGTCTTCACATTTCTGAATCCATCTGCTTATGCTATGACCAGTAAGTTTTGATAATTCGCTTCTAAAGTTGGTCCACTCACTTAATAGATTAGATGGCAATTCTTGATCCCACTCTATACCAGAAAGCCACAATTTTTGTATGAATATCTTCGAGGTTATTATAACTGGAGCTATCCAACCTAGAGGATCGAATAAGCGAGATATATCAGAAATAACTCTCCGTTTGGTTACAGGGATTTCCATTTCAGGAAGTTTAACGGAATATTCAAAGCAGTCAATGATACTTTTCTGATAATATATATATATATATATATATATATATATATATATATATATATATATATATATATATATATAAATAACAAAATTTAATTTATATGTGTGTTCGTATTAATTTACGTAAATAATTCGATTCGATCGATTGCGGAACGAATGCATTGCAGTGTGACCTGGAGAATAAAGTTAAACGTTGTCTATAGAGGTACGCGTTAAACATGGTTTAATGGTAGCGAAATTTAAACCATTGTTTAACATGTATTTATCATTTAAGTCCGTGTCTAACTAAACACATGTTGGACCAGTGTTTAAATGCTTTTTTGTAGTAAGACTGTTAATGTTTAAGCACATATGATTTTTACTTTTTCTACAAAATCGAAGTGCCAAACGAACGTACCGTCTACCTGATGGTATTAGTGGCTACTGGAGTCCATGCATACCTGTGTCCACCTTAAAGAAAAGAAGCAGATCATCTCTGGGGACTAAGATGGACGCATTACAGGAGGATTCAAGAAAGGTTTTAGGATTAAATTGGAAAAGAATCATTGACTGCTTTGAATATTCCTTTAAACTTCCTGGAATGGAAATCCCTGTAACCAAACGGAGAGTTATTTCTGATATATCTCGCTTATTCGATCCTCTAGGTTGGATAGTTTCAGTTATAATAACCTCGAAGATATTCATACAAAAATTGTGACTTTCTGGTATAGAGTGGGATCAGGAATAATTGCCATCTAATCTATTAAGTGAGTGGACTAACTTTAGAAGCGAATTATCAAAACTTACTGGTCGTAGCATAAGCAGATGGATTCAGAAATGTGAAGAACGCAGCATTAATCTTCAACACTTTTGTGATGCTTCTAATGATGCATACGGTGCTGTAGTTTATGCACAAGTTATAGATCGCCACGGCAACGTATATGTACACCTGATTGCTAAACTGCTAAAACGAGAGTGACTCCTGTGAAGCAAGTATCTATACCTCGTTTGGAGCTATGCGAAGCCTTATTACTTGCCAAATTATTAACAGAAGTGGCTGAAGTTATGGAAGTACCTAAGGACCACGTTCATGCTTGGACAGATTCCTCAATTGTTTTGGCGTGGCTCAGTAGTCACCCGGGAAGCTGGAAAACTTTTGTGGCCAATCGCGTGTCAGAAATTGTCACATTATTCAGTCGAAAACGTTGGACACATGTTCGACTTGAGAAAATCCTGCCGATGTTGCTTCGAGAGGAATGAAGCCAGCTGATTTAATAAATAGTTCCCTCTGGAAACATGGACCCATTTGGCTACGTCAAGAAAAGCTAAGTTATTTTCCGGAAGGCGAGATAAATATTAAAATTTATGACACGAAGATGGAAGAAAAAACTAAAAGATTATGTTGCGTTACCATATTTCCAGAGGAAGAAAATGATATCTTTACTAAGTTCTCATCTTTACGGAAACAAGCTCGAGTCATTGCATGGTGTAGACGGTTTAACAAACGTACATACTTTAAGTTGAAATCTGATTTTCCATTGTGGCTTACTTGTAATGAGTTAAACAGGAAGCATTAAAGCTATGCATCGTTAGGTGTCAGAATATTTTCTTTTGTGATGAGATAAAATGTTTAAATAGTGGCAGAACTATTCCGAATAAAAGCTAATTGCTATCTTGCACCCCTTTTCTAGACAGTGATGGGATCTTAGAGTTGGAGGGCGTCTGCAAAATTCCGAAATGAGTGAAGTTCAAAAGCATCCGATTTTGATTCCACATTCTTCGCATCTGGCGAAACTTATTGTGGCTGATGCATATATCAAGACCTTGCACGGTGGACCCCAGTTGATGATAAACTACATTAGGTCAAAATATTGGATAGTTGACTTGTAAAGGCTAGTGAAATGTTTCGTACACAAATGTGTGCTATGCGTAAGACACGCGGCCCGTTCGAAAAAATCAATTATGGGACAGTTGCCGGCAGCTAGGGTAACACCTAGTGTAGATTATGCTAGCCCTATTTCTATAAGAACTACAAGGAAGAGGTCATCGCTCTACGAAGGGTTATTTGTGCCTATTTATTTGTATGGGTACCAAGGCAATCCACCTTAAAGCTGTAAGCGACATGAAATCGGATGGTTTTGTAGCTGCTTTCAAGCGCTTCGTAGAGAGGTGTGGTCATTGTTCATATTTTTGAAGTGATAATGGCTCTAACTTCGTTGGCGCTAAACGAGATCTAAAATTTCTTCAGCAAGCTGATGAAAAATCAACTGTTGCTGTAGACATCAGAGAGTGGCTAGCCGTAAATGGTACTGTATTTCATCGCATTCCACCCTATAGTCCAAATTTTGGATGACTTTGGGAAGCTGGAATTAAGGCAACAAACAGCATCTCAAACGTGTAATTGGTACAACCACTTTGACTTTTGAGGAACTGACTACAGTTCTGTGTCAAATTGAAGCTTGCCTTAATTCAAGTCCAATAACTCAGGTTAGCACTGATGACTTCGAACATCCATACCCGTTGACGCCTGGTCATTTTCTAGTGGGGGAGCTCCTTTTATTACTACCGGACTGCGACTATAAAAATTCTAATATTATTTACCTTAAAATATGGCAATTAACACAGAAAATGGTTCAAAAATTTTCAAAAAAAGAATAAGAAGAATACTTGACACGGTTCTTGCAACGATACCGGTGGCAAAAGCTAATTCCAGAGCCAAATGTGGGTGATTTAGTTTTAGTTATGGAAGAAGGTCTCCCCCGGCACGATGGTTGCATGATATTATTGTACAGAAACATCCTGGTTTGGACCAAGTTACCCGTGTAGTCAGTTTACGATGTAAAGGGGGGTGTTATAGAGATACCTGTATCCAAAATATGTATTCTCCCAGTTTAAAATGACCATTAATAAATATAGCTAGTGTAAGTTTTAGTTCAATTTCTTTTTTGTTTTTTTTTAATTTGTTTTACATGTTTTAATTTAGTTTGCAATCTTTGTTTTATTACTAAAATGTTACTAATGAACCATTCGTTCATGGCGGGCGGAATGTAAAATACAGATAATATTCATTTACAGATGATATTATTTTAATATTAACTTATGTCATTGTTTCTTTAATGCGCTTTATTTTAGTTTAGTCGTCATCTAGTTGTCTGTGTTGTTTCCTATTGTGTTGTAAATGATTGAACACTAGGTGCCGCCGATAAATTTATAAGGTAAAAATTAATTCACGATGCAGAGAGTGTCCTGCCGGACCATTAAGTAAGTTTACGATTTTTGTACTCTTCAGCAAATACATGCACTATATCCACCGTACATTTGGAGTTTCATTTCTAATGAACACATATAGTATTGGTGTTGGTGAAGAACAGAAGTATCGCACCTTTGACGCTGGTACTGTGTTACATTCCGACGCCCACCGCTCGCTCTAGCCACTTTACGCCAAGCGTAAACGAGATGGTGTAAAGCCAACATCACCCACAGGACTAAACGAGATAATTGCTTCTAGATTTCTACATTTTTATAAATAAATTCAAAATACCTTTACCTTCCTACCTTCTTGTATAGGCTTCTATAGGTTATTAGAATATAGAAAAGTCCATCGCGTGTTGGCAGACTTCACTTGTCTTCGGTTTATTATTATTTCTTAGACATACAATTACTTCAGCAAAGTTAGCATTGTCTTGAAAATAAAACAGGCAAATAAAAAAGAACGAAGTAAGTACTTAATACCAAAAGAGGTAAAGATTATAAAAAGCCAGGAACAGGAAAATTAAATCTCGCTTTGCGTTATCAGGTTGGAATTTTTAAATTTTCCACTACATTAAAGATCTCCCTCAACAATTTATTCGCGATAGAATAACCTAACTGCTATATCCGATTATCTTTTTGCAATAATATTAAATTTAATTAAGTTATATTAAGTTATATATTAAATTATATTAAGATTTACTGGTTCACACGGAAAGTGAAATAAGAAATCTCAATTTTTAAATTTAATCTTATTATTCTATAAACGTAAACTTTAGATTGATTTACTTTAGATTAGATTACTACAAATTAGAGAAAACTTATTAGGTCCGTATGTATAAAACTAAACTCGACAACAGAAGAACTCTGAAATTAAAAACTAATTTTGAATTGGGAAATTGTAATGAGAGCATAAAAGATGTTTTTGTTTTTTGTTCTAAATATTTCCGAGATTTTTATGAGGTGAATCAAGTTATAAATATTTTCACTTTATTGATTTATTATTTAATTTCCTGTTTTTTTTTCTCTTATAAATAATAGTTTTCAGTGAGAATGATATTGTTTTGCCAAAACAGTAAGCAATACTGTGAAATTACTACAGTTCAATGTCATATTATTTATTTATATATTTAAAATAAATGTTGAACTTGAAGCGTGCAATCGGCGGAATTAACAGTTGCCTCAAAACCTAAGCAGAAAAACTTCTCTTAAAAGTGTCATATATTAAAATTATCATAAGAGTTATATTTTTATACTTGGATTTTTTGTTGTGCTTCTTCATAAATGTTTAACTCAGCCAAGCTTATTGGACTCTCTCCAACTGGGAGAGAATATGTTATGCCATTAAATCCGCCGTGTGTTTAAGTAAAATAATTATTGACACTATTATAATAACTAATAAACAATTTAAAAATATTTAAGTTCATACTTTTACTTATAATTTTAAATATATGTTTTTAGATTTTAGGATTTTGTTAGATTGTCGTGCGGTGCCGGCAACCACCCCACCCCACTTTATTTCATGGACATGGCCTCAGATTGATGTGGAGAGACACCTTTTAAAACAATTATAATATCTCCTTCTTATTCTACATCTGATGGTAAAAGACCATACTGAAAGGCCCTCTCTGGAAGGATTTCAAATTAATTGCACGTGACTGATATATTGACGATCACAGTGTCATACGTCTCGCACTTTTTAAGCTTGCCGCCATCAGTACAGAATGAATAATTGTATTACTTACAATAGTGCCGTACAATAGTGTATTGGAATTCATAAAATTTTACGGCACGATATTAACTTTCGGGATTAAATGACGTTAAAAGATTTTCCCGCACAAACAGCATATTTTAAAAATGAAATGTATTGAAAACTATATAAAAATTAACTCACCAACAAAAATTAGGAGTTTGGTCGTTTTTAATTGCTTCCTCAGTAACCTACATGTATGTACAAGTTTTCTTATTATACCTAAAAGCAATTATCCGAAAATGAGACAGGACCATGACATTGAACTGTATTAAGTATACAGATAAATAAGAAGAAGATTTATATTGGTAATTAATAATATTTATTTCATGGACCGGAAAGGTATGGAAACAGTAATCCATCGTGTAATTAATACAAAGATTTTCCTCCCAATTGAATGAACACATGAAATACAGTGTACAGTATTCAGCTTAAACATTCAACTAAGCTGTAAAAGCTTGTGCTGGGAGCGCTTTATGACTATGATTTTTTTTAGAATCAGGGTAACAAACGAGCACACAGTTTACCTGACGGTAAGAGGATGCTGTAGTCCATAGACATCCACGTCTATCCTTGATTAAAGATCTAAATGCAGATGTGTTGCCACCCTGCAGGTTAAGATGAAATGCCTCGTTTCTAGTAACAAGGGTCTCAAGTTCTCTAGACTCACGATACGAAACACAGCAGGATCATTCTGTGAGAGTATGTTTCTTCCCCGATAGAGCCCACCCATTCGTGATACGACCATAATTTAGGAGCAACATGACTCTTACACATAAAAAAGGTTTCATACTCGGCACTTTATACTTAAAAATGGAAGGAGCTTGGAAAGAACAACTGACTTGTTACGGCATGTTCACATTGCGTAGGAATCACCACTTTGGCCGTGGTAGTGAAAGGGTAGATCTACCGCCGGGCGAGGTGTTCTAACCGGGGAGTGGCCAATGTTCCATGTGTTAGTACAGAACTGTTCTATATAAAACACAGTACTTCAGAACTTTGACATAATGCCATAGGTTTCGGTGCGTTTCGCTTGTGGAACTATGACGGCGCTGGCATACCATCACTCTAGGGCTGGAAGCAGAACTCTTGAAACTATTGACCCAGTCCTATAGGACCAGTGTACGGCGAGATCGTGCAGCGTGCAGTGGTTAATGCCGCTAGGACTACCCGTGGTGCAGCCCTACTACCGCCGCCCACCCCACCAGCACGCGCACGGCAGCGCGCCGCTCGGCCAGCAGCAGTGAGCACACAGTGCACAGTACAGTGTAGTGTGCGGCGAGAGCGTGCAGCGTGTAGTGGGTGATGCCGCTAGGACTACCTATGGTGCAGCCCTACTACCGCCGCGCGCCCCACCAGCACGCGCACGCCAGCTTGCCGCCCGACCAGCACCAGTGAGCACACAGTGCACAGTACAGTTTAGTGTACGGCAATTTCATAAGAAGAAGATTTAAAACTACAGCTAAACTTCCTCACCGCAACGAAGTTTCTTCGCTGCTGATCATCTAGTTATTCACTTTCCTCTGTCACCTCTTATGACACCTCCGGGATGATGTTATGGGCTTTTGAATTATCGTATGCTAATGAAATGAGATGAAATGAATGATTTGAAATGGAATGAAATAAAATGAATAAAATGAAATCAATGAATTTTATTCAATATAGATTATTGCATAATCCTTATTAAAAGTCATTTTTTATTTAAACTGGTTCGGAAACCAACCTCCCTTCTATAAAGAACCAGCAAGGTACCCAGCGTTACTTTTTTTTAAACATATTTCAGTTTACAATAATTTATTTTTTTAAATGTTTGAATTATTTTTTATAAAACCAGCGTGGTGGCGATCACCTCATTCCCAGGGATAATTTTCATTTATGTATTCTTAGACATTATTTTAACCCTTTTTTTACAATTTTTCTTTAATAAAACGTTTAAATTTGTTTAATGACAAATTACGTTTAATTAGATACGTTGCCCCATAAATGGATTACTAATTATGTGGAAACTAGTAAATGGTACTGCAAGCTTATGTTTGTTCCTAGTGTTTATAGTATCTTTTGAAACATCTTTAATTTTATGAAAGCTTTTTATGTTTTTATGTACATACATTACATTTTCATAAATATATTGCGATGCCAAAGGTAATATGTTTTACGCCTATATGGCCAGGGCTTTACTGATGATGATGATATAATTAGTAAAGCCCTCGCCTATGGTATTTGATTTAAGTGTACATGTTTTTCTTAAGGTTATATCTAACAAAGGAAGTGGCAGTGTTTCGCTGTTTAGAGATTTTTTTTTTAAACGTTACCTCCACACTAGGATTTTCTCTTGTATCGTGGAGGCAATTTACTAACATAAATTTCACAAGGACAAACATCTAGACCCGGAAAATTGCTTGTAGGCCATACAAATACTTGCTCCGTGCGGGATTCGATCCCGAACTCATAGCTAAGCCACTGCGCCATGGAGCCGTCATTATACTTAGAGCGTCTACAGATTAAGATTAAGCAGCACTCCACAAAAATACTAAAACATTTTATTTGCCTGACGTTAAGTCGTTAGCCGTTAAGTCATGTCAGAACCCTTAAGTTTTTCTTTATTATTTCGACAAAGCCTACATAAAATGGGCTTGTAGGAAAAGCTTTATTTTTCTTGGCGGTTTCAAACCACTTAGCTTTATATAATATGAAATAGCCATTAATTTGTTTTATTGATTTAAAAACCCATATACACAGAAGGGAAAACTTTGTACTTCTTTTTAAGAATACTGCACGCTCGGTGAAGTGTGAAATATGAGATAGTTAAAGTTTAAATCGAGAAGGAGGGCAGAAAGCTAAAATTTATAAATAATATATGTCTTATAAATGCTAATATAATTTCCCCGTAGATTCCTCTATAAGGGAAATGTTTGCCATAGTTGCCTCACTTGGCATGCTGATTTCAAACCGCAGTGTTTTGCTCTTTTAGTTGTTTTCAGGAAGATGCTCCTGCACATATTATGTGCCAGTTTCCCTCTTTCCGCTCTTTCGAAACCGATGGGTTAGTATAGGTTAGTTGTTTCTCTTACTCCACTACACGGTAAGTTCATATATTTTAGGTAGAGATATTACTGTCGCAGTCGAATAAAACTTTATTAAATGTAGCTTCAAAGTATTACTATGTTTTGTTAACAACTTGCTGGACTTTCCCTCCGTGGAAGTTCAATTATTCAGTACATTAGACTTGGCCCCACGAAAAACGATTTGTTGTTACGATAAAACGTACACTTCGGTAATCGATTCGGTGACAGTGATTTATTTCAGCAACGCGGATGAAGACAGTGAGAGTTTTTATTTCCAAAATGATTCCTCGAATTTTATCTTTAGATAATAAAAGGGAAAAATTGAAGAGAAGCGTAGGTCTATTGCATAATATTTTCGACTGCGTGTGGGGTACTGATCAGTAACGTCGTAAGACCTATATTTAGATTCCAGTCGAAGTCAAACATTAGTTGTGAGCTTGTGTTGGTAGTGCTGTGATTAGGGTTGCCAACTTTATTATATAATTTAGTTTCCTACAGTATAAGGAGTCTTAATAATTTAATCGATAAACTGAAAGGACACATCTTTCAGACGTATAAAATAATATTAACGTGCAAAAAATAGTTTTTTCTTTATTTCTTTTTGATTGTACGAATGTTAATCCTAAGGGACGATTTTTCAATCATGAGATTAAAATTATTCATATAATGGAATACAACCCAAACAATTTTAAAGTGACATTTCTATGAACAAAATACAATAGTTTGTCTGTCAAACTGTTTTTCTTTAACTTTCAGCTAGGTTATGCTTTATTTGTGGATAACTTTTATCTGACGATTAAAATATCGGCCCTAAACATATGTATAATAGGGTAGGCGAAATCGCTATACTTTATATAGGCTTGAATATAGTGCGAAAAACGAAGAAACAACCTAAATGCTTCTCTACTGTGGTTGCAACTCGCCTGACAAAAGTACCATCTTTGGCGAAACCCTCTTATGAATCAATCAATGCACTCTTTGTTTATAGAATTAGGCTGACAAACGAGCACACAGTCCACCTATTGGTAAGTGGATGGTGTGGCCTATAGACGTCTACAACTATCCTCGATTTAGAATCAAAATGCCGATGCGTTGCCACCTCTGAGGACTAAGATGAAATGTCCTGTTGCCTGTGAAAAGGGTCTGTGAGAGCGTGGTACTTTTTTGGTCGAGCTCACCCATTCATGCTGCAACCGTAATATAGCTGCAGCATGGCTCTACCACGTAAATATTTGTGGGCCGTAATGGTAATGAAATATTCTTTAATGTGCACTGTCTACTATATTTATACAGGTCTCGCTAGCATTGAGAATACCATATTTGATAACAACCAGTTTGCAACCCTAGATATGATTGTCCTGTGTCTTTTATACTGCGTCTTAGCTGATTGACCTTAATCCGTACATTTAATGTAATAGTCCTTTTAGACATAAAGGGTCCTGTACCCAATTTCTTTTTGAATTTTTTAATGTTGTAACAACATAAATGCATAATATACACAATTCATAAGTATTGTAGCTTCTTTCTAGCGTAGTTTTTTTTAACCCGACGAAATCATTAGGGTGTTATAAGTTTTAACATGTACATGTGTGCATATGTGTGTCTGTCTGTGGCATCGTAGCGCCCAGATGGACATACCGGTTAGGATGTAGATGTTTTCGTTGGAAGGTGTCTGGATCGGGAGTTTTCTTAGTTATGATTTAGTAAAATCTGTTTAGCCGTTTGAAGATCATCAGCTCTTTTTTTTTTCGGGGTTTTTATTTTGATCTATTATATTATTTACAGTAAGAAGGTATTTCTCTCGCTGCAATAAAAATAACGTGAGGATGAGTTGTCAATGTTGTGATGCGATCACAAATTAATTAGGGACACTAGAATCTAACTTTACATTTGTTTCAAACACAATTAATTAGTTTTTGGAGTCCTAGTAGCTTCAGATAAAATTAATAAAATGTTATTGTTTCTGTAAGTACCAATTTCGTAAATATATTTAGTGTTGTCTGCAACTGTGTTTTGTTGTTCAGTCAGTTGTCAAATTATCATTAAATATCATTATTAGGACAACTGACAACCGATGCGATAGGATAGAAAAGTTGCCAAAACCGATTACCGGTAAGCGAAGTGTAGGGAATAGCTCCACTGGGTTTCGCGTAGTGTATATATTCTTTGACTGGGTGGAGTGACGAGCTGGTAACAGATGCAGAAAGTCGATGGATGCAGGTGAATAAAGACCGTGCTTTGTGGAACAGTAGTGGACTTATAAAAGGCTGTAATCATGGTGATAATGATCGTTAGCAGTGTTCAATCTTTGAAAATTTCACATTAATAGAAATAACTGGGAAACTTCAAACATTTAGTACCTGGGCTAAGCTTTGACTGGCTTTGGAAAAAATTGCTCAAGAATTATTACACATATCACAAACTTGGAACGTAACATATTATCTAAATACGAAAATTTATCCTAAATTGTTTCCGAGGATTCAATTAAATACATACATATTATTTACAGAAATTGATTACTTAGAACATAGGAACAAAATGCACTCATACAAAACAGCGCTCAAGCGGCGAATGTGTTTGCTGTAATCCTATGATCCAGTTCTGCCGAGCCAGTGAATAGATAGGTTAATTAAAAGCTAACACCGTACTTAAACGAGGGTTACGCATCCGTAATAATTTTGAAAATTAGTCGGTGGTGAACTGATTAGCGAACGTTTAGTAAAATTTAAAATATTCTTATTATAATTTAAAAACGAGGACACTAAATCTATATCATATGTTTATTTTTGGAATCAAATAAAATCAAATCAGTTTTATTGTGATGGACAGGTTATATAGTGTTTTGCGAGGAAAAAAATCAGCGGCACCGCGATTCAATTTAGATCACTATTGTTCACCATATGTGGACAATTTGAAATATTATTTCATATGAAAACAAACAGCATCTATTCAAATAATGTAAAAGTTTCAGTACTAAGGTAGAATAAATATAATTAAATGTAATAATAAGATTAAAATTTATATTCATAAAATGCCACTAATTTAGTCATATTTTATTTGATCATTGGGTGTCACTTAAATTTAAATAATTCTCGAATATATTTAAATTGAATGTTTCTATCCAGTTTGTGTGGCAAACATATAATTGGTTTTAACGCCATTCTACGCTTGCTTCACTGATACATATAATTCGGGTAAGCACTAATGACATCTTGAGCATAATATATGATAAGTCAGACTGCGATTTTGGACCCGCAAGAAGAAAATAATAGAAATAGGTTTATTTTTAGCATTACTATTACCGTTCTATTACCGTTACAGCCTATTAACACGTTCTCTGTCCGCATATAAAATCATGATGTCACATGTCCACTTTAGATTTCAAATATAATAGTTTAATACAGATCCCAGTAATACAGTTTAGATGTTATTTATTTTTAATTTTTTTTTTGGTTTTTTTTAATAGGCCAAAAACCCAAAGAGGTCAACCCCTACCACATGGACGTGTGAGTATGAAATTGTGGTATGTTAATATATATATATAAATATTTATAGCAAGGGTCGTGAGGTAAGAGTGACCTCATGAACGTGTCAGTAGAAGTCTCCAATGAGGTCAGGGTTTACCTCATGGACTGGGAACGTGTTAAAGTCCACTGATAAAGACAGCCCCACCATAGATTGTCTCATTAGAATAGTTGCTACGCTTAGCAAACGAGTTGGTTGCTGCAGTTTCATAGCCGTGGGGTGAAATCATATCCACTACACATATCATCCCGTGGGTGTCGTAAGAGGCGACAGAGGGAAACAAATCCGGAGCTGAGCAGCAACGTTCTCCTATTAACGACTAACATTTTCAGGATTAGTATGTCGTAATTATTTTAATTGACTATCTACTAATATAGTTTATAACTGTCTTACTTACACCTACTGTGGGTTATGATCTGAATTGAATAATAACTATTATTATCTTTCTTATCTTTAAAAATTCGGTGTGCGTACAGTTGTAATTTTCGCGAATTTGTAAATGATAAATTATTTTAAAAATTCTCATTCTCCTCCTAAACAGCTTGACTAATGTGGATGAATTTTTTACGCGGTAAGTGCTTAATTATGAGTCACCTACATGGCTCTTAGCTGTAGTTGAATCGATAGGTGGCGCTTTTGTCGAGTTTCAGAAATCGACCGTGCAAAGCCGGGGCAGGTCGTTAGTATGTATACAGGAATTTCTTTTATTGTTTGGTTTACATAATTTAAGAATAAAGTTTTGGAATATAACACATACAAATTTGAATGTTCCGTATCAAATATTGCAAAGCGAAATACTTATGGCGTCACCTCGTCTCTCTGTGAGTCTCAGAGATTTTTTTAAGAGTACTTCCCGTAGATGATTGAAATTTTATGTAAGTAATAAAAATAATATTCTTCATCAGCATCGGAGAGGATTAGTCTTGATCGTCCAACCTGGTGTAAGCGAGATGGTTATATTACCATTAAACAGAACTCTTACAGTACTAATGAAAAAAGATAGAGTGATGGATACTCTCATACGTCGTCACTAAGACATAACTGATGATATAATATATAGTACAAAAAAATTTAAAGGCCCCAACTTCAGAAGCTATAGCAATTATTATATTTATTTTTAAATTTTTTTAAGTCTCCTTTTACTCTACCACCAATTAACAGAACTCTCAGAATACTAATGAAAAGAGATTTTAAAGCCCCGACCTCAGAAGCTAAAGCCGTTATTGTATTTGTTTTAGCTTTTTTAAAGCCTCCTTTTACTTCACGTTCATTCATTCATTCATTCATTAAAGCCCTTCACAAGTCCACTGCTGACCATAGGCCTCCCCCAAGTAATGCAACATTGCACGGTCCTGAATCACCTGTATCCATCGACTTCCTGCATGTCTTACCAATCCATTTAGTTGGGGGACGCCCTATTATACTTCACCTAATAGTACGAGGCAGCCACCCGAAAACCTTTCTTCCTCGTTGGTTGTCGGTTCATCGAGCTATATCGCCGGCATTAAAACATAATATAAAAAATATAAAAAAATAAAACGGATACGGATTTGTCGCGTTAAAATTAGTTTTATTTAATGTGTAGTGTTCGCGTAAATATAAGAAGTCATTAAGAAAAAAAAAAAGGAAAAACATAGAACTGAATTGAAAACATCAATTTTTTTAGTGAGCAACAAAACGTAGGCTCTTATTTTTTAGGTCAGAACTAAACCTAAATTTGGCCGATTTATCTTAAGTTTATTGTTTAAGCTAATGTTAGCCATTACTTAAATGAAGCCTAATAATATTACGCTCGCTAGTTGGGATTAACGTGAGCTTGTTATAAGTTATATTATATTATTTATATCTTATAAATATTATCCTATAAATAACTTTTATGTGATGGTGGAAATTACGCATTATACAATAAACGAAAAGAATAAAATATAAAACAATTCAATCAAGCACAAAAAGTTTCCGGTACCGGGAATCGAACCCGAGCCTCCTGGGTGAGAGCCAGGTATCCTAGCCACTAGACCATACCGGATTGCCGAACTGACACGAAATTTGCAAATTGTTACATTGGTTCAAATAAATAATATTACTAATGGCACAAATTAATAAATAGTTTCTAATGGATGAATTTGCAAAGCAGAAGTAGTTTCCGAGATTACTTCCAACAAAAAAAAAAACTCACAAATTGTACCTCCGCTTACATAACTATCCCTTTAGAGATATAAATATCTGGTAACATATACTTAGAAATTTCGTAAAATGGATATTGACAAACATTCTGACCTTTCGGGTCGTGAGCTGGTAAATGTTTGTTCTTCCTTCAAATAACTAAACTTAAATACTATAATTTCTCATTCTGAAGTCAGTGCTAACATATTGTGTATAGAAGAAATTCGGAACTTTAAGACTTCAGAATGTGAAATTATTGTATTCGTTAAAGCCTTTTTATATTTACCATCACTACTATGACAATCTCAATAACTATATTATAATTAAATAATATATCGTATAATATACATACAAAAATATGTGCGCAGTTCACACGCGGTAGAAGTGAAACCTTCAGAAAACTAAACTTCGAGAGGAGAGACTAATGCAGAGTATCAGGAGTAGGGTAATTGAAGGTTTTGTGTAAAATAAAATATAAATAAATTTATAATAAACACTGCCTAATGTCTTCTATCTCATTCCCTCGCAGACTAAATCCTGTATAAGTATATATGAATAATTATATATTTGTCTCTCTTTAGTGTCGCTTTTCCATTTCATCGAGTTTCAAATCACAACTATTCAAATCAAAATTAATTTTTATTAAAAAAATACAGTAGAATGGGAAACCATCCACTTTTTAAGTTAGTTAAAAAGCAACCTCCTCCAAATAAGGTCTGCAGCACTTCCTAGGTGTTTCATATATTATTGTCACATGAAATACACTAATATTTTGCCGAACTTCCAAAATATAATGTTTAACAGAAACAATGTTAAACAAAACTTCGAATATAAATTTAATGACTAGATGCGCCTTATAAATGCAGCTGCGACGGCACTGCGCTTTTAATACGTGGTAGAGCCACGCTGCTGATATATTATGATTGTATTACGAATGGGTTGGCTCGACCGGGGAAGGACCACGCTCTCACAGAATACCAGCGTACAATATTAGCTTAATACTGCTGTGTTTCGTATGGTGAGTGTAGAGAACCGGAGACCCTTTTTTACTGAAAACGAGGCATTCCATCTTTATCCTTAGGGATATAAGCGAGGATAATAGTAGATGTCTATGGGCCACAGCATCCATTTACGATCAGATGGACTGTGTGCTCGTTTGACACCCTTATTCTATAAAAAACTTTGGATTTATTGAAAAAGTTTTTGTTCAGTTTTTTTATTGCAGTAAGGGTGAGAATCGAGCACACATTCCACCTGATAGTAAGCAGGTGTTAATTTTAATGTTAGGATGTTAAAAAATTAAACCATTTATAATAGACAAAATCACGAATGAATTCTAAATGAGCTTTGCATATATAATTTAATTTAATAAGAGTTTTTCTCAAAAATTAATCTTTTCTTATGATTGTTTAATGTCAAACTAACAATACGTAAAAGTGTTCACCTATCGGTCGAAATTCGATCGTAATTCATTGAATTAAGTACGCTGTATTTCTCTTTCAACTACACATTAATAGATAAAACTAGACCTTTTCCACAGACGCACAAAATCAAGTAGTAATTAGTTGTTGTCAACATTTTAAAATTATACATTTGACATTGGCAGTTTATGTATTATAGTATTCTATGGGCAGTACGTACGCAAAGAAAGAATGTTTTAGTATTTAATTTAATGTTTTTGTAACACATATTACAATACATAAACTTTATTATTCTGCTCTCCTTCTCCATATAAACTTTAACTATGCCAAATCTCACACTCCTACGTGATCGCATTATGCTTAAAAAGAGGTTGATACATATTATGTGATATACCAAATTAAAATAACAGTTTAATGCCATTGACTTAAAAATTACTAGCGTAAGGACCGGGCCGATCGAAATACTAAAACGGACCATTGCAATGGCCCTAAAATTACAGTTCAGGGCCAACGCAAATCGCGAATCGTGGTGCGCGCGCAGGACAGATTTGCCTGTCACAAATATGTCTAGTTGCGTGCTAAAATAATGCAAAAATTACGACACAAAGATAAAAACATGGGAGTAAATAATAAAATAAAATTATATTAATTTGGTTACAAATTATTATATAAACGCATTTTTAGTTTTATTTTATAGTTAGTTTAGTTACGTTACCAAGATTAGGCCAGGTTTGGATTCAGACCCTCAAAAATATTGTACATGGAAAATAAAATTACATTATTTAAAAAAAATATATCTCGTTTGACGTTTTATGTTTCTTTATTCCCATGTGCCGGGATTTTGGCGTCACGCGTCTAGTATATCTATATTTATATCTAGTATATTTATATTTTATTTCTGTTTAGTTTATGTCTAAAGAACTAGTCTAGTGTAAGTTAAATTTTGAATATTGGTACCTAATATATTTTATATTCAATAAGGGTAAAACGAAAAGAGTACAAAAGTAAAGGATTTATCGAGCATCGATTGACCAGAAAGGGAGCTAATTCTAATTTTATTAAAAACGCGGTACTCATGTACAATACAGACATTCTCGATATCGTAGGGTTAATATTAAAATGTAAAAGGACCTAATATTAATACAAGTCGAACTTTAGGTAAAATTGTAGTATTTTCGCTTAGTACTATTACGATACTATGTACTGTGAACTACAATTAGAATAATTATACTACGAAATCCGACTCTGGTTACGTCGTGTTTTGATATGACGGTTGTATTATGACAGATGCTCTACTTTTTCTTGTATGAAAAAGTTATGAGTAAAATATTATTATTATTATATTTAAATATTATTATTATTATATATAATTTAGATGGGATTATCCTCCTTTTGAAATCTTTGTTTAATGCGCACAGAATATAAACGTAACGTATCTGCGTAAAGCTGCTATGATTAGTATGATGAGTGTAGAGTACACAAGAACTGGAAATTTTTACTGGAAACGAGGCATTCCATCTGAGTCTTCATGGGTGACAACGCACCTGCATTTTGATTTTTAATCAAGGGTAAATTTGATGTATGTATGCATATCACAACATCCGCTTAATATCAGGTTGCTTGTGCCCTGGTTTGTCTCCCTTATTCGACAGAAAAATATATAAATATTAAAACTATCGAACCGACATTAAACTTTGATGCCAACGAAAGTAATCGGAGTACCTCAGAGTAATGTTGTTACTCTAAGCTGAGTACATAGTCTCTAATATGCTGTCAAAGTTTCCAAGCTGCGTATTTACTAACACCACGACATATAGTAAATAACTACCTCAGATTATTTAGTACATTTCCTAACTATACAAATTTACTATTTACAAATATATTACTGTTAATCCTTTGAATAATAATTATAATAAGCAGTTTATCTAATATTTTTATTTAAGGTTGCCCATTCACAGGTAACCAAATTATTGAAGTACATATCAGTATAAACTCTTAAATCTCTTGTGTCGTACCTTGATTGAGACAAGACTCATTGTCTAATTTTGATCGTGGTAGGTACCTTTGACCTTTGTTCGTTGGGCAGAAGAGCTATGAAACTTTTCAATTTAAATTATTCTATAAATATCATCCCTGAAATAAGATACTATTTGATACTATGTGCGTAATTCACTATGATCAAAGGTGATCATAATATCTATAATATTATAAACTGTCTCTATAACAATATTAATAACAATTTATCAAAAGATCGTCAAAAGACCACTGCTGAACATAGGCCTACCCATATATCTACACAATAAATAAATAAAATACGAATTATAATGTAGTATATATATATTGTAATTTTTCCCCGCCGAGTTCTTTGCACATTTTTTGGGATTGAAAGTAAAGCATAAAATATTATAACTTTTAATAAGTATTACTTGGTGTATTTTGAATTAAATTACTTTATTCAATTCCATTCCGTAATTTAATGATGAAATTACTCTTGATAAGAATAAAGATAGAATGAAAATGAATTTAATCGTCAGGAAAAGTCGTTCATACACTAATTAAAGAATAAGCAAAAATACAAGTGAAACCTAAAGGTACACTATATCAGTGTTCGGGTTCGCCTGGATGAGATCAATTGTTGCGGGATTATTTTGATTTAAGATAGTCATCCTACATCATTTAATTTTCTTATACTTATTTATGGATTTGTCAAAAAATTACAAGTTTTTCAGATAGGATAAAGTCTAAACCCAACTCCTGACACTGCTCTCTATGTGTTTATCAAGTTAATTTCTGCCAGTTTAACCATTCCGGTGATAAGTTCGGACAGACAGCATAGGGTGACAAACGAGCACACAGCCCACCTGATGGTAAGTTACTATCTATCCTCGATTAATAATCAAAATTCAGATGTGTTGTCACCCGTGAGGACTAAGATGGAATGCCTCGTTTCCAGTAAAAAGGATCTACAGTTCTCTATATTCACCATACGAAACATAGCAGCATTAAGCTATAAGCTACTATTTTATGCTTATAATTTGTGAGAGTGTGGTCTCTCCCGGTCGAGTCAACCCATTCGTGCTACAACTCTTATACTAATATAACTGCGGAATGGGCCTACCACTTAAATAAAATTTATTATTTACTATCGGTTATTCATATTTCAGTAGCATGCAAATAAGCTCAATGATATAAGTTAATATTTTATTCTAAACATCTGAAGGTTTTTTATTGAAAACAATGTGTTAAATAAATGGTCTTTGATTGTTTTAAATCGAAATAATGCCGCAGCAATAAATCCTATTCAGACGAAATCAGGGCGCGACGCTAGTTAAATTTTAGTTTAAGATGCTAAGAATCATCCAAAATATTTCCACGATGTCTGAAATGCTCATATAATGGCAGGAACTTAATACACTACGAAAAACTTTTACCGTGAGTGAATTTGTCTAACCATCCGGTAGGAAGTAGATATGGGCCATGAAGTTTTAATGTTCGACGTTAGAAAGCAGTAAAAGCCGGACTACGTATAACGCGCTGGCAATAGCATTCCAAAATATATTGTACATTGTAACAGCTTGTCATTGTTGCTAGCTTACGGTGAATTCTTGCTTAAATATGTACACACTAAACAAAAACACTATTTAAAAAATTATAACTGTCTTGAAAACTTATAGATGATGTGTAAAAAAGAAAGATATGAAATGCATTTATTTTCCATAAAAAGGCGTACACATATTAAATTTGAGAATAAGCAAAAATACCAAATAAGTAACTTCTAAAACACAGCATTAAAATTCAAATTAATAAAATATGAAACAAATATCATAAAAATGGAATTGTAGGTACGCCTCATTCCCGCAAAACGAGGTTAACAACTCGGCATGTTTTGCGTCGAAAATCCAATTCCAACGCAGTACTGATTTTCAGTGCCAACCTCCGTGACATCCCTGATGCCACTCAGACCCATTTCTAAACTGCTGAGACAGGACAGTACGAAGATAAGCAACTTAAGCTTATCATCACAATTCGATTCTAACGCATAATATATTACTACTATATAGCACACCTTTCCAGCGCTTCAGATTGTTCCGTTGCTGTATTTATATGATGTTATAAATACTTACATGATAATTTTTTAAAATAACGCGAATGAAATTAATTGAGTAAAACTTATTTAAGGGATATTATCAGGTTTTATTTAAAATTTACCTTTTTAATTCCCGATATTTCGGGTGATTTTCAGCATCTATATTCACGAAAGGGACAAAGTGTTTGACATCCTGAAGTCATAGTTGACCAATGAGCCTTTAGACAATTACTTTCATCTTGATTTTTTTTTGCGAAACACAAACATTCTGAGAAGTCTGTAGTATGTAGTATGTCAATATATGTAGGATCTTTCCGACCATTACATAAGATTATATAACCACAAATCCTTTAAAAAAAAACAACGATTTCTACCAAGGAAATTCAATGGACAAAAAGGGCTGGGTAATGGCATTTGATTCCATTATTAAATATTAATAATATTAATTATTATTAATATTTTAATAATTATTAAAAATAATTATTAAAAATTACTATTTTTACGGATATTATCGCGATTAATTTATTTGGTTTTTAATTTCCGATGCTTCGGATTATTTCCAACACCCATGGTCGCGGGGCACTGAAGTGACTGACGACCTGATGTCAGCGTTAACCCGGGGTTCCTTCAGTTTTTTTAATTATTATTTATGATCCGTATTCTGCGTAGATCGGACCATAAGTAATAATAATAATCAAACATCTCATTCTTTCTCTTCCCCACGCGACCATGGGTGTTGTAAAGTGCTCGAAATATCCGGAATTATATTTTTTTTAACCAAACGCGATAAAATTTGTAAAGTTATTTGAATAAAATATAACCTAGATACCTCTTGGAATTGCCCTCTATCCACTCTTGTAGTTTCATCGCAATCGGTTAAGCCATTCAGAGTTGAACCTGGACAGACATACAGGCAAAAATTAAAGAAAAAAAATATTTACTCATGTCTTAATGGCGTTCACAAAGCCAACAAAAGGCAGTTATTTCAATTTTATAGGCAGCCACTTAAACTTTATTTATATGTATATACCTAGCATATGACAGGTAAAATAACAAGACAGAGTATACATGAATAGGTACTCTTTCTTCACGTTAGATAAACTTCATTTTGAAACGATAGTATAATAAAATGACGATTAACAAACAGATTTTTCATTTCTCTTGTAATTTAAATTTTCATTTTATGTCACTTCAGTATATATTTTACAAATTCAGTACGATTTTCGAATACACTTCACATGCAAATTAGTAACATCTGTCGGAAGTTAGTTTTTGTTACGTCTAGTGATAACGCGTTGGCAGAAGTCCAACGCGGCTTCCGAAAAACCAATTTTTCCCCTGGCAAGCAAAAATGTCGACATCATTTAAACTCATATGAATGTATGCCAGTACACACAACGTGTAGGCAACGATCCAGATATTATGGAAGACATTATTATAACATTTTATGCCACTCAGAACTCGACGTGCTTTAGTTATTAACAAAAGTAATTAAAATGACCCGAATGTTAGTAAAGAACTTATATCAACAAAGAAAAATATAGGAAACGCTAAACGCTGCGTACGTTTTAAGTGAAGCAAAACCTAAGCCAATACCATGCTCAACTCATTGTAAGAACATGCGTTCACGTTAGCAACCTTCACACGTACACAAACGCATTTAAAGCGTTTTCCACCAACATCACTGGTTTAGGTGCATATGTGTGGGACTTTTACGGACGAATGAAGAAAAAAGGAAAAAAGATGTTTGAGCGAGTGATTACTTGAAATATACGCAGCACTCCGAACATCATTCTTTGTTGGTTCGAGGTGTAGAGGTGTGTTTATATTAGTTGTAGCACGAATGGGTCGGCTCGACCGGGGAAGGACCACGCTCTCACAGAATACCAGCATGAAATAGTAGCTTAATGCTGCTGTGTTTCATATGGTGAGTGTAGAGAACCGGAGACCCATTTTACTGGAAACGAGGCATTTCATCTTGGTCCTCACGGGTGGCAACGCATCTGCATTTTGATTCGTTTTCGAGGATAGATGTAGATGTCTACGGGCCACAGCAACCACTTACCATCAGGTGGACTGTGTGCTCGTTTGTCACCTTATCCTATAAAAAAACTATTATAAATTAGTGCTGCAAGAACAAAACAACCTTTGTCGTTAAGTAATGCGGATCGAATTTTAATATCGGAGAGAATTGGAGCTATTTTCAGAACAAGTTGTTTTAAACATTATTAAATGTGCCCGCATAAGGCGCGCACTTACTAACCAAAAGAAAAAAAGATTATATTTTATCACAATTTTGTAATAACACTAGAGCAACCTAAAAGACGATAGCCCGATGCTTGGCTTAATATCTGTAGAATAAGGGTATTAATTGCCCATGACAGAAGCGGAGTATACAAAAAAAAAAAAAAAAAAAAAAAAAAAAAAAAAAAAAAATTTGGAAAAAAAAAAAAATTAAGGTTTAGAATTTGATGGATTTTTAATTAGATGATAAAGTGTGTCCTACACTCCTACCGCATTAGATGGAGTGGCGACCTGGTACGAGATGCAGGAAGTTAAAGAATGCAGGTGACTCAGGACCATGCTTTGTGGCATTCCTTAGGGAAGGACTTTGTTAAATCAGTGGACATGTGAAAGCTGAAGGAATTAATGATTTTAATATTAGTTTGTAAATAAACAAAATTGAAAGCAAAATATAAATCAATTAAGTATCACGACTATTACCTATATTGTTTTTCCTTCGAGATTATACGTATAAAACCAAAATATACATATTTTTAACAAAATGGGGGCCTGTAAAAGTTTACAGCTACTAAACGTTTCTCCATGCACGGCGATTTATTCTGTATAACGCCGAATACAAAAAACAACAGCGGAAGAAAAGTTCATCGATTAAAATAGTACTGAGCACACAATGTGATTGGCACCGTAAAACTATTTGTCGGTGCAAATCTATTAATAAAGGTGTCAATCAGGTTAAAACATATTCGGATAGGAGTCGGGTTGCCATCTTATCGGAAAATTAGAGTGAGATAATAGATAGTAGTACTAACTAATATACTGCTAACCAATACAGACACAACCTTACAATTGATGAACTAAACTTTATTAACAAAATCTCGACACTAAAATTGAACCAGGCATAAAGCTTAGTTTAAAAAAAAGTTTTAATTTTTAGCATTAACAGTAACATATTGAGTGTTGGAGTCCATAACCGCAAAAAATTGGGGAACTATTTGTTTTTAGTCAGCCTTTGAATTAACGTAAGATCAAATATTGTACCAAAACGTGGCTGCGTCGCGTTTCAAATACAGATGTTCGCGATAAAACTGGGAGGTTTGGATATTGAAACAATTTTCAATTCATTTCTCATGCAAATAAGCTTCAGTTCGTGCTGAAACTGGCGCAATCAAGATTTTCTTTTACCTTTCAGCCTATTCAATTTTTTAGGTTATTGGATAAAAGGTGAAAATATTAAGTAACCTTAAAATAAATGTAATATTTTATACGTAAATTATTTAAATTATAAATCTACAATATATAGTCAACACTTCTTTATTTATAGAATAAGGGTGACAAAAAAGAAAATAGTCCCCCTGTGATGGTAAGTGGATGCTGTGACTCATAGACACCTACACCTATTCTTGAATAAATATCAAAGTGCAGAAGCGTATCACCCCTGAGGACTAAGATGGAATGCCTCCGTTCTAGTAAAAAGGATCTCCGGTTCTCAACACTAACCAAACGAAATACAGCAGCATTACGCTGCTATTTTGCGCAGGTATTCTGTGAGACCGTGGTCTGCTATGATATAGCTGCAGCGTGGCTTAACCACGTAACGTAGTTTTTCACGTACTTTAAAATTTACAGCGAGCACTTAGCCCCTGAGCTACGACGACTTTACTGCAGTAATAAGCTGCTATTAATGTTATTCTTATAAACTCTTTATGTTTAAGAATGTAATTATGGCTGGCTTCCTATGCTTTTCAGACCGGCGCTGCTATTAGGCATCAGAAATTGGTAAGATGGTGGTACCTACCAAAGCGAACTCTGAGACAGAAAAGTACCTACAACCTACTTTAGTTAATAATACAGTTTAAGGGTGACAAACGAGTACAGTGCACGTGATGGTTAATGAATGCTTTGGTCCATAGAAATCTATATTTATTCTCAATTAAACAAAAAACATTAAACAAAAAGCAAAACAAAACTTCCTACCATAACTGTATCCATTACAATTACAGCCACAAAAGTCAACTCTGTTACCATAAATTTGACAATATCTGGAGAACTCACGCCACATACATAGTGTAATAAAACGACGCATGTTCTTGACTCAAAACAGGGCGTAATTGATGATATAAGGTATAAATTTAACTATAATTGAAGTTGCGGTTGGTCCACCGTCAATATGCTTGATATACCGAATTTTATATAGATTTGTTCTTGATGTTTGATAATATCTTTATATTCATCAAACGAAACACAGCACCATTAAGTTGCTATTTTTCGCTAGTATTATGTGAGAGCGTGGTTTTACACCAGTCCAGCCGACCCGTAACCGCATTATAGTTCCATGGCAGTATGGCTCTACCACGTATAAAATCACTATTTCATTTGTATCTAATAAGGTTAAAATTCAAGAAAATATGATGTTGTGATAACAAGTGGTTAGAGCTATACAATAAAGCTCTCAACTGAAATTCTGAGAAAAGTTTGATAAAACACAAGTATTCGAGTACCAAACGACAAAAAAGGGTTGATTTAGAAACGATTTGTATTCTGTACCCAGAATCTCGGAATCTTCGAGTAAGTGTCGGGCCAAATATATCTGCGTAGCGTATCAAATACAAAAGTACGCGTCGTAATTGGGCCATCTGGATAGTGAAACAATATTCAGTCGATTTCACGCACAAATAAATCGCAAGATATCCTGATACTACTGAATTCAATATTTTGTTATCCGAATTCACTTTCACTTTTTATGTATTACCAGGAATAAGAAATTTACTTTTCACGCTCCTGAATATTTCAATTTTACCAATGGTGAAACTTGTTGAGTCAAGAACTGCAAGTAAGTTTTATTGGCAGGCTTAATACAATATTATGCCATCACAGTATTGTATGTTATATATGTTATAGACCAAGCGATTAATATTATTATTTACAATGTCCAGACAGTTTGAAAAATGCCGTATATGAGTAAGAATATTAGAATAATAAAACTGACCGGGTCTTATCAATAAGGGCCGTTACTTATATATGTCAAAAAACCATATTATTATGCCATATTATCAATACTGGAAAGGATCGACCGAAACAGATCATGGTAGCCAGTCTCTACGGAGACTAGCCATCTGCGGTGGACAGGATTATAGAGTCCGAATGTATACATATACACAAACATAGGTTCACCTCTATTTTATTACGCTCGTTTTTTTATAGAAGAGGGGGCAAACTAACATGCAGCTCGCCTTATGGTTAGTGAATACCGCCGCCCATTAACAACTGCAACACCAGGGGAATTGCAGGTACGTAGTCGGCCCTTTAGAAATAAGTACGGTCTTTTCTTGAAGGTACCTAAGTCGTCATAGTCCGATGGGACGCAAATTCGACACGACCGTAGGGTGATCAGAGACCACCGGCTTTATGTGTTATCCGAAGCACGACGGCGACTTCGCAACGCACCCAATGTCCTGACTGCTTGTTGCAACTTATTGACATAAAAATAATAAAAAAACAGATTTTTTTTGGTCCGACTCGGGTTTTGAACCCGGGACTTCATGATCAGCAGTCAAGTCTATGACCATTAGACTAACGAGGCAGTTAAGAAGTCCATAATGTGCATGATGATTTGTATAACAGTTCATTAGTCGACTTGCAAAGAATCTTTGATCAAATTAAACCTTAAGAGAACTCGTATAAACTTTATTTATTTGCATATCGCTCGAGTTGTCGTGAAGCCAACGGCCTGAAAATGACTCGATAAAGCTAAGAGATAGAAAATAAATTGGAAATTTACATTAAGTTTATTATACGTAATGCAATTTTTCCAGCTGAATCTTTCATGAGTATATTGCTGTACGTATTGAAAGTTGTGATATGGATAAATAATATTCTTACCCGACTACAGTAAAGCCAAAATGAGGATTATGATTTTAGCAGGTGTATGTTCATATTTTCATTTGCTTCCTCAAAAGGTCTAAACTACTTACCACAGGCTAAAGGCCTATCGCTACCCTTTAGTGCTACCAAAAAGATTTAATGATGATTAAAATATCGTGTTTATTATCTATTGAAAGGTCTTAACGAGCATATTCAGAAAAAAATATTGATTTACTTTGATGTATGCGGCGTTAGCCAAGATAAATTTCTATGATTGTAAATGTTAACGCTATAGATGACTTAAAAAAATTGGAGTGATACATCTGAGCGACAACTCGCGACAATAGTTTTCTATATATAGCGTTTTCGATCGTAGTATGTCATCTTAGTTAACTACGCTGGTTGCCTAGTGGATGCGGCTATATAAAAAGTGGCAACGCAAACTTTTTAATTTCTTTGAATATATTTGTTTAATATTAAGGATTACGTTTTGAGTAATTATAAATTAGAAATTATTAACAAAGAACTCCTTGAATAAATTTTAATTAAAATACTTGTGACTATGTTGTGTGCGTATACTATGTAATAGGTAATCCAGCAAAAACATATTTATCATAAATATCAATAAATATCAAAAACATATTAAAAAATAGTTTTTACATTAAAAACAGATAAGTGTTGTAATCTCGCGGTGGGTTCACGAACTATAGTTTTTTTTGTTTTTAACTCGAACGGACTCAAAATATTTTTGGTGAACTCGTGAATTTTATTTTCTGTTTATTGTCAAAGTTAGTTTCCAAGTATGAACAATTAAGGAATGCCACAAAGCATTGTTCTGAGTCACTCATATCTAAACCATCCATAATATAATATATCTATAAATCTAAACCAAAATTCTATAGATTTATGAGAGCTAACACTTGGGTGTCAGCTAGCCCGATAGCTATTTCCTTATATACATATATTTCGTTTACTCTAGTGTTATAACAAAATTGTGTTTAAATTATATATTTCTTTAAATTGGTAAGAACGTTCAAGACTCGTGTGGGTTATGCGGAAACAGTATTCAAACTGATTTAAATCAATTTGTTCTCAAAATGGCTCCAATTATCTCCGATAATAAAATACGACCCGCATTATTAAACGTCATACGATCGTTAACGTAACACCCATTTTAATAGTCATTATATCTGGTATTCGAACAGGAGCAGGAGTAGGTAGTTACGAGCATACCCTTAAAAAAAATTATGCACATTTCCCCGTGTCAATTATACATTTGAAATTGACAAATTGTTTTATAACGAAAAAGTTGCATGCCTTGTTGCGGACTCCCATGGGCGGATGGAAAAGAATTTAAATTAAGGTCTTGATAGCATTTTCTCTTTGTTTTTAGAGGCGATGACAGAAGACTCGAGTACAAGACCAGATCCAAGATTTTGGGAAGGATGACTGCTTGCTACATTTCGTGTAGCGTTGAGAAGGCGGAAAGGTGGCTGAACTGAGTATATGGCACAAATATAAGTATTTCCGAGGTGACTACACATTTTGCTCTTTGTTTTAGTTGACTGTATTCTAGGTTCGAAGGTCCACGAGCGGTGACTAAAAATTTCCTAATGAATATAACACATAAGGTCGCGCTGATGACAAATAGCTAGTTCATTTCTTAGCCTTTGAACAGGCCAAAGTCTTAGTATACCGCGGGAATATGACTACATGTTAATTACACTTTTCAGATTTTTAGTCATATATAGTGTACCCACATAATACGGTGAAAACCAGTATTTACACAAAACGCGTTCTCTCTTTGTAAAGCCAGTATTTGCTGAATACCTTCATTATAAATAGAATTTCCTACCAATGTTATGTCTGGGACTTATAAAAGTAAAGTTACAGTCTATATACGTCGCACTACGGTGCACAGGCCTACTCTTACCTTCTGGGGGTTTTAAGAACTTACAAGAAGAAAAAATGATAACACAGCGATAAAAACACACACAAGAAAAAATTATTTTATGAAACGAACATTTTCGAACAAGAGATATCTTTAAATATTGTACGAATTAATAGATTGAAGTCACATTTACACAATAATGTTTTGTTCTTACATTTTATTTATTTATTTAAACCTTTATTTCCCAAAAAAGAATTACATAAAATTAAATATATTACAAAATTTCATTTACATTTACGAACCAATCATGCTTCAAAGAAAATTTTAACAAACATTTAGATTTTTTTAAATTATTAAAGCAAATAACAATTAACAACATTTTTTTAAATTATCGAATACAAAATAATAAAAGAAAATACATAACCAAACAATTGAAATCAAATACTAATAACAGGATATGTAGTGGTTAATTATAACATGTTATGATGATCAATTTACAGCAGATTGGTCATGATAACATAATATTCAAATTTTTTACTTTTTCCTAGGATTTGACATTATATATTATTTATTTGGGTACCCATTTGCGTGTGAAGGCCTCCTCCATCTTTTGCCATTTTTGTTTATCTTGTGCGAGTCTCATCCAGGTGTGTCCATGGGTATACCGCATGTCCGTGGCACTTCGCGAGGGTACCACTGGAGGACTCTCTCACTCTAACGTCCATCTGTAGCTCTTGCAACGTGGCCTGCCCATCTCCATTTTAATTTACATGCTAACTCTGCAGCATCTATAACTTTTGTGGTTTTTCTTATTTCTTTATTTTTTTTTGTCTATCTCGTAATTTAAGACCTAACATGTTCCTCTCTGTTGTACGCTGAAAGACCTGAAGTTTGTTTATTATTGTTTTTGTTAGTGCCCAGCTTTGACAGCCATAGAGTAGTGTTGGTAGAATAATAGTATCTATTATACTATTACATATATTGCCCTCTTTTTTAGTCGCGTCGGTATAGGACTTAAATATTTCTTTTAGTGACCAGTATTTTCTCCAAGCACTTTTTATTCTGCGGTAGATTTCTTCTTATATTACAGTATTATTAATGTGATCAACTGCCTCGTTAGTCTAGTGGTCGTAAACACGAATGCTGAGCATGAGGTTCCCGGTTCGAGTCCGGGATTCGATCCGGAGGTCGAGCTTAAAATATTAGTCATTGAGATTTTCTCTCATGAAACTCTCTTAAAATTAGCTAAATGAATACAGAGAAGTACCCTTAACCGACGAGCAAGTATGCGTAGATATATGGATGTAAAGGAGGCGAAAGAGGTATGTCAGGATCGTGCCAAATGGAAGTCCGTAGTCTCTGCCTACCCCTCTGGGTGACAGGCGTGACTGTTTATGTATATGAACAGCGTTAGTTTTGTTTTTTAAGATGTCAATTTAACATTCATCTGTTATGCTATGAAGACGGGTTGGCAACCGCAATTTTATAATTATATTATTTTGTTATCAAAAAGATATTAGCCCATCTTCAGTCAATTTACTTATAATTTCCACGACATTGGGCCGAAATAAATAATGCGTAAAGTGCAGCAAGGACACACTTCCACATGATATAACATAAATCACTTGTTCAATAATAAGTGAAAACGTAGCCCTAACGGCTACAGCAGCGTTGAAAAGACCCATATATCGGTATGGTGCTTGAAGTCATAGGGTACTGAATTTTCAGCAACTCTTGCACTCAACTTAATCAGAATAGAAACCTCATTGACTACTATATATACATATTACGTTTAAGGTCAATATGGGGTATTGATGTTATGCAAGTTCATGTCTCCAAATATAATCCTATCAAAATAGAGCTTGTGAGAAGGAAACTCGATCGGCAAAATACCAACACAAGTCACTGCCGCCAGTTTTAAACTCGGGTAATTGGGACGGTACGCAAGCCTAGACTAACTCCTCTTATCTGACCTGAATCGCCGCAATGTTTTTTTTTCAAGTAAAATTGAATCTCCTCCTTTATCATTGAGGATATAAAGTTCATGCATTTATTCGACTTAATCCGAGCTCTCAAGGAATACCCGCGAGTGTACATACGTCACAAGGTATTTTAAGACACCAGAATAACCTATTACTGGCAACGAGGCATTTTATTTTAGTGCTAAAAGGTGAATTTTGATTCCTAATCGAGAGTATTTGCAAATACTATCAATAATGCATCACAATATCTACTTAGAATGAGTTGGATTGTGAACACGTTTGTCACTCTTACTTCAATAAAAATATGTATAATTGCCGCACGCCCCGCCCAGCTCTACGCTCAAACAGAAGGGGCAATTCGCTTCCACACCTCAGACCAACGAAGAAAGATATTCTAAACGCTGCGTACATTTCAAGCGATGCCGAAATCATGTTCAAGCCGGGGGAAAATTGGTTTTTCGGAAGCCGCGTTGGAAGTTCCGTCTGAATGTAACAAAAACTAACTTCCGAGAGATGTTACTAATTTCCATGTGTAGTGTATTCAGAAATCGTACTAAATTTGAAAAATATATGTTGAAGTAAAGTAAAATGTAGAAGATCTAAACTTTATATATTGCGAGAGTAAATTAAAATTTCGTACGTCAATTGTCATTTTATTTTACTACTATATATTAAAATACTAAATACTACTCTAAAGTTGTAGGTCCATCTACTATAACATCAGGACGTCAAACACCTTGACCCCTTCGTGACTATAGGTGCAGTAAAGCCCCCGAAACTTCGGGAATTCAAAAGATGAGTTTTCAATTAAACTCGATAATATCCGTAAAATAAGTTTTACTCAATTTATTGTATTCGCATAAATTTGAGAAATCATCGGAAGAGCGATGTGCTATATAGTACTCGTAGTAATATGTTATGCGCCTGAATAGAATTGTAATAAGCTTTAGTTGCTTATCTCCGTGCTGTCCTCTCTCAGCAGTTTAGGGATGAGTCTGAGTGGCATCGGAGATGTCTCAGAGGTTTGCACTGAAAATCGCTGCTGCGTCGAAATTGGATTTTCGACACAACATATGCTGAGTTACTAACCTCGTTTATCGGGAATGAGGCGTACAATTGCCATTTTTATTGTATTTGTTTTATATTTTATTTAACTTTATCTTATATAAGTTAGAATTTGAGTTTTTACTGCTGTGTTTTGGAAGTTAAGTATTGATTATTTTTGCTTATTCTTAAATTTAATATGTGTACGCCTATTTCTGAATAATAAACGCCTTTAATTTCTTTTACACTCAATCTATGTTTTCACGACAGCTATATTTTTTTAGTAGGTTCTAGAATATTTAAGTAAGAATGCATCGTACGTTAGCAAACAATGACAAACATTGTACAATTAAGAGCATAATCTGGAATGCTCTTGCTATTGTTTTTCATAGTATATTTAGGTCCCGCCATTGTATAAGCATTGTAGACATCGTAAAAGTATTTTGGATTATTTGTCGCATCTTAAACTGAAAACTAACTAGCGACCCGCCCTGATGTGATCTATTAATGTGGCGTCTTTTATATTTAAGATGATTAAAGATCATCCATTTAAAGAAAACCTTTTTTTTTAATAAAAAAACCTTAATTTTTTTTTCGAATAAAATACTACTTCAGTTATATTAACCTGATTTAAGCTATTAAGACATGAATAACTATTTTTAAAATTTTTGTCTGTCCGTCTGTCCGGGCTAATCATCGAAACGGCTGAACTGATTGTAATGAAACTTGACGAACAGATAGAGAGCAATGTCAGGAGTGACCTAGGCTATATCTTATCTGAACAACTTGAATTTTTTGAGAAATTGAAATATTGATAAAAAATGAACTTTGATAACTCCTCAGAATAAATCCTTACCAAGCGAAACCTGGACAAATTGCTAATATCTAATAAACCTATAAGTTTCTCTTCTATTTTTGTTTATTCGTTAATAAGTACCTGCTTTACTGCCATAAGTCAGAGGAATCACTAACAAGATTGGCTACATCTTGAAGCGCGCTTCAATTAAAACATACTTCAAGCCGCCGAAGAAGATTGGTCAGTTTTACCATCGGTCAAGTGTAATGTCCCTCTGCAAGATGCAGGAGTGTAAAAGTTTGATTGTAAATGTGTTCTCTCCTATATAGGACAAACTAAATGATCAATTAAAGCCACATTAAAGGACATATAGCTGATATGAAGAATCGACGCTTCGGGAAGTCTGCATACTGTGAACGTGCATACGTAAAGGATCGCCATCGTCACTACATCAGATTAGATAGACCACAAATCCTCGATAAAGACCACTGATTCCTTCCATGGATGATTCACGAGGCTATTGAAATCAAAAAAACATCCTAATTTCAATAATTAAGATGGCTGGGTGCTACCATCTGCTTGGGATCCTACAATTAATAAAATTTAATCTCAACCCAAGCATACAACTTCAAGATACTATAGGTTCATACTCCATAGATCGGAACAAAAGTTAATAATTTTAATCTCTGGTAACCACCGTTGACTATGACATCTGGACGTTGAACATCTTAGTCCCCCCCCCCGTGACTATGGGTGCTGTAAAGTGCTCGAAACGTCGGCTGTATAAAAAAAGTTAATATACGCGATGTAATCCGTAAAACTAGTATTATTTAAATTGTATGAGGGACCTTAGGATGGTGTAAGCTCGACGATAGTCGTATTGATGCTTCTTGCGTCCCGCAGGATTGGGTCTCTGCGATGGTTGTATGGCGGGTCGCTGTTCTCACACACAGATACTAAATGAACATATACAAACACATACACCCATACCAAAGACATTTAAGTAGTAGTAAACATTTAAATCTCTTTGACCCATACTATGAGGGGATGAGTCACTCGTGTCTGTAGGCTTCGACCACCAAATCTTAGGCCCACCCTACACGTGTTCCCCGGGTGGTGCTAAACGAGCGACCAAGCCGAAAAACAGATTCGGCTTCCCGCCGTGTGGTAGCGGCGTAAAATCTACCACCACCCCTCGTTCGCACCATGAGTCAGGAGATAAAAGAAATGGCCCCGAGTTCTCGGCGCCTCTTTAATGGGGCAGGGGTGCGAAGAATCTCCGGGAGAAAAACCGGCGACGAGATTCGCCACCCGTCACGTTCTGTCTCCCGGAGGGGCGAAAAGTGGATTGCGGAAGCCCGTCTGGCTACGCTGAATGTATGTGGAGCAATGAATGATAAGATGGATGAAGTATGCGAAATGATGAATGACAGAGGAATAGATGTGTTATGTGTAAATGAGACGAAACGAAAGGGAAAGGATGCCACTGCACATGGCACGTATACCGCGTATTGGTCTGGTGTAGACGAGACCGATCGGGCATGCCAGGGAGTCGGTTTCATCCTTTCAGAAAGAATGGGTCAATGTGTGAAAGAGTATGAATGTGTAAGCCCGAGGCTGCTATGGATACGAATGAAAGTGGGCTTAAAGAAGGTGTTCTTGCTAGGGGTGTACGCCTCAGATCAGATGTCTAAGCCCACTTACATTGGAGAGCAGTTTTGGGACATGGTAAGGATGGTGTTGACAAAATGTAAGGAAAATGAAAATATTATTATGTTAGGAGACTTTAATGGAAGGGTTGGGGTGAAGAGGTCTGTTTATGAAAGGATATTGGGAACGTTTGGTGATGAAAGTATAAATGAGAATGGTGAAGACCTCCTCACCGTATATGTGGAAAAGAATCTCTTTGTGACGAATACTTTTTTTCGTCATAAGAAGATTCATATGTATACATGGGAAAGAGGTGATGATAGAAGCATGATAGATTTCGTAATTGTGGATGAAAGAATGAGGAGCGCAGTCGTAGATACAAGGGTTTACCGGGGGTCCAACGTAGGGTTATGTTATAATCATTACTTGGTCTTATGTCGAATTAATGGTCTTTTTAAGCGTTGGCGGCATCGGACGTCTATGTCTACCACTGCGTTACATCGTATAAGAATAGAGAAGTTACAAGATGAAGATGTGAAAGAGAAGTATAAATGCAGACTGAGAGAAATATTAGGTGTTTGAATGAGTTGTGTATGAATGATTTAGACTTGAATACTGTGAGGGATAATATTAAGAACGGTTTGGTGGATGCAGCCACCGAAGTATGTGGTGTAAGTAAGAGAACAAATGAAAGGAAAAGGAACACGTTGTGGTGGGATGATGAGGTACGGGTGGAAGTTGAATCAAAGAAGAAAGCATGGTTAGATTTACTAGCAACTAAAGCTGGTAATTCTGGTGGTATGAATGATGAGATTGAAAGGAAAAAGGTAGAATTTAGACGTCTAAATAAGAGAGTAAAAGAAGTAGTTGAAAGGAAAAAGAAAGAAAGAAAGAACGGATAAGAATGATAGAAGGATATCTGATAATTTCCAGGCTAATATAAAAATGTTCTGGAAACTCGTAAGAACTGCCAGGGGAAATACAAAACAGCCTATAATTTATGCTATAAGAGACGAGAATGGATGTATTCTGAATGATGAAGTTTCGAATTAAAACAGATGGAAGGAATTCTTTGAAAGCGTGTTTATGAGTGAAAAGTCGTCTGAATTAAATGAAAAAGAAATTTCGAAAGAAGTGGAAAGGGGTATGGAGATAAGTGTAGATGAAATAATGAAAGCAATGAAAAGCATGAAAGCAGGTAAGGCAGCTGGATTTGATAGAGTATCACCTGAGATGCTAAGGGCTGGAGAGGGAGTGGTGGCAGGCCTGCTGTACACCTTGTTTAATTTGTGTTGGGAATTAAAACGGGTACCGGATGACTGGTGTAAAGCAGTTATAGTACCAATATATAAAGGAAAAGGGTCACAGCAGGACTGCAAAAACTACCGTGGTATCAGATTGCTTAGTATTGTGGGTAAACTGTATGGTTTTCGAAAGGGTATGGGATGTACAGATCAAGTCTTTTCCATGCGCTTGATTGCAGAGAAGTTTTTGGCTAAAAACCAGAAAGTTTTTTGTGCGTTCATGGACTTGGAAAAGTCTTATGACAGAGTGGACAGGAATGTGTTATGGCAAACACTGAACTCATATGGGTTGAGCGCTGGTTTTATACAGGCATTGAGGTCTCTTTGTAGGGATTCTAGTGCTTGTGTCAGGATCAATGGGGTCTACTCGGACTGGTTTGGCATCGGAAAAGGTGTCAGACAGGGCTGTGTGGCTTCCCCTTGGCTGTTCAACCTATTTATGGACAGGTGTTTGCAAACTTTGAAAGATAAAGAATGTGGGTTAAGAATGGGCGAGTTAACCGTCAAATGCCTTTTATATGCCGATGATCAAGTCATATTTGCGTCGTCGGCGGCTGAGTTGCAAATGATGGTTACATTAATGAACTGGGCATTAAAAGAAAGGGGAATGAAAGTGAACGCAAGTAAGACGAAAGTGATGGTTTTTGAAAGAGAAGAAAGCAAAATGGTATGTGAAATAAGAATAGAAGGAGAGTTAATTGAGCAAGTGGATGAGTTTGTGTATTTGGGATGTGTATTTAGCAGGGATGGTTGATATGATAAGGATATAGAACGACGAGTAAATGCAGGGAATGGAGTGAATGGGGCACTACACTCCATTGTGAAGAACCAGAATGTATAAAAAAAGGCACGTATGGTAATATTAGTACATTATAATGCTGTGTTAGTCCCTACTTTAATGTATGGTAGTGAAAGCTGGGTGTGGCAGAAGAAGCACGAAAGTAGAATAAATGCTGTAGAAATGCGGTCTTTAAGGAGTATGTTAGGGTTGAATCTGAATGACAGGGTGAGAAATTGCGTGATAAGAGATACGAGGGTGGATTGAAAAGTACTCGGCCTAACACAGATCCATTCAATTCTAAAAATCAAATCTACCCACATTATTTAGTTCAGTTCAGACTAGTTCATTGTGTGAAGTTCGAAACGTGTGCGATAATTAGTTGTGATTTTATAAATTTATTAACAAAGTAATCGGACATAATTTCCGCGAATGGAGCAAATCGAGCAGCGTGCCGTCATTAAGTACCTCCATAAGAAGGGGCTATCATCAAAAGCCATCGATGATGACATGGTCAGTACATTAGGCGATTGTGCTCTGTCATATTCATCCGTCAAAAAATGGATAGCAGAATTTAAGCGTGGTAGAGAGAGTGTGAAAGATGAACCCCGCTCTGGAAGGCCTTCGACGTCAACTACTGACGAAAATATTAAAAAAGTACTTGATTTAATAATGGCAGACCGCAGATTAAAAATTAAAGAGATAGCCAAGATTATAGGCATCTCTTATGAATGAACTGAAAACATCATTGTCAACGAGTTGGGTTTCCACAAGGTGTATGCGAGGTGGGTTCCGCGACTGCTTTCAGTTGAACAAAAAAGGACGCAATTGACTATTTCACGCGACTGTTTGGAGTTATTTGAAGCCGATGCAGATGATTTTTTGAATCGTTTTGTTACTATGGACGTAACATGGGTTCATTACTGTACACCGGAAACAAAACAACAATCAAAACAGTGGAGAAGACCTGGTTCACCACCCCCTAAAAAAGGCTAAGTCGATTTTGTCGGCAAATAAGGTGATGGCTTCAGTATTCTGGGACTCGAAAGGTGTGATTATGATTGATTATCTTGAAGGGGGTCAGACTATAAACTCTGATTACTACTGTACCTTACTACGTCGTTTACGAGAGGAAATAAAAGAAAAACGTCGAGGAATGCTCAGAAGAAAAGTCCTGTTTCATCAAGATAACGCCCGTGTTCACACGTCAGTACAGTCAATGGCTGAAATTCACAACTGTGGCTTTGAACTGTTACCGCATCCGTCGTATTCACCTGATCTGGCACCATCAGACTTCTTTCTGTTCCCTAACCTAAAAAAGCACTTGGGAGGTCAAAGATTTTCGACAAACGACGAGGTCAAAGCAGCTGTAGACGCATATTTTGACTCTAAGGAAGAATCATTTTTTTTTTCAACGGTCTAAATGCTTGGAAGGGGAGGTGGCAAAAGTGTATTGAACTTGATGGTGATTATGTAGAAAAATAAAAATATAACTGTTTTTGTATGTGTTTATTTTCTTGGTTAGGCCGAGAATTTTTAAATCCACCCCCCGTAAATGTGGTATGCAAGATGATGTTGTGACCAGGATTAAGAAAGAAATGCTTCGGTGGTTTGGTCACGTAGAAAGAATGAGTGAGGAAAGAGTGACAAAGCAAATTTATATAGCAGATGTGAACGGCTGAGTCGAGAAGGGACGCCCTAGAAAAAAGTTTATCGACCAAATTGGCGATATTTTGAAAATGGGCCAGGTTAAAAGTACCCTTAACCGACGAGCATGTATGCGTAGATATATGGATGTAAAGGAGGTGAAAGAGGTATGTCAGGATCGTGTCAAATGGAAGTCCGTAGTCTCTGCCTACCCCTCTGGGTGACAGGAGTGAGTGTTTATGAATTATGAATGATGACCCATACTCAGTACATACTCACACAATACTCATACTGCATGCACAAACTTATATATCACACCACATAGTACAATTACTATATACGAGTACGCATACACAATATATATGTAAAATACAACCTAATATATTGTTGATATATTAATGCTATGAGACTGATTTACTGATACTGATTATTATTTTCTATTACCTATTTTATTTTGTTAATAATAATGTAATTCTTAGTTAAGGAAGAGCGAAGTCACCTGTTACGGGCATTATTTTGCTTACTAGGTGACTTCGATCGCTAATAATATTATGTAACTTTAATGTTTGACGAAATAAATAATTCATTATTATTACTATTATTATTACAGGAAAACTAAAACATTAGATGGGGAGCAGTGTCTTCCTTATAACGACTAAAACAAAAAACAGAGTTCTTCAGTGGACTCTACAAGACTGTGACGGTAACGGAGCTAGTATATAGCTGCAGTACGAATGGTTCGGCTCGACCGGTGAAGGACCGTACTCCCACAGATTAACATAGCAGAATAGCAGCATAGTGCTGCTGTGTTTGGTATGAATGTAGAGTAGCGGAGACACTTTTTGCTGGTAACGAGACATACCGTCTTAGTAAAATTATCGTCAGGTTGAATGTGTGCTCGTTGGTCACTCCTACTTCACTAAAAATTGGAAAAAAAAACTTTTCCAGTAAAACCAGAGTGCTATCGCAGCTGCAGTTCAAGTGCATTTAGTCATTAAGTTTATATTCGGATTATAGTAACAGCATTTCTGTTAACCATTATGTTTTGCAAGTCCGTTAAACTATTAGTATATGTATATGATGAGTTGAATACCAGCGAAGTGCAGCATTCATAATTCAGAGAAGGTGACTATTAAACTGACTTAAAAAGGAGAAGTTCCGCAATCCTACTGCATGTTCTTTTTTGTATGTATATTATAGGTATATTTTCAGCATAATTGTGTCGTGATTACTCTAATTGATTGTCTGCTAATATAGTTTATAAGTTTGTTACTAACACATAATATGGACTATGATCTGAATTTATTAATAATTATTATTACATTTATATACACGATTTCGGTGTGCGTATGTTTGTTATTATTCTCCCCTATTTTTCTAAACTCGGAGGGTGAAATTTTTCTCCAAATTAATAATAAAAAATATTAAAATAATTTTCAATTGTGAGTGTTATATTGAGTAAAATAAGAAAAACATAAAACCGAATTGATGATGAAATGAATTTTGTAGTCGGATATTATGCTCAAGATACCGTAGTGCTAATCCGAATTCTGTGCATCAGTAAAACAAATCACTTCCGTAGGATACCATTAATCCCACAATATTGTGACGAGCTTAGGGTTCGTGACAATAAAAACTGCCGATTGAATAACCAAAATTTACACTTTTATTGCCTAACACCAAATAAAACTTAAAACACTAATAATTAACCACACTGATTCACTTTCAATACTGCCCCGATCGTGGCATGCAGCGGGTTTAAATACACGTTTACACCGAAACATCCAGAATATTCCCGTAGATACGGGCGCCGACCGACCAGACGCAGAAAGTTCGAGTGTGGGGGCTTCTAGAAAGCTTAGTTCTTCAATTCGATACTAGATGGCGCTGTAGGTCGAAATTCAAGATTGACATTTTATGGGAAACCCTCCTCGCTCTGGTCCCCGACACTAGATGGCGCTAGTGCCGGGTACAAGACATCCACTTAGGTGCGCAACACTGCACTCTCCTAAGACATGCTCGTCCCGAGCATTATCGGCCCCATAATAACGCGCCAGGCGATCCTCCTGGACGATCTTAGGAGTCCCTCTTGCGCCTTTCTGTAACTGCTCCGCAATGTTAAGGGCTTTCCTATCTCATGATGCACCAACATTGTACAATTTCGATGCTCATCTACTACGTGTCTGAGGTCCCCTCACAGCCGCACAACTTGTACATGTGCGACACCAATCCTCGACATTGTCACGATAATGGAACCAGTAAAACTGTTCTCGGATCTTCAGTAGAGTTCGTTTAACTCCCAGATGGACTCCTGAACAACCATTATGGTACAGCTGTAGAACATTCGGCACTTTAGCTTTAGGGACAACCATTTGCAAACAACAGCTGTCTCCTCGACCATTGTCCCATTTACGGCACAGGACTCCATCCTGAAGCAGCAAGCTGTCCCATTGGGCCCAATAGCTTTTAGTGGTCGAACTCATCGCTGAAACGTCGCTCCACTTGGGCTTGGGAGCACTGGCCTTCATCCATTCCAGAATCGGCTTGATGTCCGGATCCTCCTGCTGTGCATGTTGTAAGCTGTCCTTCCACTTGTTGCTGAGGTGGTCTGACCTGGGCATTCTCACGGATACTACTTCTTTACCCTTTGCCTAGCACAATGTTTGCAATCTTCAGGACAAGGTCTTCTTGAAAATGCATCTGCGTTGCCACGAGATTTTCCGCTGCGATGTCTGATAATAAAGCCGTATTCCTGCTGCTGCTGGGCGGTGATATTAGCCGCACTTCCCTTCTGAAATCGTTCACCTTCCCTTTCTAGGGTTTGCTTAGGGCAGCTGGATCGAAGATGGCCCCCTTCCTCACAGCCATAGCACCTAGGGCTGTATCCTTTATTGTGGTCATGAACCGTAACTGCCGCAACCTCCCTAGCGTGAGGGGAACAATGATCCTACCGCCGCCAGGCGGTGCCGTTAGCTGCACTACCCTCTCGAAATCGATCAACTTCCCTTTCTACGGTTCACTTAGGGCAGATGGATCGAAGATGACCCCTTTCCCCACAGCCATAGCACCCAGGGCTGTATCCATTATTGCGGTCGCGAATTGCTGTAGCTGCTGCAACCTCCCTGACGCGATGGGAACGAAAATCCTGCCGCACGGCTTCCACCTCCAGTGCATGAGCTACGGCGTTCTTAAGCGTCACGTGGTGCCCGAGCTTTACAGCAGCTCCGACTTCAAGGTCGCGGATGCCGTCGATGAATGTCTGCACCAGATTCCCTTCAATGAGCGCAGGTACAGACCGGTATGCTTTTCGCACCAGCTTCTCCACTTCTAGAGCCCACTGCTGCAGGTTTTCGTTGATGCGCTGCACGCGATCTTTAAGCTGCGCACGAAAGACGTGTTCCAGATGAGCGTCGCCATATCTCGCCTCCAATGCCTCAAGAAGCTGCTCATAAGTCACTTCCTCACTGAGAGCTTCCAGAACAGTTAAGGCCTGGTCGCGCAGGCCTAGTGTGAGAGCAGTCATGGCCTGACTTTTATTCCAGCCGTTCGCCTTCATAACGGCTTCAAACTGGATTTTGTAAGCTGACCAGGAAGAAGTCCCGTCGAAAGGTGGCACTTTGAACCCACGTAGCGAAGGTGTTGTAGCTACTATGGGAGCTGTAATTTCATCCCCCAATTTGAGGTCGTCCAGCGTTTTCTTCACGTCAGCCATCACGTTGTCAACCCGATTGTTCACTTGGTCGATTCGGGTTTTAGCTTTCTCGATTCGGGTTTCAGCTTTCGCGATTTGGGTTTCAGCTTTCGACAGGTGGTTGTCATGCTGAGCAACTCTATCCTTCACCTCCTTTATCTCCTTCCCGAAGGTAGCGTGAAGGTCCTTCGAGGAGCATCTGCTCTTCCAACCGACGGGCCTGTCCGTCCCGCAGCTGCTCTTCCAAACGACGGATCTGTTCCTTTTGTCCGCCCCGCAGCTGCTCTTCCAAACGACGGATCCGTCCCTCTTGTCGGCGAGCCTGTTCCTCCTGTCGACGAGCCTGCTCCTGCAGTATCACCATCAGAGCACCTAAGTCAGGTGCTGCAGATGTAGGAGCTACTGACGGGCCTGCAGCCTACGGCTGGCCCTCCGACGTCTGCGGCGTTGCACCACCAAATCTTCTTTGGTCCGTCTCCTGCTGGCGTTGACTTCGGGTACGGACACCCTCCGTTTCCTCCTTAGGTAAAATCGACATGATTTTATCCCACTTCTGACACCAATTGTTACGAGCTTAGGGTTCGTGAGAATAAAAACTGCCGATTGAATAACAAAAATTGACACTTTTATTGCCTAACACCAAATAAAACTTAAAAAACTAATAATTAACGACACTGATTCAATTTATTTCGTTTCGCAGCTTCGCTTGTCTCGCCAAATTCAATACTGCCCCGATCGTGGCTTGTAGCGGGTTTAAATACACGTTTACACCGAAACATCCAGAATATTCCCGTAGATACGGGCGCCGACCGACCAGACGCAGAAAGTTCGAGTGTGGGGGCTTCTAGAAAGTTTAGTTCTTCAATTCGATACTAGATGGCGCTGTAGGTCGAAATTCAAGATTGACATTTTATGGGAAACCCTCCTCGCTCTGGTCCCCGACACTAGATGGCGCCGGGTACAAGACGTCAACTTAGGCGCGCAACAATATGTATGACACACATATTGTATAGGTATTCCAAATACATACATACAAACGGATTTAATATCCTTATTTTTCGTTGTGGGAACATTTTAAAATTTACAAAGCGTTCGCTAATCTGTTCACAACTGACTAATTTCCAAAATTATTACGGATGCGTAACCCTCATTTAAGTACGGTGTTTGCTATGAATTAACCTATCTATTCACTGGCTCGGCAGAACTGGATCATAGGATTACAGCAAACACTTTAGCCGCTTGAGCATTGTTTCGTATGAGTATATTTTATTCTTATGATACTTAGAGTAAGCAATTTTTGTTTATAATATAAAGTAATTTGATTGATTTTACAGAAACGCCTCTAAAGGTTTAGAATAAAAATTTGTATTAAGATAATGTTTTACGTTCCCAGTTTGTGATTCGTGTAATAATTCGTGAATTTTTTCCTAACGCCGGTCGATGCTTTTTTTTACTAAATGTTATTAAATATTTTGAACTTTTCAGTTAATTTTATCAATCTGAAAACATTTAAGAATGAAAACTACTAATGATCATCATCACCATCATTACAGTCAATTATAAGGTCACTTCTGAAGGTGGGCATCCTCAAAGGTATGTCTCAAAGCACAGTCCTCAGTCATCTCCATTTACCAACTTCCTGCATCTCTTACCAGGTCATTACTCCATCTACTACGGAGCCGTACTTCGCTAACCGGTACGACGTTACTACCCGAGAACCTTTCTTCCCCATCGGTTGTCGGTTGTCCTACTAAAGGTGTTTAATGATAATATTTACTAAAGGTAACGAATTTCGAACAACACAACATGGTTTCCGACTAGGTTTCCTAAATTAACTTAATTAACACTAATGATTTCTTATATTTACGCGAACACTACACATTGAAATAATACTAGTTTTTACGGAATTTATCGCGTATATTTAACTTTTTAATTACCCGACGTTTCGAGAGCTTTACAGCACCCATGGTCACGGGAAGGACTGAGATGTTCAACGTCCACCTGTCATAGTTAACCGCGGTTACCATAGATTAAAATTTAACTTTTGTTCCGATCTACTCAGTATGAACTTAAGGTATCATGGAGTCTTGCAGTTGTATGCTTGGGTTGGGATTTAATTTTATTTATTATAGGATCCCAAGCAGATGGTAGCACCCAGCCATTTTCTCTATTGAAATTAGGATGTTTTTTGATTTCAATAGCCTCGCGAATCATCCTTGGAAGGAATCGGTGTTCTTTAGCGAGGATTTGTGGTCTATCAAATCTGATGTAGTGACGGGGGCGATCCTGTACATGTTCACAGACTGCAGACTTCCCGGAGCGTCGATTCTTCACATCAGCTATATGTTCTTTGACGCGGGTTTTAATGGATCTTTTAGTTTGTCCTATGTAGGAGAGACCACATTCACAATCAAGCTTGTACACTCCTGCATCTTGCAGAGGGACGTTACACTTGACTGATGGTAAAAACTGACCAATCTTCTTCGGCGGCTTGAAGTATGTTTTGATGGAAGCGCGCTTCAAGATGTAGCGAATCTTGTCAGTGACTCCTCTAACATATGGCAGTAACATACAGATAGATATTTAAACGGTGATTCTCACCACCATCCTTCACAGTTAGCTACCGTGGGTAAATCTTTGTTTCAGAGAGCACGAGGGATCTGTGACAGTAAACACCTGGCTGCCGAGCTCCAACATGTCAAGCAAGTTTTGCATGACAACAAGCTTCGGGTCCCGCGCCTACGTCACAGAGAACGAGTGAAGCCGGCCACAGTCGAGCGTGTACCTGCTGTACTGCCATATGTTAGAGGAGTCACTGACAAGATTGGCTACATCTTGAAGCGCGCTTCCATCAAAACATACTTCAAGCTGCCGAAGAAGATTGGTCAGTTTTTACCATCAGTCAAGTGTAACGTCCCTCTGCAAGATGCAGGAGTGTACAAGCTTGATTGTGAATGTGGTCTCTCCTACATAGGACAAACTAAAAGATCCATTAAAACCCGCGTCAAAGAACATATAGCTGATGTGAAGAATCGACGCTCCGGGAAGTCTGCAGTCTGTGAACATGTACAGGATCGCCCCCGTCACTACATCAGATTTGATAGACCACAAATCCTCGCTAAAGAACACCGATTCCTTCCAAGGATGATTCGCGAGGCTATTGAAATCAAAAAACATCCTAATTTCAATAGAGAAGATGGCTGGGTGCTACCATCTGCTTGGGATCCTATAATAAATAAAATTAAATCCCAACCCAAGCATACAACTGCAAGACTCCATGATACCTTAAGTTCATACTGTGTAGATCGGAACAAAAGTTAAATTTTAATCTATGGTAACCGCGGTTAACTATGACAGCTGGACGTTGAACATCTCAGTCCTTCCCGTGACCATGGGTGCTGTAAAGCTCTCGAAACGTCGGGTAATTAAAAAGTTAAATATACGCGATAAATTCCGTAAAAACTAGTATTATTTCAATTAATTAACACTTACAAAATCCATAACATTTGTTTTAATTTTAAGCTGACATAAAACTAGGCCGTCAAGAACTCGTTAATTTTGATTTTATTGTCTCTATAAAGACTATTATATTACATGTGAGCATTAAGGTAATAAAATTAGTTAAGACTCAAATCTAGGGTTGCGAACTTGTTTTAATCGAATATGGTATTTTTGAGGCTAGCGAAACCCGTAAAAATATAACAGATGGTAAAGATTAAGAACGTTTCATTTCCATTACGGCTATTTATTGTTTAGTGTATAGATTGCCTTATATGGCGATTTTGCCATAGGTGACACGTTTGACAGGCAGTTTGGAGCTAGGGATGTGAGATCAATGGAAAAGAATCGATTAAATAAAATCGGTTTTTCTTTATTCAAAATTATCGATTTGAAAAAAATATCGATTATTATAAAAATAAATAATCGATTTCTGCGTAAATTTTTTTTGTATTGTTTAAAGTTACAAGCTTTTCATATTCCAATGATAAACCTAAGAGATTCATATTAACAATTTATCAGATTAAAAATCAAATAAAATTATATGAATAAAAAAATAACCAATTCAAAACTAAAAATCAAAGGCAATGTTCCTTTAAAATGTCAAGGTAAGGAATTAGGAAACCAAATAGCATTATTGATACAAATTTTAGTACTATTAAACGTTTTATTTATTATAATAAATATGAAATGACGAGCATCCCAACAAAATGACAAAGTTATTGTCTCAAAAACTAAAATATAAATCTAATTAAATAAATTGCCATAACGGTCCAGTCCTATTTTACATTTGACTAGTTTTTAAATAAAATACTTAAAATGAGAATTAAAAAAAAAAACTAAACGACTACGCTATAGTTTTTTTTTATAGAAGAGGGGGCAATCGAGCATACGGTTCACCTGATGTTAAGTGACTACTACCGCCCATGAACATCCGCAACACCAGGGGCATTGCAGGTGAGTTGCCGGCCCCTTAGAAAAGAGTAAGCTCTTTTCTTGAAGGTCCCCAGGTCGTATTGGTCCGGAAAAACCGCCGATGGTAAACTATTCCACAGAGAGATCGTACGCGGAAGAAAACTCCTTGTGAAACTTACAGTGGTGGACCGCCAAGCATCCAGATGGTGTGGATGGTATAGGAAGGTTTGCCGCGTAGTGCGTTCATAAAATTTGGCAGCTGGGATTAATCCGAACAATTCCTCAGAGCACTCCCCGTGATAGATCTCTTCGCAGCGCCAGTGATTCGAGCCGATCCAAAAGAACTCACTCGGTCGTCGATGATTTGAGCCGCTCTGTGCTGGATGCGGTGAAGTGGAAGGAACTGGCACTGGGGAGCCCCAGCTCAGAGATGGGAAGATTATTCCATGTGCGTTGCCTTATAAAGTTGTAGGCGGTGTGCCGGCATGAAATACTATCCCGCTCTGCTGAGCACGCCAAGCTTTTTAGAGACCAATTTGGCCTTCTCTTCCAAGTAACCACGAAACTGCACGTCACTCGATATGTCGACGCCGAGGATTCCGATACTGACTGAGGCAACAAGGGGAGTACCTTGAAACTGAGGAGATACCACAAAGGGGTTCTTTTTAGCGCTAAACGCGTAAACTTTTGTCTTGTGAGGGTTAAACTGGATTAAATTTAGTCGCCCTAAATCCAAAACTTTGTCACTACATTACACTGAAATTAATTACATACATGCCTATAGATGGCGCCGTTTTTATTTAATGAACTTATACGTATGAACCTAATTCGAGATTTTTCATCCAACGCATAGATGCGCTGTTTATAAAATTGAAACTTTCTGCAAGATTTTTTCATACATCGCATAGACACGAGCTGTTTCTGAAAATCGATTTAAGTACGTAATTTATATAATCGATTTACCAAAAATCGATTAATATTACTATAAAAATCAATTATAAAAAATCGATTATAAGAAAATAATAATCGATTTAAATAAAAATCGATTAATTTTTAACATCCCTAGTTGGATGCCCCGTAAAAAAATTTCTTACGCTTTTCACACTTAATTCACACCTTTATTAAAAATAGCAATTTCGCCTACTCTGATATATGTTTTGGGCCAAATAGTCAGATAAAAATCATCCATCAAATAAATTATAACCTAGCTGAGTATAAGTTAAACAATTAAACCATTTTACTCATACAACTGTCACTTTTAAATTGTTTGTGTCGTATTCTATTCTGTGAATAAAATTTTATCTCATGATTGAAAAATCGTCCCTTAGGATTACAGTATTGGGACTCCTTATACTGTAGGAAACTAAATTATATAATAGGGTTGTCAACCCTAATCACAACACTACCAACACAAGCTCACAACTTATGTTTGATTTCGACTGCAATCTATTTTCAATCCCAGCTCTGGAATGGTTTTCATCCTATCTTCACGGTCGCCAGCAATCAGTACGATTAGGACAAGAGTTCTCAAGATGGGCTGACATTGAAACAGGCGAAATACTTTCTCCTTTAATGTTTTCTTTATTCATAAATTCAATCATTTCAGTTCTCAACTGTTCGTACCATCTGTATGCAGATGATCTTCAGCTCTATGTGCAATCTAGTGTTAAAGACCTTAATGATAATATAATGATTTCTTAAATTTACGCGAACACTACACATTGAATAAAACTATTATTTACGGATTTTATTGCGTTTAATTACTTTAATTTATTGTTATTATTGTTACGCGCTAAAGTCGACGATACACTAGCGCCATCTAGTGTCAGGAACGAGAGCGAGGGGAGCTTTGCAGTGAATGACATCACAACCGACAGCGCCATCCGAAGAAACTAAGTTTCTAGAAAATCTATACTCGGACTCTCGGTACCTTACGCGTGTTTGCTTGAACATTCTGGATATTTGCTAATTTAAATAAGTAGGCGCTGCAAGGTGCGAGGGAGGCAGTGTTGATTTGGGCGAAACAAGCGAAGCTTCGGAGTGGAATTAAGTGAATTAGTGTGTTTAAATTATTAGTGTTTTAACTTTAATTGTGTAAAGTAAATTAAAGTGTTAATTTAGGTAATTTTATCGGCAATTTTTATTGTCACGAACCTCAAGCTCGTAACAATTGGTGTCAGAAGTGGGATAAAATAATGCCGATTTTACCTAAGGAGGAAACGGAGGGTGTCCGTACCCGAAGTCAACGCCAACAGGAGACGGACCAGAGGAGATTTGGTGGTGCAACGCCGCAGATGTCTGAGGGCCAGCCGCCGGCCACGGAAGCCGGTCCGTCAGCAGCTTCTACGTCTGTGGCACCTGACTTAGGTGCTCTGATGGTGATGCTGCAGCAGCTGCGGGGCGGACAGGAGGAACAGGCCCGTCAGTTGAAAGAGCAGCAGGAGGAACAGGCCCGCCGACACGAGGAACAGGCCCGCCGACACGAGGAACAGGCCCGCCGACAGGAGGAACAGATGCTCCTCATGAAGGACCTTCACGCTACCTTCGGAAAGGAGATAAAGGAGGTGAAGGATAGGGTTGCTCACCATGACAACCGCCTGTCGGAAGCTGAAAACCGAATCGAGAAAGCTGAAACCCGAATCGACCAAGTAAACAATCGGGTTGACAACGTAATGGCTGACATGAAGAAATCACTGGACGAACTCAAACTTGGAGATGGAGCTACAGCTCCCGTAGTAGCTACAACACCTTCGCTACGTGGGTTCAAGGTGCCACCGTTCGACGGTACCTCTTCCTGGTCAGCCTACAAAATCCAGTTCGAGGCTGTTATGAAGGCGAACGGCTGGAATAAAAGTCAGGCCATGACTGCTCTCACACTAGGCCTGCGCGACCAGGCCTTAACAGTTCTGGAAGCTCTCGGCGAGGAAGTGATTTATGAGCAACTCCTTGAGGCATTGGAGGCGAGGTATGGCGACGCTCACCTGGAACACGTCTTTCGTGCGCAGCTTAAAGATCGCGTGCAGCGCATCAACGAAAACCTGCAGCAGTGGACTCTAGAGGTGGAGAAGCTGGTGCGAAAAGCATACCGGTCTGTACCTGCGCTCATTGAAGGGAACCTGGTGCAGACATTCATCGACGGCATCCGTGACCTGGAAGTCAGAGCTGCTGTGAGGCTCGGGCACCATGAGACGCTTAAGGACGCCTTGGCCCATGCACTGGAGGTAGAAGCCGTGCGTCAGGATCATCGTTCCCATCGCGTCAGGGAGGTTGCGGCAGCTACAGTCCGTGACCGCAGCAAAGGATACAGCCCTAGGTGCTATGGCTGTGGGGAAAAGGGCCATCTTCGATCCAGCTGCCCTAAACGAACCGTGGAAAGGAGAGTTGATCGATCTCGAGAGGGTAGTGCAGCTAACGGCACTGCCTGGCGGCGACAGGATCATCGTTCACCTCACGCTAGGGAGGTTACAGCAGTTACGGTTCGCGACCACAATAAAAGATACAGCCCTAGGTGCTATGGCTGTGGGGAAAGGGGCCATCTTCGGTCCAGCTGCCCTAAGCACACCCTAGGAAGGGAAGGTGAACGGTCTCAGAAAGGAAGTGCGGCTAACAGCACCGCCCAGCAGCAGCAGGAATACGACTTTACTATCAGACACTGCAGCGGGAAATCTCACGGCAACGCAGATGCATTGTCAAGAAGACCTTGTCCTGAAGATTGCAACCATTGTAGTAGGCAAGAGAGTAAGGAGGTGGTGAGCATCCGTGAGGATGCTCAGGACGGACCACCTCAGCAACGAATGGAAGGACAACCTACGACATGCACAGCAGGAAGATCCGGACATCAAGCTGATTCTGGGATGGATGAAGGCCCGTGCTACCAAGCCTAAGTGGAGGGACGTCTCAGCGATGAGTTCAACCACGAAAAGCTATTGGGCCCAATGGGACAGCTTGCTGATTCAGGATGGAGTCCTGTGCCGTAAATGGGACAATGGTCGAAGAGACAGCTGTCGTTTGCAAATGGTTGTCCCTAAAGCTAAAGTGCCGAATGTTCTACAGTTGTGCCATAATGGTCGTTCAAGAGTCCATCTGGGAGTTAAACGAACTCTACTGAAGGTCCGAGAACAGTTTTACTGGGTCCATTATCGTGACGATGTCGAGGATTGGTGTCGTACATGTACAAGTTGTGCGGCCGTGCGGGGACCTCGGACACGTAGTAGAGGAGCACCGAAATTGTACAATGTTGGTGCACCACGGGATAGGACAGCCCTTGACATTGCGGAGCCGTTACAGAAAGGCGCAAGAGGGACTCCTAAGATCGTCCATGTGAATCGCTTGGCGCGTTATTATGGGGCCGATAATGCTCGGGACGCGCATGTCTTAGGAGGGGGCAGTGTTACGCGCTAAAGTCGACGATACACTAGCGCCATCTAGTGTCAGGAACGAGAGCGAGGGGAGCTTTGCAGTGAATGACATCACAACCGACAGCGCCATCCGAAGAAACTAAGTTTCTAGAAAATCTATACTCGGACTCTCGGTACCTTACGCGTGTTTGCTTGAACATTCTGGATATTTGCTAATTTAAATAAGTAGGCGCTGCAAGGTGCGAGGGAGGCAGTGTTGATTTGGGCGAAACAAGCGAAGCTTCGGAGTGGAATTAAGTGAATTAGTGTGTTTAAATTATTAGTGTTTTAACTTTAATTGTGTAAAGTAAATTAAAGTGTTAATTTAGGTAATTTTATCGGCAATTTTTATTGTCACGAACCTCAAGCTCGTAACATTATTATCCCGACGTTTCGGGTGCTTTACAGCGCCCATGGTCACGGGGTGGACTGAGATGTTTGACGTCCCAATGTCATAGTTAGTCCGGCTACCTTCAGTTTTTTTAATATTAATTTTGGGTCCGATTTACGCAAAACGAGCTTATAGTATCATGAAGTCTTGCAGTGGTATGCTTGGGTTTGGGTTTAATTTTGTTAATTATAGGATCCCAAGCAGATGGTAGCACCCAACCATCTTCTCTATTGAAATTTGGATGTTTTTTAATTTCAATAGCCTCGCGTATCATCCTTGGTAGGAATCGGTGTTCTTTTGCGAGAATTTGTGGTTTATCAAATCTAATGTAATGGTGGGGACGATCTTGAACATGTTCGCAGACTGCAGACTTCCCGGAGCGTCGGTGCTTCACATCAGCTATATGTTCCTTCACGCGGGTTTTTATAGATCTCTTTGTTTGACCTATGTAAGAGAGCTCGTTTTGCGTAAATCGGACCAAAAATTAATATTAAAAAACTGAAGGTAGCCGGACTAACTATGACATTGGGACGTCAAACATCTCAGTCCCCCCCGTGACCATGGGCGCTGTAAAGCACCCGAAACGTCGGGATAATAATAAAAATAAATTAAAGTAATTAAACGCAATAAAATCCGTAAATAATAGTTTTATTCAATTAATAACAATATTCATAAACTCAACCACAACCTCGATGCCATTAGAGATTGGTCGTACAGACATGGTGTTTTAGTTAACCCAACCAAATGCAAAACAATGGTTATAGGTAGTAGCAGAATGTTAGCTAAGATTAATAACGATAACCTTGCTCCCGTATTTTACAATGGCACGTTGTTGCCATTTTGTAAGTCTGTCAAAAATCTTGGCTTACATATAGACCATACTTTAAGCTGGGAAGTTCAAGTTGCCGAAACAAGCCGTAAAGTAACTGCCACCTTACGTTCTCTTTGTCGTCTCAAAAACTTTCTGCCTTTTAAAACTAAACTTTTGCTAATCCAGACTTTGATATTACCCATTATTGATTATGCAGATGTGTGTTACCCAGATCTATCTCAATATCTTCTCGATAAGTTGGAGCGCCTTCTCAACAATTGCATTAGATTCATTTTTGGCTTACGTAAGTATGACCATATTTCCCAGTACCGATCTAAGCTTAAATGGCTATTTATTCGTCAAAGGCGTAGCTCCCGAACTTTGCAAGTACTACATTCAATTTTAAATGACCCCAATTCTCCCTCTTATCTAAAGGATAACTTTCGATATTTGTATTCCACTAACGATAGAGTTCCCCGTTCTCAAAATTATCTTAAAATTCGTATTCCACCACATACGAGTGGTTTCTATAATTCCTCTTTTACTGTGCAGTCTATACTGCTCTGGAATGTCTTGCCTGTTGATATCAAGAAAACTAATAACAAAAATTATTTTAAAAGACTAGTTCGAAAATTCTGTCGTAAGAATAATACCACCTGACTATCCGACTATTGTTTTTGTGTTTTTTTTTCTCTTTGACTTTATAAGTAATATTTTGTATAATGTATTTTAATATGTATTGTGTTATTTTATTTTTGTCTCATAATATTTTATTTACTTATAGTTTTGTATAGAAGTACCCGTTTATATATTTATTATTTATCCTATATTATATATTAAGTAAGTATGTATATTTTACTAACTATATATTTATTCTACTCATTTGCATTTTATTTTGTTTTATATCATTATTATTTATTTATGAAGTGATTTATTACACCTGCCACAGTCTCTCAAATCATCTAGGGTTGACTGGCAGAGAATGCCATAAGGCATTAAGTCCGCCTTTTATATCCCTTAGTATATAAGGTGTATAATGAAGATTAAATAAATAAATAAATAAAAAATAAATAAACATCGTCGACATTAGTAAGTCGTAAGACCTATATTTCACTGCGACAATATTGTGCCATAGACCCACGCTTCTCTTTATTTCTTCCCTTTTATTTTCAAATGATTAAATTTGAGGAATGATTTTAGAAATAAAACCTCTCACTGCCTTCATCCGCGTTGCTGAAATAAATCACTGTCACCGAATCGATTATTACCGAAATGTACGCTTTATCGTAACAGCAAGTAACGTAAGTTTTTCGTGGGAGCAAGTATGATGTACTGAATAATTGAACATCCACGAAGGGAAAGTCCAGCAAGTTGTTAACAAAACATAGTAATTGTAAGATACATTTAATAAACTTTTATTGGACTGCGATAGCGATATCTCTGACTAGTAAGAGAAAACACCAACCTATATTAATCCGCAGGTTTTAAAGAGTTGAAAGAGGAAAACTGATACATAATATGTACAACTAAAAAAATAAATCACTGCGGTTGGCAATTCGCGTGCCAACTGGGGCAACTGTTACAAATATCCTCCTTATGAAGCAATCTACAGGGAAGCCTTTTTTTATAAAATAAGAATGACAAACTAGCACACAGTCCACTCGATGGTAATTGGATACTGTGGCCCATAGACACCTACATCTATCCTCGATTAAGGATCAAGATTCGAAAGCGTTGTCACCCTTGAAAACTAAGATGGATTCCCTCGTACACTGGATACGAGGGCTATCATCTTAGTCTTCTTCATTTATTATTACTAAGTGATCGCCACAATCAAATTCAGGTTAATTCAATCTTGAAAAAGTAGGTGGTGTAGAAATTGACAATATACTTCCGTCATAAGTGGTGTAACTTTGGCGCAAAAAAAAATCCAATTCAAAATTAGTCACTGCATTTGTTTGTGATGTTTTTTTTGATTAACCATATTCCTCGCGGTAAAGGAAAGTATCGTGAGGAAATATAGGCTAATTGATCTATTACCGTCACAGAACTTAGAAGAAGCCTGAGGCAGGAAGTAGGACGTATATTAGCTGTTACATTGTATATATCTCAATTTACATAAATTACGTGTCACATTGTTTGTCCGCGATGGACTCCTAGCAGTTTGGTCCAACTTGAGAGATAGAATAGTTTTTTTGCCCATGAGTGACCCACAATTTTTTTTGCGAATTTAAGGATTTTTAATAGGACATGACAATGGGTCGTCGAAAAGGGCAGAATAAAGTCTGCCTGGCAAGCTAGTATATATATATATATATATATATATATATATATATATATATATATATATATATATATATATATATATATATATATATATAGAGTAACGATCTCTGCAAGTCGGTTGGTAGCAGATGAATGCAAAAAGCCAAAGATCAGGCTAAATGGTGCACATTGGGAAAGGCCTGAGTCTGCCAGCTTACTGCCGCATGCAGCATGATAGTTTTGACAACAAATTATCACACAAACACATTAGCATAAAGCATAGCATAAACACTCACGCCTGTCACCCAGAGGGGTAGGCAGAGAACACGGACTTCCATTTGACACGATCCTGACATACCTCTTTCGCCTCCTTTACATCCATATATCTACGCATACATGCTCGTCGGTTAAGGGTACTTTTAACGTGGCCCATTTTCAAAATATCGCCAATTTGGTAAATAAACTTTTCTTAGGGCGTCCCTTCCCGACTCTGCCGTTCACATCTGCCATATAAATTTGTTTTGTCACTCTTTCCTCATTCATTCTTTCTACATGAACAAACCACCGAAGCATTCCTTTCTTAATCCTGGTCACAACATCATCTTGCATACCACATTTATCTCTTAGCATGCAATTTCTCATCCTGTCATTCAGATTCAACTCTAGCATACTCCTTAAAGACCGCATTTCTAAAGCATTTATTCTACTTTCGTGCTTCTTCTGCCACACCCAGCTTTCTCTACCATACATTAAAGTAGGGACTAACACAGCATTATGAATTACCATGAGTGCCTTTTTTTGATACATTCTGGTTCTTCACAATAGAGTGTAATGCCCATTCACTCTATTCCCTGCATTTACTCGTCGTTCTATATCCTTATCATATCTACCATCCGTGATAAATACACATCCCAAATACCCAAACTCATCCACTTGCTCAATTAACTCTCCTTCTATTCTTATTTCACATACCGTTTTGCTTTCCTCTCTTTCAAAAACCATCACTTTCGTCTTACTTGCGTTCACTTTCATTCCCCTTTCTTTTAATGCCCAGTTCATTAATGTAACCATCATTTGCAACTCAGCAGCCGATGACGCAAATATGACTTGATCATCGGCATACAAAAGGCATTTAACGGTTAACTTGCCCATTCTTAACCCACATTCTTCATCTTTCAAAGTTTGCAAACACCTGTCCATAAATAGGTTGAACAGCCAAGGGGAAGCTACACAGCCGTGTCTGACACCCTTTCGTTTTTGGCCAGAAACGATCATGCGCATGGAAAAGACTTGATCTGTACATCCCATTCCCTTTCTAAATCCCGCTTGCACATCCCAAATTTTTCCATCAGTTTCTTTCATGACCCTTTCAATCAGTACCTTAGCGTACAGTTCTCCCACAATGCTAAGAAGGCTGATGGCACGGTAGTTTTTACAGTCCTGCTGCGACCCTTTTCCTTTATATACTGGGACTATCACGGCTTTGCACCAGTCTACCGGTACCCGCTTCAGTTCCCAGCATAAATTAAACAAGGTGTGCAGCAGGCCTGCCACCACCTCCTCTCCAGCCCTTAGCATTTCGAGTGAAACTCTATCATATCTGGGCACCTTACCCGCTTTCATGCTTTTCATTGCTTTCATTATTTCATCTATACTTATCTCGCTACCTCTTTCCTCTTCTTTCGGAGTTTCTACTTCACTTAGTACACATGTTGTCTCCTCACTCATAAACACGCTTTCAAAATATTCCTTCCATCTCTTTAAACTCAAAACTTCATCATTCAGAATATAGTCATTCTCGTTTCTTATAGCATTCATCATAGGCTGTTTTGAATGTCCCCTGGCAGTTCTTACCAGTTTCCAGAACATTTTAATATTTTCCTGGAAGTTATCCGATATTCTTTTATTATTCTTATCCGTTCTTTCCTGCTTTTTACTTTCAACTACTTCTTTTACTCTCTCATTAAGATGTCTAAAGACTGCCTTTTTCTTTCAATATCTTCATTCGTACCGCTAGAATCACCAGACTTTGTTGCTAGTAAATCTAGACATGCTCTCTTCTTTGCTTCAACTTCCATTCGTATCTCATTATCCCACCATAACGTATTATTTTTCCTTTCATTCTTTCTCTTACTAACACCACATACTTCGGTAGCTGCATGCACTAAACCTTTCTTTACATTTTGCCATACATTCTCCAAGTTTAACTCCTTCATACATAATTCATCCAAACCACTTATATTTTCTTTCAGTCTACATTTGAACTTGTTTCTCTCACCTTCATCTTGCAACCTTTCTGTTCTTATACGCTGTAACGCAGTGGTAGACACAGATGACCGATGGCGCCAACGCCTGAATAGACCCTTAATTCGACATAAAACCAAATAATGATCCGTTCCTACGTTGGAACCCCGGTAAACCTTTGTATCCACCACTGCGCCCCTTAATCTTTCATCCACATTTATAAAATCTATCATGCTTCTATCGTCACCTCTTTCACAAGTATACATATGAATCCTCTTGTGGCGAAAGCAAGTGTTCGTCACAAAAAAGATTCTTTTCGATACATACGGTGAGGAGACTTACACCACTCTCATTTATACTTTCATCACCAAACGTTCCCAATATCCTTTCATAATCAAGCCTCCTCACCCCAACCCTTCCATTAAAATCTCCTAGTATAATAATATTTTCATTTCCCTTACACTTCATTAACACCATCCTTACCATTTCCCAAAACTGCTCTCGGATATAAGTGGGCTTAGACATGTCTGGGGCGTAGAACCCTAACACGAAAAACTTCTTTAAGCCCACTTTCATTCGTATCCATAGCAGTCTTGGGCTTACACATTCATACTCTTTCACACATTGGCCCATTCTTTCTGAAAGGATGATACCTACTCCCTGGCATGCTCGCTCGATCTCGTCTACACCAGACCAGTATGCGGTATACATGCCATGTGCAGTGACATCCTTCCCCTTCCTTTTCGTCTCATTTACGCATAACACATCTATTCCTCTGTCATTCATCATTTCGCATACTTCATCCATCTTATCATTCATTGCTTCACATACATTCAGCGTAGCCAGACGGGCTTCCGCAATCCACTTTTCGCCCCTCCGGGAGACAGAACGTGACGGGTGGCGAACCTCGTCGCCGGTTTTTCTCCCGGAGATTTTTTCGCACCCCTGCCCCATTAAAGGGGCGCCGGGAACTCGGGGCCATTTCTTTTATCTCCTGACTCATGGTGCGAACAAGGGGTGGTGATAGATTTTACGCCGCTACCACACGGCGGGAAGCCTAGGCTATTTTTTGTTTTTTCGGCTTTGTCGCTCGTTTAGCACCACCCGGGGGACACGTGTAGGGTGTGCCTAAGGTTTGGTGGTCGAAGCCTACGGACGCGAGCGACTCATCCCCCTCATCACACACACACACACACACATATATATATATATATATATATATATATATATATATATATATATATATATATATTTCTTTCTCCTAGAAGCTTCCTCCACCAATATTAAATTTAGATAATTGTTTAAATCTTATGGTCTTTTTAAATTATTTTTGGAGCCGACTTATGTTCACAAAAAAGCAAGTAGATAAAAAAGTAGTGTTTGTTCCAGTAATGCACATCGCTTGGAGAAGTTTAGAACTAACATAGTAAAAAAACTTCCATTACTTTCATACCAAAATAATCCAAATTTTTAGTATGGAACATTATTTAAGCTTATTTGCAATGAATTTAATAATACTTTCACTTTTAAATCATTCTCCTTGAACTATCGCAACGCATTTAATTAATTGGTGACAGTAGGAGTCCATAAGAGTAGACAAAGGTTATATGAACTTTACAATGGAAGGTTATATAATCCTAGCCGCAAATTTGGGGAATATGTAAAAAAAATATTCCAAAATATTTAAAAGAGTGTGCTCCTTAGCCAAGTCATTGTATTTGAGCAACAAAATAAAGTGTGCTTCTAATAAAATTAAAATGACATGGAGTATAATTAATAGTGAAACTGGTAAGGTCAACTCTCGCAATTCGAACTACTAGTTGTTTTAAAGAAATGCTTAAGGAAATGCCTACGCATACCCGCCTCGCGGGGGCAAGGACGGGTTATGTCGGACTCGCACCGACTAAAACCCCATGGTGTTCCACCTTCGTCGCATATTGGCAGGGCTACGGGAACGCTTTCGCACACATCCGCGGCCCCACCAGCGACTGCCGCCCCATGACAGCACCTCATCGGGAGAGGAATATTCCTCCCCGTTCTCCTCCTTCCTTCTTCTCCTGCCGTCGCCGAATCATTACTTAAACGAAATGTACCTTAAGCTGAGATTTCACATTAAATGAATATGTAATGTGAAATCTCAGCCATGGTTTGGTCGCTCCTGTAAAATAGCATCATGCTATAAGCAGGAGTGCTACCGAGCCTGGGCTGACGCATCAACGTCCAGGGATGTAAACACCAGCGCTCTAAAAAAGAAGTATAATTCCGCCTCTAGGTCCTTCAAAAGAGTCATTGCCAAGGCAAAGTCAGAGCACATAGGCAGAATTGGCGAGAGACTAGTTCGTCTTCCTTCTGGAACTCGTGCATTCTGGTCTCTCGCCAAGGCTGTCCAGGGGAATTTCTGTCAGCCATCTCTTCCATCTCTGCACAGGGAGGACGACTCACTGGCCCACACCGCAAAGGAGAAAGCCGATCTTCTAGGCTCTTTCTTTGCGTCTAACTCGACTCTCGATGACGGGGGAGTACGCCGCCGACCATCCCGCGGTGTGAGTGCTCCATGCCGGAAGTGCAGTTCACTCAGCGCTCGGTTCGCAAAGCACTCCTCTCCCTGGACATCCACAAGTCGAGTGGGCCTGACGAAATCCCCCCAATTGTGCTGAGGACGTGTGCTTCAGAGTTGGCACCGGTTTTAACGCGTCTTTTCCGGTACTCCTACTCCCTAGGCGTAGTCCCAAAATCATGGAAGACGGCTTTCGTCCACCCGATCCCTAAAAAAGGCGACCGCTCAGACCCGTCCAACTACCGGCCTATCGCCATCACCTCCTTGTTCTCCAAAACAATGGAGTCCATTGTAAACTGCCAGCTCATGAGGTACCTCGAGGATCACCAGCTGATTAGTGACCGCCAATACGGTTTTCGCCGTGGTAGGTCAGCTGGTGATCTTCTGGTCTACCTAACTCACAGATGGGCGGTGGCAGTAGAGTCCAAGGGGGAGGCATTGGCCGTTAGTTTGGACATTGCGAAGGCCTTCGATCGGGTTTGGCACAAAGTGCTTCTTTCGAAGCTCCCTTCCTATGGGCTTCCCGAGAAATTGTGCGATTGGATCACCAGTTTTCTTGCAGATCGGAGCATCAAGGTCGTTGTAGACGGTGCAAGCTCCGATTGCAAGCCTATTAATGCTGGTGTTCCATAGGGCTGCGTGCTATCGCCAACGCTGTTTCTTCTGCATATCAATGATACGTTGCAAACCCGTAGCATTCATTGCTATGCAGATGACAGCACTGGCGATGCTCTTTACACCGGCCGAGCCAATATTTCTCGAGAAAACGTCTCTGAGTGCCGGGACAAACTTGTGTCTGAAGTCGAGTCTCTGCTGAACAGAGTCTCGGATTGGGGGCGACTAAATCTAGTCCAGTTTAACCCCCAGAAGACACAAGTTTGCGCGTTAACCGCTAAAAAGAACCCCTTTGTCGTATCCCCTCAGTTTCAAGGCACTCCCCTTGTTGCCTCAGCCAGTATCGGAATCCTCGGCGTCGACATATCGAGTGACGTGCAGTTTCGTGGTCACTTGGAAGGGAAGGCCAAATTGGCCTCTAAAAAAGCTTAGCGTGCTCAGCAGAGCGGGACAGTATTTCATACCGGCACACCGCCTGCAACTTTACAAGGCGCAGGTTCGGCCGCTCATGGAATACTGTTCCCATCTCTGGGCTGGGGCTCCCCAGTACCAGCTCCTTCCACTTGACCGCATCCAGCGCAGAGCTGCTCGAATCGTCGACGACCGAGTGAGTGCTTTTGCATCGGCTCGATTCACTGGTGCTGCGAAGAGATGTTGCATCTCTTTGCGTATTTTATCGCATCTATCACGGGGAGTGCTCTGAGGAATTGTTCGGATTAATCCCAGCCGCCAAATTTCGTGAACGCTCTACACGGCGAACGTCCCGATACCATCCACACCATCTGGATGCTTGGCGGTCCACCACTGTACGTTTCAAAAGGAGTTTTCTTCCGCGTACAACCTCTCTGTGGAATAATTTACCACCGGCGATTTTTCCGGGCCGATACGACCTGGGGACCTTCGAGAAAAGAGCTTACTCCTTTCTAAAGGGCCGGCAACGCACCTGCAATTCCCCTGGTGTTGCGGTTGATCATGGGCGGCGGTAGTCACTTAACATCAGGTGAGCCACATGCTCGTTTGCCCCCTCTTCTATAAAAAAAAATGTAAATGTGTGTACAAAGAATTTTACATTTATAAAGTGTCATCAAAAGTTACTGTAAAATATTTTAAGACTATTGATATTAAGAGAACAACCGATCTGTGGGGGATATCTGTTAAAGTTATTGCGTCTATAATAGAAAAAATCGCACCTCAACTATCTATTATTTTTAGTACTAGTATCGAATCTGGTATGTTTCCTGATTAAGTGAAGCATAGTAAAGTAATACCTTTATTTAAATCTGGTAGTACTTTGGACCCCGCTAATTTTAGACTTATTTCTGTTCTGTCAACACTTAGCAACATTTTTGAAAAAAATATTCTTGATCAAATGTAAAAAAATTTTAATGTAAATAATTTACTTCATAAAAATCAATTTGCTTTCACAAGGGATCGCTCGACAACTGATGCTGGTGTTGAGCTGATTAAATATATATTTAATGAATGGGAGAATTCACAGGATACTTTGGGTATATTCGGTGACCTTTCAAATTCTTCGATTGTGTTCACGATGAAACATTAATCAGGAAACTTTTGCACTACGGTGTAAAAAGCGATACTCTTAAATTAATTATTACATATTTAAGTTACAGAACGTAAAAGTTGTCATTTATAGTATGAGTTCTTCCGGGTCGATTGTACAAATAGGCGTGCCTCAGGGCTCAATTCTCGGCCCCTTTCTGTTTCTTGTTATATTAATGACTAACCTTAGGGGTAGTAGGGGATAACCATGATATAGTGTTATTTGCTGATGATACTTCATTAATTTTCAAATTAAAACGACAGTTATTAAATTACGACGAAGTAAATAATGCTATAACTAAGTTAGTCAATTGGTTTAATGTTAATAATTTGCATTTAAATGGAACTAAAACTAAATGTATGAAATTCGTAACTGCTGATGTTAAACATGTCAATACTAATGAAATTTTAAATGGGAAGAAACTGAGTCTTGTTGATACCAACATTTTTCTTGGAATCACACTAGACGCAAAGCTTCAATGGCTCCCCCATATATCGAAACTAGCTAGCAGACTTAGTTCTGCAGCATATGCAGTAAAAAAGATTAGAACTCTTACCAATGTTGATACAGCTAGAATAATGATTTCTTATATTTACGCGAACACTATACATGATTAAAACTACTTTTTGCGGATTTTATCGCGTTTATTTTTACTTTTTATTTACTTTTATTTTTTAATTCCCGACGTTTCTGGCGCTTTCCAGCACCCATGGTCACGGGGGACTGAGATGACTGACGTCCCGATATCATTGTTAAACCCGGAGTGCCTTCAGCTTTTTTAATTATTGGTTATGGTCCGATCTGTGCAAAATTAACTGACTATGTCCTGAGGTCTTGCAGTGGTATGCTGGGGTTTAGTTTTAATTTTATTGATTATAGGATCCCAAGCCGGTGGTAGTTTGCAGTTTGTGATCATATCCTAGACGGAGCCAACCATTATATCAGATTTCATAGACCACAAATCCTCGCGAAAGAACACCGATTCCTACCAAGGATGATACGTGAGGCTATTGAAATTAAAAAACATCCTAATTTCAATAGAGATGGAGGCTGGGTACTACCACCTGCTTGGGATCCTATAATCTATAAAATTAAAACTAAATCCAAGCATACCACTGCAAGACCTCAGGACATAGTCAGTTCATTTTGCATAGATCGGACCATAAACAATAATTAAAAAAGCTGAAGGTACTCCGGGTTTAACAATGACATCGGGACGTCAGTCATCTCAGTCCCCCGTGACCATGGGTGCTGGAAAGCGCCCGAAACGTCGGGAATTAAAAAAATAAAAGAAAATAAAAAGTAAAAATAAACGCGATAAAATCCGTAAAAGTAGTTTTAATCACAGCTAGAATAGTTTACTTTAGTTATTTCCATAGCATTATGTCGTATGGTATTTTGCAATGAGAACACGTGACTGAATTATATTTTTTTTACAGAAGAGGGCCATTAGAGAAATATATAATTTAAAACAAAAAGAGTCATTGAGACAAAAAATTAAGGAAATTAATATATTAGCCTGATAGCAATCACTCTTCCCAGGGGTTATTATCATACATAAATTCCTTAATATTATAATAACCCTTTTTTTATAAAAAAACATAGTTAAATAAAAGTTCTGAACTTTGTGCAGGTCAAATTTTGTATATTTTTTTGGGATTTTGTTGTATCATCGCCCCAAGAATGAATTACTAACTCGGTGGAGTTGAGTAACTGGTACTACTAGCTTGTGTCTGTTCCTTGTAAATACTTTTACAGAATGAGTATCACTTATTTTCCGCAAAACTACTTTTATTTCTGTGTACGGACATTACATTTTCATATTTGTATGGAGATGCTAAAATTAATATATTAATTTCTTTAAAAAAATTCTGAGTGACTCATTAGGTTTTAAATCAGAAATTGCTCTAATAGCCGTCTTCTGTAAAACAAATATAATTGCAGTGTCAGTCATGAGGACTCATGGCAATATACGCACGACATTATGGTATGGAAATAGCTAACGTAAACTTGTCTATTTGTTTCAACACCGGTAAGACTTTTAATCTTTTTACAGCACATGCTGCTGAACTAAGACTGCTTGCTAGTTTCGATATATGCAGTCTAGTGTGGTTATAAGAAAAATGGTGGTATCAACAAGACTCAGGTCATCCTCAATTAAAATTACGTTAATACTCACATGTTTTTATAAATTCAAAGTTATGTATTATACTAATTTAGTTTAGTGCCATTTGAATACAAATTATTAACATTAAACCAATTTACTAATTTAGATATAGCATTATTTACTTGTTCATAACTTTATAACTGACGTTTTAATTTGAAAATTAATGAAATGTCGTCAGCAAATATTACTATTACATGCTTATATCCTACTACGTAAGGTAAGTCATTAATATATACGAGAAACAGATAGGGGCCGAGAATTGAGCCCTAACTCAAGCCAATTTGTATTATAAACCCGGAAGAACTCGTACTATTAATGATAACTTTTTGCATTCTGTTACTTAAATATGAAATAATTAGTTTTAGAGCATCAATTCTTACACCATAGTGTTGAAGTTTCCTGTTTAAAATGTCATGGTGAACACTATACTTGAACTATAAATGTGGCATAAAGTGGCACTTTTTTAGAAAATTATTTATCACATAATTTGAGAATTACAATCAAGATCTGTAAATCAGACTACTCGGTACTACGAACTGATGTTTTTTTATTTATGGGTTTGTTCGAAAAACCAAAAATGTCCCCTCATTTGTCATGGTAACCTTTAAACTTCATTAAGGTCGCAAACCCAGTTCAATTCTCGCCGGCACTAATGAAAATGTGAATTGCAATTTTTAGTTCTCATTTACTCACCGGCAAAAGGAACACCAATATGAACCCAACATGTCGGAGAAATTCAAAAATATATTTTAGGATAATTTAAGTACCAAGTCACTTTGTGGTAATATGAATCTTTCGTCCGCTAAAACTCTCAAAAATTTAAGTAGATTTAAGCCGATGTACCGGCCGGCCGGGCCGGTACATCGGCGGCCCGTGTAACTTTATGCCTCCACATTTTCTTTTTCTCGGCATTACGTACCCTTCCGTGTCTGAAACGCATATGGATATTGCATGTGTATACGATAAATACGAGTAAGTAAAATAAAGTAAAGCGTACAGCGTACGTCCCACTTTTAGGACAAGGAATACTTGTTACCTCTGCAGTATTAATCTTTGCACTTTTGTAAGCAATACAGAGTGTAGCCGCTAGGCAAAGTGGACGTTGGCTATAATGTCTGCGGTCGCCGTTTCGTCAAGGTCATTCAGGCTTCTACCATACTATAGGGAGTACGATTGATCATTAATTTCAGATTTTAATAGTTACTTTTTAATATGGTTAATATGGATTCTACAAGAGCGCCCTCGACCAGGTCCATCTATGCTTCATCTTATAACTTTTGCGGAATTGCAAGCAATATTTTGTCAAAGTTTTTCCGCAATTTGTTGAACGGTATTTTTAATTTTACCTTGTAAATTAAAAACGTCGGCTCATTGAAGTAATAAGTACTTACGTGCTAGAGCAGCTATTTCGAACAAAAAATATGAGCTACTCTGTGTTCGCGCGGTAGGTTTTTTTTATCATAGAATAAACATAGGTAGAATGATCCGTAGGTAATAATATATTGTATTGTTAAATAGGTAAATGATATCGAGTACAACTTTTAAAATTTGTCATTTATTTTGTATATTATATTTCCTTATTTATACAATATTACATTATATTATATCACAATTAAATTTTAATTATATTTTTATCTTAATATTTTAAAAGGTATCTATGTGAAATATAAAAAAACATACTAAATGTATGTTTAACAAAACTTATTTATATAACATTTTAATTACAAATATATTTATTTAAATTAGTATAATAATAATAATAATAATAATAATCTTTATTTGCAAGAATATGGTTGTACAATGGTGTTTGAGTATAATTCGTTCTACATATTCTACCTTAGTGGTGTGCAAATATTAATTGTCAAGTAACCTAAACAACAATACTTATCGAATTTAACAACATATATTAATTTAACAAAATATAAAATTATTTAACATAATTTACTTGATTTGATAATTAATTTATTATGCCACAGTGTCAGAAAAAATATAAGTAAGTATTATTATATCAAGTAAGATTATTATTATAGGTCAATGTCATATATTAATTATTATTCTTACGTCAATAATTATATAATGTTACATATCCAATTGTCATTAATATCTTTCTATTTTTACATCAAATTTATTAATTAATTAGATACATAAGTCAAATTTTATATAAATAATATCTATCAAAACATTATTTTTTTTAAATATCAGAATCTCGTAATTACGTTATTAATCCTATTCTAAAATTATTATTCATTATTACTCGTATGTAGGTCGTTGTCGTTTAAGAACTCTTCTACAGAATAATAACATTTACGGAGCAACAATGCCAAAACAGATTTCTTAAATGACAATAAACTTTTACGCTTTAAATTATCAGGTAATTTATTATAAATTCTAATCGACATTGCAGAAGCATTTCTTTTTGTAGCTTTTAGACGATTTGCTGGCGCATATAACCTATTCTTGTATCTACCCTTACTTTCACTCACATCACACTTACGTTGAAATAAATGTGGATGCTTATGAACAAATATGCACATTTCAAATATGTATAATGAAGGCAAAGGCAGGATCTTTTTAGTTTTGAACAAAGGTTTGCAACTCACTAAAGGACCAACACCACAAAGAGCTCTTATGCAGCGTTTTTGTGCTTTAAATGCTTTATCCGAATCCACCGAATACCCCCAGAGTATAACACCATATCGTAGTATGGATGAGATATATCCATGATATGCCATCAGTGCAGCTCTTTCTGATACGATATTTTTTAGTCTACGCAATGCAAAAACGAAACGATCTATTTTAGTACAAAGGCTTTCTATATGAGGCTTCCAACTACAAAATTTATCAAATATTATTCCTAGAAATGTCGTGGAAACGACTTCTTCAATTATCGAGTTGTTATATGTGAGTTTAATGTCGTTTGAAATGTTTTTGAGGGTTTTATATTCAATAAATTTCGTCTTATTTATATTTATATCTAAATTATTTATATTCATCCACTGTATGACCTCATTTAGAGCACCATTAGCTGCGATTTCAAGTTCAGATCTGTTATTACCTTTAACTATAAGAGTAGTGTCATCAGCGAATAAAATGCATTTGCTTCTAGTAAAGTCAGGAAGATCGTTAATGTATATCAAGAACAGCAAAGGTCCCAGTACACTGCCTTGTGGAACACCAAAACTGTTTGTAAGATATTGAGATCTTTTTGATATCTTTGTGTTGTTTATGACTTTTGTAACTTCTACACACTGCTTACGATTTTTAAGATAACTCTCAATCCAGTTTTGGGCTGTTCCTCTTATTCCATACCTTTCTAATTTATCTAGTAGAAGACTGTGTGATACGAAGTCAAAAGCTTTGCTCATATCAAGAAATATAGTTAAAAGTGGAGTTCGTGAATTTAAGCTTTCAGTTATAATTTTCATCAGTTCATAACATGCTAGTGTTGTGGAACAGTTTCGTCGAAAACCGAATTGTTCTGGTTTTAGAATGTTAAAGGCGCTAAGAAAACAATATAGTTTTTCGTGCATAATTTTTTCGAAAACTTTTGAGAGCACAGGAATAAGAGTTATTGGTCGGTAGTTTCCAACGTCTTGCCTATCTCCCTTTTTATACATAGGTTTAACAATGGAGAATTTCATACGCGTTGGAAATACACCCTGTTTTAGAGACAGATTTATAATATAACATAATGGTTCTGAGATGTATTCAGCGCATTGTTTTAAAACTTTTACATTTAATTCGTCACAACCTGTTGAGTTTGTATTATTTAAAGATTTAAGTGTTTTATAGATGCCCCTAGGATGAGTTGGCATGAGATACATACTACTGTTATTAAACAAAATATTTTTATAGTTTAAATATTGATTGGTATTATGTTTATTTGTAAGGTTAATAAAGTACTTATTGAAAGTTTCAGCAATTTCCTCTGGTTTCATTCGCAGGTTGTTATTATCTCTAATTTTTTCAATATGACCAACATCTTTCTTGTTAGTGGCTTTGTTTTTAATCAGGTCCCAAGTTGCCTTACATCTGTTTTTAGACCGATAAATATATTTAGTGTTAACATTTTCTTGCGCTTCCGAAATACATCTCTTTAGTATTTTGCTATATTTTATGTATTCACGTCTTTTATTTTTCTTGTCGTGAGTAGATAGTCTATATTTAAGATAGAGACATCTTTTTACTATGCAGCACCTTTTGAGTCCTTTAGTTATCCACTTATTTTTTGTTACCTTGTTTACTTTTTTAATAGTGATAAGAGGAAAGCAAAGTTTATAAAAAAAGAACTAACATGTCATGAAATTTTTCAAATGCAGCATTGGTATCAGTTTCAGAAAAAACCTCACTAAACGACAACGATGAAATACATTCTCGAAACTTATCAATATTATTAGTATTTAAGTCACGTCGTGTTTCAAACCAGTGTAATGGAGCCATTTTCTCTGGGTTATAACAGATATCAAACGAAACACTTTGAGCTGTTTCATGATCGGATAAAGCTAAACAATGTATCTGAGGTTTTACATTTTCTATGTTGCTAACAATTAAGTCTATACATGATGAATTTCTTGTTGGTTTATTAATGTGATTTGATAAATTATGACACGTCAATATAGACAATAATTTTTTTGCGTTTTTAGTGTTTTTAAGGATGTCTATGTTCCAATCACCGCACAGCAAAATTTTCTTGTTTTTAAGTTTATGAAGTAATAATGATAAATTACCGAAAAACTGATCTACGTTTGATGTTAGTGTTCTGTATATGCATACCACGATTATATCCACTGACAGTATTTTCACGGCGCAGTATTCAAAAAAAATATGGCATCGGTGGTATAAGGTTATTCAGTAACTCGCATTGTAAATGTTTTTTGACTAAAATACACGAACCTCCTCTGCGTTCATTACTTCTGGAAAAATGTGATAAGAGATTGTAATTTTTTAATTTTACGTTTGACTCGGAGCCATTCCTTACAAATGTCTCTGTAATACATATGATATCAATGTCATAATTTTGTGAATTCATTTCGTTTAGGGCTAGTTCCAATATGTCCAGTTTTTTTAATAAGCCTCCAATATTTTGATGAAGTAGTTTAATTGTATATTGTGTACGTAAATTATTCACGAAAAAAGTTTTTATTTGTGTTCTTAGGCTTGTAACTGCAGGGTAAAGACATTTTGGATCCATTCTGTATATCCCCGTTATTAAAATATGATGACGTATTGGTATTTTTAACATTTGTATGGCATCTACATATATTATATTTTAGGTTTTTTATATATTCTAAATTGTAGTTTAGGTAGTCAATTTCTATATTGATTTTAAATGAGATATGTTTAATTCGTAAAAATGTATTACCTTTGTGCCTATGTTGAATATAATTATAAGTGATAAAATTACTTAAGTTTATAAAGGTACAATGAGTATAGTTTTGAGTAAAAAGCTGGATGCCCTCATTAAGCGTTTTTAAATTTAAATAGGGATTAAATTGTACACTAAGAATAAATACATGACTGTTTTTCAGTTTGTAAAGGGCGTTGCACAATTCCGAGTATAGAACGTAAGGATTTTTATCATGTGCACCCAGACCTATAATAACAATATCATCCTTGTTAAGTGTAGATATATTATTATCACAGCTGTTTAAAATTTGTGAACTTGTTGCGTTAGGTTTAACGATCCCCGTAACAGAATAAATATCGTTCCACCTGTTTGTTCTCGACTTAATCATTTGTGGAGCTAGTTTTTGTACTTGTTCATCTCCTAATATAATAATTTTGGATGATTTTGTGTTGCTATTAGTAACGCCATCTTTTGCCCGATTTTGACAATTATTGCATACTGAATTCACAGTCGGCTTACTTTGAGCATCCGTGGGTATTTTTATGCCTTGTTTTACGATTTGTAGTACAGGCGGGCACTGGACTTTTCTACGGGGTGTTGAGGAACAATGATTTTTGAAATTTTTATATGATTTGCAAGCCGGAGGCGTTGAGAAATTTAAGATGGGAATATTTTTTGCCATCGGATTAGAGGCTGTTCTATGATATTTTTTCCTAATTTCGCTGAGTCGTCCGTGTGCAGTAATTACAGAAGGTATGTCATTATTCGGAAATATGGATGATGTATCCTTTGATGCAACCCTAGTTAGTTTTTTCAAAAAATCTATTTGTAAGTCTTTTTCTTTTATACTTTGCCTTAATTTTGTATTTTCACTATTCAGACTTTCAATCTCTCGATGAGCACTGTTTAACTGTATTTCTAAATCTTCTAATTTATCTTTTAATTCGATAATCATTGACGTATCCAGGGTTGTTTCCAATGGTACACTTTTGTTAGTAACATTTTCTAAGGTTGAATGAAAGAATGAGTTTTCTGGTGAAATGTTCGTTAAATCGTTGTGTGAATTAGATTTTTTTGATAGTCTTTTACGTAAAGTAACGTTTTCCATAACTTTAGTATGTTTCCAAAATATGAAGAAGTATAAAATAAATAAAATGTGAAAGTTATTGAAGCGCTATCTAGTATGTAGTAGATTTAGTATTGGTAATCAACAATAGATGGCATTGAGTGCCGAATTCTTTCGATAGTTTATAACAAAAACGCTTATTTATGCCATCTCTTGACGAGTAGCGGAGAGATAATTAATTTCAATTTTGTAACGTTCGTTAAAATATTACTTTCCAGTTTTTCAGATTTATTTTCTATTTAAAAGTACTATTTCACACTTGTTATTTTTCACTGTCACTTATAAAGTTAGTTCAAATTGTTTTTGTATAGAGAGAAAGTAGTATTTATAATTTAAGCACTAAATTCAGTTACGCCTTGGTTGTAAATTTTAGTATGTAATACCTTTATAATTTCTTCAATATATGGTTAGATAACACTCACAGGTCACATGTAAGACTTTATTTTTAAATTGAGTACACTTATGTAAAGTTTTCTGAGTTAAAACTATTTTAATTTTAATTTTTCACTGAAACCGTGTCAAAGCAAGTGATTACTTTTCAAGCGCCATCTACAATCCGTCCAATAAGAGTCGTTCATAAATGCTGGGCACGCGAAAGTTAAAAATGGACGAATATATTCCACTTTGACTTTAATGTGGAAATCTAAAAATAAAATTAAAGAATAATGAGCAGATTTAAATACAAAAAAAATTGCCTAATTATGATAACTTATATATATACATATACATATATATATATATATATATATATATATATATATATATATATATATTTCTACAAAAATGTGTATAATAATATATTCATCCTATACTTAAATACCCACAGAAAAGTCGCATCTGAACAAATTAATTTTATAATCTATATTTCATAACTCGGGATGGCGTCTTAGGAATAATTTGTTTTATTATTAATATATAACATTTTTTATTGATTAAGTATCTTATTAGCCGATGAAAAGTAATGCCTTGGTTTTTACTAACATTTCTTGAATTATTTGTGCAATATCTAAGTACACACGACGGCATATCTTTATCTTTTTTTAAATCAACACAACACGTGACAACTCTACAAGCGCCTAGCCAGTGACTGATTAATGTACGGTATAAGCACCGCAGTTGAATGGAACAGAGTAGCTGAATGAAGTGTCGCCTCTAATAACACAAAATAAATTAGAAACGTTACGATTACGTAGTGCAAAATAGCTCAATGCGTCAGCTGTGCAAGATTCTAATATTCTTAATACATTTGATAGTAAAACTTTGCAAAAGTACAACATCAACCATGTTCTATATGTTAAATGCTTCCGTGTTGAAGATAAAAACAATCAATCACGAGCTGACAGGAAATAAATCACAAGACCGAGAAAATTTTCTCGCTATTTTAAGGCATCCATGTAGTTAAAAGTTAAAACTAAAATAAAATTGAAGAACTCTATGAAAAATCCGTTAGTTTGTGGATATATATTTTTTAACACAAGTTCACTCTTAATATACATAAACTATACTATTAAGTAAATGAAATAACGTAGTATCGCTTTGAATATAGCATGTTGTATGTGTGATCCGTAAAATATGTAAAGAAAATCCCGTCCGATCCGAAAGGGGCGTAAGGATCCCGCAATAAGATTACTAAAAACATTAAAACATCATATTATTACTGAATATAAATGGTATTTTTACATAAATTGCAGCAACAACGTCGTCGAAAACGGTATATTTTAACGTATGGCGGCCATAGAGCAACACGGGTCACCAGTGAACCGCCAATTGAAAGACATACGCAGGCGTTCCACTCTGTCAAACTATAAGTTTACGCATTTCTAAGCGTACTACAAAACTAGTTGCAGCCACACAGCTCACTAGAATAAATCTAGTTGCGCAACTGAATCGACGTCGAATATGCCGAAATTATCCGTTTTTGCTGCAAAAAGAGATCTGTCACTTCAAACAAAAGGATGGCGTTCGCGTTTCAAGATAAGTAATTATTAATCACATTACTGCTATATACTTCTTAATGATTTCTTATATTAAGACTAGTTTTTACGGATTTTATCGCGTATGTAATCTTTTTTTATTTTCCCGACGTTTCGAGCACTTTACAGCACCCTTGGTCACAGAGGGACTGAGGTGTTCGACGTCCCGATGTCATAGTTAACCGCGGTTACCCACAGATTAAAATCATTAATTTTTGTTGTGAACTTATAGTATCTTGAAGTCTTGCAGTTGTATGTATTTTTATAGGGTAGGGTGACAAACGGGCACACAGTCTACGTTATGGTAATGGTTGCTGTGGCCCATAGACATTTACGTCTATCCTCGATTAGGAATCAAAATGCAGATGCGTTGTCACGCGTGAGGACTAAGATGGAATGCCTCGTTTCCGGTAAAAAGGGTCTCCGCTTCTTTACACTCATTATATGAAACGCAGCAGCATTAAGCTTCTATTTTACGCTCGTATATACGGTGGCTTGGGTTGGGATTTAATTTTATTAATCATTGGATCCCAAGCAGATGGTAGCATCCAGCCATCTTCTATAGCCTCGTGAATCATCCTTGGAAGGAATCGGTGTTTCATAATGATATATAAGAATGTCATTTATTTCGTATATCTATATTGTAACAAAAACGCCATGAACGAGCTCGTAGCCCTTTATCTCTTATCACACAACGCGCATTATCTACAAAATCAATTATTCACTGCAGTCGCTTCAATTCCCTATAGCTTAACGTTATACAAAAGTATTGATTTCGAAATTGTTTCGTATAAATACACTTGTTGTTACATATGGTGTGTGAGAAGAACAATTAACGCCTCTACTACTAACTAGATCCCCAACAATTTTTAAGGGGGTTCAAATCATAGGAAGTATCCGCTGCTAATTTACCATATCTACCAAACAAAATAGAAAACCCAGTTGTATTAAGAATGCACATATTTTATACTTAACATAACAAACAAATTTACAGTCCACCTGATGTTAAGTGGCTTCCACAGTCCTTGCCACCAACCTACTTTGAATAAACAAAACTACAGATACGTTGCCACATCCGAGAAATTATATGCTATGCGTTTTCCCTAATTATACTGGCTCTCCATAATATTCAAACCAAAGTTATACTATTGGAACCGAGGGGGCGGCATTCTAGCCTCAGTACAAGATTCTGACGAAAGTCAGCAATACAGCCAAAAAATACCTTAGAGTTGATTAAAAAATAAACAAATATACTTTCCATTGTTGCTCCTCTCACAGAGTAATGTCGCTAGAATGTTAAACCCTTTTAACAGGTTACGAGGCATTCACATTTAATTTATGAAGCTTTAAAGACACGTTTATTTTATTCTAACAAAATAAGTGTTATTAAAACAAACGGGAACAAGAAAAAATAAACATATACATTTTAGTTGTAAATTTTTTGCGTTCATACATCAAACTGCCAAAATTTTACGGGAAAAATATTTTTATTCAGTCAGCTTTAAGCCCTGGGGACGTTAAGTGCAGGTTCGAAATCTACTTTGTATAAAATTTTAGGCTTAATATTTTATATCAAACCGCTAAAGCATAAATACCTACGGTATACAGTTTTGTGCTACAAAAAGTTTGTGTAGTTACTAAATGCGTAAGCATGATTAAAATTTAGTGACGTTGTGTCGGTTAATAAATTAACGTTCTGTTTTTTTGTATATAATATTGAAGTCATATTCCAACTTACCGTGTAGTGGCAGTGTAAGAATATCCACTACTCCATATCATCCCGTGGGTGTCGTAAGAGGCGATCGGTTGAACAAATCAGAAGATGGAAAGCAGCGTCTTCCAAGTAACGATTAAAAATAAAAACCTCGATTGACATCCCGCTTGCAAAGCATGGCAACTTTAAAAAAACACACCTCCTTTGAGGCAATCCTGGAGGGAGTAGCCTTTGTTCATCAGTGGACTTTAATAGGTTTTAACGGTAAACGAATTTAAAGTCCACCTGATTGTAAGTTTCCACCAAAAAACGCATTGTAGCCAGATGGCAAAGCATGCTGGGCATAGCTAGTTTGAAATAAAATAGATTTTACTGCATACTCCACTTGGCATATAATAAAATGAAACATAACGTAGACCGAAATGTTTCTTGAATACAGGTATTGGGCATTCTGCAGATATTGGTTAGGTTATATTTTCTTAAAGTTAAGTGAAAACGTACGATATTGAGTGCAGTTATTAATAATAATGCATTTCATGACTTATGGATTAAAAGCATTAATTGTGTTATTAAAAATATGGTCCCACACTGCTGGCCGTATGAGAAAATTTAAGGTCGGTAAGCGTCTATGGAGAGGGCTATGCTTGAAGTTTCTCTGCGTAGTAGTTAGTAGTGAAGATATCTGCGAAGAAACAGAGTAACCGACGTAACCCAACGGATCAGTAAGCTAAAGTGGCAATGGACCAACCTTATAAGTTCTAAAAACCGACAACCATAGGAGACAAAAGGTTATCGAGCAGCAGCCTCATAGTAGTAAGTGTTGGACGCTCCCACTGTCGGGTGCGGGAGGATAAGGACCTTTTTTGTAACATTCTTTGGTGCAGGCCTATGTCCAACAGTGGGCTTTTGAAAGGCTGAAATAATACTGATGATGAACGATATATGTGTTTGAAAGAAACTATAAATAATTCAATAAACTAAACCTGTAAACGAGCTGAATTTCATTTAGATGTTAGTTATGTAGACATATTGCCAAATTGTAAAAACAACTTTGTGTTAATTACTATACAACTACTGTGTTAACGACTATTACGTTTTGGCTACGTGGCTTTCTGGCCTTTGCTGTTGCTTTTACGCCATCAACGCGTTACAAATTGTTACATTAATATATAAATTATAAACTAACAGAAACTATGTGGAAAAGTCAATCAACCACTTATTACATAAGTCTAAGTTAATCCAAAGAATCATAAACTGTCTATCTCATCGTAAACTCAATATGTTACCTCAGTATCCCTACTGAGCTGTCTGTTTTTTATAGGATAGGATGACAAACGAGCACACAGCCCACCTGGTAGTACGTGGTTGCTATGGCCCATAGACATCAATATCTATCCTCAATTGCGAATCAAAATACAGATGCGTTGTCACCCGTGAGGACGATGGAATGCCTCATTTCCACTAAAAAGGGTTTCCGGTTCTCTACAATCACCATACGAAACACATTCTGTGTTTCGTATGGTGAATGTAAGCATAGTGTAAGCATTAAACTACTATTTGACGCTGGTATTCTGTGAGAGCGTGGTCCTTCTCCGGTCGAGCCGACCCGTTCGTGCTACAACTATACTACTAAAATAACTGCAGAATGACTCTACCCCGTAAAATTTTTTTAAATTTATTTCGATCATCAAACAAGATGTTGGTTTCGTCAGTAAAATTTATTACGAACCAAACACTATTGAATAACGTCTTTTAAAAATAGATGCCTACATTGTAAAGCTATATAACATCTTTTATATAAAAGGGGCCTAACGAACATGAACAACTGCAACAACAGGAGAATGGCTACCATTTTGAAGGTCTTTAAGAGGTATTGATTCGGAATAATCACTGGTGGTAGTTGATTTCACAAGAAAGTTGTACAAGAAAGAAAACTTATCTTATGGCTTTTAATTGCTGACGGTATTCCACTTCACTTACGCGAGACGTTAAGTAATCAACAGGGGTATGACAGTCCTAAGGAACTTGCTTTTACATTGACACTAGCACCATCTTACAATCGAAAAAAGCACTATTTACTCTGCTATTATTACTTATTTTCCTAAATGGATGTCACCACTGCTAACATTTATTATTTATACCAAAGCCTAAATCACACTATCAAAGTTTTATAATAATAAAGTATATATATGAAATAAAATTTGTATTAAAAACGAACCGCTCGATCCAGTCGACCCAAACGTCGAAGATACATCACACAATGTCACTACACCCACACTAAAATGGGATTACAAATGAGGCGCGTCGCACCCGTAGAAAGGCACGACGCGTTCCAGCACACACCGCGTACCCGTACACACGCGTTCCTGGGCAGTTCTCACCGCCCAGACCATCTACCGATACGAGCTGAGCAGTCAGAGACGGGGGTCCGCACTCCCCGCTCGGACAGCGGTTAGATAGATCAAAAACGCCTGAAAAGGCAACATGATGATTGGTAACAATACCAAATTATAAAACATTCATCATTATCCTCACCTCATTGCCTTTCCCTTTTTAATTAGCTCGCGGCCTTGCAGGCCAGCGAATTGTAAACATATGTAAATGTTAAAAACTGATGATGTCGAGCCACGTTGTAAGTATTTTAGTGGGCTGCAGCTAGAGGAGATTTCTGTCCCTGTACCGCTGTAGTCGAGGTTGAGTCGTAAGAGAAGAGGAATGTTGGTATGGCGATTGGCGATGCGCCATTCGACTATCTTTCACGACTTTGGTGAGGCTGCACCCCTTGATGCTTCCAAGTGCTCGTTTTTCTCTGGCTCCATTCACATATCGGGCTCGGGGAGTCCGTAGTGCAGGTGGAGTTAGAGGACGCGAAGAAGCAGTGTGGCTTGTTTCTGGTGCGCCTCATCTGAGAATGAAAACGGGGAGGAGAAGTCAGCAACTAAGGAGGGGCTGCCATTGGGCTACTGGCACCGGAGGGGCCGCAAATGTACATGAAAGTGTTTCCGTGGCCCTGCCAATTTGCAGCGGAGGTGGAACACTATGGGGTTTTAGTAAGTGCGAGTCTAGAGATTTAATTATCTCTCGAGTCTCAAAATTTAATTTGTGCGACTTAACGTCGTAGTGGCCTTAATTTAGTTTCTTTCTTATTTACAAATTCTGGCCATTGTTTACATTCACGGTTTTTGGAAGCATCCTCTCGCGCAACATCCACCGACAAAGGTAATCAAGTGTTCGATCAAGAACCCATGGATTGCGATACGTCAAGTCCCCAAGAATACGTGGCACTGCCGAAGCTGGAAAGCCGTATGAGGAAGCTCGAAGTCGCTCAGTGAGCTATGAAGAGGGCTATGATCGGGGGTTCAAACTTAGGAATGAGTATATCTGCAGCAGAACCAGAGTGACCGACATCGCCCAATGGATTAGTAAGCTGAAATGGCAATTGACCGGCCATATAGCTCAAAGAACCAAATACCGATGAGGAAAAAAGGTTCTCGTGTGGCAGTCTCAAACCGGCAGGTGAAGCGTAGGACATTCCCCCACTAGATGGAGTCAAAACCTGGTAAGACATGCAGGAAGTTGATGGATGCCTCATAGTAGTAAGTGAAGCTCAAGACCGTGCTTTCTGGTATTCCTTGGGGGAGGTCTATGTTCAGAAGTAGACTTGTGAAGGGTTTTAATGATGATGAATGATAATGGCATTATATTAATATGATACATAAATAGAATGGACGTTACGGGTAGAGTCCATTTATCCATAGAGTCCATTCTATTTATTTAGGTATGGTAGGGTATAGAATTTTTATCGATATAATTTGTACCTCTTATCCCATTATTAGTTCCGTGGACGTGCACTTCTGCTGTCAGCGCCAAAATGGCGGAAATCAAATCGCTTCATCATGTCACGGTGTATAGCCTGTCCAGCGTACTTGTATATATAGAGGTCAGTGGTTTTAAGTCTATGATTTGAGGTAAAAACATCAAGTTTCGAAATTAATACACACGATTATAAGGACTTTGATGAATACATTAAAAAGCTCATTAGTGAAACTAAAACAAAAATAAAAAATATACTAAATCAACCCCAAAAAGAATGGATTAACATACTCTTAATAGCAGAAATTAATGAAAGAAATGTGTTATAAAGTAAACTAAAACGTGATCCAAAAAATAAACACTTAGAAAAAGAGTTCAAAACTAAAAGAAATACTGTGGCACAAAAAATTAAAAACACGAGAGAAAATTACTTTTACGATGAAGTCACAAAATGTACAAATAAACCTAAAAAAAATGTGGAATCTTATAAAGACACTATCTAATAACAATAATGTAAATTACTGTGCTCCATCAAACCTAAAAGCCGAAAATTGTATAATAATTTCGAATTCCTTAGAAATATTTGAAAAATGCAATGATTGCGAACATAAAAACAGAACTGACAAACAAAATACTGCATAAGTTCCATAACTACACTACACACGCAGTACCGTGTCTTAATCCTGGCATGTCGCACCGTACACTGTCTCAATTCGATCCATGCACCATCAATGAAATAACAAAAATAATAGAAAATCACTATAATAGTATACAAAATGATGGCATCATATTTGAGCAACCGTTACCAAGTTGTAAATATTGGATCCATTCAAAGTAGACCCAAGCTTTTAACGTGTGGCATGCCTCAGGGTTCTGTCCTCGGTCCATTGCTATTCTTTGTGTGCATCAATAACATAAAACAAGCAGCCTTACAAGGTCACATATCCCTTTACGCAGATGATACGTGTTTATCCTATTTTGGAAACAATATATCTCATATAAATAAGTAAGTAAGTAAGTATAACATTGGCTCAAAGAGACTTAAAATTACTGTGTTGGTTTCAGTATAATCTCTTAACTATTTATGTAGCCAAGACCTCATATATAATTTTCAGCGTTAAGGACAAAACACTCCCTAACCACCTCACTTTTACTATAAACGGAGAAATGTTACTTACTTACTTACTTACTTATCTTCACGCACAATCCCTAACGGGGTAACCAGAGAGAACAGATCGCCAATTGTCACGATCCTTACATACCTCTTTCGCTTCTTTCAGGTTCATTAACTTCTTCATACATGCACGTCTAGGTATCCGAGTACTCTTGACCCTCCCCTTCTTCGAGCAATTTGCTCACATGGTCTTCGAAAGTTAGTCTCGGTCTACCTCGACGCCTTTTAATATTTACTTTCGCTCTATATATTTTCTTCACCATTCGGTCTTCACTCATTCGTTCAACGTGCCCAAACCATTGGAGTACGCCCCTATCAATTTTTTTGATATTGATATTGATATCGGAGAAATGTTACAGAGAAAAAATCAAGAAAAATACCTTGGACTGATTCTCGACAGTAATTTAACGCCTCAAGATTCAGCAGACAGCAGAGAAAAATAAACTATCTTCTCTCGTTGGCCGCCTTCACAAAATAGTTCGATGTATTCCGAAAAAGGCCCGAATCCTAATATATAACTCTTTAGTAAAACCTCACATACTTTACCTTTAGATGTATGGCGTAATGCAGCTAAAACCTCCCAGTGCTACAAAACCATATCAGAAAAATTTTGTATAACTATGAATTTTTGACACCAACTAAAACAATATAATATAAAGAAACTAAGCTGTTGAACGTTACTCAACTTTATACATATAGCACATGCATACTAATATACAAAATAAAACATAAACTAATCCACACACAACTCACATTTTTAACAAAGAAGCAAACAAACAAATATATCGGGTGTCCGGTAATGAATGGATAACCTTGAAATGTCTTATAGTATAACTTATGGCCGTTCTGAAAAAAATAGGAAAAATAATATATCACAAGTAGTACCTTCGATATATATTTTTTTTAAAGAAAAGTCGATTTTCTGATCTTATTTTACTGTCTTGAAAACTATGACCAAAAATGAATGATTTCTATTGGTTTTTCTGTTGTTTTATTATTATACACTAACTGTGCTTATAGGTAAAATGTAAACAGTATGAATAGCTTTTGCAGTTTTTATTTAAAAAATTCGCAAATTATATATTTCTGAAAAACATGCAAAAAATATTATTTAAGCGAAGTTCAAACCTCTTGGGTATGAAAGAAATTTATGAATGTATGGGTGACCAATAATTTTACAATAATGTCTGTTTCGTGTAGATTTTATAATGGTATAATTCATAAATGTATCTTCCATAAATAGTGACTTATTGCCATTAATGTAGAAAAGGAGAAAATTTGACTAAGTAACAAAATTTGTAATATGGGAACATTTATTAAATTGAATTGTGTCTGATCATTGGGGATTAATAAAAAACAACATTTAAAATTAAAATATTTTATTTTTCGTTAATTTACAACAAATGTTCAAATTGTTTGCCTGACACTCTTATGCATGCCCTACATCTTCGGATAAATGATCTTCTGAGCAGTCTAGTGTACCGTCGCTCGCATATTTTTGATGCGGCTTCTCTGACACGACTGCGTAGTTCGTCCAAAGACCGCACGGGCTTACAGTAAACTTCCTCTTTCAGACAGCCCCAGTAAAAAAAATGCAATGGATTTAGATCCGGTGAACGTGGAGGCGACAAAATTGGCCCTAGACATCCGATCCATCTATTTGGGTATCTGCTATTTAAATATGCACGAACCGGAACAGCATAATGCGCAGGACAACCGTCATTTTGCAGCCAATACGATTCCCTCAGCTCCTCGGGAACCTCTTGTAATAAATTGGGGAGATCATTTTGAAGAAACTCCAAATAACTTTGCCCCGTTAAATTCCCCGGTAATTCAAATGGGCCAATTATCATACCATTTAATATTCCGGTCCAATAATTTATTTTAAATTGGTATTGTGACCTGTCTTCACGCATAAGATGGGGATTTTCTAGTTCCCAACTATGTAAATTGTGTAAATTTAAGTAACCGTCTCTTTTAAGCGTTGACTCATCGCTCCACAAAATTTTATTAAAAAATTGCGGGTCTTCTTCCATCTTTGCCAGCATTTGCCGGCAAAAACGCACTCTTGAGAGATAATCTCTTGGTTGGAGAGTTTGCACGCGTGTAACGTGGTAAGGGTGGAATTCGTTTTTCTTTAAAATATCGTGTACGGTCGATTTTCCAATACCTGTGCGTCGAGCTATTGCTCGCGTAGAGGTTGAAGGATCGTTTTCAATATCCTCAAGCACCACGTCTTCTACATCAGGACGAGCGATTCTTCCAGCGCTAGCACCACCGACACCACTACCCGGCATTCTTCCTTCAGAGTAACAACCGTGGACTCTTATAAATACACGCCGGTCTGGGTGGCGAGCATTAGGGTACCTCTCCCTATAAAGAGCTGCGGCTGCATTTGCGTTGCCTCTGCATTCTCCATAAATAAAATGCATGTTTGCATATTCTTGTGCCGTGTACTGATGACGTGGCATTTTGATAGGTACACAAAAGTCCAGTTTAGTCCAGAAACAAGCCAAATCGTCGCAAATATCACCAAACGCAAAACAAGTCCAAATAAATAAGAAAAACAAATAGTCCGGTAAAATAGCCAAGTGGTCGTTTTAACACTGATTTAAATAATTGCAAAGGAGACAAAATAAATACATGCAAAGTCGAGCAGGTCGTGTGACGCACTAAGTTCTCTTTTACATTTAGCTCTTCTCTCTCCCACTTACCCAATTCAGACCTCTCTTTGTCTAACACAAAAGGCAGCAGGTAGCAAATATGAAGGTCACACGACCCATTTCACGCTAGTAAAGTAACCACTTCAAGATTTAAATTGGTTATATTATTACATTTAAATAAGTTAATTTCTAATACTTAATTTGGTTTCAATTTGTTCAAAAATAGCTGTTTTCATGTATGATCTACTCCTGATGTGTTTTTATTAATTCCCAATGATCAGAGACAATTCAATTTAAAAAATTTTCCCATATTACAAATTTTGTTACTTAGTCAAATTTTCTCCTTTTCTACATTAATGGCAATAAGTCACTATTTATGGAAGATACATTTATGAATTATACCATTATAAAATCTACACGAAACCGATATTATTGTAAAATTATTGGTCACCCATACATTCATAAATTTTTTTCATACCCAAGAGGTTTGAACTTCGCTTAAATAATATTTTTTGCATGTTTTTCAGAAATAAATTGATTTGCGAATTTTTTTAAATAAAAACTGCAAAGGCTATTCATATTGTTTACATTTTACCTATAAGCACAGTTAGTGTATAATAATAATATAACAAAAAACCAATAGAAATCATTCATTTTTGGTCATAGTGTTCAAGACAGTAAAATAAGATAGAAAGAATCGACTTTTCTTTAAAAAAAATATATCAAAGGTACTACTTGTGATATATTATTTTTCGTATTTTTTTCAGGACGGCCATAAGTTGTACTATAAGACATTTCAAGGTTATTCCATTCATTACCGGACACCCTGTATAACACGCCGAGCTAGTTACCTTGTATTGCCGCCTATAAGAATAAACTACGGTAAAAATAATATAACGTATAAAGGAGCACAGTTATACAAAAAAATAAAGAAGGCGAAATCTTTGAATGCTATGAAACAGAAGTTACTTGCCTACCTTTACTCACAACAGCTAAATACCTAACCCATATTAATATTAAATATAAGTGAAAAAGCATTATTTAACTTAGATCACCACCTTATAATTTGAGTAAGCAACAAAGATATTCGCTTCTTAAAAGCGATATCCAACAAAGGTTTATTTAAACCCGCACTACAAATGTTATTAACAAGTTTCTATAATTATTGTTCTCATTTAAGTGACTATTGTTTTATTGAGAAATAAAGATCTTTAAACCAAATTTGACGTTCTAAATTTAAAAAGTCAGCTATGCAAAATTCTGATATTCTCAATAAATTTTAAAAGTAAAACTTTACAGCAAGTACAACATCAACCAGCTTTTATATTTTAAATGCTTCCACGTTGAAGATAAAAACCATCAATCACTGGCTGACAGGAAATAAATTACAAGACCGAGAAAATTCTCTCGCTATTTTAAAGCATCCAGGTAGTTTAAAATTAATACTAAAATAAAATTGAAGAACTCTATGAAAAATCCATTAGTTTATGGATATATCTTTGTTAACACGAGTTCACTCTTAATTAACATAAACTACACTTTTAAGTAAAGGAAATAACGTAGTATCGCTTTGAATAAAGCATCTTGTAGGTATGACCCGTATAATATGTAAAAGAAATCCCGTCCAATCCGAAAGGGGCCGACCCCCTCCCCCCTTAAACATCTCACGTAATTTGTGGACGATATGGATGGAATTATTAGGAAGACACCGGTGCACATAATTTGCCGGCGTCTATCTTTCCGTCCGAATACAATCTGGGCGTCTTCAATCGTGCGTATCGGCAAAAAAGCGTATCGAGAGCCCACCAGGGAAGTGGTGGGGAGTGGTCATACGCAGGCGTTCCTCTCTGTCAAACTTTTTTTTTCAGTTTTTTTTGCTGCAAAAGGAGATCTGTCACATCAAGCAAAAGTATGGCGTTTACGTTTCATATATAAGTAACTTCTAATCACATTATTGCTATATACTTCTTTTTAAACTTAAAAATTACAATAATCGTCGTGTTGTTTCGTATTTCTTTACCACTACAAACCGCTCGCCCTCATATTATATGCAGATCGGTCAAGCGACTACAAAATTGTTAGTTTATTGTTTTAATTGTTATGTGTGAGTTTCGTAGTAACAGATGTGCGCAGATTTCCCCTCGCAAAAAATGACAGACGGTTAAGTATCGAGAAAAAACGCTATGTCCACTCCTCTCCGGCCAACCGGGGGCCCGTGTGCTCTGTGGCGGCGACATAGTTACCTGACGATATAATAAAAAAAAACGTATTTTACTATTTGTGTCATTTCTTATTTACTCTCATAAAATAATTTCAAAAAGAGAACCATATCACAATTTTTAAAAGAACTCTTATGAAGTGGGAATGGTTTTTAATACTACTTTTAATAGTAGCGCAACATACTCTAATTGATATATGAAAAATGAATATCACCAACAGTGCTGAAAGTCACCCTAAATTAAGTTTGTCTTAAAATCAGTTAACAATAAATATTCCTATAATATTTAAATCTTTTTTTTTATAAAAACTCCGGTCAAAAGTGATATTAAGTACCAGTCTTAGTCAAAACTATTTTAGCAAATTTTTTACAGTCAAAACTTGAGTAAGAGTTTTGACTCGAATAAGATTATCATATAATTATTCTTGTTGTCAGACTTTATAAATTTTACAAGCGATGAGCTGACATATCTCGAGTTAATTTTTGTAAAAATTGTTGATCCTTCTGTGGACAGTTGGAATAATGACAAACCAACCATTGAATCAAATCATTCGGACCGCTTTAGTTTTGGTCATATAAGGGGTAAGTATATTTTCTAATTAAATCTAAAAAAAAAAATAAAAAGATAAAAAAAGATTCGCAGAATAGATGTCTATTGATTTGAAAAAGTGAAGTATTTAAGATATTTGCAAATCAAAAATAAATGAATTAATTGAGAAGGTAAGATTCTCTTTCCCATCAGTGTAATTATCTAAGTTAGTACCCCTCTTTTTCTGCAGCCAAGCAGAATTACACTCTCCGCTATGTTCCAGTAAATGACAAGTCTGTGAGGCATTTCATCTCAACCGTCAAAACGCGTTCGCTGTCAGATAAACTGATGCTCTTTTGTCAATCTAAAATTAAGAAAGCGCAAATTGGAGTTATGTCATTCTCACTGCTATTTCGGCTGCAGCGTCACTTGTTCTTTTTATTAATAAAAAAGTATAAGTCCTCTGATGGATATTAAACCACCACGTTGTAAGGAGGATCTCTTAATAATTTCGCTGGCCAGGTGGATCAACGATCGCAGCACCAAACATCTCGTACACTTGAAGCCGTTGCGCGTCGCTTGTTTGAGTACTTTACGTCTGGCGTAAACGAGGTAATCTGCAGTACTTCCCCGCACAACTTCTGGATCTATACTCTCTCCTGTCCAATCGTCCTCTATTTTAAAAGGCCGACAACGCACCTGCCCTGGTGTTGCAGTTGTTTATGGGCGGCGGTAGTCACTTACTATCAGGCGAGCTACATGCTCGTTTGCCACCTCTTATAGTATAAAAATGAAATATAGCTTTAAAATATAGTCACCTGTTTTTCAATAGTGTTTATTTCGTACTAACTTTTACTGTCACAACCAACATTAAGCAAATCGAACTAAATTAAGAAAAAAAAACTTTCAGATATTTGAGTAAGGATACTGAGGTAACATATTAAGTTTGCGATGAGAGGAGACTGTTTATGATCAACTGGATTAACTTATACTTATGTAGTAAGTGGTTGTCTATTTAGTTTTTTTAATTTATGTCATAAAGCCTTGTAGCCAAAGCGTTAACTCTATTTTAATATAAATGAAATTAGTTTTTAACACTAAGTTTTTTTACAATTTGGTAATATGTCCACGAAATTAATATCTAAATGAAGTTTTACGCGTAAATTATAAGTTTTATTTTTCGGTTATTGAATTATTTATATTTTGATTTCATACAAATATATCGTTCATTATTAACATTATATTACAACATTATTACTGTTAAACACAGGTTACCCCCAAAGAATGCACAAAAAAGGTTTTGAGTGCCCCGCATTCGATAGTGAGAGCGCCCTACTTTTACCTTGGCCTTACTGGCTATGAGCCTGCTACTCGATAACCTTTCGTCCCCATCGGTTGTCGGCTTTTAAAAGTAATAATGCTGGCTCATTGCCACTTTCGCTTATTTATTCGTTGGGTTATGTTGGTTTCTACGGTATTCTGGGCATATTTTCATTATTAACTATCACACAAAGAAACTTCGAGCATAGCTCTCTCCATAGCTCGCTTAGCAATCTTAAATTTTCTTACGTTACGGCCAGCAGTGTGGGACCATATTTTTAAAAACGCAATTAATATTTTTAAGCAATACCTTATGTACTGCCATAATTAAATGAATATTTAGAAATAACTGCACTCAATATCATGCATGTTCATTTAACTTTAAGTAAATATTTTGACATTTATTACCGAATCAACGTCTGCACAATATCCAATTCTTGTATTCAAGAAACATCGCGTTCCGCGCTACGATCCGTTTTAATAAATAATTTGCTGTTGCATTCCATCTCCTGATTTGTTTCCTCTGTTGCCTCTTATGATACCCACGGTATTATACGGGGTAGTGAATATTCTTAAACGGCCACTATACGATAAATTATAGATAATTACTTCAATGTTACAAAAAAAGAAAAAAATTCTAAAATATATTAAATCACACAGCATCTCCAAATTTTAATCCGCATTTAGTAACGACCCAATTTTTTTGATATCCCAATAATTTATACAGTTGGCACTTATAATTTAGGGGTTTGATATAAAATATTTAGCCTAAAACGAAACGAACTTTTGTGCTTGACATCGTTCCGAATATTTATACAAAATATGTAGGTAATAAAACAATAAATTGTAAGCAAAATTAAATGGTTTTTATTTCTGTTGTCCTTGGGACAATCATAAAACATTTTTCAAAGTGAAAAACGGAAGCTAATGCTTTTACTATAACAAAAACGAAACGTTTTTAACTATTTTAATTAAGAATTTTGGTTTGGACGCTTGTCATTTAAGTCATGTCTTCGTTCCATTCATGATATTCGTTATTATGGATTTTTTCTTCACAATTACTGATGCGTCTTCGTTTTATTCATGATCTTGGTAATTATGGATTTTTTCTTCACAATATACTGATGCGTTATTGGGAGATTTTGACGACAACTTAACGAACGAACAGGTGATGACGGCAGCCACTCAAGTTCATAAGATGCCTAATAAGCGATCAAAATAACTTGAGGTTTATATCACACACTTGTTTCGTTGTTTTCCGTAACAGTTCGCGTGCGCAGACACTTAATACACAAAATAGCATCACTTTCATCAAAATCCACTTCAAGATATTATTTATACGATAAAACAGAAGTAACAATCCGTCGATGGCCAAGTTCCTACCAAAACCACTAAGTTTTTAAATATTTTTCTGTATTTTGTTTATGGCAATAGATAATGAACCCTATTGTTATAATAAAATAGCCGTTATTAAAAAAATTATAATGTTGAAACATGACGCGAATCTGTAGATTAATATCGAATAAAAGAATTATATTTAGAAATATGATTGATTAGGCTATATTGTTAAAATAAGAAAAACTTTGAATATTAACTAACACGACTGAGTAGGCCGTATGGTTACTGATCATTGCCTGTTCCGAAGGAGACAACCAGTTAACTTCAAATTTCAACTTGTCATGCGCATTTGGCATTGTGGCTATGTTTGTAATTTCGTGTTTTTTACTTTCGTGGATTTAGTTAAGTTCAGTATTGCCAATCTGACGGGTTTCCCGTTAGATTTGACGGGACAGCGAGGTTGGCAACGGGAAAAATTGTGTTTAACGGCTAACGGATTTTTTAACGGGACAACAAAAATTTACGTTTTTTTAGATTTGTTTTCGGAATAAAAATAATTTGGAAATGGCAAAAACTAAATTATAATTTTATTATTCTTTTTAGTTTAAACGTACGAAAAAATGTGCATACATTCTTATGTCTAAAAAGTTGAGAGTGAATTTTGATTAAACGTAATTCTTTTAAATACAACTCGGAAACAGTTTTGTCGTTGGTCGGCCAAAATGATGCTCTACTGTAGTGGCAAGGACTGAGGAAGCCATCTAACATCAGATGCCCTCTAAGTTTGTTTGTTATTTTATATAAAATTTGCATTCTTAACGTAACTGGGTCTTTAATTTTTTTGTAGCCAGTAATATACTATGAACCCTCTTATAAATTGCTGCGAATCTTTGCCCAGCTGTGGGCCGCAAGGCTAAGCAGACTGTTAATTGTTCTTCTTACTCACCATATGTAACACCATCAGTGTTGATACAAATTTGCTTGAAATGTTTTCAAAATCAATACTGTTGTATAACGTTAAGCTATAGGAAATTGAAACGATTGTTGTGAATAATTGGTTTTGTAGATAATCCACGAGATGAGGGCTTCGAGCTCGTACATGGCGTTTTTAAATGGCGTTATAAATATTCTTATATATCATGACATTTACAAAACATTTTATTAGATTATATTTATATAGATATATATTTTTAGATTTTACGTCTCTGGAATGGATGTAATAAGTCTAGTAAAATAAAGTAACAGCCTATATACTTCCCACTGCAGGGCACTGGCCACCTGTCAATTCTAAAAGGGTAGCACAGCAAGAAAGTACCCGCCGTGCCGCCCCAATGCGTATTGGCGGACTTCACATGTCTTCGAAATATATATTTTCTTTTATTTTTCAGATATGCAGGTTACTCCACGATGTTTTCACGTGGTGAAACACAAAAATTGAAAATAATACTCAATACATAAATTATTACCTCACTGTTGGTTCGGAAAACGAAAAAAACCTCTATCCTGGGAAGAACAACAAGGAACCTAGTGGGACTTTATTTGTTTAAAGTAAAGTTTAACATTTAATTACACATAATATGCCTCTACGATCCAAATGTAACTTTTTAAAATGATGATGTTGATGATGTTCTAGCCGACTCTGTATGAAACCTAATTAAGGATTTTATTGGTCTGGGGGGGGGGGGACGGCATTCACACAGCTACAACAGAATGAATAATTACCGTAGAGTTGATTAAAAAAATAAACAAATATTTTTTTCAGTTGTAGCTCCTCTCACAGGTAATGTCGCTAGAATGTTAAACCTTTTTTACTGGTAACCAGGTAGTGGCTTTTAATTTTATAAAATCGAGAACAACCAACCGGATTTCACATTTCTTGGCTATTGCGGAAATGGAAGCAGGCTATTTGCCGCAATTTTGACCTGTGTTAGAATAAAGTTTCAGAGACAAGAGAAAAATATTGTATATAATTAAGATCCGAAAACCAAAAATTCTATATTTTATATATATATATATATATATATATTCTTTTTTTCTTTCTTTCAATAGACATATAGATAATATATTACACATATCTTTACTTATTTCTGCCGCTGCATACATAGCAGTGCGTTTTCCTCAGTGCTTCCGTTTGAATTGTATGGGGAGCATGTATAATTAGAGAAGAGGCATCGCAAATATGTAAGTTCTCAGATGTGACAACGCATCTGTAGTTTTCTTGATTTAAAGTTGGTTGGTGGCAAGGACTGAGGACGTTCAACGTAGTACCTGGCTACGTTAACTACTAAGCTATTTCTAAAATGCTTGTTGATTTAGTAACAAAATAAATCTTATTAAAACAAATAGAAACAAGAGAAAATGAACGTATAGATTTTACGTGTCAATTTTTTGCGTTCATACATCAAACTGCCAAAATTTTACGGGCAAAAATATTTTTATTTAGTCAGCCCCTGTTAGCTCGCGAGGCCACGCGTAATATGACACTCCCGTTCGCTCGCGACCTTTTTTGGCGGGAAAATTTGCAAATTAGCAAATTTTTTGCTATATTGCAAATTTTGCTATATTTTCACTTTGAGACAATATTTATGGATAAAACTTACAGGAATTCTTGTTGAATGTATAAACTATTGAATAAAATTATTTTGGTTGTTAGAAATTATAATAAAATTCATAAATTACCCTTTATAGCATAAGTAGTAGTATATACTTCACTTTTAGTGCCAAAATTACTACTAATTTGAATTCTACACTTTTGTTTTTGGAGAAATTTATATGAAAATGTTTGGAAACATGTATATTTTTATGTTTTATGTGTTTCCATTCGTTACTCATACCAAAATATTAAAATATTATAAAAATTAAAAAAAAAAAATAATATTTTATCTGTATGACATTTCGAACAATATTTCTAAAATATGTTTGTGTGAATTTGAAATAAATACAACGTCATGTTATTTGAAATATATACGAAAACTATTTTTACTTACATTTTACACTAAAAATAAATGAGAATTTGAAAAATAACACATTTATAACTCACCTGCCAAAACGGGCTTTCCGGAATTTGAAGTACTTTTGGCAATTTACTTTTCACTTTTTATACCACAAATTACATATCTACGTGTTTACTATATTACAAGGAATATAAAAAAAGTATAATACTTTCGTTTTTAGTCCAGACACAAATATAAAATTCTATAAAAAAGATGGAGCACCTTCAACAAAGTGACACGTGGAACGCCGGAAGTTCAGAGTGATTTCTTTTTTTTTTTTCTAAGAAACATTGCCAGGTTATGGTTTAAAATAAAAGAGCATATCTTTGTCTTTGATACTATTATCTATTGCATAGTGTCTTTGGTTTTGTTTTAATTAAAAAAATTATTTTTCAAAGGGTAGTACTTGTGGTACACATGTGTATCTTGATCGAGCGAGCGTACGATGTTTATGTTTGGTACACATGTGTATGCTAATCGAGTCTACAGGTGCCCTGGAGACGTAAGTGTAGGGTCGCGATGTACTTTGTATAAAATTTTTAAGCTAAACATTATATATTAAACCGCTAAAGCATAAATACCTATAGTATACATTTTTGCGCTGTGAAAAATCTGTGTCGTTACATTTAGTAATTAAGTTACATTTAGTAGTAGTAGATTAAACATGATTAAAATTTGAAGACGTTGTGAAAGTTATAAATTTGTGGGGTCACGGAGGTCCTGGAGTCGTCCTGATGTGGTGCAGAGTGTTATGTTTGCATGGTAAGTGCATACCTGGAGGGCGAGTTATCTCGGGGAATTCACGCAGTATTTGGTGAAATTCGGTTTCTCCGGTGACTGACTTCACCGAAGCGATGTCCTCCGTTGATGTGCGAGCTACGGCGTTTACCTAGAGAGTAGTGACATTGTTAACTAATCGTTGATTCCTACAGTCGACAAGTAAATTATAGTGGCTGAGTAAGTCAACTCCGATGATCGGCCGTGTCACATCGGCTATTGTGAAATTCCATGTGAAATTCCGTCTCAATCCTAGATTGAGGTATAGCGTTATCGGTCCGTAGGTGTGTATGACTGTGTTGTTAGCAGCTATGAGGTCATACCTGGATTTATAGCAGGGCGTCTTGACTGCTGACCGGGGAAAAACACACAGGTATGAGCCAGTGTCCACGAGGAACTGCATTTTTGATGTCCGATCAGAGATGAATAAACGGCCTGTTGAAGAGGGGTAGTCGTTAGCCGTTACTTGCGACACCCCTGTAGGTTTTCCGCATTGTATGTGCAAGGATGCTTACACTTGTTTGCTTTGTGCCCATATGTGTAATGGTAAAAGCAGTGCGGGTGACCCGGTGGAAACTTTTTGGGTCTGGGTTTCCTTGAGTTGGATCGCGATCTCGAGTGTGAGCGGGAACTTTGTTGCCTGTTGAGTTGAGTAGTGAGAAGTGCTACTTGCCTCGTTAGGTCACTTATCGGCCTGGCCATAGTGTCACAGTTTTCCGTATAGGTGCTGGTAACTTGAGGGCTCTCTGGCGCGATCTTGTACACCCTGTCTGCGAGTTCGGCTAGTTTCTCCAACGATAAGTCTGTTATCTGAGAAGCATACACAGTTTGTACATTAATGGGTAAACGACTCGACCGTAATATTTTAATGACATCTGATGCTGCAGATGCTCCGGCTAGATTCTGCAGGTGGCTTAGGAACTGCGATGGTTTCCGATCTCCAAACCTGGAGGCGCTTCTCCTGCGATACTGATAGACGACGTATTAGTTCCGTTTTCAATGTTAGGTACTTAGCAGTTCTAGGTGGGTTAGTCGTATGAACTACTAGTTGCGCGGCACGTAAAAGAACTTTGTCTCGTCATTCGAGATCCTAGACAATAGGAACTGACCTTCAATATGCGCGAACCATAAGGCAGGCTCATCGGCCAGGAATTGGGGTACTCTAACACCAACTCTCAAAATTTCTGCGGGAGTCAATTCTTTCTGATCGGTGACGTTGACTACACTCGGTTCGTCCATCATAGCACAATATCAAAATAAAAAATAATGATAAGCTCACCTTGTTGACTTGGACCACACCCTATCCTTTATTATCACCAGGTTGTTTTGAAGCTCAATCGTTGATGCCGTACGATGCGTAGCTCAATTTACCGTTATTTCGGCTTTGTCGATGTGTCACCATTTGGGGTCACGCCCTAACGTTGTATTCAAATGTGGGACCGATGTGACGACCACACCCAATGTTGTGTTCGAATACGTTATATTGTAAATAATCGAATACTAATGAAGGGCAGGAATAAGAATTAACTGACTCTAATGAAGTAATGTTATTGCCATGTAACAAACAACTTTTACTACAAAAAATTTTACAAGATGAAATTAACTACGAGATCGATGTAAGTTAATTGATATAACCGCTTGTCTGTTGAACGTTGGTATCCCGACGGATGTCAAGACAGCCGATACTGTTGACCCGCCGGGAAACCAGCGCAGACTAGCAGGACACATTTCGCGCTATTTTTAACCGTTAAAATATTTAATGATTTCTTAAATTTACGCGATTTATTCGACGTTAAAATATTTCTCTCTCCTTTTTTCATATCCCAAAATGCTAAGGAGTAAATGGGATAGCAATAAATCACACCTTTTTCGACAATTCCGGCTCATGCACTCTCCCATATATTGATCATATAAGGTAACTTGCTTTAGTTGCCGCGTAGACACTTTTTCAACTAATTGAGCTTTGCAGCGATACGATGCTTTTTAGAGGAAATCAACCACGCCGAAAAACTTTTATTTTTTCATATAATTTATAATAAATAATTAAAACAATACACCCGTATATCTTAGTAAAGATATAAATTTAAGTACTGCCTCGTTTGTTTAATGGTCGTAAACACGAATCAAGACCGCAAATCCCGGGACCAAAATCAGTAATTGGATTTTATTCCCAAAAATTCTCAGTACTAGCTAGGAGTCAAGAAGATGGCGATGTTTCACCCACGTGACTCGGAAAGCAGGTGATCCCGTAGATCCTGTGCCTGATCTATCTCCGTAAGTGTCAGTTTTCCACCCTGTCGGATTATGAGAGTGAGGGAATAGAGAGTGAACTTATGCTTGTGCATACATTCGGGTAATATAATCCTTTCCTGTGCAGATGCTAGTCTCGGCCGGCCGTCCACGGGGTTGGTTATGAAGGTCGAAATTTCCAAAACGAAAACGTTGAAACCAAAAACATACCGTGCTTTCTTTTGCGACACCAGCGCCGTATACATCATTAATCCTTCGAGCTGTTTCTGCAGCACTGGTGCATAAAAAGCTCGAAGGATTACACATATTTCATGTTTTCCATTGTGCGGTAATAAGCGACGCCAAAGAAAGGAGTAATGAGAAAAAACAAATGAATGACTGTTTTCAAAACTCAAATGTACCACCTAAAGGAATTTATAAATTTGAATTAGGAATTCTTAACCAAAGAGAAGATATTTCGGATCAAATTGGTCAGTACGAAAAAATGCTAATTTCATATGTAAGGATCCAATATAAGGCATTGCTTGACTAAAAACTCACCTGATAAGTTCGTGATGAAGCCGTATGTGATAAACCACACTGTCCTAGCGTAACAAAATCCTATTGTTCCCTTGTGGACACTCAGTTTGTAATCAGGCTGAAAGACTGACGTCGGCAACTCATTGCACAGTTTTACTGAAAGACGAAACAAACTGTTTGGTTCTAAAACGTGGAATATCGGAAACAAAAGGAAAGATCATTAGGACTTCATCGCCCTAATTTCATCCTGTTTGTGTGTCATAAGATGTGGCTGTGGGAAATTCCATTAAACTCTTTCAGCACTACCATCCCGTTTAAGTTGAAGAACAAAAAATACATAAGAGTTTCATATAATTCAGATACTCACGACTGTTAATATCCCCGATATATCTAATATCGGTATATCTTGCAAAACTTTTAATAATGTTTAGGTAAAGTAAAGGTAACTTACAGCCTATATACTTGCTTGCTGGGAAGAGATTCCTCTAATTTATGAGAGAATATCCACTACTCCATATCATCCCGTGGATGTTGTATGAGGCGATAGAGGGAAACTGGAACAGGAGATGGGCAGCAGCATTATCCTGATAATAACTCAAAATAACCATAAACTGCGATTGCCAACTTGCTTGCCAAGCATGGCAACTATGGCAAAATTGTCTCTATGAGGCAAATAATCCATATTCAGCAGTTGAATTTAATAAGCTGTAACAGGTGGATAATTAAATATGAATATACTGTATCTTAAGATGGTCTTAAGTATAAGTGTTTTAATATCACAAACATAAAACGCTTTATGTAAATTCTGTTATGCCAAATAGATTTTTATGTTATTATGAATGTTGCGTTATATTCGAGTTCTATACAAATCCTATTCCGCATTCAAATTTAAAAAAACTGAATCTACTATCTTAAAACTTTTTTAATATTACCAGAACAGCCGCAGCGGACCGTTATTTACTCCAATATCGGGCAAAAACTTATTAATTGTACAAACTTGGGAACTAACTTTGGCAATAAAGAGGAAATAAACTTCAAGAGTCCACCTAAAATATTTTGAGTCCATTCGAGTAAAAAAAAAAACTATAGTTCGCGAACCCAACATAAACCTATCTGTTTTTAATGCAAAAACTATTTTATGACCAGTTGCTAATAGAGAAATATGTATTTGCTGGACAAGTATTTATTTTAACTTTATTCAATGCGTTCTTTGTTAGCAATTTCTCGTTTATAATTACTCAAATTGTTATCATTAACATTAAATAAAAATATTTAAAGAACTTAATAGGTTTGCGTTGCTACTTTTGATTTGGCCCCAACCTCTAGGCAACCAGCGTAGTTAACTAAGATGTCATTCTACGATCGTCAACGCTATATATAAATCTATAGTGGCGAGTTGTCCCTTAGATATATCATTCCAATTTTTTTTAAGTCATCTATAGCGTTAACGTTTACAATCACAGAAAGAGTTATCTTGGCTAACCCAGCATATATCAAAGTAAATCAATATTTTTCTAAATATGCTCGTTAAAACTTTTCATCAGATAATAAACACGATATTTTAATCATCATTTAATTTTTTTGGTACCACTATAGGGCAGCAATAAGCCCTTTATCTGCGGTAAATAATTAAGACCTTCTGAGGATACAAATGCAAATTTGAACACATACCTCCTAAAATCATAATCCTCATTTTGGCTTTACTGTAGTCGGGTAAGAATATGTTTTATCCACATCACAACTTTCGATATGTACCACAATATACTCACGTAAGATTCAGCTGGAAAAATTGCCCTACATATAATAAACTTAATGTAAATTTCCAATTTATTTTCTATCTCTTAGCTTTATCGAGTTATTTTCAGGCCGTTGGCTTCACGACAACTCGAGCGATATGAAAATATGTAATGTTTATACGAGTTCTCTTAAGGCTTTATATTGATCAAAGATTCTTTGCAAGTCGAGTAATGAACTGTTTATTAAACACACCAATAACACTTAAAAGGATAAAAAAAATATCACTTACTTTTCTCGTGCCGTTATTACGATAAATATTTACGCTAGATTATGCACAGAACTCATATATCATGCTTATAAACTTATACCAGTAATCATTTGTTTTTCTTTAAATGCACAATATAGACTTCTTAACTGCCTCGTTAGTCTAGTTGTAAACTACAATGCTGGTCATCAGGTCCCGTGTTCAAAATCCGTTCGAAGTAGCAACAAGGAGTCAGGAAGTTGGGGTGTTGCGAAGTCACGCGAAGCGCGCGAGCGTTGTCAAACATTTTAGCTAGGGACTGAGGGGTTATCATGAGACATAAATAACACGTACGTAGCCGACGCTGTTGTTGACAAAGGGCTTGTTCATTTCTAAGGCTTTGGTCAAGGCAAAAGCTAAGTATAGTGAGAAAACGCAATCAATACGCAATCGATATGGAGTAGCGGATATTTTTACACCGCCACTAAACGGTTAATTTTTTAAATCCTTTTTAAGTAAGGTTGCAATTTCCGAATGAAGAAAGTGTTTAAACATTAAGTAACTCTGGAAATATAACCTGGAATACTTGTCGCAGTCTTAAAGGAAACTTAGTTAAACTATGAAACCTCTGTTAATTTTTTTTTTATTTATAGAAGAGGGGGCAAACGAGCATGCGGCTCACCTGATATTAAGTGACTACCGCCGCCCATGATCAACCGCAACACCAGGGGAATTGCAGGTTCGTTGCCGGCCCTTTAGAAAGGAGTAAGCTCTTCTCTTGAAGGTCCCCAGGTCGTATCGGTCCGGAAAATTCGCCGGTGGTAAACTATTCCACAGATAGGTTGTACGCGGAAGAAAACTCCTTTTGAAACGTACTGTGGTGGACCGCCAAGCATCCTGATGGTGTGGGTGGTATCGGGACGTTTGCCGCGTAGTGCGTTCACGAAATTTGGTGGCTGGGATTAATCCGAACAATTCCTCAGAGCACTCTCCATGGTATATGCGAAATAAAATGCAAAAAGATGCAACATCTCTTCGCAGTGCCAGTGAAATAGAAATAGAAATAGAAACTTTTTTATTCAATGTAGATTATAAAAATACTTATTGAAAGTCACTTTTTTAATTTACCACTGGTTCGCAAAAAGCCTCTGTCCTGGGAAGAACCAGCAAGAAACCCAGCGGGACTATTTTTTTTTAATAATAGCTTACAATCATGTTTACAATCAACAACACAAGACAAATTAGAAATAGCTTGGTAGCGATCACCCTTCCCAGGGGTTATTATCATCTATAAATTCCTTAATATTATAATAACCCTTTTTATACAAACTTAGTTTAAAAAAATTTGTCACAAGAACTTTGTGTATGACAAATTTTGTATATTTTCTGGGATTTTGTTGTAAAAGCGTATACATCGCCCCAAGAATAAATTAATGACTCGGTGGAGTCGAGTAACTGGTACTACCAGCGTGTGTCTGCTCCTAGTATTTACAGAATGAACATCAATATCACTTATTTTCGCAAAACTACTTTTATTTTTGTGTACGTACATTACATTTTCATAAATGTATTGAGAGGCCAGAGTTAATATATTAATTTCCTTAAATTTTTGTCTCAGTGACTCTTTTGGTTTTAAATTATATATTGCTCTAAATGCCCTCTTCTGTAAAATAAATATAATTTCAGTGTCACGTGTCGGAGTCACGTGTCCCCATAGCAAAATACCATACGACATAATGCTATGGAAATAACTAAAGTAAACTATTCTAGCTGTTTCAACACTGTTAAGAGTTCTAATCTTTTTTTACAGCATATGCTGCAGAACTAAGTCTGCTAGCTAGTTTTGATATATGGGGGAGCCATTGAAGCTTTGCGTCCAGTGTGATTCCAAGAAAAATGGTGGTATCAACAAGACTCAGTTCCTTCCCATTTAAAATTACATTAGTATTGACAGTTTAACATTAGGAGTTACGAATTTCATACATTTAGTTTTAGTTCCATTCAAATGCAAATTATTAACATTAAACCAATTGACTAACTTAGCTATAGCATTATTTACTTCGTCGTAATTTAATAACTGTCGTTTTAATATGAAAATTAATGAAGTATCATCAGCAAATAATACTATATCATGGTTATCCCCTACTATGTAGGGTAAGTCATTAATATATATACAACAAACAGAAAGGGCCGATAATTGAGCCCTGAGGCACGCCCATTTGTACAATCGACCCGGAAGAACTCATACTATTAATAACAACTTTTTGTGTTCTGTCACTTAAATATGAAATAATTAATTTAAGAGCATCATTTCTTACACCATAGTGTTGAAGTTTCCTGATTAATGTTTCATGGTGAACACAATCGAAGGCTTTGGATAGATCACAGAACACACCCAAAGCATCCTGTGAATTCTCCCATGCATTAAATATATATTTAATCAGCTCAACACCAGCATCAGTTGTCGAGCGACCCCTTGTGAAACCAAATTGATATTTATGAAGTAATTTATTTACATTAAAAAAAATTAACAATTGATCAAGAATAATTTTTTCAAAAATTTTACTAAGTGTTGGCAGTACAGAAATAGGTCTAAAATTAGCGGGGTCCAATGTACTACCAGATTTAAATAAAGGTATTACTTTACTATGCTTCATTAAATCAGGAAACACACCAGATTTGATACTACTGTTAAAAATAATGGATAGTTGAGGTGCGATTGTATCTATTATAGACGCAATAACTTTAACAGAAATCCCCCACAGATCGGCGGTTCTCTTAATATCAATAGTGTTAAAATATTTTACAATATCTTTTGATGAAACTTTATGAAATGTAAAATTCTTTGTACACACATTTACATTTTGTTTAAGTAATGATTCGGCGACGGTAGGAGAAGAATTCAGTGACTTAGTGGTTAAGATCGGAATATCAGTAAAATATTTCTCAAAAACCATTGCAACGTCCTGAGCTGATTTAGTTAATTTATTTTTAAAACTTAACTGGTAGTTTGAATTGCGAGAGTTGAACTAATCGAGCTGATCGGAAAGCACTCGGTCGTCGATGATTCGAGCAGCTCTGCGCTGGATGCGGGCAAGTGGAAGGAGCTGGTACTGGGGAGCTGCAGCCCAGAGATGAGAACAGTATTCCATGTGCGGCCGAACCTGCGCCTTGTAAAGTCGCAGGCGGTGTGCCGGCATGAAATACTGTCCCGCTCTGCTGAGCACGCCAAGCTTTTTAGAGGCCAATTTGGCCTTCTCTTCCAAGTGAGCACGAAACTGCACGTCACTCGATATGTCAACGCCAAGGATTCCGATACTGGCTGAGGCAACAAGGGGAGTGCCTTGAAACTGAGGAGATACGACAAAGGGGTTCTTTTTAGCGGTTAACGCGCAAACTTGTGTCTCATAAAATTGAATATTTGCCGTAATGATAGAGATGACTCTTATGGGGATATTGTTGTTTTAGTACACATATCTATTAGAACGTTCAGGGGACATTTACAATTAATTAATGATGGCATAGAAGCCATTTATGTCAAAAAATTTAATTTCTAGGAATTAGAAAATGTTGTTTCTATCTATTGTCCATCGTCAGTGCGCAACTGCCAAAGAGATTTGGATAAATTGTTTTACACATTTACATGTAAAACCGTAATCATTTGGAACTTCAACGCTCATTTTTACAAGACTGATAACAGATTTTTACAAATATGTGACACGCTTTTACAAATATTTGTTTTTTTGATTTTGTTTGTCTGGTTATGTATCCAGATAAGTGAGAAAAACAATCATGACTGCGTCTATTCCACCAACCACCAAAATGTCTTCATAGTCAAACTGATAAAAAAAACTTAAAAAAATCATTACCTACTCGAAAAATATGAAAAATAGAGCATAAACAGGGGTTATTCGGGGTTGTCTAGGGATTCTCTATCTCTGGTTTTATTACCATCAAAGTGCTTCACCGTTTTATTATTTATTCAAACAAGACCATATTTTATTTAAACCACACAGTTCACATGATGGTAAGTGGGTACTGTGGCCCATAGACATTTACATTTATCCCCGTTTAAGAATCAAAATGCAGATACGTTGTCACCTCTGGGGACTAAGATGCAATGCCTTATGTCCAATAAAAAGGGTTTCCGGTTTTCTACACTCGCAATACGTAACACATCAGCATTAAGCTGCAATTTTACGTTAGTAATCTATGACATCGTAGTCCTTCCTTAGTCAAGCCGACCCAACCAAACCATAATATAGCTACAGCATGGCTCTATCACATCTATCCAAGATCCGTGAGCATTCAAGTTTCTGCCAAAATTTCAAACTCATCATATGAAATATAGCAGTATCAACCTACTACTTTAGGCTGATATTGTGCTAGCCTAGAACTTACTGCTAAATAAATTTGTTAAATTAAAGTTTAGTTTTATCTTTAAATGAATGTCCGATAGTACTGTCATTGACATTACTTGATAGGTGTTTTCGCATTTTGACAAAGTTAATAGAAGTTAATAATTAATTGTACTTATTGAACTTAAGATGCTGACTTCAAGGTTTTGTCTAATTAAAACTAGTTTAGACGTACATATATTAATTTTTCATTAGCAGTAAATTCTACTTGTAAAGAAGGTGTTCAGTATAACTGGTTTCAACTGGGGAAATGCATTCAATCTTAAAACGGGTTTTCACTGTAATATAGGTACAAATTATGGTATATTTATAAATATCACTTATAATTGTATAATAATCTGGTCCAAATCTTTACGTATTTAATACATAATGCGCAAGGATAAAGGAGACTTCCACTGTTTGTATGAGAATACTCAACTTTGTTTAGTAAATTTTTCCCAAATATCACGTTTAAGTACATTTTCGGGAGTAATATATTTAAAAAATACTTTAATATATTATATAAGTTTATGAAAGAAATCATAACAGTCAAATGGAACCTTGGAATATCACTTTGCAAGAGATGCGACTTTCTTAATATTACCCGCGGTCTTTCGTCGTTCGGTAGTTTTATGGCCCATTTCAACTTCCCACAGGATGAATAAACAAATTCACAATCCGCAATAACCGCTCCATATATTAAAGTACGGTAGTAGTTTGATAAAATAACAACGTTTGTTACATGAAAAATATCTTAAGAATGAAAGCCGATTATGGTAAAAATTTTCAAGAGCCATTCGTCGTTCGTTCAAGTGCTCGTCTTAAAATACAATTATACGCGAGCAACACTATTATTACACACATTAACATATTAACATATTACACGATCAAAAGCCTGGATTAATGTTTTAGAATGTTTTAAACCTAGTGTGTCAGACCAGATCTTAAGTGATTTATTGTGGTAAAGAGTTTCAAGGGTCAATCGGGATAGGCTTCTTGAGATTCCACAAAATGGCTCAGGTGCAAATTGTGTGCACTTTGAGCCCTCCCATGCAAGTTTGTCGGCAAATACGTTGGCTACAATACCCTCGTGACCCGGAACCCATCTTAAAACGACCCTGTTGTTACATCCCAGGGTGTTCCACGGTACACTCAGTCTCCAACTAGCTTCGAGTTCATTAAGTTTGACCTCAGCGCTACCAGTGCTTGCTTGCGTGCGTGCGTGCTTGACTATCAGAGTTTATATAAATTATATGGTTGACGTAGTATTTTTGCAGATTGATTTCCGCATACCGAAGTATGGCGAAAATTTCTCCCTGGAAGATAGAGGTGTATCTAGCCAAATTCATACTAAATTACTAAATTTGAATTTGGGGCATTCCCTTTAAATTCCAAAGCCTACGTTGAGGCCTATTTTAGACCCATCGGTATACCATATGAAGCTACCGACCTCACATATAACCTGGACATTCAGCCAGTCTTCTCTGGAGAGTAAATCCAATATATACTTTTTATCAAAAGTGTGTAGTGGACGCATGATATCTGAGATCATGCATAAGACCGGTGATTCCTTAATTGAGTCGAGCATGGATTTCAATCTGTAGGAGAGCAAGCCTAGACCGCCCTGGGCGTTAATCCTGTACAAACTAGCCCTCGGCTCCCTGTCTGGATAAAGATTAAGGGGTGTTAGAATTTAAAGTGAAGAAGAAAATTTGAAGTGTATTCGAAAATCGTACTGAATTTGGAAAATATATATTGAAGTGAGATAAAATTTTGATTAAAATTACGCTAGAAATTAAAAAAAAAATGTTTGTCAAACAAACATTTTATTATACTAACGTTTCAAAGTGAGGTTTTTCTAACATGAAGAAAGAGTACTTATTCATGTATACTCTTACTTGTTATTTTACCAGTCAGTAATAAAGTTTAAATGCCTGCCTGTAAAATCAAAATAATCATCTTTTGTTGACCCGAGGGAGGCTTTTTGTACGCCATTAAGACACGAGTAAATATTTTTTTTAATTTTTTGTCTGTTTGTCTGTCTGTGCGGTATCATCTGCGGAACGGCTTAACCGATTGTGATGAAACTACAAGAACGGATAGAGGGCAATGCCAAGAGGTATCTAGGTTATATTTTATCCAAATATCTTTACTTACTTTATCGCGTTTAATTTAAAAATTTATAACTCCGGATATTTAGAGCGCTTTACAGCACCCGCGGTCACGTGGTGAAAAGAAAGAATGAGATGTTTGATGTTTGGATATTATTATTATTTATGGTCCGATCTACGCAGAATACTGACCATAAATAATAATTAAAAAGCCGAAAGTACTCCGGGTTAACACTGACATCGGGTCGTCAGTCACTTCAGTCCCTCGTGACCATGGGTGCCGAAAAGCACCCGAAACGTGGGGCATTAAAAACCAAATAAATTAAACTCGATTATATCCGTAAAAATAGTTATTGGAACAAATTTCCTTATCTCGCGTTACGAAAGGGGGCTAGAAGGAAAAAATTAAGACCAAAAGTTGTAACGACACTTTTTGCTTTAGTTGTAAGTCGTGCGGCGTGCGTGTGTTTCTCTGTTTCTCTCTCTCTCTCTCTCTCTCTCATAGAAAGCAAGCCAGTTATTTTCGTTTCGTCTATCTATTTCACATTGAAGAGTGTGATGTTGCGACGATTATTTTTGTTGAATGTATACAGGTTTTTTGAATCCTGACAGTGTTTCTGCACAAGTTCCGGATATTGCTGATGGAGTTAGGTAATTAGAGATTTTATTCAGACAATAATAAATGCTTACGTATTTTTTTAGCAAGTACGCATTACAACCTCTCTTTACTATTGTGCTAACCAAGTCATACGCGTTACAATCTCTCCATTATTGTATGTTTAGCAAGTGTACGCGTCATAAATTTAATAAAAAAGCAAATTATATTTTAATATTACCAATATCAATGCGTATGTATTTAGCAAGCCGTGCGTGTTGTAACCTATACGCTGTTGTGTTTACGAAGTCGAATATACCACTTCAGCTTACTAGTCCGTTATATATGTACATATATATATATATATATATATATATATATATATATATATATATATATATATATATATATATATATATATATATATATATATATATATATATATATATATATAGAGATCTCTTTACGGTAAATGTTGATCAGACGCGACTTCACGCGAGCACTTTGTTGATCCTAAAACGCATGTTGATCCAGCGCCTTTTGTTGATCCAATATGCATCTCTGGTAACTAATGTGGCTCCGACCGGATCAACATCTGCACTCACGAGACTGTTTGCTAGCGTTGGCCAAAGTTGATCCGATATACAAATCCACCTTGCGATGGTTACGGAAAATGTTGATCCGATTTAAATGAGCCAATCAGAGCGCAGCAAACTATAAGATAAACGATCGGATTGGCTGAATGCATTCGCGACGTTGCCGTTTCGTATCTTTGGCGGTACAAGCTACAGATTAAATGCGTGTTATGTAATGCATTCAGGGTGCTGTTTGGTCTACCTCGTTATTGTAATGCGCCGGGTATGTTCGCGGATGCGCGTGTGGATTGTTTCTACACCACCATGCGTAAACGATGCACATCCCTGGTGCGCAGGGTGCGGGCCAGTTTCAATGGTATCCTGAGGGCATTTTCTGACAGGTTTGAGGTCAGTACCTGAACCATTGTCATATGGTGCACGTGCTGACTAATCGGGCCTGTCTTATATATAGTTTTAAAATTAGGTAAATAGTTTTAAGTTTTACGAAAATTAGTTTTAAAATTTGTATTTATTACTAACATCTATGATCCTTGTGGTCGAAATAAACGACTTTTTTTTAACGAATTACTCGACAACGCCCCTTCTTGTAGCGAAGTGGTGGCAACGGCGACATAAGGTATTCGTCTGAGTGCGTGTTTGCGTGCGTGTGTGCGTGTGTGTGTGTGTTTGTGTGTGTGTGTTTGTGTGCATATGTGTGCGTGTATGTGTATGTGTGTGTGTGTGTGTGTGTGTGTATGTGAATGGGTGTGCATGTGTGCACTATTGTGTTTGTGTGTGTGCGTGTGTGTGCGGCAGTATACGTGTGTGAGTGTGTGTATGCGTTTGTGCATGTGCGCATGTGTGCATGTTTGCGCGCGCTTGCTGTGTGTGTGTGTGTGTGTGTGTGTGTGTGTGTGTGTGTGTGTTTACCATAAACCAGTTAACATGTTTTCTACTTCTTCATAATCAAGATTTTTAAGGACGCGTTTACAAAATTGATAAGTATAGAATCGAACTACTACATGAGATATTATCATGAGACCTTACCTCCGGTCTTGATGTAGTGACTCTCTCCGTTTTCTGGGCGCGCGCGCACACACACACACACACACATACACACTCAAACACGCACTCAGACGAACACACACACGCACACCCACCCGCACGCACGCACCCGCACACGCATACACACACAAACACGCACTCAGGCGAACACACACGCACGCACCCACACCGCATGCACGCACGCACACGCTCGCGCATACACACACGTGCGCTCTCGCGCACTCACATAAATACAGACACACACACGCAGACCTAAGCACACACACACACTTACGCACGCATGCGCACACACACACACACACACACACGCACAAACACAGACACAAATTCACACACACATACAAACACACGCGCGCGCACACATACATAAACGCACACACACACACAACCGCACATACACTCACACACACACGCGCGCGCACGAACGAACACACATACACGCACAACCACAGACACAAACACAAAAAAACACAGGACACACGCACACACACACGCACACACTCGTACCCACACACACAAAAGCAAACACACGTGCAACCGCACGCACGCCACACACACACACACACACACACACACACACACACACACACACACGAACAACAGTTAACACACGCACGCAAACACTACACACACACACACACACACACACACACACGTACTAAAAAAACACAACAGTGCACACACGCACACATACACTCACACACATACATCCACACGCACGCGCACACACAAATCGTATAAAAAACACACACACACACACACTCGAGTGAACGCTACAATTAATTTATCTGTACACATTTTTTTTAAATTTGTAAAACACTAAAATTAATTTTTAATAAAGTACTATCCATCATCTTCTAATTGATCTATGACAAATGAATAAAATAACAGAAATTCACTCACACGATAACAAAAACTCGAACAAACGTCTTTCCACAATAAAACCTGCCAAAGTTTGATCCACAAAATCAGCATATAACGTATTTTCTTACCTTATTACTATAACGAAGTAGCCTACTGGGTTCTCTGTCACACACAGAACGCGACGTTGCCGCTTCGTGTTCGAGTACCTATTCGTCAATTATGGCTCCGGATCCACTTAGTCTAAGTAAATGTCGCATATAAATTAAATATACTCTGGATCTAAAAAATCATATTCAGTATGATTTTTTCGACCGTTTATAGATCAACAAATGTTGGTCAAATCGCTGACGAGTATATTGAAATCCTGTTAGTGCAGATCCACCGACGTCACACGCGCATCAAGAATGGATCAAAGTATATCAGTTTGTGCGACGAGGAGCTGAGCAAACACGTCAAATAGGTGGATCAACAATTGTTCTAACTTCTCACTGGATCAACATTTACCGTGAAAGGATGATTATATATATATAACGGATTAGTAAGCTGAAGTGGCAATGGGCCGGCCATATAGCTCGAAGAACCGACAACCGTTGGGGAGAAAAGGTTCTCGAGTGGCAGCCTCGTACTGGTGGACGAAGTGTAGGGTGACCCCCCACTAGATGGAGTGACGACCTGGTAAGACATGCAGGAAGTCGATGGATGCAGGTGGCTCAGGACCGTGCTTCGTGGCATACCTTGGGGGAGGCCTATGTTCAGCAGTGGACTTGTAAAGGGGTGTAATGATTATTTCTCACACGAGGTGAGGCGGGTTTCCTGGAGCTCGACTGCTTCCAGGCTAAAACGGTTCTACTAGCGGTGTGGTTCCAACGACGAACGCGGCGGGAAGAGCGTGCGCGTCGGTCGCGCGTGCCTTTTATGCCTTCGGTTGCGATGATTAAGTGATATTCTAGAATCATCTTCTTTCGCCTCCCACCCCACCACCCCGATGTGTCGATTGGAGGGTATGAATGATATCGTTTTGGAAAGGGATAAGCGATTTGGCAGTCTACCGTCAAAATAAACAAATACGAATGGTTTTCCGCGCAACCACTATCATCTATAAGTTTTCAAGACAGTTATAATTTTTTAAATAGTGTTTTTGTATAGTATGTACATATTAAAAAATAAATTCACCGTAAGTTAGCAAACAACGACAAGCTTTTACAATGCAGAGTATATTTTGGACTACTATTGCCAGCGCGTGATACGTAGTCCGGCTTTTACTGCTTTCTAACGTCGAACATTTAAACTTCATGGTCCATATCTACTTCCTACCGGATGGTTGGACAAATTCACTCACGGTAAAAGTTTTTCGTAGTGTATAAGTTCCTGCCATTGTATGAGCATTTCAGACATTGTGGAAATATTTTGGATGATTCTTAGCATCTTACTAGTTTCGCGCCCTGATTTCGTCTGAATAGGATTTATTGCTGCGGCATTATTTAGATTTAAAACAAGCAAAGACCATTTATTTAACACATTGTTTTCAATAAAAAACCTTCAGATGTTTAGAATAAAATATTAACTTATATTAATAAGCTTATTTGCATGCTACTGAAATATGAATAACCGATAGTAAATAATACATTTTATCTACGTGGTAGAGCCATTCCGCAGTTATTATAGTTGTAGCACGAATGGGTTGACTCGACCGGGAGAGACCACACTCTCACAAATTACAAGCATAAAATAGTAGCTTATAGCTTAATGCTGCTATGTTTCGTATGGTGAATATAGAGAACTGGATACCCTTTTTACTGGAAATGAGGCATTCCATCTTAGTCCTCGCGGGTGACAACACATCTGAATCTGTGTCGATAGGAGGGTATGAATGATATCGTTTTGGAAAGGGATAAGCGATTTGGCAGCCTACCGTCAAAATAAATAAATACGAATGGTTTTCCGCGCAACCATCTCCCCCCGCCCTTGAAGGATTTCCTTCAAAAAAATAACTAAAACAACTAGAGCTAAGATCAAACTAACAAAATAACTAACTAACGCTAAGATTACCTAAATTCAACTACAATTTCTAATCTAGAAAGCTAATTTAAATTATGGAAGAGGCAGGGGCACAAACGGACAACAGGAAGCAGGTAAGACCCAACCGTGGTCTTAACGCGAGCTATCCTAATTACTCCGTCGGAACCGGGAAAGACCTCCTCGACGATTCCTAACGGCCAGTGGAGAGGCGGCGTATTCTCCTTAGTGAGCACAACTACAGTTCCCACAGCTAAAGGCTCAGTTGCTGTGTTTCATTTTTGCCGAGACTGCAAAGTATTCCATCCTCCATCGTTTCCAAAACGATTGCACTAACCGGTCTAATAATTTGTGGCGTGCGGAAATGCTAAGTCTGTTCTCATCCATATCTACGGCGGGCAAATACTTTAAAGGCGTTAAATTTAAAAAATGTGCTGGAGTTAGAGCCAGCGGTTCCCAGGGGTCACTTGACAACGTACGACAAAGTGGGCGGCTATTCATTACGCATTCAATTTGAGCGAGCACCGTACTTAGCTCTTCGAAGGACAAAATTTGATCTCCTCTTACTCGGTATAAGTGACTCTTTAGACTCTTAATATTAGTCTCCCAATTGCCCCCAAAATGACTCGCGGCTGGGACGTTCAGAGACCACTCAATGCGGTTCTCGGCTAGAATGTGAGCTAACTCCTAATTATAATACTTGCTAGCTAAGAGCTCATGTAATTCTGATAAAATACGTTTTGCACCGACGTAGTTCGTACCGTTATCCGAATATAATTTACTTACAGGGCCACGGCGGGATAGAAATCTGTAAATGCACCCATAAAGCCTGCTGTGCTTAGATCACCAACGAGTTCTATATGCACCGCTCGAGTAGTTAGACATACGAAAATGCAGACGTAAGCCTTTGTGGATCCTATACCACGCCCACGAGTGAGCGTGACCTTAAACGGACTAGCGAAATCAGACCCGGTGTGCGTAAAGGGCTTTACTGATTGTATTACTCTACAAGATCTAAGTTCCGCCATTTCCGGAAATGACGGCTTGGGGCGTGCCTGAAAGCAAGCTATACATCTGTGCACCCGATTGCGTATTAAACAACGTGCAGAAAGAATCCAATAATTCTGACGCAAGATCGACATCAGCAAGTCGGTGCCAGCGTGCGAATTCAATTTATGATGGTAATCGACTAATAAATTCATGATATGGTCTTTGCGCGGTAAAACTATAGGGTGCCGTTGGTCGAAACTCAACTGCGAGTTGGACAAGCGTCCACCTACCCTTACAATCCCATCCTGTAAAAATGGCTTAAGACGTTGAAAGGCGCGACTACAAGATCTATTCGATTGTAATCTTGTAATTTCTTCAGAGAAGTGTGCACGTTGAAGTTCACGTAATACTAGCGACTCGGCATAGTTGTAATCGGATGCTAAGACATACAAACGTCGCGGTAAAAGCTTCGCGAATCGACAAACGTAAATTACGCTACGCAATAATTTCGACCAAGAGGACAAGCGGTTCGCCAGAGCAATGATTGGAGAAACCTCGCTCGAAACGTTCGCCACTAGAGCGTGTCTCTTCTCTTCCGGCGGTTGTGACACTGACGAAGGTTCGAAATCGGTTATTGGCCATTGCGAGAGATCCAAGTGAACCCAAGAAGGTCCGTGGAACCAAAGCGGGTGGTCCATTATTTGCATCGGGGTGAGTCCACGGGATAGACAATCGGCAGGGTTTTCCGTACCGGACACGTGATAAAAGTTCCGCGTTTCTAACTCGTCTTGGATCTTGGCCACTCGGTTGGCGACAAACGTATCCCAACGGTGGGGTGAAGAATGAACCCAGCATAAGGCGACGGTGGAGTCGGAAAAGGCAAATATCCTTTCTATGTGAACTCCATCCCTACATGCGCTGATAACTGCGGTAATAAGCTTGGTGAGTACTAATATTGCGCAAAGCTCTAAGCGCGCCAGAGAGACAACCTTACGGGGGGAGACTCGCGACTTAAAAATAATGAGGCTAATCGAATTTCTACCATTATTATGAACGTGGAAATATACAACGCCCCCGTAAGCCTTCTCGCTGGCATCTGCAAACCCAACGACCGTTATGACGCTATTTCTATCGACGTTTATATGACGCGGTATTTTAATTTCTCTTAGTAAAGGAAGTTCCTCTCTAAAACGCTGCCACAACCGAACAATGCTGTCAGGCGGCGAGTCATCCCAATCGCATTCAAATAACCAAAGTTGTTTAAACAAAAGCTTAGCGTATAATACCACCGGAGCTACGAAACCCATGACGTCCCATAATCTAGCAACGTATGACAGTATTGTGCGCTTTGTGCATTTCTCTACGGGCGGATTTACCTTAAGGCTAAACACGTCGGAATCAGGTGACCAACACAGACCGAGCACCTTGTGTGTATCAGAATCGTCGAATTCCTTTATCGCCGAAAGACGGTGTGACAGTGGGATTGTATCTAAAACCGGACGCGAATTACTAGTCCACTTCACAAGATCGAATTGACCCAATTTCATGAGCCTTATAACCTCGGCGGTGGTTAGGATGGCCTCCTCCAAGCTATCGAACGAGTATACAAAATCATCCATATGTAAACCGCTCTGAATTGCCCTCTTAGCTTTAGGGTAAGAGGGACCTTCATCGTGGGCGAGCTGTTTCACCGTGCGTAACGAATGAAATTGGCTCGACTTTAAACCAAAACAAATGCGGTTAATTTCAAACACCATTAGAGGTTCCTTTGGGTTGAAACGATATAAAATGCGTTGGAATCTACGGTCGCATTCACGGACCCCTATGCAAAGAAACATTTGGCGAATATCGGCGGATAGTACTATACTAAACAAACGAAAATTGGCTATTATATTAAATAAACTGCCCTGTAAATTTTGCCCACTATAGAGGATATCGTTAGGCGACAGGTGAGTGCTAGTTTTAGCACTAGCGTCGAGCACTACACGTAACTTAGATGTATGTACTGACCCCGTGGTATGGTATGAAATACGACGCTGTGTCTTCGTAGTTATCTAATTTCGAAGCCACGAGTGATATGTAACCTTCTCTTATATATTCGTTAATGACGCCATCATAAGCTTCTTTTAACTGGGGTGAAGCGAGCATCCTACGCTCTAAGCGGTAGAAACGTTTTTCCGCCATTTGACGCGAATCGCCGAGAGATAAAACATCTCCTTTAAAAGGTAGCGCTACACTATATCTACCGTCGCGATCACGAACGGTCGTGCGGACGTAAATTTCCTCGCATTATCTGTCATCTGAGCTAGCTATGGGTGGGACGTTCACCTCCTCCATCTCCCAAAATTTGCGGACTAACGACTCGAGCGGTTCGACAGCCATACCACAATAAGAGGTTACTGAAATACTATCTATGATGGGGGCGGAGCCAATGATGACGTAGCCTAATACGGTTTCCAGTGCGTAAGGCGCGGTATGCGAGGAGTTGCCCCTGACCTTATTGTTTAGCAAAAGATGAGGGAAAAGCGATGCTCCAATGAGCATGTCTATGTTTCCAGGAACGGCGTAAGTGTCGTCCGCTAGAGTCAAATTTTTAAATTCAATCATTGCCGAGGTGTCAACCGAAACGGTTGGCAACCGTTCAGTGACCCTATCTACTACTAGCGCATTTATATCAAAGTTAACGTTACGATCTATCCGAGAATAAAATTTTAAATTTATATATCCCTGGGTAGCTTTACTAGTACCTCCGATGCCTTTGACTACGGGACATGAAAGTGACCTATTTATTACTAAGCCTAAGCGCTGACAACATTTTCGCGTTATAAAGCTATTTTGGGCTCCGCTGTCCAGCAGTGCACGGACGCTTTGTTCGTTTCCACGCGAATCCCTAACCAAAATACGCGCCGTACCCAGTAACACGGTTGAAGGAGGTTGTGCTCCCATATTCGCCAATGAGCACAGAGCGACATCACCAGGTCGACCGCTAGAATCGTTGACTTTAGTAGGGGTGAATTCCTTATCCGCTTTACTTGACGCCGCTATGTTGCTATTTTCAAAATGTAATAGCGTGTGATGTTTCCTGGCGCACTTGTTACATACGGAACTCGAATTGCATTTTGCAACTAAATGCTTATCACTTAAGCAGTTCAGACATAGGTTGTTTGTCTTTACTGATTTATAACGTTCGCTTGGTGAATATTTACGAAAAGTCGCACAATTATATAAATTACCGTGTTTATCTTTACATACGGTGCAAGCATGCTGAAGTGATGCTGACGTAGCGGTTACGTAAGTTAACGACCCTGCTATTTTAGATGGTTGAGTCTGTCTACGGTCGACGCGCCTTTTAATCTCCTGTTTAACGTTCGGAGAGCTCTGCATCACCTTTATTCGATCTCGCGCTAACGATGCTAATGAATGAAAGGAAGGCATCTCCGAGCTACGATGCTCCATTTCAAACGCACGCACGGTGTCGGGGTCTAATTTCTTTAGTGCAATATGGAGAAACACTACGTCCATAAGGTCATTAAATTTCAAATTCTTAAGTGCAGCCACCGATGCCACAAATTTATCTAAAAACTGCTCTAAGCCGTTGATGTTCGCGGATGATATAGGTTTAAGATCGAATATCTGGTTCAAATATTCGGAAGCCAATATTCTCCTATCTTCATATTTAGTTTTAAGCGTTTCGAATATTAACAAGTAATTGTTTGCTGTAGGTGTAAAACCCGAGCAAATTGACTGTGCCCTGCCACTAAGTTTACTAATTAAATAATATAATTTTTCAGCGTCCAATAACGATGGGTTATTGTGTATATTGTTTTGAAAACTACTGAAGAAGAAGGGCCATGTCTTAATATCACCATTGAATACCGGAATATCTATTGGCGGCAACCTATTTGAGTCACGTGGACGTACCTGTATTTCCGGCTTTGCTTCGTTTTGAGATGGAGATTGTAAGTGTTTCGCCGTTCTTTTCACGCGATACAACGTATCTTCAAATGCTAGAAGCGGTTGGTAGTTCACTATGTATTTCGGGTCGATTTGTAATTCCAAATGATTAATTTGGTCTAATATTCTTTCGTAATCCGTCCGCAAAGAATCCACCGTTTCAATTTCATTCAAAAAAGTTTCCCGCACTGCTTCTACATTAATGTTCTTTATGTGATCACTAATACTTTGTATACGTGAAAAAAGTATGTCCCTCTTGGCATAAAGCGTTTTAATTTTAATTTCATTTCCACTAACTGCCATTTTAAATTATTATAATAAAGTTATATTAATCACAATTAATCTCACAACGCACAAATAATGGAGAATGGACACTCGTATGCCGTATTACGTAATTAAATCGAACACCTGTTACAGCGAGTCGAGGTGACGCGTTGCTCGCCAAACTCAATATTTTTATCAAAATTGTCGGGTAAGCGTACCAAACGGTTGCAATTACACTGTTTCAATTATTTAAGCGACTAATAAGCTTTAAATTTAAACCAAATACAAACACTATTTAAATGAATAATTCTGTTTGCGAGTACCTAACCAAATTTTAAATTTAAACGAACACTATTTAAGACTATTCCATAAACTAGAGTGCATTATCTAAATAATTAATTTAATAATTCGACCAGAAAATGGTTGAACGACTACTAAACACCAGTCCAAATCCGGCTCGAAGGACCATAAAATGGTGGAGCGTCGAGCCTAAGGTTGCTGAAGTCTAATTCTCCGGTCGAACCTTAAACCCATTACGCGAGGTATTAATCAAAGTGGACTGTATCTTCGAAATGCTTCTACGCTTATATAACGACGACTATAGCGCGCGGTACAATGCACTCGCTCTTCCCTAAAAACGAATTATTATTTGCCAAATCGATGAAAGGAATCCTGCTTGATTAGGAGAAAAACAAAATTGGAGCGGGTTAAAACACAATTATATCAAGCAGGCAATATTATTAGGAATATTCACTCACCGGCGTGTTTCTTCTATGCTGTTGGGCACTATATTGCTGCGACTTCTGGAACTTCTTCTGGGTAGACTCTCTGCCTTTCTTGTCCGATGACGCGTCGGGAGAGAGGCGGTGCGCGACTATTTCTCACACGAGGTGAGGCGGGTTTCCTGGAGCTCGACTGCTTCCAGGCTAAAACGGTTCTACTAGCGGTGTGGTTCCAACGACGAGCGCGGCGGGAAGAGCGTGCGCGTCGGTCGCGCGTGCCTTTTATGCCTTCAGTTGCGATGATTACGTGATATTCTAGAATCATCTTCTTTCGCCTCCCACCCCACCACCCCGATGTGTCGATAGGAGGGTATGAATGATATCGTTTAGGAAAGGGATAAGCGATTTGGCAGCCTACCGTCAAAATAAACAAATACGAAAATGGTTTTCCGCGCAACCACTATCATCTATAAGTTTTCAAGACAGTTATAATTTTTTAAATAGTGTTTTTGTATAGTATGTACATATTTAAAAATAAATTCACCGTAAGTTAGCAAACAACGACAAGCTTTTGCAATGCAGAGTATATTTTGGACTACTATTGCCAGCGCGTGATACGTAGTCCGGCTTTTACTGCTTTCTAACGTCGAACATTTAAACTTCATGGTCCATATCTACTTCCTACCGGATGGTTGGACAAATTCACTCACGGTAAAAGTTTTTCGTAGTGTATAAGTTCCTGCCATTGTATGAGCATTTCAGACATTGTGGAAATATTTTGGATGATTCTTAGCATCTTACTTTACTAGCTTCGCGCCCTGATTTCGTCTGAATAGGATTTATTGCTGCGGCATTATTTAGATTTAAAACAAGCAAAGACCATTTATTTAACACATTGTTTTCAATAAAAAACCTTCAGATGTTTAGAATAAAATATTAACTTATATTAATAAGCTTATTTGCATGCTACTGAAATATGAATAACCGATAGTAAATAATACATTTTATCTACGTGGTAGAGCCATTCCGCAGTTATTATAGTTGTAGCACGAATGGGTTGACTCGACCGGGAGAGACCACACTCTCACAAATTACAAGCATAAAATAGTAGCTTATAGCTTAATGCTGCTATGTTTCGTATGGTGAATATAGAGAACTGGATACCCTTTTTACTGGAAATGAGGCATTCCATCTTAGTCCTCACGGGTGTCAACACATCTGAATTTTGATTATTAATCGAGGATAGATAGTACCTATATATTATATAGATACATACCTAGATAGCATAGTAGATGTCTATGGACCACAGCAACCACTTACCGTCAGGTGGGCTGTGTGCTCGTTTGTCACCCTATGCTGTCTGTCCGGACTTATCACCGGAATGGTTAAACTGGCAGTAATTAACTTGATAAACAAATAGAGAGCAGTGTCAGGAGTTGGTTTTAGACATTTTGGTATAAGAAAATTAAATGATCTAGGATGACTATCTTAAATCAAAATAATTCCGCAACAATTGATCTTATTCAGGCGAACCCGAACACAGATATTTCAGCCGAAACAGATGTTTCACTTGTGTTTTTGCTCATTCTTTAATTAGTGTGTGAACTACTTTTCTCAACGATTAAATTCATTTTCATTCTTTCTTTATTCTTATCAAGAGTAATTTCATCATTAAATTATAGAATGGAGTTGAATAAAGTAATTTAATTCAAAAAACACCAAATGATACTTATTAAAAGTTATAATATTTTATGCTTTACTTTCAATTCCAAAAAAAATCTGCAAGGAACTCGGCGGGACTCTTAAAAAATAATAATGTATAATATATTATATTATATCTCGTATTTTATTTATTTATTGTGTAGATATATAGGTAGGCCTGTGTTCAGCAGTGATCTTTTTGACGGTCATAGGATATGATAGGATAAGCTGTTATTATTCTTGTTATAGATACAGTTTTTTAATATTATAGATATTTTGACCTTTGATCATAGTGAATTACGCACTTAGTATCAAATGTTATCCTATTTTGAAGATTATATTTACAGAATAATTTAAATTGAATAGTTTCGTAGCTCTTTAGCCCAACGAACAAAGGTCAAAGGTCAAAACCATGACGAAGATTAGACAATGAGTTTTATCTCAATTGAGGTACGCCACAAGATATTTAAGAGTTTATACTGATATGTACTTCAATAATTTGGTTACGTGTGAATGGTCAACCCTTAAGCTCAAATAAAAATATTAGATAAACTGCTTATTATAATTATTATTCAAAGGATCAACAGTAATATATTTATAAATAGTAAATTTGTATAGCTAGGAAATGTAATAAATAATCTGAGATAGTTAGTTACTATATGTCGTGATGTTAGTAAATACGCAGGTTGGAAACTTTGACAGCATATTAAAAACCATGTACTCAGCTTAGAGTAACAACATTAATCTGAGGTACTCCGATTACTTTCGTTGGGATAAAAGTTTAATATCGGTTCTAGACTTTTAATATTTATATATTTTTCTGTAGAATAAGGATTACAAACCAGCACACAGTCCACCTGATGGTAAGCGTATGCCGTTCCTGATATTAGTAAAATAGTCTCCTATTCATGGTATGCAGAGAACCGGAGACCCTTTTTGAACTTCATCCAACCTTGATTCGTAATCGAGGATAGATGTAGATGTCTATGGGCCACAGCAACCACTTACCATCAGGTGGACTGTGTGCTCGTTTGTCACCCTATCCTATTAAAAAAAAACATCAAATTTACGCTCGATTAAGAATCAAAATGCAGGTGCGTTGTCAGTCCCTGAGGACTGTGATGGAATGCTTCATTTCCAGTAAAAAAAGGTCTCGGGTAATTTACACTTACCAAACGAAAAACAGCAACATTAAGCTACTATTTTAAGCTAATATTCTGTGTGCATTAAGCTGTTCGTTTACGCTAGTATATAAATATAATATGTAGTTATTTATCTCTCTTAAGCATATTGCACTTACGGAAGAGTGTGAAATTTCGCATAGTTAAAGTTTATAAGAAAAAGGAGGGCAGAAAAATAAATTTTTTGTTGTAAAATGTGTTAAAAAACATTAAATTAAATAATAAAATATTCATTCTTTGCGTACGTACCGCCAATGTCAAATGTGTAATTGTCTGTAGTTAAACATTCGCACATAATAAGGATTGTAGGCAAAGAATTTTAAAATGTTGCCAACATCTAATTACTTACTACATAACTTTGTGCGGTTGTGAAGAAAAGTCTTAGTTTTTTGTATTAATGTGTATTTGAAGATCTAATTTGACTAATAGGATACCACTTATATCTAAGTATTATTTGTTAGACGTTAAAGAATCATAAGAAAGGAATCATTTTTGAGAAAAACTCTTATGAAATTAAAATATAAATGGAAAGCTCATTTAGAATTCATTCGTGATTTTGTCTATTAGAAATGGTTAAATTTAACGACATCCTAACATTAAAATTAACACCTACTTACTATCAGGTGGAATGTGTGCTCATTTCTCACCCCTACTTCAATAAAAACTGTAGAATTCTTTTCAATAAAACCAAAAAGCCAAAAACTGTACGAAAATATTTCCAATAAAAGCTAAGTGCCGTCGCACCTGTAGTTATCAAGCGCAACTAGTCATTTTTCTATAATCGGAGTTTTGTTTAAAATATTTTTGTGCTTTGTAAGTTCCACAAACTATTAGTGTACTTCACATGATAATAATATATGAAATACTAGGGAAGTGCTGCAGACCTTATCTGGTGAGGTAGCTTTTTAACTGACTTAAGGAGAAGGTTTCCAATTATACTGTATGTTTTTTTTTGAAGTGAAAACTTATTTTGATTTAGAATAGTTGTAACTTAAACTCGATGAAATGAAAAAGCGACACTAAAAAGAGAGAAATATATTCATATATACTTTTATAGAATTTAGTCTGCGAGGGAATGAGATAGAAGACAGTAGGCATTATTTATTATATATTTATTTATATTTTAATTCCACAAAGCCTACAATTACCCTACTCATGATACTCTGCATTAGTATCTTCTCACGAAGTTTAGTTTTCTGAAGGTTTCACTTGTACCACATGTGAACTGCGCATATTTTTTGTATGTATATTGCACGATATATATATATATATATATATATATATATATATATATATATATATATATATATATATATATATACAATACGGTCATTGAGGTTGTGATAGCAGTGATGATAAAAATTAACTTTAGATAAATAGTGTAAACCAGCTTCAAATGAGAAATTATTGTATTTGTTGAAGCTGGTAAATGTTAGTCAATATCCATTTTATGAAATGTATATGTGTATGTCATCAGACTCGTATATCTCTAAACCGATAGTTAAATATGCGGAGGTACAGTCTGTGAGTTTATTTGTTGGAACTAATCTAGGGAACTACTGCCCCGCTTTGCAAATTATCCCATTACTCAATATTATTTATTTGAACCAATGAAACAATTTGTATATTTTATACCAGTTTGGCAATCTGCTATGGTCTAGTGGCTAGGATACCTAGCTTTCACCCAGGAGGCTCGGGTACGACTCCCGGTACCGGGAGTTTTTTTTTGTGCTTGCTTTGATTGTTCCATATTTTATCCTCTTCATTTATTGTATAATTTTATGCGTATTTTTAAGATTTTTCCACCATCACATAAAAGTTATTTCAATAGGATAATATTTATAAGATATAAATAACATATAACTAATAAGCTCACGTTAAACCCAAGTAACGACATCTGGTGAGTGTAATATTATTAGGCTTCATTTAAGTAATGGTTAATGTTAGTGTAAACAATAAACTTAAGATAATTCAGCAAATTTAGGTTCAGTTTTGACCTAAAAAAACAAGAGCCTATGTTTTTTGCACACTAAAAAAAAGTAGATGTATTCAATTTAATTTTATGTTTCCTTTTTTTTTTCTTAAATACTTCTTATATTAACGCAAACACTATACAACTACTACACAACAGACATCCAATAAATTTAATTTTAACGCGATAAAATCAGTATCCATTTTCTTTTTTTTTCTTTTTTATATGTTTGTTACGCGATATCATCGTCAATTGTAAAATTATTTTTATTAAAATAAATGTTTGTTATTAATTACATTTCCTGTTTCATTTGAAAAAAAAATTACTTATTTTATAATTTTAAATTTATTTACAAAATTGGTCTTAAAATTAGTGGGGTCCAATGTACTGCCAGTTTTAAATAAAGGTTTAACTTTATCGTCAAATAAGGAAACACATCTGATCCGAGCTTTAAAACTGAAAATAATAGCAAGTTGGGGTGCGATCGCATTCAGTATAGACTCAATAACTTTAAAGGAAATCCCCCCATAGATCTGCTTCTTTTATTAATATTAATAGTTTTGAAATATTTTGCAATATCACCTAATAATATTTTATGAAATGCAAATGCAATGCAAATGAAAATTATATTTTTACATGCATTTACATTTTGTTTTATTAATGACCTGGTGACAGTAGGGGAGGAATTAAGTAAATTTGTAGTCAAGATCGTAAGGTTGATAAAATATTGTTTAAAAGCCGTTAAAACATCCTCACCTGATTTCGTTAAATTATTGTTAAAATTTAATTGAAAGTTTGAGCTGTGTAGTTTCATCTTGCCAGTTTAACCATTGATTATATTCCGAGTCATTTTAATTTTATTAGAGCCATTATTAATTTGTTTATATATAATAAAGAAGAATATATAAAGACTTGGCTGTTGATCACACTCTTTTAAATATTTAGGAATATTTTTTACATAATCTCTAAATGAAACACCATGAGCATGATCTTTCATTGCAAAGGTCATATAATTTTTGTATGCTCCTATGGATTCCTACTGTCTCCCACTTATAAAATTATTTCCATCTATTTAAAGAGTGTGTTTTAAAAGTGAATATATTATTAAATTCGAGACTAATAATTTTAAATAGTATACCATATTATTTTTATATAGAATAAATGGAGGCTTTTTTATTATCATTAACTTTCTGTTTTTTTGAAGTGGTGGGACCACAGACTGTCCACAGTGGTTAGAACTTAGACTTTGAGTAATTAATTTATGTAAGGGATAATATTACAAACATCAACTTGCACTTTATCCTGCAATACGTGTTGGCTCTAGGAACAAATGAACAAGGTTGTACGATTTGAACAACGATCTAAACTTAATACTCATGGCAGGAGTTTCATGGACATTGATATTAAAATCTCCACATAAGACGACAGATTTATTCTGTTTATTAAGCTTAAGCAAAACTTCCTCTATATTTTTTTCAAAACAATCATGCATAGAATGTGGGGGTCTTGCGGACTCTAGAATGTGGGGGTCTGCAAATACTGACAACAATGAGGTGCTCGAGCTAAACTCCGTTACAGTACAGTTCATTTAACAAAAAGGCTCACAATATTCTTACGTTCTTTGCTTATCAATAATTTATTAGCTAATATTAAGCAGCCACCGCGTAAATTTTTTTCTCTTTTAAAGCAACGGAACACCTGGTGTTGACTGAAATTTTTATATTTATATTTTATGGTTATAATCCTTTAACCAACATTCAGTAATACAAAAAATATGTATGTTTTTACTACATGAAAAAAGTTCAATTTCTAATTCTTTACCCAACATGATTTGTATATTTTGATGCACAAAGTGTATACAATTTATATGATCTTTTCTATATGAAATTAAGCAACTAACCATTTGTGGGCTACATTCTGGATGATTTAAATTTTTTTTTATTATGTTTGCTAGAGATTACCTTTACTGTCTCATTTTCTAATTTAATTACTTGGAACTGATTCCAAATTCAATGTCATTATAATGCTCAATAGAAGCAGATGTCTATTTAGCCAAATCCTTGACTGAGTCAAAATATAAATTATAAAATAGCACATTTGCTGTCAGTCTTAAAACTATACGTGTATAGGTAATATCTATATCCAGTCAAATAATTCTTAATGAAAATATTTATATCAATCACACGAAATTTATAAATATAATTCTTACAATTACATGGCAGATTTACATTATTATTATTACATGTCAAGTTAAGGTGAAAACCCACCATATGTTTGTTGGAATTCTTTGAATGTAAGTGACAACCATTAAATTTTTTATAGGATAGGCAAACGAGCATACGGCTCATCTGATGGTAAGTAATTACCGTAGCCCATGAACAACTGCAACACCAGGGGAAATGCTGATGCATTGCCAGCCATTTAAAACGGAGTAGGCTCTTTTTTTGAAGGCCCCTAAGCCGTAACGGTCAGGAAAAATCTCTGGTGGTAGTCGATTCCACAAGGAAGTTGTGCGAACTGTGATGGACCGCCAGTTATGCAGATGGTAGCGATGGCATCGCGAGTTTTGTCGTGATGTACGATGGTGAAATTGTGCGGCTGGAATTAGTCCGAACAATCCCTTAGAGCACTCCCGGTGATAGATGCGATAAAATACGCAAAGAGATGCAACATCTCTTCGCAGTGCCAGTAATTCATGCCGATCAAAAAGAGCTCGGTCACCAACGATTCAAACAGCTATGCGCTGAATGCAATCAAATGGAAAGAGCTGGCACTGGGGAGCCCCAACCCACAGATGGAAATAGTATTCCATGTGTGGCTCAACCTGCGCCTTATAAAGTTGCAGACGGAATGCCGGCATGAAATACTGTTTTAGATGCCAATTTGACCTTCTCTTCCAAGTGACAATACATCTGAATTTTGATTATTAATCGAGGATAGATAATACCTATATATTATATAGATACATACCTAGATAGCATAGTAGATGTCTATGGACCACAGCAACCACTTACCGTCAGGTGGGCTGTGTGCTCGTTTGTCACCCTATGCTGTCTGTCCGGACTTATCACCGGAATGGTTAAACTGGCAGTAATTAACTTGATAAACAAATAGAGAGCAGTGTCAGGAGTTGGTTTTAGACATTTTGGTATAAGAAAATTAAATGATCTAGGATGACTATCTTAAATCAAAATAATTCCGCAACAATTGATCTTATTCAGGCGAACCCGAACACAGATATTTCAGCCGAAACAGATGTTTCACTTGTGTTTTTGCTCATTCTTTAATTAGTGTGTGAACTACTTTTCTCAACGATTAAATTCATTTTCATTCTTTCTTTATTCTTATCAAGAGTAATTTCATCATTAAATTATAGAATGGAGTTGAATAAAGTAATTTAATTCAAAAAACACCAAATGATACTTATTAAAAGTTATAATATTTTATGCTTTACTTTCAATTCCAAAAAAAATCTGCAAGGAACTCGGCGGGACTCTTAAAAAATTACAATGTATAATATATTATATTATATCTCGTATTTTATTTATTTATTGTGTAGATATATAGGTAGGCCTGTGTTCAGCAGTGATCTTTTGACGGTCATAGGATATGATACGATAAGCTGTTATTATTCTTGTTATAGATACAGTTTTTTAATATTATAGATATTTTGACCTTTGATCATAGTGAATTACGCACTTAGTATCAAATGTTATCCTATTTTGAAGATTATATTTACAGAATAATTTAAATTGAATAGTTTCGTAGCTCTTTAGCCCAACGAACAAAGGTCAAAGGTCAAAACCATGATGAAGATTAGACAATGAGTTTTATCTCAATTGAGGTACGCCACAAGATATTTAAGAGTTTATACTGATATGTACTTCAATAATTTGGTTACGTGTGAATGGTCAACCCTTAAGCTCAAATAAAAATATTAGATAAACTGCTTATTATAATTATTATTCAAAGGATCAACAGTAATATATTTATAAATAGTAAATTTGTATAGCTAGGAAATGTAGTAAATAATCTGAGATAGTTATTTACTATATGTCGTGATGTTAGTAAATACGCAGGTTGGAAACTTTGACAGCATATTAAAAACCATGTACTCAGCTTAGAGTAACAACATTAATCTGAGGTACTCCGATTACTTTCGTTGGGATAAAAGTTTAATATCGGTTCTAGACTTTTAATATTTATATATTTTTCTGTAGAATAAGGATTACAAACCAGCACACAGTCCACCTGATGGTAAGCGTATGCCGTTCCTGATATATAGTAAAATAGTAGCTTAATGCTGCTGTATTTCGTATGGTGAGTGCAGAGAACCGGAGACCCTTTTTATTGGGAACGAGGTATTCCATCTTATTCATCACGGAAGACAACGCATCTGCATTTTGATTCGTAATCGAGGATAGATGTAGATGTCTATGGGCCACAGCAACCACTTACCATCAGGTGGACTGTGTGCTCGTTTGTCACCCTATCCTATTAAAAAAAAAAACATCAAATTTACGCTCGATTAAGAATCAAAATGCAGGTGCGTTGTCAGTCCCTGAGGACTGTGATGGAATGCTTCATTTCCAGTAAAAAAAGGTCTCGGGTAATTTACACTTACCAAACGAAAAACAGCAACATTAAGCTACTATTTTAAGCTAATATTCTGTGTGCATTAAGCTGTTCGTTTACGCTAGTATATAAATATAATATGTAGTTATTTACCTCTCTTAAGCATATTGCACTTACGGAAGAGTGTGAGATTTCGCATAGTTAAAGTTTATAAGAAAAAGGAGGGCAGAAAAATAAATTTTTTGTTGTAAAATGTGTTAAAAAACATTAAATTAAATAATAAAATATTCATTCTTTGCGTACGTACCGCCAATGTCAAATGTGTAATTGTCTGTAGTTAAACATTCGCACATAATAAGTATTGTAGGCAAAGAATTTTAAAATGTTGCCAACATCTAATTACTTACTACTTAACTTTGTGCGGTTGTGAAGAAAAGTCTTAGTTTTATGTATTAATGTGTACTTGAAGATCTAATTTGACTATTAGATACCACTTATATCTAAGTATTATTTGTTAGACGTTAAAGAATCATAAGAAAGGAATCATTTTTGAGAAAAACTCTTATGAAATTAAAATATAAATGGAAAGCTCATTTAGAATTCATTCGTGATTTTGTCTATTAGAAATGGTTAAATTTAACGACATCCTAACATTAAAATTAACACCTACTTACTATCAGGTGGAATGTGTGCACGTTTCTCACCCCTACTTCAATAAAAAACTGTACAATTTTTTTTTCAATAAAACCAAAAAGCCAAAAACTGTACGAAAATATTTCCAATAAAAGCTAAGTGCCGTCGCACCTGTAGTTATCAAGCGCAAATAGTTATTTTTCTATTCGGAGTTTTGTTTAAAATATTTTTGTGCTTTGTAAGTTCCACAAACTATTAGTGTACTTCACATGATAATAATATATGAAATACTAGGGAAGTGCTGCAGACCTTATCTGGTGAGGTAGCTTTTTAACTGACTTAAGGAGAAGGTTTCCAATTATACTGTATGTTTTTTTTGAAGTGAAAACTTATTTTGATTTAGAATAGTTGTAACTTAAACTCGATGAAATGAAAAAGCGACACTAAAAAGAGAGAAATATATTCATATATACTTTTATAGAATTTAGTCTGCGAGGGAATGAGATAGAAGACAGTAGGCATTATTTATTATATATTTATTTATATTTTAATTCCACAAAGCCTACAATTACCCTACTCATGATACTCTGCATTAGTATCTTCTCACGAAGTTTAGTTTTCTGAAGGTTTCACTTGTACCACATGTGAACTGCGCATATTTTTTGTATGTATATTACACGATATATATATATATATATATATATATATATATATATATATATATATATATATATATATATATATATATATACAATACGGTCATTGAGGTTGTGATAGCGGTGATGATAAAAATTAACTTTAGATAAATAGTGTAAACCAGCTTCAAAGGAGAAATTATTGTATTTGTTGAAGCTGGTATGTTAGTCAATATCCATTTTATGAAATGTATATGAGTATGTCATCAGATATTTACTCGTATATCTCTAAAGAGATAGTTAAATACGCGGAGGTACAGTCTGTGAGTTTATTTGTTGGAACTAATCTAGGGAACTACTGCCCCGCTTTGCAAATTATCCCATTACTCAATATTATTTATTTGAACCAATGAAACAATTTGTATATTTTATACCGGTTTGGCAATCTGCTATGGTCTAGTGGCTAGGATACCTAGCTTTCACCCAGGAGGCTCGGGTACGACTCCCGGTAGCGGGAGTTTTTTTGTGATTTGATTGTTCCATATTTTATCCTCTTCATTTATTGTATAATTTTATGCGTATTTTTAAGATTTTTCCTCCATCACATAAAAGTTATTTCAATAGGATAATATTTATAAGATATAAATAACATATAACTAATAAGCTCACGTTAAACCCAAGTAACGACATCTGGTGAGCGTAATATTATTAGGCTTCATTTAAGTAATGGTTAATGTTAGTGTAAACAATAAACTTAAGATAAGTCAGCAAATTTAGGTTCAGTTTTGACCTAAAAATACAAGAGCCTATGTTTTTTGCACACTGAAAAAAGTGGATGTTTTCAATTTAATTTTATGTTTCCTTTTTTTTTTCTTAAATACTTCTTATATTAACGCAAACACTATACAACTACTACACAACAAACATCAAATAAATTTAATTTAAACGCGATAAAATCAGTATCCATTTTCTTTTTTTCTTTTTTATATGTTTGTTAAGCGATATCATCGTCAATTGTAAAATTATTTTTATTAAAATAAATTTTTGTTATTAATTACATTTCCTGTTTCATTTGAAAAAAAAAATTACTTATTTTATAATTTTAAATTTATTTACAAAATTGATCTTAAAATTAGTGTGGTCCAATGTACTGCCAGTTTTAAATAAAGGTTTAACTTTATTGTCAAATAAGGAAACACATCTGATCCGTGCTTTAAAACTGAAAATAATAGCAACTTGGGTTGCGATCGCATTCATTATAGACTCAATAACTTTAAGAGAAATCCCCCTTAGATCTGCTTCTTTTATTAATATTAATAGTTTTGAAATATTTTGCAATATCACCTGATAATATTTTATGAAATGCAAATTATATTTTTACATGCATTTACATTTTGTTTTATTAATGACCTGGTGACAGTAGGGGAGGAATTAAGTAAATTTGTAGTCAAGATCGTAAGGTTGATAAAATATTGTTTAAAAGCCGTTAAAACATCCTCACCTGATTTCGTTAAATTATTGTTAAAATTTAATTGAAAGTTTGAGCTGTGTAGTTTCATCTTGCCAGTTTAACCATTGATTATATTCCGAGTCATTTTAATTTTATTAGAGCCATTATTAATTTGTTTATATATAATAAAGAAGAATATATAAAGACTTGGCTGTTGATCACACTCTTTTAAATATTTAGGAATATTTTTTACATAATCTCTAAATGAAACACCATGAGCATGATCTTTCATTGCAAAGGTCATATAATTTTTGTATGCTCCTATGGATTCCTACTGTCTCCCACTTATAAAATTATTTCCATCTATTTAAAGAGTGTGTTTTAAAAGTGAATATATTATTAAATTCGAGACTAATAATTTTAAATAGTATACCATATTATTTTTATATAGAATAAATGGAGGCTTTTTTACTTATCATTAACTTTCTGTTTTTTTGAAGTGGTGAGACCACAGACTGTCCACAGTGGTTAGAACTTAGACTTTGAGTAATTAATTTATGTAAGGGATAATATTACAAACATCAACTTGCACTTTGCCCTGCAATACGTGTTGGCTCCAGGAACAAATGAACAAGGTTGTACGATTTGAACAACGATCTAAACAATTAATACTTATGGCAGGAGTTTCATGGACATTGATATTAAAATCTCCACATATGACGACAGATTTATTCTGTTTATTAAGCTTAAGCAAAACTTCCTCTATATTTTTTTCAAAACAATCATGCATAGAATGTGGGGGTCTTGCGGACTCTAGAATGTGGGGGTCTGCAAATACTGACAACAATGAGGTGCTCGAGCTAAACTCCGTTACAGTACAGTTCATTTAACAAAAAGGCTCACAATATTCTTACGTTCTTTGCTTATCAATAATTTATTAGCTAATATTAAGCAGCCACCGCGTAAATTTTTTTCTCTTTTAAAGCAACGGAACACCTGGTGTTGACTGAAATTTTTATATTTATATTTTATGGTTATAATCCTTTAACCAACATTCAGTAATACAAAAAATATGTATGTTTTTACTACATGAAAAAAGTTCAATTTCTAATTCTTTGCCCAACATGACTTGTATATTTTGATGCACAAGGTGTATACAATTTATATGATCTTTTCTATATGAAATTAAGCAACTAACCATTTGTGGGCTACATTCTGGATGATTTAAATTTTTTTTATTATGTTTGCTAGAGATTACCTTTACTGTCTCATTTTCTAATTTAAATTACTTGGAACTGATTCCAAATTCAATGTTATTACAATGCTCAATAGTAGCAGATGTCTATTTAGCCAAATCCTTGACGAAATAAAACACATTTGCGTCGTCTAAACTTCAGGTAATTTATCCAGTCAAAAATTCTGAATGAAAATATTTTATCAATCACACGAAATTTATAAATATAATCTTACATTACATGGCAGATTTAATTATTATTATTACATGTCAAGTTAATGAAAACCCACCATAGTTTGTTAATTCTTTGAATGTAAGTGACAACCATTAAATTTTTTTATAGGATAGGCAAACGAGAACGTCATCTGTAGTAATACCTAGCCCTGAACAACTGCACCACCAGGGAAATGCTGGCTTGCCAGCAGAAGTAGGCTCTTTTTTTGAAGACCCTAATTAACGGTTCGGAAAAATCTCTGGTGGTAGTCGATTCCACAAGGAAGTTGTGCGAACTGTGATGGAGCGCCAGTTATGCAGATGGTAGCGATGGCATCGCGAGTTTTGTCGTGATGTACGATGGTGAAATTGTGCGGCTGGAATTAGTCCGAACAATCCCTTAGAGCACTCCCGGTGATAGATGCGATAAAATACGCAAAGAGATGCAACATCTCTTCGCAGTGCCAGTAATTCATGCCGATCAAAAAGAGCTCGGTCACCAACGATTCAAACAGCTATGCGCTGAATGCAATCAAATGGAAAGAGCTGGCACTGGGGAGCCCCAACCCACAGATGGAAATAGTATTCCATGTGTGGCTCAACCTGCGCCTTATAAAGTTGCAGACGGAATGCCGGCATGAAATACTGTTTTAGATGCCAATTTGGCCTTCTCTTCCAAGTGACAACGAAACTGCACGTCACTTGATATATCTACGCCGAAGATTCCGATACTGACTGAGGCAACAAAGGGAGTACCTTCAAAATGAGTAGACACGATGAAGGGGTTCTGTTTAGCGGTAAACCCGCAAACGTGTCTTTTGGGACACTTTTTGGGATTGAATTGGACTAGATTTAGTCGCTCCCAGTCCGATACTTCGTTCAACAAAGTCTTGACTTTAGGCACAACATTGTCCCTGTACTCGGTGACGTTTTCCCGAGAAGTATTGGCACGGCCAGCGTATAAAACATCACCAGTGCTGTCGTCCGCATAGCAATGACTGTTACTGATTTGCAACATGTCATTGATATGCAGAAGAAGCAGCATTGGTGATAGCACTCAGTCTTGTGGAACACTAGTGTTAATGGGCTTGTAATCGGAGCATGCACCCTCTACTACGACACTATTTCCCGGGAAGCACAAAGGAAGGAAGCTTTGATAGAAGTGCTTTGTGCCAAACTCGATCGAAGGCCTTCGCTATGTCCAAACTAACGGCCAACACTTGCCTCTTGGACTCTATTGCCTCAGCCCATTTATGAGTTAGATAACCCAGAAGATCACTAGCCGAGCGACCGAAACGGAAATCGTACTGGCAGTCATTAATCAGCTGGCGATCCTCAAGGTACCGCATGAGCTGACTGTTAATGTAAATGGACTCCATTATTTTAGAGAACAAGGAGGTGATAGCGATAGGCCTATAGTTGGACGGATCAGAGCGGTTACCTTTTTTAGGGATCGAGCTAGCTATCTTCCATGATTTCGGAACTACACCTAGGGAGTAGGAATATCAGGAAAGACGCGTTAAAACTGATGCCAACTTTGGAACACACGTTTTTAGCAGAACAGGAGGGACGCCATCAGACTCACTCGACTTGCTAACGTCCAGGGAGAGGAGTGATCTGCGCACCGGGCGTTGGGTAAACAGCACATTCTGCAAGGAGCCCTCACACCGTGGGATGGTCAGCGGTGTGCTCCCCTCACCATCAATAGTCGAGTTGGACGCAAAGAGAGAGGCCAGTAGATCGGCTTAGTTCTTTGGGGCATGGGCCAGTGAGTCGTCCTTCGTTTGCAGAGATGGAAAAGATGGCTGACAGAAATTCCCTTGGACAGCCTCAGCGAGTGAGCAGAATGTACGTGTTTCTGAAGGAAGTTATTGATATAATTAAATAAAATTAGACTAATTTAATCATATTTGTACGAATATAAATTTTAATCTTATTATTTCATTCAATTATATTTATTACACCTTAGTTTTACATTACTCGAATGGATTCCGTTTGTTTTCATATTTGCATGTGAAAATGAAATAACATTTCAGAGTGTAAACATTTGGTATACAATGGTGATCAATGGTGAATCGAAGCGCTGCTGAATTTTTTCCTGGTCATGCACCTTATAACCTGCCCATCGCAATAAAACTGATTTGATTTGTTTCCAAAAATAAATATATAATATCGATTTAGTACCCCCATTTTAAATAATTGTCAGATTATTTTAAATTTTACTAAGCCTTTGCTATAATCTATTCACAACTGACTAATTTTCAAATTTGTTACGGATGCGTAACTCATTTAAGTACGATGTTAGCTTTTAATTAACCTATCTATTCACTGGCTCGACAGAACTGGATCATAGGACTACAATAAACACCTTCGCCGCTTTAGCATTGTTTCGTATGAGTACATTTTATTCCCATTCTATAAGTAAGCAATTTTTATACGTAATATTTTGTATGTATTTAATTAAATTCTCGGAAACGCCTATAACAATTTAGGATACATTTTCGTATTTAGATAATATTTTACGTTCCAAGTTTGTGGTACATGTTAATGATTCTTGAGTAATTTTTCCATAGCCAGCCGAAGCTTAACGCAAGTATTAAATGTTTGAAATTTTTCAGTTATTTCCATTAATGTGAAATTTTTAAAGATTGAAAACTGCTAACGATCATCATCACCATAATTACAGCCCAATACAAGTCCACTGCATTCATCGTCTTTCTGCATCTATTATCAAGTCGTCACTCCATCCAGTGGGGTGCTTCCCTACACTTCGCTTACCGGTAACCGGTTTTGAGAACTTTTCTATCCCATCGGTTGTCGGTTGTCATGCTAATGATAGGAAAATGAACGTCTGAACAACAAATCACGGTTGCGGAGAGGATTAAATATATTTACACACAAATTTACACTTTATTTTTAGAGTAGTGAGATTAATACCTTCTTACTCTAAATATAATTATATAAAAGTTCAATTTTGTAAACTAGTGTTATCATTGCGAGTGCTTATTCTTTTTTAAATAAAACAATTTAATAAATGAATGAGTATATAAATATAATTACTAAAATAAATAAATTGAATATTTTACATGTATGAAAATACGTACAATTTATTTTACTTCATAACAAAACTGAAAATTTATTTTCTTTGTGGAATTAAATTGTGAGAAGGTTCTTTCGCAAGAATGAAAAGTTTTTAAACATATCTACATATTTTGTACTCACCAGTGGAAAATTAATAATAAATATGTAAATATATTTATATTCATTTATGGATCCAACGTAAGTAACTCTTTCCGGGTTTTGATTAAAAAAATAACGTGCAATAAAAATAGAAATAGAAATTGAGAATTAAGAAATTATTTCCATAACTTATGTTAGTAATTCTTAAATTATGTAAACCAAACAATAAAAGAAATTCTTATATACATACTAACGACCTGCCCCGGCTTTGCACGGGTGATTTCTGAAATTGGACAAAAGCGCCATCTAACGGTCCGAATATAACTAAGAGCCGTGCAAGTAACTCATAATTAAGCACCTACCTTATAAAGAAGTTGATTAATATCAGTCAAGCTGTTTAGGAGTAGAATAATTAAAAATATACGCACACCGAATTTTTAAAGATAAGAAAGATAATAATAGTTATTATTCTTAGTGTAAGTAATATAGTTGTAAAGTATATTAGTAGATAGACAATTAGATTAATTACGACATACTAATGCTGAAAATTTTAGTCGTTAATAGGAAAACGCTGCTGCTCATCTCCTGATCTGTTTCCCTCTGTCGCCTCTCATACCCACGGGATGATATGGGTAGTGGATATTCTTTCACCACCGCCCCACGATCAGAAAACTGCAGTAACCATCCAGTTTGCTAAGCGTGGCAACTATTCCTAAGTGACAATCTATGAAGGGCCTATGTTTATAGGCGGACTTTAATAGGCCGTGACCTGTGACGGTGATGGTAATGCTAAAAATACACCTATTTCTATTATTTTCATCTTGCGGCACCAGGTACCTACACTCATGTGCACCCAACTCGGCAAAATCGTAGTCTGACTTATCATATATTATGCTCAAGATGCCATCAGTGCTTCCCCGAATTATATGTATCAGTGAAGCAAGCGTAGGATGGCGTTAAAACCAACCATATGTTTGCCACACAAACTGGATAGAAATATTCAATTTAAATATATTCAAGAATTATTTAAATTTAAGGGACACACATTGATTAAATGAAATATGACTAAATTAATGGCATTTTTATGAATATAAATATTAATCTTATTATTACATTTAATTATATTTATTCTACCCTAGTACTGAAACTTTTACATTGTTTGAAGAGATGCTGTTTGTTTTCATATTAATTAATATTTCAAATTGTACACATATGGTGGACAATAGTGATCTAAAGTGAACCGCGGTGCCGTTGAATATTTTCCTTGCAAAACACTTTATAACCTGTCGATCACTATAAAACCGATTTGATTTTATTTGATTCCAAAAATAAACATATGATGTAGGATTAGTATCCTCGTTTTTAAATTATTAGGAGAACATTTTAAATTTTACAAAACGTTCGCTAATCAGTTCACAACCGACTAATTTTCAAAATTATTACGGATGCGTAACCCTCGTTTAAGTACAGTGTTAGCTTTTAATTAATCTATCTATTCACTGGCTCGGCAGAACTGGATCATAGGATTACAGCAAACACATTCGCCGCTTGAGCATGCTTTCGTATGAGTACATTTTGTTCCTATTTTCTTAGTAAGCAATTTCTGTACATAATATGTATGTATTTAGTTGAATCCTTGAAAACAATTTAGGATAAATTTTCGTATTTACATAATATTTTACGTTACAAGTTTGTGATATGTGTAATAATTCTTGAGCAATTTTTTCGAAGGACAGGCGAAGCATAGACCAGGTACTAAATGTTTGAATTTTTCCAGTCATTTCTATCAATGCCAAATTTTTAAAGATTGAACACTGCTAATGATCATTATCACCATGATTACAGCCTTTTATAAGTCCACTACTGTACCACAAAGCACGGTCCTTAGTCACCTGCATCCATCGACTTCCTGCATCTATTAACAGCTCGTCACTCCACCCAGTGGGCTATTCCCTACATTTCGCTTACCGGTAACCGGTTTTGGCAACTTTTCTATCCCATCGCATCGGTTGTCGGTTGTCCTAATAATGATATTTGAAGTTTGAAAATGAACCTCTGAACAACAAACACGGTTTTTTTTTTTATAGAATAGGATGACAAACGAGCACACAGTCCACCTGATGGTAAGTGGTTGCTGCGGCCCATAGACAACTACATCCATCCTCCATTAAAAATCAAAATGCAGATGCGTTGTCACCCGTGAGGACTGAGATGGAATGCCTCGTTTCCAGTAAAAAGGGTCTCCGGTTCTCTACACTCACCATACGAAATACAGCAGCATTAAGCTACTATTTCACGCTGGTATTCTGTGAGAGCGTGGTCCTTCCCCGGTCGAGCCGACTCATTCTTGCTACAACTATACAACTAATATAACTGCAGCATGGCTCTACCACGTATAAACGTTAACGTTGCGGACAGCATTAAATATATTTACGGAATTGGTACTAGGACTCCAAAAACTAATTAATTGTGTTTTAAACAAATATAAAGTTAGATTCTAGTGTCCCTAGTTAATTTGTGATCGCATCACAACATTGACAACTCATCCTCACGTTATTTTTATTGCAGTGAGAGAAATACCTTCTTACTCTAAATAATATAATAGATCAAAATAAAAAAATAAAAACCCCGAAAGAAAAAGAGCTGATGATCTTCAAACGGCTGAACAGATTTTACTAAATCATAACTAAGAAAACTCCCGATCAAGTCACCTTCCAACGAAAACAACTACATCCTAACCGGTATGTCCATCTGGGCGCTACGATGCCACAGACAGACTCACATATGCACACATGTACATGTTAAACTTATAACACCCTAGTGATATCGTCGGGTTAAAAAAAAACTACGCTAGAAAGAAGCTACAATACTTATGAATTGTGTATATTATGCATTTATGTTGTTATAAAATAAAAAAAAAATAAAAATTTGTGTACAGGACCCATTATGTCTATAAGGACTATTACGTTTAATGTACGGATTAAGGCAGTAGGAAGTTATGAAATCAGCTAAGATTCAGTATCAGAGACACGGGACAGCCACATCTAGGGTTGTAAACTGGTTGTTATCATATATGGTATTTTCAATGCTAGCGAGACGAGGCATTTCATCTTAACCTGCAGGGTGGCAACACATCTGCATTTGATCTTTAATTGAGGATAGACATGGATGTCTATGGACTACCACATCCTCTTACCATCGGGTAAACTGTGTGCTCGTTTGTACCCTGATTCTACAAAAAAAAAATCATATTCATAAAGCGCTCCCAGCACAAACTTTTACAGCGTAGTTGAATGTTTAACCTGAATACTAGTAATGTTAATTATTATCATTAAATAAAACAATTAAAAAAATGAATGAGTATATAAATATAATTACTATAATAAATAAATTGAATATTTTACATGTCTGAAAATACGTACAATATATTTTATTTCATAACAAAACCGAAAATTTATTTTCTTTATGGAAATAAATTGTTAAAAGGTTTTTTCGCAAGAATAAATAATTTTTAGACATACCTACATATTTTGTACTCACCAGTGGAAAATTAATAATGAATATAATTATAAACATATTTATATTCATTTATAAACCCTACGTTAGTAACTCTTGCCGGGTTTTGATTAAAAAAATAACGTGCAATAAAAACAGAAATAGAAATTGAGAATTTATACATTTTAAAATTATTTCCATAACATTGATTAGTAACAGTATTATATTAAATGTGTTCATTCAATTGGAAGGAAAGTCTTTTTATTAATTACACGATGGTTTACTGATTCCATACCTTTTGAGTCTATGAAATAAACATTATTAGTTACCAATATAAAACTTCTTTTTATTTATCTATATACTTGATACAGATAAATTACATGGTCCTATCTCATTTTTGGATCATTGCTTTTAGGTATAATAAGAAAACTTGTACATAAATGTAGGTTACGGAGGAAGTAATTAAAAACGACCTAACTCCTAATTTTTATGGTGAGTTAATTTTTATATAGTTTTCAATACATTTCATATTTAAAATATGCTGTTTGTGTGGTAGAATATTTTAACCTCATTTAATCCCGAAGGTTAATTTCGTGCCGTAAAATCTCATGGATTTCAAAAAATGGGGTAAAATATCCAGACTACTATTGTACGTAATACTATTATTCATTCTGTACCGATGGCGGCAAGCTTAAAAAGTTGCGAGACGTATGACACTGTGATCGTCAATATATCAGTCACGTGCAATTAATTAAAATCCTTCCAGAGAGGGCCTTTCAGTATGGTCGTCTTAAGAAGGAGATATTATAATTGTTTTAAAAGTTGTCTCTCCACAGCAATCTGAGGCCATGCCCGTGATACAAAGTGGGGTAATGGAATCTGATGCCGGCACCGCACGACAATCTAACAAAATCCTAAAATCTAAAAAAATATATTTAAAAATATAAGTAAAAGTATGTACTTAAATATTTTATGAATTGTTTATTAATTATTTTAATAGTGTCAATAATTATTTTACTTAAACACATGGCGGATTTAATGGCATAACATATTCTCTCCCGGTCATACATTAAGCTAGGCTGAGTTAAACATTTATGAAGAAGCACAACAAAAAATCCAAGTATAAAAATATAATTTTACGATAATTTTAATATATGACACTTAATTAAGTTTTTCTGCTTAGCTTTTGACTCAACTGTTAAGTCCGCCGATTGCACGCTTCAAGTTCAACATTTATTTTAAATATATAAATAAATAATTTGACATTGAACAGTAGTAATTTCACAGTATTGCTTACTGTTTTGACAAATCAATATCATTCTCGCTGAAAATTATTATTTATAAGGGAAAGAAAACAGGAAATTAAATAATATATCAATAAAGTGAATAAATTTATAACTTGATTCACCTCATAAAAATCTTGGAAATATTTAGAACAATAAAACAAAAATATCTTTTGTGCTCTCATTACAATTTCCCAAATAAAATTAGTTTTTAATTTCAGAGTTCTTCTGTTGTCGAGTTTAGTTTATACTCACGAACCTAATAATTTTATTCCAATGTGTAAAAAGTTTAAGTTTAAAGAATATTAAGATTGAATTTAAAAATTTAAATTTATTATTTCACTTTTTGTGTGAAACACTTAATCTTTATATAATTTAATTTAATTTTATTGCAAAAAGATAATCGGATACAGTCGTTAGGTTATCCTATCGCGAATAAATTGTTGAGGGAGATCTCTAATGTAGTGGAAAATTTAAAAAATCCAACTCGATAACGCAAAGCGAGATTTAATTTTCCTGTTCCTGGCTTTTTATAATCTTTATCTCTTTTGGTATTAAGTACTTGCTTCATTCTTTTTTATTTTTAAGACAATTCTAACTTTGCTAATCCAAGAAATAATAAATCGAGGATAAGTGAAGTCTGCCAACACGCGACGGACTTTTCTCTATTCTAATAACCTATAAAAGCCTACACAAGAAGGTATTTTGAATTTATTTATGTAGAAATCTAGAAACAATTACCTCGTTTAGTCCTGTGGGTGATGTTGGTTTTACACCATCTCGTTTACGCTTGGCGTAAAGTGCTTAGACAGACGGTGTGCGTCGGAATGGGAATACAGTGCCAGCCTCAAAGGTGCGAGACGTCTGGCACTGTGATCGATATTCCGTCTGTCAAACGTGACGATACTTTGAAGGTGGTACAGGTGGTGTTCATTTGTCACGCATGTTCTAAAAAAATTATTCTTAGCATAAATCAACAAATAAACGACCTTTAATATATGTGATGATTATTACTCATGGGCTAGAGATGTCCTTAATGTCTTCTGCATTAGTATAAGAGAACCGTATGGACAATAAAAGTATGACGTTATTCACATTTAAATTTTTTCTCATTTGAAATTTGAACAGTAACTACCATTTTAGAAAAACAAACAGCAAATAATTCTGTGCGTTAACAATCACAGTACTCATGGTAGAGAAAATTCAAATGAAGGCCACACCCGAGAGAAAACTCAATAAAAGTAGATCCTGAATCAGTTGACCGCGGTCGCTCGTTTGGGAGGTTGTAAAATAGCCCTGACCGTCATAAATTCCACATGGTGCTCCCAACTTTGTCTAAAACCCTTAGTTGACAAGACTGAACTTCAGGAACGTTTAACCTTCATCTTGACATAGTTTCGTTGCTACGAAGCAGTACAGATTTTGCGTAATCGACTTAAGTCAGTCATAATTTGTTACTATTTTGCAGAAGACTGCACTGTACTACTAGACTGTAAGTGTGACACAAGAAATCGCACTTTTACGGAAAATAATTCATTTAATTTAAAATTACACTCTAGATCTGTAAATCAGACTACTAGATACTCTTACTACAAACTGTTAGAACACGTTTTTTTTTATTTATTTGTTTTGTTCAAATTTTTTCAGTTCAAATGTCCTCTCATTTGTCATGTTCACTTGGGTAATCTTTAAAATTCATTTATGTCGTAAACTGAGTTCAATTCTTGCCCGCACTAATGGAAATTTTAATGGAAATTTTGGTACTCATTTACTTCCCGCTCACTGGTAAAAGAAATAACATGTCTCAGAATCCGAAAAATATAATTTTGAATAAGTGAAGTACGCCAACGCACTTTGAGGCAATGCGATCGACCATTTCTATCGCGAAAATCCTATCAGATATTAGACCTATGTACAAACAGGTTGATTACTTTCTGAGGTAACATTCGGGTAAACTCAGCATTTAATAAGTGAACACTTTTACCCATAAATTCTTACTTCTATAGTCGATAAAGAACTAAAATATTCATAACTTATCACCTTTAAGAACTAAAATTGAATGCCTTGATAACAGTACCATTCTCTGGTTCTAGCGATACAGCTGCATTATTTCGTTTTCCGATCAAACTGAACAATTCATGCTGCAACCATAATGCAGGATTGCTCTTACACCTTAAACTTAAAAGCAATTCATTGATGGCTTAATCGTCGTTAAATGGATGCGCATCCCACCCAAAGCTTATATTTGTGGATGTGGCTTAGACGCATTCTTTTGTATAGAATAATAGTATCACACGAACACACAGTAGACCTGACGGTAAGTGGATACTGTGGTTATGTAGAATCGATTAAAAATAAAAATGAAGATGCATTGCCACTCACAAGGAATAAAATGAATTGCCACTTATCCAGTGAAAAGAGTCTCCGGTTTTCTGCACTTACCATACGAACATAGCAGCATTAAGCTGCTATTTTACGCTGATATTATGCTAGAGTGTGGTCCTTCCCAGGTCTAGCCGACACATTCGTGCTATAACCATAATAGTATGCAGCACAGCTCTACCACGTATAATGCTTGCTAAGTGTGTCTCTAACCTTATCGCATAAACCTTACAGCGGACTCAGATTAGGACCACTGACTCTGTAAATAATTCTAAAGGTCATGATCTAATTTTGCTGAGAAAATATAACATAATTTATGTCTACGTTCAATGTATTCACGGTTACCCATACTCTATTTTAGAAACATCGTTTATCAAATATCTCGAATCGTGAAACTCAGTTAACTTCGGTCGAAAGAACGATTTGTATTCAATAAGCTTTTTGACCAAAGTATCTTGTAAGACTTTCGCAGGAATTACAAATTTCATAAAATTGTCTGCAGAGAAAAAAGATTACGTCATGTAATAGTTGTAAATCACTGCGCATTATATTTTCGAGGAGTTTTAAATTTTCATTTCTTTCTTATCTATGAATTTACAGCCACTTTAATACATCTTTCTCGTAGCAAATAATCAATATCCAATCATTAATCAAAGCAAAATAAAGGGGGACGAAATCAGAACTCAACGTTTTATCAAAGAATTAAGTCTAGGAAAATATTATATAAATACGAAGTAGCAAGAATTATATTTTTAGAAGTGATAAACTTTTATAATACCAATAATTGGTATTATCTATTTCCATAAAACTATATTTTTGCTTTTATCATGTTTATTTTAGCTCATATTGAGAATCGTGTTTCGAGAAGTTTGCAACGCCCAAAGTCACTTACTGTCGTTCAACAAAAATTCATCTAATTTTTTATTACGTCAAACACATTGTATATATTAATACATGATATTAAACATGTGAAAATCGATTAACGAAAATACACAATGGCAATGGCAATAAAACTATAATTTTGCTTCTATCATGTTTATTTTAGCTAATTTTAAGCAAAGTTTTTCGAGTAGTTTGCAGCGCTTTAAGTCACGTACGTCCTGCGAAAAATCATGTAATTTAACGTACGTAAAGCACCTCAGCCCCATATTAAAGCGCGATATTAAACATGTGAAAATCAGTAAGTAAAGATGGCACACCACAATGGCAATAGCAATTACAACAAACAAAATTAATTAGTCGAATAATTTCACATCTTTAATAGTGTTGAATTTTGTATTTTTTGGGGAATGGGCTCGTACGCATGTACTTATTGTATCAGGTAATAAGAAATTATCGGTCGATGACGACAGTATCTTATAGCACTGTAGCAGACACAAGAAATTGAAATTCACATCACCATCGGAGCACTTGTTTCATCTTTTTTACTAATAGATCACATGCGCAGAGATGTAACATAAAATCGCACTACTTTTATGTCCATGGGTGCTGTAAAGCTCTCGAAACGTCGGGTATTTAAGAAGTTAAATATACGCTATAAATTCCGTAAAAACTATTATTATTTCAATGTGTAGTGTTCGCGTAAATATAAGAAATCATTATGTATATTAGTAGTTGTATTATGTTCTAGATACTAGACCTTAGTCTTAATATATAGAAAAATAGGAGTTGAAAACTCATCACACAATACAGCCTATTTAATGTCCACTGCTAAACATAGGCACTCACTCATAGATTGTCTAATATAAGTATTTGCACCCTTGCCAAGCGGCTTGCCAAGCGGTTTGACAACCTGAGTGTATTTTTTTTATTTTCTGGTTATTTTAAGGAAGATGCTGCTGCCCATTTCCTGATATGTTTCCCTCTGTAGCATTTCACGATGGGATGAAATGCGGTAGAGGATATCCTCAAGCCGCCACTACACAGTTAAAACCACTCACACACAAACGGACAAAAATAGGTTTATTAAAAGAAATGAATATAAATTTTTTATCATCATCATCATCATTCCAGTTTTAACCACGCCCACTGCTGAACATATGTCTCAATCTTGAAATTCACCTGCAACCGTTTGCATGTCTTACCAGGTCGTCACTCTATCTAGTTGAAGGCCACTTTGTTATCAGTACTCTGTTACTCTGGTATTCTGATAGTCAGTTTTCGGGTTTGATACTGACTGAATTCCTTATGAACTTACCACAGAACAACAACGGGTTCGAGTTGTTCAAAAACTTGTTGTTAAAGTAAAAATAAGTCTTAGTAAAAATTAAGTCTTAGTATTTATAAGTGCAAAATGTTAACTGTCACTAAGAAAATTAATGTTAATCAACAATCATATTCCCTGTGCAGCTCTACTATTGAAAAAGTACATTCTATTTGTGACCTCGGCATTACCATTGACAGTAAATTAACACTCGATACACATGTTGAACAAATATGTAATAAAGCTCTTAAAATATTTGGGTTTGTAATGAGAGCCTGTAAGGATTTCACAAACCCAGCAACATATATCCTTTTGTATAAGGCACTGATACGCTCTCAGTTGGAATACGCTGTTGCTTTGTGGAATCCTTTTTATAATGTCTATACCGATCAGATTGAGAGGGTACAAAAAAAAAGTTTTTTAAGTCAATGTTCTATAGATGTAAGCATAAATATTGTTCGTATAATGCTATTTTAAATAAATACAAAATGTTAACTTTAAAGCTCAGACGACAACAATTAGTAGCAATGTCATTATTTGACCTTTGCCATAATAGATATGATTGCATCCCTGTAAAAAATAAATTGCGATATCGTGTACCTACTCGATCACGTGTAAGATCAACATACTCCCGTCAAACATTTGCCCTTCCCTTGTGTAGAACCAATGCTGGCAAAAGAGCGCCGTTGTATCGCTTAATGCAAAATTATAATGATCACTTTTGGGACATTGACATTTTTAATAACAGTGCTAATTCCTATAGAAGCAAAGTGATTAATAAGCTTATGAGTCGTGATAACTAAAAACTAAATAAAATAAATCAAAACATAATTTAAATTATATAATTTTTCTGAAATCAAAACTAAAATGTGAACAGTTTTTTTTTTCATTTTGTAATATTGTATTTTATGTAGTAAGTCCTCCTTCACATCTCTCACTTTTGTAGTTTATTCTATAAATCATTATCTGAGGCTGGTGGTGTTGGTTTCACTAAACTCAAATTTTAGGATTAAGACTGTAGTTATTAAGCCTCTGTTGAAGCTGTTTACTGGTCCTTAAATGAACTAAAAAAAAAAGTATGATCACGGACGTTTAAATAATGTGTAAGACATTGTGGCAGAAGATGAACTATCACTATATTGTTACATTCCATCAATATTTTTTATACTTGATAGAGCCATGCTGCAGTTATATTAGTAGTATAGTTGTAGCACGAATGGGTCGACTCGACCGGGGAAGGACCACGCTCTCACAGAATATTAGAGTAAAATAGTAGCTTAATGCTGCTTTGTTTCGTATGGTGAGTGTAGAGAACCAGAGATCCTTTTACTGGAAACAAGGCATTCCATCCTAGTGCTCACGGATGACAACGTATCTGCATTTTGATTCGTAATCAGGGATAGATGTAGATGTCTATGGGCTACGGCAATAGCCGCGTACACACCTAGCGCACGGGCTCGCGCAGCAGCCTCGCGAGCCTAATGCCTCGGCTGGTGTGAACGTGCCTCGAGCTGCCTCGGGCGCACGTTGCCTCGGCCGAGCGTCACTCGACCTCGAGCCATACGTTGTTGGTAAACTAAACTGGATGTGCTCAAAGGTACCACAGTGTTCGCTGTTCATTTGGTGTACAAGGTGGTATTTTGGCTCGCGAGTCGATACGATAGTGTTTGTTTTAGTTTTACTGAAAAGTCACTTTAGTAATATAATAATAGATTTGAAAGATATCATTGAATTGTAATTAAAATGTACATTGATCTTTTACTTTTAAACAAATATTTATTTTTAATTTACTGTTACATAATCACTTAAGGCCTCAATAATAGCGTCACAAACTTCTGAAATTATACTTAGTAGTTCAAATTTAGAATTATACTTGAGATATTCTGCTTCGATCCTCGAAATAAATATTGCAAGCTGCTGTAAGAATCTCCGATTGCTAAAAATCTTAAAGTTATTAAAACGTTCACTTACAGTGATTGCCTCTCTATATTTTGTGTCACACTTTTTAATTTTATCAGAGCACAAATGTTCAAATTCCTGTAGGGACCTTCGTGTAAAATTATTTACAGTCTGATCATATGTTAAATCTTTAAGTAATTTATTTCCATATTGGTTGCAACGCTCATATTTTTTTAATCCAGACGCGTCTAGGTCTTTTCTTAAAACGTGAAAGTTTTCGTTTTTTTAAACAATAAGCATCTAAGAAAGTAGTTGTAGCTGCAATTGCACAACTGTCCATTTCGGATGCTCGAGGACTTATGATGGCTTGGCCTGCCTCGTGAGGCATACTTCTGAGTTCCGGACAAAACTACTGAGGCTGCCTCGCGAGCCTTCGCTCGCGAGCCTGTAACCGCGGCTGCCGCGACAAAATTCAGTTAATGCTGCCATGAGTATTAAGTAATGGTGGTGTACTAATGAACACCACTATTTGTTTTCCCAATTCCTTTAAAAAAGTGGGAAAAACGTCCAAAAAACCGCAACCACACTATAAAAATTTTCGCGAACAAGACAAAGTCATTTTTGTCTTCTGAAAATATGAAGCTCGTGACCCATTCAGCATACAGTCCACCAATGATTTCTTTATTTTTGTAAAAATAAAGAAATCACTTGGTGATCAATATTTTTAAAATGGTTTGGACGTATTAAAAGGAGATCAAAATGTAATGGAAAATACTATAAAAAGTAGTAATATAAAAAAAAAATATATATATATATATATATATATATATATATATATAAGTATATACTAAATGAGTTACGCATAAATTCCAGTAAACCCCACGTAAGCTGTAATTTTACTTTATTTCTTTAAGTATATATTAATCAGTATTAAATCAAATTCGTCAGGAAACTGTTTAGTTTATGGTTAGTCAAAAATCAAACATTAACACTAAATGAAGAAAAAAACTAATCCAAAAGAAGCGACCCAATGCTAATCGCACCTGTATTACCCTTTTCAGTACTATATTATTATCTTACAACAGCCTCTTCTGACATAATTGCGTGTGAAAAAAATGACAGTTACTATTTCCGCTTAGTCGCTCAGTAAAGATTTATGTGTTAACATAATACAGAAAAGTCGTTGGACCTCCGGTCAGCAATACAAGCAGATATCAGATTCTACTTCATATTATCTATTGTTACATGATATTACTATAATTTTTTTTAAATAAATGAAGTTATAATCGTACTTACAGTCCTCCTGATGGTACGTAGCCACTTAGTACATAGACTATTGCAACCAACTTCAATCAAAGAAGTCAACACATGTTTTTTTATGTGAGAGGAGCAAACGAGCATGCGGCTCGCCTTGTGGTAAGTGACTACCGCCGCTTATGAATAACTGCAACACCAGGAGGTTGACAAATCTGCGAGGCATTTCATCTTAATCGTCAAAAGTGACAAAGCTTTAACTTTAAAGTTGGCGTAATATTATTGGTTGAAGTAACCTCTTACCATCAGTTGAACTGTCGTTCGTTTGTCTCTCTATAATTAAAAAAGCGTAAATTAGAGTTACGTTATTTAAAAAAAAGTTATATCGAATAAATTGCCACTTGTAATTTTTTCAATTTTTCCTAATTGAAAGGGAAAAGTCCACTGCTGAAGATTAACCCAGAACGTTGTAAGGAGGATTTTTTAAATCCTTACGCTTGTCAGGCCAATCAACGATCGCAACACCGGACGTCTCGTACCGTTAAAGCCGTTGCGGGTCATCCGGTTTGAGTCTGGCGTAAACGAGGTGGTATAACGCCAGCAAATAAAAGCCATTAGCTAAGTTTTCTTCCTCGCACAACTTCTTTTTGGAATCGTCTACAACCAGCGCTTTGTCCAGATCGATACTCTATTCTATCCGACCCTACTTTTTTTTATAGGCTGACAACGCACCTGTTTTTCTCCTGGTGTTACAGTTGTTCATGGGCGGCGGTAGTCACTTACTATCAGCTGAGTAGGGATACTGAGGTAACATATTGAGTTTGCAACGAGACGAGACTATTTATGATCCACTAGATTAACTTAGACTTACGTAGTAAGCGGTTGATTTACTTTTCCATTCAGTTTTTTGTTAATTTATGTAATTAAGCCACGTAGCCAAAACGATAACTCTGTTTTAATAAAAAGTACCCGGATGAACGATCTTTGCTCGGTTTTTTTTTAAATTACATTTAGATACAAATTACATGAATAATATTTTTTGATCTTATTGACATAATAGAAAAAACTGAACTGGTCATTAATTAAAACTTTCGTATTTTTAAACTACTAAAAAAAGGGCTCGAAATAATAGATTTTCTCACAAAAGAAGGTTCTTGAGGAACTTGAAAAAAAAAGGAAAAAAAGACGGGCACTAAATTTTATGAAAATCGTTGGAGCTGTTTCCGAGATTCCGATTAAATATATATATATATATATATATATATATATACAAGAATGTTGTTTATATGTCTACAAAATTGATATGTAAATGAAGTTTTGCGTGTAAATTATAGGTATAATTTTTCGGTTATTGAATTATTTATAGTTTTATTACAAACAAATATATCGTTCATCATTAACACTATATTACAATATTATTACTGTTAAACACAGGTTTTCCCCAAAGAATGTCACAAAAAAGGTTTTGAGTCGCCATCGGTTGTGGGTTTTACAAGTTATAAATCTGACCTATTGCCACTTTAGCTTTAGCTTTATTGATCCATTGATTTATGTCGCTTACTCTGGTTCTCCGTCCATATTTTCATTACTATCACACAGAGAAACTTCGAGCATGGCTCTTTCCATAGCTCGTTTAGCAACCTTTAACTTTCTTATACGGCCAGCAGTGTAGTACCATATTTTTAAAAACGAAATTATTATTTTAACACAATAATTTGGAAAATGGCGTTGGAAGACGTTTTCAAGCTACTGGACTGGAAAGGATACGGTATTAACATCAATGGCGAGTACATCACTCACCTTCGATTTGCCGACGATATAGTCCTTATGGCAGAATCGCTGGAGGACCTTAGCACTATGCTCAATGACCTCAATGGTGTCTCCCAACGGATAGGTCTTAAGATGAACATGGACAAAACAAAGATTATGTTCAATGTCCATGTCACACCTATGCCGGTAGTTGTGGGGAGCACTATGCTCGAAGTTGTTGACGAGTACGTTTACCTGGGACAAATAGTCCGACTAGGTAAGTCCAACTTCGACCGAGAGGTCAATCGACGGATTCAACTCGGCTGGGCAGCGTTCGGGTAATTACGACACATCTTCTCGTCAGGTATACCTCAATCTCTGAAAACTAAAGTGTACAACCAGTGCGTGTTGCCAGTGATGACTTACGGATCAGAGACGTGGTCCTTCACTGCTGGCCGTATGAGGACGCTCAAGGTCGCTCAGCGAGCTATGGAGAGGGCTATGCTCGGAGTTTCGCAGCGTGATAGACTCAGAAATGAGGATATCCGCAGTAAAACCAGAGTGACCGACATAGCCCAACGGATTAGTAAGCTAAAGTGGTAATGGGCCGACCATATAGCTCGAAGAACCGATAACCGATGGGGAAGAGAGGTTCTCGAGTGGCAGCCTCGTACCGGTAGGCGTAGTGTAGGGCGACCCCCCACTAGATGGATAAACGACCTGGTAAGACATGCAGGAAGTCGATGGATGCAGGTGGCTCAGGACCGTGCTTTGTGGCATTACTTGGGGGAGGCCTATATTCAGCAGTGGACTTGTGAAGGGCTGTAATGATGATGATGATGATTTGGAAAATACCTTAATTAAATGAATATTTAGAAATAGCTGCACTCAATATCATACATGTTTACTTAATTTTAACTAAATGATTTGACTTTTATAAGCGAACCAACATCTGCATAATGTCCAATTCCTGTATTCAAGAAACATTCCGTTCCACACTACGATCGGTTTTACTATATAACTTGCTGTTGCAGTCCATCTCCTGATTTGTTTTCTCTGTCACCTCCAACGACACCCAGGGTATGATAAGAGGTAGTGAATATTCTTAAATGTCCACTTTACGATAATTTAGGTTTGTGACTTCAATGTTATGTAAAAGGAAATAGAATTCTGAAATATGTTAAATCACACAGCATCTCGAAATTTTAATCCGCATTTAGTAACACACTTTTTCCATAACTTAAAAATTTGTACCGGTGCCTATATTATAGCGGTTTTATATAAAATATTTAGCCTAAAATTTTATACAAAATACATCCCGACCCACCACTTACGTCCCCAGGGCTTGGAGCTGACTAAATAAAAATATTTTAGCTCGTAAAATGGAATTTTGACATATGAATGCAAAAAATTGACACGTAAAATGCATACGTTTATTTTGTTGTTTCCATTTGTTTTAATAATATTTATTTTGTTACTGAATCAACGACTATTTCAGAAATAGCTAAGCGGTTAGCGTAGCTAGGTACTACGTCGTGGGTCACAGGCTATATGTATAAAATCTAGATTTTTTGGTTTTCGGATCTTATAATTATGTATTATTTTCTCGCGTTTCCGAAATTGTATTCTGACACAAGTCAAAATAGCAGAAACTGGCTGATCTTTGATTCCGCAATTGCCAAGAAAATTGGAATCCCGTTGGTTGCTCTCTATTTTAACATATTTTTTTATTTATTTACTTATTTATTTGAAGATATTTTTCCAATGAGAAGTAAAACCTGAAGTTCGTAACAACAAAATAATAGTAATACATTTTGTAAATAATATTTTGTTAACCATTCATTTAGTCCTCGTAATAGAGAAATTTTTTAAAATCTCTAATAATGACACTCCAGCATCAGAATTGCTTCCGTACAAGCATTAAAACATACATGTCTTGTAATGTAACTTCTTATTACTCTTTTTATCTCTGGGTATATTAATATGACCTGATACCCTATTTTACTGGATAAAACTGGTGGTTAAATATGTTACCTATCCGCGAGGGCGGGGGGGGGGGGCTAGTGACCTGTAACTCAGTTTTTTAATTTAAAACCTATAATAGACTCCAGTCTCTCACAACGTTAGATATTTACTACATTGTTGTGTACACTAGCTAGTAAATCGTAAAGAGATAAATAAATGAAACGGAGTAGAATTGAAACAATAAGCCTATTTCAACAATATCTGAGTCTACTAGAATCAAAAACCGCAATGTCCATAAAAATGAAATTGTGTTTTCTGCGGCGTATGAATCTCCAGATTAAAATAAATATTTTTGTGCATTCAAAATGCAGCTAAAACCGCTATGTCCCATAGAAATTATTGTTTAAAAATCAATGTATGCCACAAAACAGTATTGTCCGCTTGTGCTTGTATCCAAACCAGTATTGTTCTTCACAACCAATCATGGTCGTGTAAACAGTATGGAAGATTATTGTGTTTACTGTTAGGAGTGTGCTCGTTTATTTTCATTTTTGAGGTGACTAAACAGATTTGTAAACTCTAAATTACAATTATAAACGAACTATGGAATGTTATTCCGAAGTGGTGGACAACAAAGATGTACGAAAACGCCGAGTTGATAGTGCAAACTGACAAAAAAACAAGGCCAAAAACGACCAGTGAGTATATCTGAGTTATATGTACATATATGAGCTATAGGTACAATTAGAACTTTACGAATTGCAAATAGTTGAGTAGATTGACCTCTCGGTCGAAGTTGGACTTACCTACTCGGACTATTTATCCCAGGTAAACATACTCGTCAATAACTCCGAGTTTAGTGCTCCCAACAACTAGCGTCATAGGTGTGAATATGAACGTTACACATGATCTTTGTTATGTTATAATTGCCGTAAAAAAATTTAGATAAAAATGTATTAAAGGAAAATTCTGTTGTATTAGGGAATAAACACTACGATACCTTTTACAATTAAGACCTGCATTTATCTGGCGAAATTGTCCTTGCAATAACCATCGGCACCTCGCAAAATATACGTTTATGTATTTCATAAATGTATGTAAATTATAAATACGTCATGGAGCCACGCCTTGGATTGACCGGGGAAGGACCACTCCCTCACGGCATACCAGCGTGAAATGGCAGCATAATGCTGGTATGCTAGTATGGTGATTGTAAAGAACCGGAGATCTTTTTTAAACTGTAACGAGTATAAATGTAGCTGTTCAAGAGACACAGCATGCACACGCTATCAGATAAATTGTGTACTCGTTTGTCACTAACTTTGTACCTTTTACCTTACTTCTTAAAAAAATAATTATTGAGAACCAGAGACCCCCTTAACAAGTAACGAGGCACTCCAACCTGGTCCTCCGGAATTATTAACCCATCTGCATTATTAGTTTTAATCGATGACAAAAGATGTCTTTGGGCCATAATATCCACTTACCATTAGGTAGTGTGTTCGATTGTCACACTTAACTTTATTAAAAATATATAATGTCACGATTGCTTTTAGTATAAATAAATGACCATCCATAAAAAGGTACATAAAATATAAATTCTCTTTACGATTGTGTGTAAATTATTCAGTAGTCAGTGAAATATACACAATCAATCTTGTCAGTGAGCTTTTTATTGGCATTTTACTGTACGGACCGCCATAAAATACTGCAAACTCAAAAAGAGCAAACGACTGTAGAAATTGTGTTTAATTAAGAAGGGAGCCGAAATAACGTGATTTTTTTTCCAAATTAAAACTTAAAATGGCGACAATCAAGTACATGAATAGAAATAGAAATAAAAAATATGAATTTATGAGTATAATTATATTATATTGCCCTCCCCCCAATCCGCTAAGTGTACTTACTATAGAAAATATCCCCTATGAGATAATTTATGAAGTAATAATTATGTTCATTAGCAGACTTTTCATAGTTTGTAATCAGTAATAAAAATACGTATAAAACCAAAACAATACATTGCCAAACAATAATTGACTATGTGCTATGCTATGAGTAATAATAATCAGTGTCCTGTCACTTACCCGGCTGGGAATTGATAACATTATTCCGAAAAATGTTTAAACAATACATACTCGTAACCTAATTCTGATGATTTTTATCAATACGTTTCAGATGATTTTCGTCTTCCGTTTTACACAGGCTTTGATAATTCGATTTTTGCGTCATCATCTAGGAAAAACGCTCGCTCTTCGAAGTCCATAAGTCTTACATTTTTGCTGTATTTGGCTCCAAACACTAAAATGGATATTAAAATTACTCCATGTTAGATAAATTAATTTCGTTATATCTAAAATATTACGCTATATCCATTTGTGGCATTGTAAGAATATCCACTACTCCATATAGTCTCGTTGGTATCGTGTGGAACGATTTAAATAGTTAGATGCGCCCTTACCATAGTATGACCACTCTGAAATGTATCCATTCTAAAATGAGTGAGTTCACTCATTCGCAATCAGTGTTCATTTGTGCGACGGAGAAAGTAGTATACACAATTTCTGTAAGATAATAAGAGATTGCATTAGTGTGCGCGCGTCAGCGTCTTATCTATAAGGATCTCCTAGGTGTGCGTTGTTTGTAGTTAGCAGTGGCTGCATACAACCGCCGGTACGATATACTCCGCCGATCGTCGAGTCCCCGGATTCCGTGAGGCGTCGAGGTTACCGGCCCCTAGGTAGATTCTAGGGTGTTCTAAAACGTTCGTGTTTTTTAGTGCCTAGTCGCGCATTTAGAGTGCCACCACCGCACTTCCCCCAACCCTTTTGTTGTAAAAGGGGTAGGCAGTGCCCAAAAGTGACGAAGCCAACGTATACCATCCCTACCATCCACGACGCGCAGCCGCCGATCGGCTGGTATTATAGACAGGGCCTTAACCAGATTACCTGACTGACATGAGGTAGGTTCATAACATCATGTCCGATAAGGGCAAGGGGGAGCCCCCACCTAAACCTAGAAGACCACCGGACCGTCCTGACGTTTTGGAAAGACCCATTGCGTACCGGGATATATTTCACCCGGAACGGACTCGATTAGTGTCCTCCTACTCGCAGATCCCAAGCCGAAAGCCTTCATCACCAGGCAAGGAGCCCGCACCGAGGACCGCGCTCTCGCCCATCGTACCTGAAGGTACGATTGGGCGTGAACCGTTTCCCCAACAACAGCGGGCCAAGAAGACGCTGAGAAGGTATACTCCACCCAAGACAGCAGCATCCCTTCAGGAGAAGAGGCAATGCATTGGATCCTCCCACTCCTCGGATTACTCGACATACGAGGAAGAATATGACCATCAGCAACCGAAACCCATCCGAAGATCACCACCCAAATCGCTATCGCCGATCAAACCAACCCCTCCCAGATCACCGGATCACCATACCAACATGGATGCTGTTGATCTGGAGCAGGGAGTCGAAGGGTCATACGGGTGGAGTGCAACCACTTACGCGACCCTTGCACCAAGTACATCTGCCGGACATTCACCATCTGCGCCAACAACCAATCCGTCAGGCCGGCCATCGGACGATGGTCAAAGGCCTTCGACAAGTTACGTCCAACTGGTAGCTGCCCCAGCAGTACCAAGGACAAGGACAGCTGAGGCACCAAAACCAACGGGAGAAACAGCTAAGAGATACCCGCTCATAGTGGCTGAGTGCTTACCGGACTGGACGAAGCACTTCGAGGTGCTCAACAGGAAGTTAGGCCACCCACCGAATGCTCGTCCGTTCGGTAAGGGGGTCAGATTTACCCCCCAGAGTCCGGAAGAATTCCGGACTGTACAGAAATACCTGATAGAGATGACCGACAAAGTACCAGCCATGTCCTGGTACTGTTACACTCCCAAAGAGGACAAGAACACAAAAGTGGGCATACGGGGACTACCAGTGGGCACGGATCCATCCGCGATAGAGGGGGCTATCAGGGCAAAGGGGTTCCCGATCAAGTACGTGAAAGGGATCCCCCCCCCCGTAGAGGCAGACCTGGGTGCCTCTACTTCGCGCAGCTGGACCACCTGAGCCTGGAGCGCCTCAATGAGTTATATCAGATCGACGAACTCCTATTCATGAGAGGAGTCGTCATAGAGGCCTGGCAAGGAAGAGCGAGCTCATCACAGTGCCACCGCTGTCAGGCCTTTGGCCATGCATCTACAAATTGCTTCAGGCCAGTGAAGTGTGTTCGCTGTGGCGGAGATCACATCGCTAGTAACTGCCCAAGTGGTAGGGACGAAGAACTGCGATGCGCAAATTGCGCCAAAAACCATACCGCCAACGATCGCCGCTACCCAGTCCTGAGGAGGATTGCAAGGAAGCAGGGGATCGCTCTACCGGGAATACTCCCAGAAGAGCCTAGAAGAGTCCCCCAGAGTCGTCCCAGGATCGTGTTCCAGGAAGAAGGGTGGACTACAATAAGAGGAAAAGGAAGGCAACCTGCCCCCCCTCCACCCGTCTCGGCACCCACAGAAACGGTGGTGCTGATCACCATTACATCCAAGGCAACCACCAGGGCGAATCTCCACCCCCCCGCTAACGACGCAATTGAGTGCCAAACCTCGCAGAGGAGTAAGCGGGGGAGGAAGAAGAAGGAGAAGGTGCAGCCCCCTCCTCAGGCAGCAACCTCTAACCCAAGCCCAACGGTAACGATAGCCCAGGCACAGGTTACCAAAGAAAAGAAAACCAGAATGGGTAGAGTGCCTGAAAGGGCTCTATCCGAAAATAGAGCCCGCTCTACATATAGAGCGCGCTCTACCCATACACAAAGACCAGTACAATAACACCCGAGACCAGTGCCAACGCCTTCTCAAGCTTCGAGAACACCATCAGCCGGCTTCGAGACTGCTGACGCCATTCAGCGCTTGGTTGGCATAGCAATCGAAGTCGGCAGTCAGGTCCTGGCAAACATCAGAGCCGGGACAGATCCCATTACAGCGGTGATGAAAGCGCTGGCAAACCTCCTGGCTCGGCACTATGGAGGACTCTAACCTGCGCCTCCTCTACTGGAACCCGGGTGGAATCCAGCAGAAGCTACATGAACTCCGCACTGTCGCCCAACAACAAGACATACAGGTCACCTTGCTGGGAGAGACAAAATTAAACCCAAGTACGCACATAAAGCTGCCTAACTACCATCTTTACAGGAGGGACGAGGTCACTTCTCAAAGGGCCGCCTACAGAGGGACGGCGGTTCTAGTGAGAAGGGACATCGTCCATCTAGAGCTCGAACTACCGGAGTACTACACGATGCACTCTATCGGTATAAAAATGGAGGCGGCGGGGGAGGTATTTAGGATCTACGCAGCATACCGCCCGCCAGGGCCTCCAGTCTGTCCTCAACGTCGGGACGGTGATGGAAGGCGAACCACCGACCATCATCGCCGGGGACCTAAACGCCAAACACCTCTATCTAGAGGGGATCTAGAGTGATCAACCCGCCGGGTCATGCACTGTTTGAAGACGCCGAAAGACACGGCTATGACGTCTTAGGTCCCGACGAACCCACACACGTTCCGACAGATCCACGGAGTCGTCCGGATGTATTGGGCATCGTGCTCTCTAGGAACATCAACTAACCGATAGTGGTAGAGGTGCTGTACGACCTGGACTCACAGCACCTTCCGATCTTGATTACCCTTGGCCTAAAGGCGGTGACTACGCCGCCCAGAACAGATAAGACACGTGTCGACTGGAAGCTCTACCATCAACACCTGCAGGAGAGACCTCCAGCACACCACCCCTTAAACACAGCGGACGACGTAGAGGCCGCTGCTACAAACATGACAAAGGCGATACAAGAGGCCCTCAACGCTGCCTCTACGATCCTCCCGATGTCAACAAGGAGAGACAATCTGCCGCTACAGATAAGCGTGCAGATCACGAGGAAAAAGGCGTTAAGGAGGCTCTGGGCGCGTACTCGCTGCCCGAGAATCAAGACGCAATTGAACACCTTATCGGAGGAACTGTCGGTTGCAGTCCAGGCACACAGAGGAGATGCCTGGGAGCGACGCATATGGAAGGCGGAAGAGCATGATGCGTCGCTCTACAAACTGAACCGACAGTTAACTAAAGCCAAACCTCCCGTTTGCCCGCTGACCAACAACGCGGGCAAACGTCGTTACGATGCCAAGGGTAGAGCGGATATCCTAGGAGAGCACTTCAAGGAGTAATTTTTTACGAACCCAGCAAGTGCGGAGTTCATGGAGCTTCATGCCCGAAAGGAGAGTCGCGTATAGGAGTTTCTGTCGTCGCCCGCGCCGCCTCTTGCAGGAGAGTGGTTCATCTCCCCCCGCTGAACTGCGGAGGACAGTAACCCGCCTGCAACCGAGGAATGCACCGGGGCACGATGGGATTACCAACGCTACATCCCGACAGCTGCCCCATAGAGTATTAGTAGAGCTTGGTCGATTCTACAATGGTATATTGCGGACATCCCATTTCCCGGAGGACTGGAAGAAAGGCAAAGTCATCGTCTTGCCAAAACCCGGGAAGGACAGGCGTAGAGCTGCCAGCTACAGGCCTGATCACGCTAGCTACCGCACATAGCTAAACTGCTTGAAAGACTGCAGCTAGACAGCAGCTAGAAAGAAAGCAGCAGCAACTACTAGCAGCACGGATTCAGGAGGGATCACTCTACAGCAACACAGCTGACCAGAGTGCTGCACCTTCTTGCGGCCGAGTACAACCGCGGCCGCACTACGTTGGGCGTCTTTCTCAATATCGAGAAGGCGTTCGACAGGGTGTGGCATTCTGGATTACTTTTTAAATTGGAAGAACAGACCAGTGTCCCTCCTACTATGTTACGGCTAGTGGCGTCTTTCCTGGCAGACAGGAAGTTCTACGTCTGCGTAGAGGACGCCGTGTCCGCAACCAGAACCATCAGAGCCGGCGTGCTTCAGGGCAGCTGTTTGTCTCCAGTCCTGTACGCGGCTTATATCAACGATATCCCAAACCTGGCAGGAAGGCTGCAAGAGTGGGAGGATGACGTGGAATTGGCGTTATACGCGGACGATAGCGCTTATTTCACCTCGTACAGAAGAGCCCACATTGCCACTGCCAGGATGCAACGTCTGCTGGACTTGCTGCCACCATGGCTTGATGAGTGGAGGATGGTCGTCAACGTTGGTAAGACGACCGCTCTGCTCACCCGCCGCCTCAGGAACCTACCACCTCAGCTAACCCTCAATGGCCAGAAGATCGCGTACGAGCAGGCCGTGACCTACCTTGGGTGCCGGATCGATCGGGCGCTGCGTATGACTGCGCACGTCGACTTCGTCGTCCGCAGAGCACGATGTGCGCGGGCGATGCTCCATTCGGTCCTGGCATCCAAGCTACCACTTAAGACCAAAGTGAGAATCTACAAGATGTACATCAGACCCATCATCACGTACGCTGCTCCGGCCTGGTACGCGCTTCTGAGCGGGCCTCTGAGGCGGCGACTGCAGGCCTAGCAAAATCTGACGTTAAGAACCATCGTCGGTGCGGGTCGCTACGTTCGAAATAACGTCATAGCGGCCAACCTGAAGATCGACACTATCCAGGAGTTTGTGGCCCGGTTGGCGCGCGGACTGTTCGACCGTGCAGACAACGGGCCACACATACATCTCAACCATCTAGCGCCGCTACACACTCGCCCTCCAGACGGGCGACCCTATCCAAGAGAACTCCTCTTTATATCGATTAGAGAGTCGATTAAAAACCCTCAATGCCGCAGATAGGCCAACCTTGACTTTTCACCGGATAACCTCTCTTTTTCGTAGTCTTAACCGACTACGAAAATTTTTACCGATTACGGACTAATCCGAATTTGAGACTTACAACGCCTAAATAAGGCTCCCAGGACCGACAGGAAAACCCGGGTAATGGGGGCATACCCCGAGGCCCGAGACCTGCAGGACCCCCACGGTCCTTGCGGAAGACATTAGCGTCAGCGTCTTACAAACGAACACATCCAAAAATAATACCACAGTTTTCAAGGTGAAGGCGCATCTAACTATTTAAATCTTTGATCGTATGAGGCAACAGAGACAGGGCAGCAGCGTCTTTCTAATAACAACAAAAAATAAACTACCGTTGCCAACAGGTCTACCAAGCGTGACAACTAATGCTAAATATCTCCCCTTTAAGGTACCTAGGATGAAGGCCCATGTTCAGCAGTGGACTCTTGTTAGGCTGTTACGGTAACGGTGGACTAGATTGTAAAATTTGTCAGAGGTGTAAAGATATTGAAATAAAACGTTAACAACCTGCGTTACTGAAAATGCCAGACGGCCCAAGTCTCAACTCTTTTCTAAGTCATCTTATAGTTTACAGTTTACTTGTTTTACACTGTGAAACATAAAAAGCTGAATGATTTTTTCAATTCAGCTGAGCTTACCGACAGATTGTATAGTGTATACGGTCGGATGTTGTACGATCTAGGCTAATCTTGTAGATCGTACACTTGCTGGCCCGTCGTAAACAGAACGTGCTTGTTGGTGAATCTTCTCTTCGGTATTTATGTCAGTTATTTTTTAAATTAGACAATTTTACTTTTATGCAGCATTTCTTATTAAAAATAATTAAAATGAAACTAATGGTTTTATTGCTTAGAAAAATGAATGGTGTATTCAGAAATATCGCTAGCAGCTTTACACAACGCAACAGTTTCTTCACCGCAAGTACAAGAATTGTTTGTCTGTGATAACATAAACGAGTTTAATAAATATCTATCACATAATATACAACAACTAAATATTGTCCACATAAATTTACGATCAATAGTTAAACGTTTTTGTCTGGTTTTACAATTTATTCATTCGTCTAAAATTGATGTTGAGGTTGTTACGAGTATATTAACAAAGGTAGGAATTTCCAAAAGCAGTAATCTTGTGCAATTGTTTAATATTCATGGCAATACTACTAAACAAAAGCTTCGTGAACAGCGAAGAGGTGGTGGCTTTATGTATATAAAAAATACACGCAAGTTCGAAATTATAAATAATGTATCAATAAACCGTTGTGAATCTTTAATAGTGAAATTATCTACGTCACATCATTACACGACACTTATTTGTTCAGTGCATAGATCACCCAAAGAAAGCAAACACTTATTTATCAAAGAATTGAAAAAACTGTTGTGTAAGGACGGTTTATACTTACTGGGCGATATAAATATCGAAGTAAAGTCGCATGATAACATACGAGAATACTATTTATGTTGCATGGCCGAGTGTGAACTTGCGAGTGCAATATCTTCTTATATATAGTTCTTGACTACAAACTCACCTGATGAAGTCGTAATGAAGCCCTATATGATAAATCGCACTGTCTTAGCGTAACAAAAGCCTATTCTTGCCTTGTGGATACTGAGATTTTAATCAGTCGAAGAGTTTGACGTCGGCAACTTATTGCATTGCTTTGCTGAACGCATAACGAAAGATGAAGCAAACTATTTGATTCTAATGTGTGGAATATGGAAAACAAAAGGAAAGATCATTAGGAATTCATCGCCCTAATTTCGTATTGGTGTAAGTGACCACAACCATTAATATTGATACAGTAAAGTTAAGGTTACAGCTTATATATATCACACTGCTAGGAACAGCCTCCTCTGATTTCTGAGAGAATATCCTCTCCATATCATTAAGTGGATGTCGTATTAGGTGACAGAGAGAAACTGGAACAGGAGATGGGCAGCAGTATCAAATTAATAATAAACTGCGGTTGCCAACTTGCTTGCCAAGCATGGCAACAATGGCAAAATTGCCACTAGCCTCATAAGGCAAGCTATGTTTAGCAGTTGACCTTAATAGGCTGTAATGGATGGATGGTTAAAATATATATGAATATATCGTATGGTAAGATGGACATAAGTATATGTGTTTCTAATATAACAAAGATAAACGCTTTATGTAAATTCTATTATGCCAAATAGATTTTTATGTCATTATAAATATTGCTTTATATTCGAGTTCTAAATAAATCCTATTCCGATTTAAAGTTACAAAACTGAGGCTACTATCTTGATACTTTTTAATATTTCCAGAACAGCCGTAGCGGACCGTTGTTTACTCGAATATCGAAAAAAAAGCTTATTAAGGGTGGCCTATGTTCAGCAGTGGACATGTGGAAGGCAGTAATGAATGAAAGAATAAATAATGTTAAATTTCTTTAGAAAATAAAAAGCAAAATATAACACGATTCAATATTACAACTATTACTATTACTATTTTTTGGGCCAGGCTATACGTAAAAAAAAATTAAAATTTTTTTTAACAAAATGGAAACCTGTAAAACATAATTATATTATAAAGAATAAGTAACATACAAAAGGTTAAGCCATTTTTTTGTAAATTTGTCGTAGCAGTTTTCTTTTTGCATCAAAAAACTGAAAAGTTTGGTACTTTCACAGGACGTCGATTCAGTCGGGCAACTAAAAGTCTAGTGGGCAGTGCAGTTGAAACTAGTTTTGTTACCATACCAAATAAACAGGCTACTTAACTTCTTAACTTAAATAAATATAAACCATACATCATGTGAGAGTATTACAACTCCTGACAACACTCCCTACAATTAATTAACATTTATTAATGAATCTATACACTAATGTTAAACCAGGCTTAAAGCCTTTTTTTTTAAATACCTTTTTATTTATTACTTGGGGCGATTTTCGGATTTATAACATTTAGCGTTTACATTTACTCATCGATTTTCGGAGTCCGTAACCGCAAAATATTGGGAAACAATTTGTATTCAGTCAGCCTTTGAATTACCGTGAGATAAAGTACTGGACCGAAACGTGGCTGCGTCGCGTTTCAAATACAGATGTTCGTGATAAAATTGGGAGGTTTAAATATTGAAACAATATTTAATTCATATCTTATGTAAATAACCTTCAGTTTGTGTTGAAACTGACGAAATCAAGATTGTCTTTCAATTTTTACCTATTTTACTTTTCAAGTGTTTTGGATAAAAGTCGAAAATATTAAGTTATCTTAAAATAAATCTAATATTTTATGCGCAAATTATTTAAATTATAAATTAACAATATACACTACAGAGCATATTTATTTATAGAATAAGGATGCCAAAAAGAAAATAGCTCGCTGAGATGGTAAGAGAATGCTATGGCTCATAGACACCTACACATATTCTTGATTGAGTATCAAAGTGCAAAAGCATATCACCCCTAAGGACTAAAATGAAATACCTTCGTACCAGTAAAATGGGTCTGCGGTTATCTGCACCCACCATCCGAAACAAAACAGTAATAAAATTACAGCCTATATACGTCGCTGTACGCTAGGCATAAGCCTTCTCTCATTTCGGAGAGGGTTTAGGGCATTAAGTTATACAACACATATTAAATCAATGGTTTAGGGCAAGGAAATGTCTGCCGCACTGCCGCAATGCGTGTTGGTGAACTTCACATGTTTATACAAATGTTTTTCTTTTCTCTCAGACATGCAGGTTTTCTCACGATGTTTCCCTCACTGCAGAACACGTGGTGAATTGGCACTTAAAATTGCAATTTAATATTTCATTGGTGCCGGCGAGGATCGAACTCTGGCAGCTCGCGTACTGTAAAATTTACAGCGAGCTTTTAGCCTCTGAGCTACAACGGCTCAAAAGCAGTAATGAGCTGTTATTAATGTTATTGTTATTAACTCTTAATGTTTAACGAACGTATAATTTTTACTTTTCATAAAACTGAAGTGACCAATGAATTTACAGTCCAACTGACTGTAAGTATCTGCTGCCGTCCCTGGACACCTGTGTCCAACTTTAAACAAAGAAGGCTGGGGTTATCTCTGAGGACTAAGATGAAATGCTTTACAGTCTGTAATTATACTGGCTTACTTTACTCTTCACCCCTTGCTATTAGGCATCACAATTATATTAAAAAATATCAATTAAAAAAGGATGAAAAACGAGCACATAGTCTACCTGATGGTAACTGGATGCTATGGCTCATAGACATTTACATTTATCCTTGATTGAGTATCAGAATGCAGATGTGTTGTCACCCATGAGGATAAAGATAGAATACCACGTTTCCGTTAAGAAGGCTCTCCGGTTATACTCACCATACGAAACACGAAAGTAGCAACATAATGCTACTAAGTTGCTACTTTTCACTAGCATTCTTTGACGGCGTGGTTCTACCCCATTCTATCTGACCCGTACTACGGTTCCATGATGGTGTGGCTCTACCACGTATAGAATTACTTCTTCATTTGTATCTAATTAGGTAAATAGTGTAGAAGATATGATGTTATGATAACAAGCAACTAGAGCTACGCAATAAAGCTTTGAACTGAAGTTGTAAGAAACGTTTGATGTAACACAAGTATTTGAGTAACGAACGAAAAAAGTGAGTTGATTTATAAAAAAATTGTAATATGTTCCCTGTATCTCTGAATCTTAGAGTAAGTATCGGACCAAATATATCTGCGTAGTGTATCAAATTCAGAGAAGTACGCGTTGAGATTGATTCATCTGGATAGCGAAACAATATTCAGTCGATTTCGCACGCAAATAAATCGCAAGATGTGATAATACTGCTGAATTCAATACATTTTTATCCAATTTCTCTTTCATATTTTATGGAAACTCAGGAATAAGAAATCAACTTTTTATGCTCCCGAACATCTCAATTTAATCTTTGGCGGAATTTGTTGAGCCAAGAATTGCAAGTATGTTTTATTGTCAGGCTTAATATATGACTATGTATTCGTAGTATAGTATGTTATATATACAATTTAAAAATGCCCAATAAAAGTAGACATATACAATCGATCTTAATTGAACCGAATTTATTAATAAGGTCCGTTACTTATTGGGCTGAGTAACAAAAATATAGGTTATATATATATATATATATATATATAATAATAAGTTTAAATGCAATTAATTACGCAGCCCGATTTGACTCGTCACTGTCGTTTCTGAAATTATAAAGAGATGGGCAGCTACATCTTCATTATAACCGCTTAAACTATTGAATGTTGAACAGAGGCCTCCCACGTTTAGTAGTATTAAGAATAGATCGGTTTACATTAATGTGCGACAGTAAATAGCCGAGCCTCGGTATATCTGTAAACCGTAATTTATGATACCGCAGTGCGGTAGGGGAAATAGTGATTTTACCAATGAATCGCGTCCCATGAACGTTGTAAAAATTGACTATAAGAAATGCTAAGATGATCTCGTAGGATAAGTGGTTCATAGGATAATCATCTTACGTTATGTCAGATTAAAGTTGTGGAAGAATCGCCAATTCGCTTGTTAATCCTAGCGATTATGCCATATTATCAATACTGGAGAGGATATAATGTTCTCCAGACCGAATCCGATCATGGCGGCCAGACTCAACGGAGACTAGCCATCTGCACAGGGCAGAATTATAATGCACGAGTGTATGAACATGCACAAGCATAGCTGCACTCTATATTTCCTAAAGCTCATATTCAGATTGGACGGCAATCCGATACGACAAAAATGTGATCATAGACCACCGGCTTTACATATTGTCCGAAGCACGACGGAGACTTCGCTACATACCCAACTAAAATTCTCAGTCAGGAGAATTTCTTGACAGAAAAATAATCAATAACGGATTTGTTTAACCTGAGCCGTATTTCGAACCCGGGACCTCAAGATCAGCAATCGAGTTTACGATCATTAGACTAACGAGTCAGTTAAGAAGTCTATAATGTACATGTAAAGAAAATAAATTATTATATAAGCATCGCGTTTTTCCTCTTAAGGGTTATTAGTGTATTTAATAAACAGTTCGTTACTCGACTTGCAAAGAATCTTTGATCAAAGATGAAACCTTAAGAGAACTCGTATAAACCTTATTTATTTGCATATCGCTCGAGTTGTCGTGAAACTAACAGCCTGAAAATGATTCGATAAAGATAATAGATAGAATAAATTGTAAATTTACCTTAAGTTTACTACACGTAAGGCAATTTTCCAGCTGAATCTATCATTAGTATATTGTGGTTGGCATAGAAAGTTTTGATGTGGATAAAACATATTTTTACCCCACTTTAGTGTCCAGGGAGTTTCAGGGGCAATAAATCGCTCTAGCTAGGTTTTATTTCTAGAAAATATATTTTTTCCGTGTTTTCAGGCAATGAAAAACTGCTACAATAAAAGAAGGTAAATTTTGACACTGTGTTGATGATCGTAATAGCTCAAGTGGATACCTATCGAGCGGACGCAAATTCTTAATGCCTTGGTTCGCGTCCTGTCTTCGGTCCGACTTTTTTCCTTTTTTTTAAGTTCCCTTTTTTTTGTGAGAAAATCTATTATTTCGAGCCCTTTCTTTTTTAGTATTTATTAAAATAAGAAAATTTTAATTAAACTAATTGCACTAAACATTTTTTATTCAAATAACCAGTTAATTTTACTATTATGACATAATAGATCTTGAATAAGAAATAGAATAGAAGTAGATCAAAAAATATTATGTTTCATGAGTATGTAATTTGTATCTAAATGTAATTCCAAAAAAAAAAACCGAGCAAAGCTCGGTCATCCAAATACTAATAAATAAAATATCGTGATTAGTATCACCTAATGAGCATATTCAGAAAAATATTGATTACTTTAATGTATAAAACAGAATTTTTATATTTTAAATTCCAATTAATAAGGCTATAACTACTTACAGCTTATTAAAGTCCACTGCTGAACATAGGCACGCTCCATAGATTGCCTCATAGAGGATATTTGCCATAGTTGCCACGCTTAGCAAGCGATTTGGCAATTGCAGTTTATTTTTAGTCGTTAGTAGGATACTGCTTATTTGTTTCTCTATTTCGCCTCTTACTACACCAACAGGATATGAGGTAGTGGATATTCTTGCACCGACACTAAACGGTAAACCGTGTCACGTTTAAATTGCTTTTAATAATAACATCATATAAAATACAATTTACTAAATATTTATAAAATAACCGTTACATATCATCATCATTATCATTACAACAAATACAGCAAATTCACAAGTCCACTGCTGAACATAGGCCTCACCCAACGAACGCCACAAAACACGGTCCTGAGTCACCTGAATCCATCGACTTCCTGCATGTCCTAGCAGGTCGTCACTCCATCCAGTGGGTGGTCGCCCTAAACTACGCCTATCGGTTTGAGGCTGCCACTCGAGAACCTTTTTTCCCCATCGGTTGTCGGTCTTCTAGGTATATGGTCGGCCCATTGCCTCTTCAGCATACTAATCTGTTGGGCTACTTGTATGTCGGTCACACCGTTACATATACAGCCTATCAAACGTCTACGACTGAAAATAAGCCTCGCCCATAGAGTGCCTCATAATGAGAATACTCATATTTTAGCCATAGAGCAACACTCTTGACAAGTGGGTCGACAGCCGCAGTAATTTTTTTCTTTTGCTATTATTAGCAAGACGCTGCTGCCTGTCTCCTGGTTTGTTTCCACCTGTTGCTTCTAATGACACCCGGTACGATATGGGGTAGTGGATATTAATACCCCTCCACTACACGAACGTGTTTGTGGAATTCTACCTTCCACAATAAGTAGCCAGATGTGAAGCATTGTTTGAGTAATACTGCATATTCTGCAGGCATGTTGTTATCTTCTAGCTTCCTAGTTACAATTGAGATGCAGTCTTCAATAGGTAGGCATGTGAATAGTGACAGCACCAAAACTGACCATAGTTTCATTGTCAGCGATCTTCTCTCGGTCTCGGTCTTTTATCTCAGTAACAAATTGGTGTGAATCCTTTGTGTGTGCTCTGGTACATTAAACAAGTAATTAAATTATGAGAAAATAAATCAAAATACGACTTAAATGTCCTTCTTAAATGTTATGCGTTAGACAGTATCTAAAACATTATACTGTAGAATTGAATTTAGGATATTGTAATAAAATAAAGCGAACGGGTATCAGCTAATGAAAAAAGTTTTTTTGGTATTGCCCCACCAATCTATAATAAACTACCTGATACAATAAAAACTATGAACTCATTTAAATTTAAGAAAGAGCTTAATGAATTATTAATAGACAAATGTTACTATAAAATGAACGAATTCTTGAATGGTAATTTTGACTAATTATATTAACTTTAAATTATATCGACTAATTATATTATTTTGTTATTGTCATCTATTTAATTTTATCAATGTAGAATCTTAATTGGTGTTACAATTTCATTAATTTTTATTCTATTTTATTTTTATTGCATGATTCTCATACGAACACACACTTATATTTGTATGTCTTTAAGACAAAACATAGCGTACTACTAATTGTAACCCTCGCAAGACCTTCAAACCTACCTATGTTTGACAAATAAACTATTCTGATTCTGATTCTGATTCTAGTACCTAATAAAAGTACTTTCTGAATTCACTTATTGTTACGTATTTTATAAAAAGATTCATAAAAGTTGCATATCTTTAATATTCCAAAATAAAAGAACTAGGTAGGCTACCTAATACAATCCCTAACCCAAAAAAAAAATTAAATCAAAGGAAGATAAAAAATTAAACCGCGTTTTATGTCGCAGTTAGGTTTTGGTTCATAACTTTATTCTCGTTCTAAAGCATGTAAATTGGTGCTGGTCAAACGTAAAATAACGTAAATATAACTGTATATTATATTAGTTTAGATATCAAACAGTTCATTTTAATATAATATATTTGACAGTTACGTGATGGTTACGATTTTCTATCGTTAACGGGTCCTGTGGACTGATATCACATAGGGACCTATAAGAAAAAATTCTACTTCTTCTAAAAGATCGGTAACGCCCCTGCAGTTCCTCTGGTGTTGCGGATGTACTTGGACGACGGTGATCACTTATTATCGAGTGGTCCATAAGCTCTGTGGTAGAGCCAAGCTGCTGTAATGGGGTTAGTTCAAAACTCAAAAGGTCTGCAACACCTTTTTTGCTATGACAGTTCTTTTGAAAGTTGTTAAAGGGTTAACAGAAACTGTTTCACCGTGGACTTTAATGCTACTGCTCATACTGGCTAGTGACAAAACCACATTCTTCTTAGACTGCTTCATGTCACTGAATTTTCTGCCAAGAAATCTGCCCATGAACAACATCTCAATAAATACCGCTACTGAGCTTTTCTTAGAGCATTAATCAAAGCAAGCCGAAATCTGATCTAGCCACTCTTTCTCCTATCAGAGGAGCTTTGAAGCAGCACTCGTTGAGAGCGTGTCATTAATCACAGAAGTTGTCAAATACTGTAATATAGATATATATTTTTGAATAAAACTAAATTTACGGATTCTATCGCGTTTATTTAACTGATTTTACTTATTTTTAATTCCCGACGTTTCGGGTGCTTTAGAGAAACCATGGTCACGGCCCCCCAAAATTTACAACAAGCGACAGTCCACCCAAATACTTTACTATAATTCCCACTCGTCTTTACAGCAACCATAGTCACGGAGGGAACTGAGATGTTTGACGTCCCAATGTCATTGTTAGCCCGGCTACCTTCAGTTTTTGAATATTAATTTTTGGTCCGATTTACGCAAAACGAACTTACAGTATCTTGGTATGGGAGTATGGGTCAGTATGGGAGATAGAGGTGAGTCCATCGCCACACCATCTACTTGCTTGTAGAACTCTTCCTTCCACAATAGATAGCCAGATGTGAGGCAATGTTTAAGTAATACTGCATATTCAGCAGGCATGCTGTTATCTTCTAGCTTCCTAGTTACAATTGAGATGCAGTCTTCAATAGGTAGGCATGTGAATAGTGACTGAACATCAAAACTGACCATAGTTTCATTGTCAGCGAGATGTAGGTCTTTTATCTCACTAACAAAATGGTATGAAACCTTTGTCTGTGCTCTAGTATGTCCTCTCAAGTGTTGTGCCAGCTTATTAGTTGGTGAATCAATCTGGCTCACTATAGGACGTAGTGGAGCGTTTGGTTTGTGTATCTTCGGTAACCCATACAACCTTGGTGGTTTGGTACATGATGGTATTAGCGAGTTCACGTCGAGATTTAATTCACACGCACACATTCACAATCAGATTCACAGTTAGCTACCGTGGGTAAATCTTTGTTTCAGAGAGCACGAGGGATCTGTGACAGAAAACATCTGTTCGCCGAGCTGCAGCATGTCAAGCAAGTGTTGCAAGACAACAAGCTTCGGATCCCGCGCCTACGTCACAGTGACCGAGTGCAGCCGGCCACAGTCGAGCGGGTGCCGGCTGTACCACCATATGTAGCTTCCATTAAAACATACTGCAAGCCGCCGAAGAAGATTAGTAGATTTTTACCATCCGTCAAGTGTAATATCCCTCTACAAGATGCAGGAGTGTACAAGTTACATTGTGAATGTGGTCTCTCTTACATAGGTCAAACAAAAAGATCCATAAAAACCCGCGTGAAAGAACATATAGCTGACGTGAAGCACCGACGCTCCGGGAAGTCTGCAGTCAGTGAACATGTTCAAGATCGTCCCCACCATTACATCAGATTTGATAAACCACAAATCCTCGCAAAAGAACACCGATTCCTACCAAGGATGGTACGCGAGGCTATTGAAATTAAAAAACATCCTAATTTCAATAGAGAAGATGGTTGAGTGCTGCCATCTGCTTGGGATCCATTAATTAACAAAATTAAACCCAAACCCAAGCATACCACTGCAAGACTTCAAGATACTGTAAGTTCGTTTTGCGTAAATCGGACCAAAAATTAATATTCAAAAACTGAAAGTAGCCGGGCTAACAATGACATTGGGACGTCAAACATCTCAGTCCCCCCCCCCCCCCCGTGACCATGGTTGCTGTAAAGCACCCGAAACGTCGGGAATTAAAAATAAGTAAAATCAGTTAAATAAACGCGATAGAATCCGTAAATTTAGTTTTATTCAATGTGTAGTGTTCGCGTAAATTTAAGAAATCATTAGATATATATTTACTAAATACTTACGTTAGTACTTCTAGTTTTTTAGTTTCTTAGTACTTGTTTTACAGATACAGGAATGGATCAGCAACCCACTACCACCCACTCAATGAAGCTAGGCCAGAGGGGACGATGGCAACCTAAAGCCGGTAACAATCAACGATCCATTGACACCTGACTTCATTCTCAACACCATATTTTTCCGATGCACAACTAGTTTTGTGATGCAATGCGGCTGCCTGAAAGCAGGAATTGCCTGCTCCAGTGTCTGCGGTGTACGCTCCGGCTCATGCACTAACGGAGCCCCCATCGAAAGCACTGTCGACGATAATTTTGATGATATGTTAGATTTAGAAAATAATTAGATTTTTTAATACACGCCATACCTACTTAAAGAAATGCGAGATCATTTTATTATTGCCCATCTTCTTTCCTTCATATCTCATTAATTATTGATCTCAGCGAAAACGTGTAAAGAAACTTTTTAAAGAATTTTATTTAGATTACTCGTGAAAATATTTTTTTGCTATGAGCCACCGTTTATGAGTCATTTAAGAAAACTCCTTCTCCCCCTCCTACCCGTTAGCTTCACCCCCATCCATCAGTAATTTGAGTATGTTGCTTCAGACATCATTCCCAACAACTATGCCAAAATTCGCTTTTACACGAGTTATTTCCCCTATTTTTCCTTCGTTGAGTGAGCTACGATGGGATAGCAAGTTCACAATCTCCAAGATTAACCTAGACAGTACGACATCCTACCGTATTCAATCTATCGGCAGAGCTGAGAGTATTGAATAGCTTATGTTACAGTGTAATTCAAGTTAATTGTTTTTGCAACTTCATATTCGCAGTAATAAGAGGATGCGTAAAGAGAGAGAGAGAGAGAAAGAGTTGTAATTAAATAATTTATTTTGATGATGATAAATGGCTAATGTAGTCCATAGACATCTGAAAATATTTAAAAAAGAAGATGCATGCGTTATCATTTCGAGAATAAAGATCGTACGCCTCGTAGCCTGAAATTATATTGGTTATCTATGCTTCTTTTTTATGGAAGAGGAGGCAAACGAGCTCACCAAATGATCACCTTCGCTCATGAACATCCGCAATATTAGGGAAATTGTAATTAAATCCTCTGTAAACTCTCCGTGGTGTATTCATTAAAAGCTGCATTGAACTTGATATTTTAAACTTTCTCTGGAACTACCCGCGGTACAAACAGGAACACTCCTTTGTACCTCGGGCTGGAGTTTGCGTTTACGTCAGAGAGGATATCTGTTCTCGACGCCTTGGAAGTCTTGAAGTTTCGGACCTGTCCATCCTTTGGTTACGCGTAGACAGCGACGACCATCCGCGCGTCTACGGTTGCCTCTATAGGTCCCATAGTGGTAATACCGAAACAGACCGACTCTTCGACCACATCCAAATGGCTACAGATTCGTTGCCACAGCAGATCCCCTCCGCAGAGATCGTGATCCTCGGCGACTTTAACGCCCATCACGCCGAATGGCTTGGTTCACGTTTAACCGATCATGCGGGGAGATCTGTTCATGATTTTGCCTTGGCATATGGTCTGACACAACTGGTTACTTCGCCTACGCGGATTCCAGACTTGGAGGATCATGCACCTTTCCTGTTGGACCTTCTGCTGACCTCTAACCTGGACGGATATCAGATTTCCGTCGACGCCCCTTTAGGCTCCTCGGACCATTGTCTTGTCCGGAGTGTGGTGCCACTCACGCTGAAATCGCAGTTGCATTCTGCAGGCTGCCGCCGTGTTTGGCACTATAGGTCAGCCGACTGGGATGGGATGCGGTCTTTCTTTGCATCCTACCCTTGGGGGCGGGTTTGATTCTCGCCGGACGATCCCAACGTTGTTGTGGATTCTGTCGCTGATGTGTACCACATTCATTTCAGGGTATGGAACTTTTTATTCCTTCCTCTGTGGTGCCCATTGGAGGCAAATCTCAGCCATGGTTTGGTCGCTCCTGTAAAATAGCATTATGCTATAAGCAGGAGTGCTATCAAGCCTGGGCTGACGCATCAACGTCCCGGGATGTAAACACCAGCGCTCTAAATAAGAAGTATAATTCCGCCTCTAGGTCCTTCAAAAGAGTCATTGCTAAGGCAAAGTCAGAGCACATGGGCAGAATTGACGAGAAACTAGTTCGCCTTCTTTCTGGAACCTGTGCATTCTGGTCTCTCGCCAAGGCTGTCCAGGGGAATTTCTGTCAGCCATCTCTTCCATCTCTGCACAGGGAGGACGACTCACTGGCCCTTACCGCAAAGGAGAAAGCCGATCTGTTAGGCTCTTTCTTTGCATCCAACTCGACTCTAGATGACGGGGGGAGTACGCCGCCGACCATCTCGCACTATGAGTGCTCCATGCCGGAAGCGCTCGGTTCGCAAAGCACTCCTCTCCCTGAACATCCACAAGTCGAGTGGGTCTGACGGAATCCCCCCAATTCTGCTGAGGACGTGTGCTCCAGAGTTGGCACCGGTTTTAACGCATCTTTTCTGGTACTCATACTCCCTAGGCGTAGTCCCAAAATCATGGAAGACGGCTTTCGTCCACCCGATCCCTAAAAAAGGTGACCGCTCAAACTCGTCCAACTACCGGCCTATCGCCATCACCTTCTTGTTCTCCAAAACAATGGAATCCATTGTAAACTGCCAGCTCATGAGGTACCTTGAGGATCACCAGCTGATTAGTGACCGCCAATACGGTTTTCGCCGTGGTCGATCAGCTGGTGATCTTCTGCTCTACCTAACGCATAGATGGGCGGAGGTAGTAGAGTCCAAGGGGGAAGCATTGGCCGTCAGTTTGGACATTGCGCAGGCCTTCGATCGGGTTTGGCACAAAGCGCTTCTTTCGAAGCTCCCTTCCTATGGGCTTCCCGAGAAATTGTGCGATTGGATCACCAGCTTTCTTGCAGATCGGAGCATCAAGGTCATTGTAAACGGTGCAAGCTCCGACTTCAAGCCTATTAATGCTGGTGTTCCACAAGACTGCGTGCTATCGCCAACGCTGTTTCTTCTGCATATCAATAATATGTTGCAAACCCGTAACATTCATTGCTATGCAGATGACAGCACTGGTGATGCTCTTTACATCGGCCGTGCCAATATTTCTCGGGAAATCGTCTCCGAGTACTAGGACAAACTTGTGTCTGAAGTCGAGTCTTTGCTGAACAGAGTCTCGGATTGGCGGCGACTAAATCTAGTTCAGTTTAACCCCCAGAAGACACAAGTGTGCGCGATAACCGTTAAAAAGAACCCCTTTGTCGTATCTCTTCAGTTTCAAGGCACTCCCTTGTTGCCTAAGTCAGTATCGGAATCCTCACATCTCTGGGCTGGGGCTCACCAGTACCAGCTCCTTCCACTTGACCGCATCCAATGCAGAGCGGCTCGAATCGTCGACGACCGAGTGCTTTCCGATCGCCTCGATTCACTGGCGCTGCGAAGAGATGTTGCATCTCTTTGCATTTTCTTTTGCGTATACCATGGAGAGTGCTCTGAGGAATTGTTCGGATTAGTCCCAGCCGCCAAATTTCGTTAACGCACTACGCGGCAAACATCCCGATACCATCCACACCATCTGGATGCTTGGCGGTCCACCACTGTACGTTTCAAAAGGAGTTTTCTTCCGCGTACAACCTCTCTGTGGAATAGTTTTCACCGGCGATTTTTCTGGACCGATGCCACCTGGGGACCTTCATGAAAAGAGCTCACTCTTTTCTAAAGGGCCGGCAATGCACCTGAAATTCCCCTGGTGTTACGGTTCATCATGGGCGGCGGTAGTCACTTAACATCAGGTGAGCTGCATGCGCGTTTGCGCCCATTTCTATAAAAAAAACTTCAAAACTGAAACGTGAAACTCTTTCTTTTGGACGTTCTAACGTATGGTGAATTGTTATTTCTTGAAAGAGATGCTTACGCTTATAATGCTGCATTACTCCAACGATCCGTTGAATGTGAATTCCACGTTATTAAATGGATTTTACGCCATCACGCACTAGGTAGTTTGGCTTTCGTTCGTCAGGTGTACAACACGAGTTGTGTGCAAAGTAAAGAATAAAATCAAATAATTCGCCTTATGCCACGTGCTTGATTACGCGTGCTGTAAGCATGGCGTGGGTGACGGCGAGTATACGTAACGGGAGGATAAGTAATGCATAATATTTTCCGGTTGAATGAACGAGTACAATGAAACAAATTTAAATGGTTATGCAATTGCACATCGGATAAATCTTCACTGTTGGTAATTTTAAAAATGGTGTATTTCAAGACTTTTGTAAAGCTCGATATATAATGTAATTTGCTATTAAATGATTTTAATGTAGAAATTTACATAATTTTTACCCGAATACGAGAGTACCCAAAGGTGAGTATATGATTTTAGCAAGTTTGTATACATGTATGTATGTATTCGCTCAGATCTATTCTACTTGCTGTATTTTGGCAAAGGAGGAATTGTTAGAAGTGCCAGACTAATAGGTAGCTTTTTAATGCATTTCCAAAAACGAATTCCGTGTTAGGCTGTATGACGTCCCTATAATTCAATGTCCTACATAATATTTAGAAAATGATTGTATCGTATATATACTAAACAACATATTTGTATAACTTATAGTGTATATTCAATATCCATAAACTTAGAATATATACTGGTGTACCTAAGCTTATGTTCTACATCTCTTGGCTAATAGCATCAACACGAATAAGTCTACTGGTGGAAGGAAGCTGTCACAGTATACTAGTCTAAAATAGCATAATGCTGCTATGTTTCCTATGGTGAGTGGAATGAACGGGTCAATTTTATCGGTAGCATTCCGTCGATGTAAAACCGCATTTATTATATTTTAATCACGAACAGATGTGAGTCTTCACAGTTAACCAGCTTAAGATAACATTATGCTGCTATGTTTCGTATGGTGAGTAAAACGTATAGATAATATTACCGGTAGAAATGAATTCCATTGCAAATATAGGTAGATATATGTCTATTGGCCACAGAATCCACTTACCATCAGTTAGACTGTGTGCTCTTTTAAAACCATAATTGTATCAAAATATACACGAATGTAACCGTGTAATATAGGACTGGTTTATAAATTATCTCTCCAAAGGATACCAAAAAGTACGTATTGATGACTGCCCCAGTGACCCTGCTACCTGGTCATATGGAATTCCGCAGGGCAGTACACTGGGATCAACCCTCTTTTTGGCATACATTAACGACTTGTGTCACTTAAATATTCGTGCTGCAGACCTTTTCATGTTTGCAGATGATATAATCTTACTCTTTCATGGTCCAAGTTGAGACGCTGTTAAAAATCCACTGAGGAAGGACTGTGTAAGGTTACTAGTTGGCTGGAGGATAACGTACTTACATTAAATACCACTAAACCAAAATTTCTATGTTTTTCAAAAACCGCTGCTTGCAATCCACGAAACGAATTTAAAATAATAATTCACATAATGAGTATTGTGATATAGTAGTGAATTTTATTCAATAATAATTCACACTCATCCTTGTAATTAGAAACTTTAACACTCATTCGGCATGTGAGTGTCCCACTCTAAGTAAAGCTGACACAATTTGATAACGTGGTATAATTGTTGATGATAAGCTTAATTGGGCTTCACATATTTCATTTATTTCTAACAAAATCAGAAAGTTTATCTATATCTTTAAGAATTTAAAAACAATTGCAAACAGAAATCTATTACTACAAACGTACAAAGCTTTGTGCCAGAGCGTTATCAGTTATTGCATATGTTCTTGGGGATGAGCTACTAAAACACATCTTATAGAATTAGAGCGAGCTCAAAGGGCTGTACTAAAAGTAATACTTTCACTTCCTTATAGATATTCGACAGAAATGGTATATAAGTTAACTGATGTACTAAGTGTTCGCAAATTATTCATATATCAACGTCTTAGACGCTTTCAATGATGTATTGTTCCGCAAATACAAAATTCAAAAAGAACTGTACGTATAAGTATCCTAGTTTGGGAGTCAGGACTCAAGGATGTATGAAATTATAAGTGTCAAATAAAGAAAACATTATTAAAAAAAATTTCACTGTCTTGTAAGACAAATTATTTTACGGATGTACTTTATTGGATTAACGAGTTTAGTTGAAGTCTAGTTTCAGATGGTCTTAACGGCGACAAGAACTAATAAACATATACATCAGTTATACATATATTTTTCAACTTTTAGATTTTCCTATATATAAACGGGTTATTATTAGGATGATAAGGTTGTTTGGTTATGGTAATATACCTTTTCGATACTTGATGGCGGTGCACAAAAATTAAATCACCTTTTGAGACAATGTAAAAAATGTAAAACTAGATCATAAAGCCACAAAGATTTTACTTATTTTGTATATGTATGAACATGTATATCCTAATTTATATTTCATATTGATATACCATAGTTCATATACTTCGTAAAATTTAAGTAAGTCTTTTGAATGTAACATGTGAATTAAGGTTATCATATAGCTCTTTGCATTATCAGACTTTATCAATTTTTACAAGCGACGAGCTTACATATAGACAGTTGGAATAATGAAAAGCCAATCATTGAAAAAACCAATCGTCTGTAGTGAAAGAGCCTTTTTATTTAGCGAGCAGTGCCTCACTCGGACGGCTTTGGCCGTAGAAAGTTTAGTATATAACAAACCAATCGTCTGTAATGAAAGGGCCTTTTTATTTAACGAGCAGTGCCGCACTCCAAATCTAAACTTGGTAAAATAAATAAAAAGATAATTCGCAGAGCAGATGTCCAACTACTTTAAAAAGTGAAGTGTTATTGTAGGATATTTTTTATTTTCATAAGTAGAAAAAAATTACATATTGTATCATGATATTTTAGAATAAAAAAGAATAAAATTTACGATATTTGCACCTTAAAAATAAAGTAATTAATTGACAAGATATTGAGACTAATCTTGTCAAATTCGTTTATTTCCTTCAAGGTGTACGTCTAAGTTAGTTCTACTCTATTACTTACTACTGCAACCAAGCAAGATTGCACACTCCGCTGTATTCTTTGTAGATTATGTAGTATAATATTACTGTCTGTGAAGTCTGTGAAGCATTTCGTCTCAATGGTCAAAAGTTACAACGCTTTCGCTTAAATTTGGCGTTACGTTATTGGCTAATCTAACCTCTTACCAACAGGTGAACTATCGTTCTTTTTTACCCCAAAATTAAAAAAGCTTAATTTAGAATTACGTCATTTTAAATAAATTATACCGGATAAAGTGTTTTGAAAAACTTGTAATTTAAGATGGAATACCTGAGGCTCCCTTTCCTATCACCATATTTATCTAGGTTGGTACCACTATTTTACTAATTTCTGAAGCCAAGCAGAATTGCACGCATTCGCTAAAGGTTGGAGTTATATCGTTGGTTGAAATAACCTTTTACCATCAGGTGAACTGTCGTTCTTTTGTCACCCTAAAATTAAAAAATCGTATATGAGAGTTATGTCATTTTCACTGCTGTTAATTAAAAAAGTAAAAGTTCACTGCTGGACGTTAACTCATTACGCTGTAAGAAATATTTATTAATAATTTCGCTTGCCAGGTGGATGAACGATCGCAACACCAGAATCTCGTATCCCTGAAGCCGTTGTACGTCGCCGGTTGGAATACAATAGATAATATACTATAGCATAGATGAGCCACTCTAACAAAATATTTCGTGACGTAACGAGGGAAGTTTCTTCTTCGCTCTAATAGATGGCGTTGGAATATAAATTACTGAAAAATACAATAGAGGGAGCAGGGGAAATTAATTAAAACTAAATACAAAATTTTCTTTTCTTTGGTTTTCACTAGATTAGTATGACATATTCTGCATCGTTTATTAGACAAAATTTATTAGATATATATATCGCAACATTTCAAAACTTTGATAGTGTGATTTAGGCTTCGGTATAAATAATAAATGTTAGCAGTGGTGCCATCTATTTAGGAAAATAAGTAATAATAGTAGAGTAAATAGTGCTTTTTACGACTGTGAGATGGTGCTAGTTTCAACGTAAAAGCAAGTTACTGGGGACTGTAATACCATTGTTGAGTACTTTATCTCCGGCGTAAGTGAGGTTGAATACCGCCAGCAATTAAAAGACATAAGCTAAGTTTTTCTTCCTTGTACAACTTCCTTATGGAATCGACTACCACCAGTCATTATTCCGGATCAATACCTCTTAAAGACCTTCAAAATGGGAGCCTTCACGTTTATAAAAGACTGACTACGCACCTGCAATCTCCTGGTGTTGCAGTTGTTCATGTGTGCTAGGACCCTTTTATATAAAAAAAAAATTATATAGCTTTAAAATGTAGGCATATATTTTTAAAAGACGTTATTCAATAGTGTTTGGTATGGGTAATACAATTCGGTCGCCTGAATTTGGGGGTGGGGGGTGGCGTGGGGGGGAGGGGGAGGAGTTGTACAGTCACCCCCTACTTCCATTTTCTGCCGGACGTGCTTAGTTTTTTTTTATTAATTTTTAAAAATCTCATTTTGAGGTTATGTTTCGTAATTTTTATGACAATTTTAACCTGATTTATGGGTAGAGAGAGTTGGAGGATGGAAGCCCCACGCCACTTAACGTGGTGCAGTCGAGGGAGGTCCGGTCGACGGAGCCCGCTTCGCGGGGCTCCTACTACTAAGTGGTTTACAAAAAAATAACCACGAAGAGGATGACGGGGTCTATTCGCTCGCTTCGCTCGCTCACACGACCCCGTCATCCTCTTCTAACCTAACCTGTCCGAGTCGGGGTGCTCCACGTCCCAGGCTCGCTTCGCTCGCTATTGCACTCGATATAACACCAAATTATTAACTTTCGTAACTACTTTAATTTATAAACATAATTTATGGCTGCCACCATTTGTAAGAAAAGTTCTTTGCGATATTTAGCAGTATTCTGCCGCCACAAATATTTCACTATTCACCAAAATTCTGAAACTCGGAAGCATCACCGTGAGGAAAAGCTGTCAACAAAATGGCCGGCATAGCGATTTAATTTTTCATATTTTTTAAATCGATTCAAATCGAAATTAGATGAATCGATTCACAAAAAAATCGAAATCTTAAAGATCAATTTCGCAAAAATCGTTTTTTTTTTATTTGCGTTAAAAGTTTATATTTACGATATCAAAAGATACAATAAAGTACAGATAACATTGAATAATTAAATTAAAAACTGTCATTCTTTACGAGTTGGGGTACATTCAACCAATTGTAAATAATTTTGCAAATCTAAATAAAACAGAAAAAGATTCGATCTCGATTCTCTAGGGTGAAATATCGATTCACTAGATCGATTCAGTACTATATATCGATTTGACATTGACAGATGAAACGTCAAAAACGTAATTAAATTAGTCATTTACCAATATTTTTAAAAAATAATTAAAAATACTTCGACGCTGCTCCGGCAGAAAAAATTGAGTGGGGGTGCTTCAGATAAACCCCCTTGACTCCCCCACAGTGACAGAATCTTCAAATTCAGGCGACCGAATTGTAAACCCAACCCTTTGGTATGTAATAAAATTTAGTTTTAAAACCAACATCAAACAAATCGAACTAAATTTTAGTAGTGTATTTGTAGCACGAACGAGTCGGCTCGACCGGGGAAGGAGCACGCTCTCACAGAATACCATCGTCAAATTGTATCTTAATGCTGCTGTGTTTCATATAGTGAGTGTAGAGAACCGCAGACCCTTTTTAGTAGAAATGAGGCATTCCATCGTCCACACGGGTGACAAAGGATCTGTATTTTGATTCGCAATTGAGGATAGATATTGATGTCTATGGGCCATAGCAACCACTTACCATCAGGTGGACTGTGTGCTCGTTTGTCACCCTATCCTATAAAAAAATCTTCAGACTTCTTCAGATAGCTGAGAAGGGGTACTGAGGTAACATATTGCGTTTGCGATGAGATGGACTGTTTATGATCCTTTGGATAAACTTAGACTTATGTAATAAGTGATTGATTGACTTTTCCACATAGTTTCTGTTAGTTTATATTTTTATTATATTAATGTGATATTTTGTCACGTGTTGATGGCGTAAAAACAACATCATATGCCAGAAAGCTACGTAGCCAAAACGCTCACTCTATTTAATAAATAATGAAAATCGTAATTAACAGAAAGTTGTTTTTACAATTTGGTAATATGTCTACAAAATTGACATTTAAATGAAATTTAGCTCGTTTACAGATAAAGTTTATTGAATTATTTATAGTTTCTTTCAAACACATATATTGTTCATCATCAGTATTATTACAACCTTTCAAAAGCCCACTTCTAAACATAGGCTTACCCCAAATAGGGCCACAAAAAAAGGTCCTTAACCTTCCGCATCTGACAGTGGGAGCGTCCAACACTTACTACTATGAGGTTGCTACTCGATAACCTTTCGTCTCCATCGGTTGTCGGTTTTTACAACTTATATAGCTCGTCCATTGCCACTTTAGCTTATTGATCCGTTGGGTTATTTCGGTTACTCTGTTTCTTCGCGGAAATCTTCACTACTAACTATTACGCATAAAACTTCAGCATAGCCCTTTCCATAGCACTCTTACCGACCTTAAATTTTCTCATACGGTCAGCGGTGTGGGACCATATATACAATTAAAATTTTAATCCATAATTCATGAAATGCCTTAGGTGAATGAATATTTAGAAATAACTGCACTCAATGTCGTATATGTTCACTTAACTTTAGGAAAATATTTTGACTTTTATAACAGAACCAAAGTCTGCAGAATGCCCAATTCCTGTATTCAAGAAACATTTCGCTCTACGCTACGTTTTATTTTATTATATGCGAAGTGGAGTATGCAGTAAAATCTAATTTATTTCAAACTAGCTGTACCCAAAATGCTTAGCAATCTGGCTACAATGCGTTTTTTTTTGTGAGAAACGTACAATCGGGTGGATTTTAAGTTCGTTTACCGTTACAACTTATTAATGTCCACTGATAAACAAAGCCTACCCCCTCCAGGATTGCCTCAAAGGGGGTTTATTTTTTATAGTTGCCATGCTTTGCAAGCAGGATGTCAAGGTTTTTATTTTTAATCGTTACTTGGAAGACGCTGCTTTCCATCTTCTGATTTGTTTCCATCTGTCGCCTCTAACGACGCCCACGGGATGATGTGGTGTAGTGGATATTCTTACACCGCCACTACACGGTAAGTTGGAATATGACTTCAATATTATATACAAAAAAAACAGAACTTTAATTTATTAACTTACATAACGTCACCAAATTTCAATTATGCTTACGCGTTAAGTAACGACACAAGTTTTTGTAGCGCAAAAATGTATACCGTAGGTATTTATGCTTTAGCGGGTTGATATAAAATATGAAGCCTAAAATTTTAAACAAAGTACATCCTGAACCTGCACTTACGTCCCCAGGGCTTAAAGTTAACTAAATAAAAATATTTTTGCCCGTAAAATTTTGGCAGTTTGATGTACGAACGCAAAAAGTTGACACGTAAAATGTATACGTTTGTTTTTTCTTGTTTCTATTTGTTTTAATACCACTTATTTCGTTACTAAATCAACGACCATTCCGGAATCCATGACCAACGTCATGGATTCCGGGTTATATGTTTAAAATCTAAAATTTTTGAATCCTTTGTAGGACGTCGATTCAGTTGCGCAACTAGATTTATTCTAGTGAGCTGTGTGGCTGCAACTAATTTTGTAGTACGCTTAGGAATGCGTAAACTTATAGTTTGACAGAGTGGAACGCCTGCGTATGTCTACTCCCCACTGGTTTACTGGTGGCCCGTGTTGATTTGTGGCCATCATACGTTAAAATATACCGTTTTCAACGACGCTGTTGCTGTAATTTATCTAAAAATACCATTTATATTCAGTATTAATATGATGTTTTATTGTTTTTAGTAATTTTATTGCGGGATCCTTATGCCCCTTTCAGATCGGACGAGATTTTCTTTACAATTTTACGGGTCATATCTTCAACATGCTATATTCAAAGCGATACTACGTTACTTCATTTACTTAATAGTATAGTTTATATTAAGAGTGAACTTGTGTTAAAAAATATATATCCATAAACTAATGGATTTTTCATAGAGTTCTTCAATTTTATTATAGTTTCAACTTTAAACTACCTGGATGCTTTAAAATAGCGAGAGAATTTTCTCGGTTCTGTGATTTATTTCCCGTCAATCCGTAATTGATTGTTTTTATCTTCAACGCGGAAGCATTTAACATATAGAAAATGGTTAAAGTTGTACTTGTTGCAAAGTTTTACTTTCAAATGTATTAAGAATATTAGAATTTTGGACAGCTGACGCATTGAGCTATTGTGCACTACGTACTAGAGGTGACACTGCATTCAGCTACTCTATTCCATTCAACTGCGGTGCTTACAACGCACTTTAATCAGTCACTCGCTAGGCGTTCGTAGAGTTGTCAAGTGTTGTGTTGATTTAAAAAATATCTCTTGATAAAAATGTGCTGTCGTGTGTACTTAGATAATGCACAAACAATTTAAGAAATGTCAGTAAAAACCGAGGAATTACTTTTCATCTGATAATAAGATACTTAATCAATAAAAAAGTATTCTATATTAATAGTAAAACAAATTATTCCTAAGACAACATCTCGTGTCATGGAATATAGATTATGAAATTAATTTGTTCAGGTGCGATTTTTCTGTGGGTACTTAGGTATAGGATGAAAATATTATTATACACATTTTTTGTAGAAATATATATAAGTTATTGTAATTAGGCTAAATTTTTTATATTTTATATCCTCATTATTTTTTAATTTTATTTTAAGATTTCAACAGTGTCCAGCATTTATGAACGACTCTTATACTAATTGAAATAAATACATTTGTAATTTAAATTTTATATTAATAAGTTTGTTAAAAATACATTTAGGATATTTTTTTAAATATTTGACATAGATACCTTTTAAAATATTGAGATAAAAATATAAATAAAATGTAATTGTGATATAATACTAAATAAGGAAATATAATAATATACAAAATAAATGACAATATTTAAAAATTGTTGTCGATATAATTTACCTATTTAACAATACAATCCACTATTACCTACTGATCATTCTATCTATATGTTTATTCTATGATAATAAAACCAACCGCGCAAACACAGAGTAGCACATATTTTTTGTTTGAAATAGCTGCTCTAATACGTAAGTACATATTACTTCAATGAGCTGACGTTTTTAGTTTACAAGGTAAAATTAAAAATGCTGTTCATCAGATTGCGGTAAAACTTTGACAACATATTGCTTGCAATTCCGCAAAAGTTATAAGATAAGGCATAGTTGGACCTGGTAGAGGGTGCTGTTGTAGAATCCATATTAACCCGTGCGAAGCCGGGGCAGATCGCAGGTAATTATTAAAATCTGAAATTAATAATCAATCGTATACTATAGAGAGTATAGTATGAAGTAGAAGCCTGAATGACCTTGATGAAACGGCGACCGCAGATATTATAGCCAACGTCAACTCTGCCTATCGGCTACACTCTGTATTACTTAGAAAACTGCAAAGATTAATAGACTGCAGAGGTAACAAGTACTCCTTGCCCTAAAAGTGGGACGTATATAGGCTACTACTTTATTTTACTTATTTATCGTATACACATGCAATATCCTATCGTTTAAGACACGGATGGGTACGTAATGCCGATAAAAAGATCATGTGGATGCATAAATTCACACGGGCCGCCGACGTACCGGATGAGAGCAGCCATACGCAGGCGTTCCCTTATGCTAATTATATAAGTCTACCGGTCTTATGTGTACAATAAAACTAGTTGCAACCGCACTAATCACTAGACTAATTGCTAGTGCGCGACTGAATTGACGTCCTACAAAAATGTCAAATTGTTCAGTTTTTTTTTTTTGCTGCAAAAAGAGTTTTGCTATGTCAAATTTGCAATAAAGTAGGGTTACCGTTCGTATATAAATAATTTTTAATGACACCAGTACTATTTACTTCTTTTTAATTTAAAAAAAAATGCAATAATAACAGGCCACAGTCGTTTCGTGTTGTTTCGCATTTGCTTACCAACACAGGCCGCTCGCTATCATACAATATGCGATTCGGTAGAGCGACTGATTCGAGTCTGTATCCCTGTTGATCCTGTCACCGAGCGGTAGTTTTTACACCGGTTTGTAAACAGTTATCGATAAAATGGCAAATATACAGCCATGTCTCTTGGGCAAATAATAATTTTTGAAATTGTGTTTTCTGATTTTTTTTTAATACACATTGTGAGCTTTATTATAATGCAGCTTAAAATTATAATATCATTAAATTAAATATAATACAATGCGTACGAATATTAACACTATTTATTGTAGTATATTAAAATTACTAAGTGTGAACCTCGACCATATTGTTTTTTTTTTTATTTATTTATTGCAGGTTTCCTAACGATCAGAGTTGGGATATAAGGAAATACTTTTGTAATAACAGGTTTGCCTGACTTCCCTCAAGAAAAAGTGTCATTTGCTCAGATCATTTCCAAACCTCTGACTTTTAAGGTTTGTTCACCAAACCTTAAAAGTCAGAGGTAGAAGTCGATTGATCAAGGTCACCAAGTCAACTTTAATCCATTTTAAACCATACTATCTATGGGTGTGTGAAATTGTTAATGTCATATTTTAATTGTTATGTGTGAGTTTCGTAGTGAAAGAAAAAGTTTTTTGGGAGTCTGAGAAAGTGACCGTTTCGTAAATTTACTCCCGCAAAAAATGACAGACAGTTTGGTATGAGAAAATAACGCTATGGCTTCAGCTCTCCTGTGTTGCTGTACGTGTTGAGGCCACGAATATGTAAAACATCTTTCTAACAACATAAATTAAAAATTAATGTTCTAGTGATTGTCAGTAATTTCATACGCCACATTTTTTATAGAATTAAGAATGTTTCAGATAGGGCAAAATAAAGAATAATATGAATTAGAAATAAATATATAGGTATTTAAAATCAAAATAATGAACATGCTGTAAGTGTTTCTTGTGAACACAATAGTAAAATTACAGTTTTCATTAAAGTTTACGTGTCTAAAAAGAACAACACATCCTATTTTTTGTAGGATAGGGTGACAAACGAGCACACAGTCCACCTGATGGTAAGTGGTTGCTGTGGCGCATTGACATCTACATCTATCGTCAATTACGATTCAATATACAGATGCGTTGTCACCCGTGAGGACTAAGATGGAATGCCTCGTTTCCAGTAAAAAGGGTCTCCGGTTCTCTACACTTACACTATGAAACACTGCTGCATTAAGCTACTATTTTACGGTGGTATGCTCTCGTTCTCGTTCAGTAAAAAGGGTCTCCGTTTCTCTACACTCACCATGCGAAAAACAGCAGCATTAAGCTACTATTTCACGCTGGTATTCTGTGAGAGCGTGGTCCTTCACCGGTTGAGTCGACTCATTCATGCTACAACTATACTACTTATAATAATAATATAATATAACTACAGCATGCCTCTACCACGTATAAGGTTATTATCGTTGTTGTAAGTTTTAAGTTAAAGAATTCGGGTTAGGAATGGGTGAATTAACTGTAAAATGCCTTTTGTAAGCTGATGGTCAAGCCATACTTGCATCGTCAGTCATACACAGGTACAACAGGTCATTAAAAGAAAGAGGGATGAATGTGAATGCAAGTAAGACGAAAGTTATGGTTTTTGAAAGAGAAGAAAGAAAAACGATATGTGAAATAAGAAAAGAAGGGGAGATGGTCGAGCAAGTATATGAACTTGTATATTGGGGATGTGTAATCAGGAGGGATGGGAGATATGATAAAGATATTGAACAACGAGTGAATGCAGGAAATAAAGTAAATGGGGCTCTACACTCTATTGTGAAAAGTTAGAATGTAGTATAAAAGCACGTATGGCAATTCACAATGCTGTATTAGTCCCTACTTTAACGTATGGTAGTGAAAGTTGGGTGTGGCAGAAAAAGCACGAGAGTATAATAAATGCAGTAGAAATGCGGTCGTCCAGGAGTATTTTAGGGCTGAATCTGAGTAACAGGGAGAGAAACTGTGTGATAAAAGAAGAGTGTGGTTTAGAATTTTATAAGCAGGTAAAATTTTGTATATTTTCTTGGGTTTTGTACTTTTACAAAGCGTATACATCGCCCCAAGAATGAATTACTGACACGGTGGAATCGAGTAGCTGGTACTACTAGCTTGAGTCTATTCCTAGTATTTATAGAATGAATATCACTTATTGTTGTAAAACTAATTTTATTTTTATGAACGTATATTATATTAAGTAACTGTCGTTTTAACATGAAAATGAATGAGATCTGGTCTGCAAATAATACTATGTTATGGTTACCGCCACCTAGTAAAGGAATGCATAAATATACACAAAAAACAGAAAGGGTCCGAGAATTGAACCCTGAAACACGCCTATTTGTACTATTGACCCGGAAAAACTCATACTATTTATGAACTTTTTGCATTCTATTACTTAAATATGAAATAATTAATCCAAGAGCATCACGTCTTACACCGTAGTGTTGAAGTTTTCTGATTAAAGTTTCATGGTGTACAAAATCGAAAGCCTTGGATAGGTCGCACGCAGTACATATGCAAAGCATCCTGTAAATTCTTCCATGCAATGAAGATATATTTAATCAGCTTAACACCAGCGTCAGTTGTCGAACGACCCCCTGTGAAATTGAATTGATTTTATGTAGAATAATTATTTATATTAAAAAAATAACGTTTGATCAAGAATGTGTTTAAAAGTTTTACTAAGTGTTGACAGTGTAAAAATAGGTCTAACGTATGCGGGTTTCAATGAAATACCAGATTTCATAAAAGGTATTAATTTTTTTACTATGCTTAATTTAATCAGGAAACACACCCGTTTCGATACTAGTATTAAAAGTAATAGATATTTGAGGTGCTCTGCGGTTTTCTTATTATCAGTAGTTTTAAAAATTTCACAATATCTTTTGATGATACTATATGAAATATAAAATTTTTAGTACATTTTCTTTAATTAATGATTCGACGACGGCAGGGGAAGAATTCAGTGACTTAGTGGTTAAGATTATCTATGAAATATTTCTCAAAACTATTGCAACGTCGTGATCTGATTTAGTTAATGGAGACTTTAATACCAATCTCCTAGAAGCTTTCTCCATTAATATTAAGTTTAGATCTTTTTTTAAATCATGTGGTCTTTTTTAATTATTTATTTTTTGAGCCAACGCGTATTGCTGAATCTGGTGCAACTAGTATAGATAACATTTTTACAAATGGTAAGCCGTTCCAGAAATGTATAATTCAAAAATTGAGCTCTGGTCACTGTGGACAATTAGTCTTATCTATTTATGTTCATAGACTTTTAGAGATTTTATGAACATAAGTTCTTTTAAGAACTTATGTTCATAGAATAAAGTAAATGAAAAAGGTATGTTTGTTCCAAAAATGCACGTCACTGGGAGAAGTTTAGAAGCAACATATTAAAATTGCCTATAACGCGCTAGTCCCGACTTTCAATAATTATTATTTATAATCTATATTGAATAAAAAAGTGTCTGTTTCTGTTTCAATCCACCGTTTAATTGACACAAAGACTTTGCTACAAATTGAATGAAAACATTTTATATGATATGATACATATTTTTATATATGATATATAATCAATGTTATGGAACTAATTTCTAAATTTCTAAATTCCCAATTTCTATTTCTACTTTTAATGCACGTTATTTTTTATTTGAAACCCAGCAAAAGTTAAAAATATTGGATCCATAAATGAATATAAATATATTTTTATATTCATTAATGATTTTCCTCTACTGAGTAAAAAAATATGTAGATATGTTTAAACATTATTCATTCTTGCGAAAGAACCCTCTCAGGTGTGTAAATTACGATTTAATTTCCAGAAGGAAAATAAATTTCCAGTTTTGTTACGAAGTAAAATATATTATACGTATTTCCAGACATGTAAAATGTAACTCATTCTTCATCTAAATTTTTTTTAACACTAAAAAATGAAAGGAGCTTGGAAAGAGCGCTGCCTTGTGACGGCATGTTCACATTACGTCAGAATCACCACTTTGGCCGTGGTAGTAAAAGTGCATATCTCCCGACGGGCGAGGTGTTCTATCTCGGGAGCGGCCAATGCTCCGTGTGTTAGTACAGAACTGTTCTATATAAAAGACAGTATTTCGGAACTTTGATAGCATGCTATATATGCTGAGGGCTTGAGCTTGAGGGCTGGAAGCAGAACTGTTGAAGCTATTTATCCAGTCCTGTCCGACTGGATAGACGACTCGACTCATCGACCGAAGAGCTTTTGCACGAAGAGCTCATTGGGCATGGGCGTACAGCTAGCTAGAAGGGAGTCAATAAAAATGTGTCACCGCCGAGCGCTGCCCTGCTTAGGCTGAGTTGTACTGTGTCCTGGTGGATGTATGGGGAGGAGAAATCCATATACTAGACCTTGGAGAGGTGATCAGGTGTTCTATCGCGCCCCTATTTGAATAAGAAGATGGAAAACTACAGCTTCACTTTTTCACTGCAACGAAGTTTATTCGGTCACGGTCAGCAAGACCGTCCAGTGTTTCAATTTCCTTTGTCACCTCTTACAACACCCCCAGAATAATATTACGGGCTTCGAAATTCTCTTACGTAACTTCTATACGGCGAGTAATTTACTGATAATGATGATGAATGTTAGGGACGTGTACATGTTTTTATTAAGATTATATCTAACAAAACCAAAGGCAGTACTGTGTCGCTGTTTAGAGATTTTTCGATTGTACTTAAAACGTCTGGAGATTAAGATTAAGCAGTATTCCACAAAATACTAAGACATTTTATTTGCCCGACGTTAAGTCGAAAGCTTGAGTTAAGTTCGTCTTTGTTATTTTGACAAAGCCTACATAAAGAGGCTTATAAGTAAAGCTTTATTTTTCCTATCAGTTTTGAACCGCTTAGTAGTTACTTAATATATAATATGAAATAGCCATTACTTTGTTTTGTTGATATAAAAATCTTTATAAACACATAAAGATAGAACTTGCATTCTTTTTGAAGCAGTATGCTCGCTCGGATGAGTGTGAGGGTTGACATAGTTAATGTTTAAATTGAAAAGGACTGCAGAAAGATAAAATATATAAATAATGTATGAGTTATGAATGCTTATATGAAATACATTATATTCTGAGAATAAACAGTCTCATAGAGAAGAGAGAGATCAAAGAACATATTAAAATCTCAGCGTAAGGATTGTTGCCAAAGAATTTTAAAATTTTGCCAATAAATACCTAATTACTAATAGATTAAATGAGTAAACGGAGAATTTTTTGTGATTTCAAATGCTCCTTTTCAGTAGTCTGTGGACTTTAACTCAAGACAAAAAGAGTATATTTTGTATATTATATATTTGTGTTTTATATACGTAAAAGCTAGCTTACTTGACTTAATAATTTTGACTTATTACTTACTTAAATACTGTCGACGAACTATATTTAGCTTCCAGTCGAAGTCAAACATAAGTTGTGAGTTTGTGTAGGTAGTATTTTAATTAGGGTTGCCAACTCCATTATATAATTTAGTATTCTACAGTATAAGGAGTTTGAATATTATAATCCTGAGGGCCGATCTTTCTTAAAAATTATTCATGTAATAAAATACAACCCAAACAACTTAAAAGTGACAGTTGTATGAGTAAAATGGTTTAATTGGTTAACTTACACTTTCAGCTAGGTTATGATTTATTTGATGAATGACTTTTATCTGACGATTCAGCTACTATATTTTAAAGTAGGCGAAATCGCTATATTTTAATAAAGGCGTGAATAGTGTGAAAAGTGTAAGAATTTGAAACACACTAAATATTTTTACGGGGGTCGCAAAATAAGGCAATCTATATATTGAACCATAATAGGCCGTAATGGAAATGAAACGTTCTTAATGTTTACCATCTGTTATATCAGGCCTCGAAAATACCATATTCGATTAAAACAAATTCGCAACCCTAGATGTGGTTGTACTGAGTCTTAGCCAATTTTTATTACCTTAATGCTCACAAGTAACGTAATAGTATTTATAGAGACAATAAGTCTTGTACTCGAATCTTACCTAATATATGTTTATATTACAATTAACGAGTTCTTGACGGCCTAGTTTTATGTCAGCTTAAAATTAAGACAAATGTTATGGATTTAGTATGAGCTAATTAAGTTAAATTAGGAAACCTAGTCGGAAACCATGTTTTGTTGTTTGAATTTCGTTCCCTTTAGTAAATATTATCATTAACCCTTCAATCGCCATAAAAATTCCATGCAGTCGCATGCGACCACTTGGGATTTGCCGGGTGCATGCGACTGCACCCACCCACATTACTTAAAACCATTAAAATTTATATGTAGAGACTTCTTTTCTATGAATAAATTAATTAAGCATTATAAAATCTATAAAAAATTCTCTATCTTTTGGTTTAAACAAAAGTGAGGTATTACATTATTACAAAAAGATTTTATTGTATTTTGATAACAAAAAAAAAAAAAACATAACAAGCGAATGTCGGCTGCGTGAAAATCACAATTATTTCAATTTATATTACTTGAAATTTTTTACGTAAAAAGATAAATTGTATTCACACAAAAACTTTTATTACAATTTTATAACAAAACACTTTATTAAAACACTAAAAAATCCAAAAATCAACACAATAATATTCCCGCAAAAATGACGTATGAAATAAACGTAGATTGTAAATAAATATTTATAGTATAACAGTTTTTTTTTATTGCACTAGAGGTGTAGTGGCGGTTAAGAATAACCACTACCCCATATCTTCCCGTGGGTGTCGTCAAAGGCGACAGAGGGAGACAAGCAGGAGATGGGCAGCAGCATCTTCCTGATAACAGCAACTGTACAACAAAAACACTGCGGTTGCCAACCCGCTCGCCAAGCGTGGCAACTATGGCAATATAACCCCCATGAAGAATTACACAAATAGACGGCTCCCAGTCCCCGGAAGCCCCGCTATTCCTGGCTACGGTGGCGAACATTGTAACGGCGGGGCAGGGGTTGCTAAGAATCTCCGGTGGAAGGTCGGTTGCCACCTACGACTACTCGACCTGGCAACATTTAACGCACGCACCCTGAAGACTGACGAGAAGATCCTGGAGCTGGAAGAAGAGATAGACAAGTTGCGCTGGAATATTATAGAATTATCCGAGGTCTGAAGAAAGGGGGGAGGACACGGTGATTCTCGAATCCGGCAACTTGTTCTATCACCGGAGGGGCGACCATCTGTCCCAAGGAGGTGCTGGATTTATCGTCCACAAGTCTCTCGTTAACAACGATTTAAAGATTGGGAGTGTATCGACGACGGTTGCGTACCTTATACTCAGAATCACCAAACGGTATTCGCTGAAGGTCATACAGGTTTGCGCTCCAACATCAGAACATCCCGATGAGGAGGTGGAGGAAATGTACGAGGATATTTCTAGAGCCACGCATTTCTCCAAAACTCACTATACGGTTTTAATGGGAGACTTCAACGCAAAACTGGGCACAAGAAAGAACGGTGAGCTGAAGTTAGGGAAATTTGGGATAGGGCAACGGAACCCAAGGGGCCAACAGCTGGCCGACCTCATGGAGAAAGAGGGACGTTTTATGATGAACTCTTTCTTCCAGAAGCGGCGCCACAGAAAGTGGACTTGGTCGAGCCCCGAAGGTTCGACAAAAAATGAGATTGACTTCATTATGACGACCAGACACCAACTGTTCAGTGACGTCTCAGTGATCGCAAGGGTAAAAACTGGCAGCGATCACCGAATGGTTAGAGGCACACTAAACCTAAACGTTAAGTTGAAGAGGTCTCGTCTAATGAAGTCAACGTTCCGTCCCCCTCGTGCTCTAATCCAGAATCCCAAAACATTTCAGCTCGAGTTACGTAACCGCTTTCAGTGCCTAGAAGATTGCAATACAGTGGACGATATGAATGACAAGCTCGTGGAAACTGTCCAAGCGGTTGGAGCTAAGTTCTGCAAGACCCGCCGCAGAAGAACACAAAAACTCTCCGATCACACTCTTAATCTCATGGCTGTTAAACGGGAGATGAGGCTGCAATCGTCAACAGATTTGACAGCTTACAAGCAACTGAACAGACAGATCTCCAAAGGCATGTGACGAGACTTACGCAACTTTAATACTGCTCGTATTAAAGAAGCGATCGAGTGGAAGCATGGCTTAAAAGTCTTTTCCAGAGATTTGTCTGCTAGAAAGAGCTAACTGTCAAAGCTGAAGACTGAGTGTGGCAGCATCGTTTCCGGGACACCTGAGATTTTGAGTGAGATTGAGAGGTTCCATGGTCAGCTGTACACATCATCGTTAGAGCCACACGCAAGTGTGAGTAACGATCCAAGAGCAAGTCTTATCCGACACTATTCCGATGATATCCCGGACGTCAGTCTGAGCGAGATTAGAATGGCTCTCCGGCACCTTAAAATTGGCCGGGCCCCAGGTGAGGATGGAATTACTGCGGAGCTTTTGAAAGCGCGTGGAACACCGGTACTTGAAGTCCTTCAGAAGCTCTTCAATTCCGTCTTCCATGGTGGCACAACTCCGGAGGCGTGGAGCAGAAGTGAGGTGGTCTTGTTCTTTAAGAAAGGCGACAACACTCTCTTGAAGAACTACAGACCGATTTCCCATCTGAGCCGCATCTACGTGTTATTTTCATGAGACATTACGAATCGTCTTGCACGCATACTCGACGACTTCCAGCCTCCCGAACAAGCCAGTTTCCGAAAATGCTTCATTACCATAGACCACTTACATACCCTGTGGCAGATTGTATAGAAGACCGAAGAGTACAATCTGCCACTTTGCCAGGCGTATGTGGACTATGAGAAGGCCTTTGATTACGTCGAAATTTGGGTGGTGCTGCAGTCCCTTCAGCGGTGCCAAGTTTACTGTCGGTATATCGAAGTGCTGAAGTGTTTGTACAGTAGGGCTACGATGGCTATCCGAGTACAGAACCAGAGTTTAAAACCTATCCAACTGCAGAGAGGTGTAAGACAGGGTGACGGTATTTTCCCGAAACTCTTCACCGCTGATTTATACTCGAATATATACACTATGCTCGAAGTTGTTGATGAGTACGTTTACCTGGGACAAATAGTCCGACTAGGTAAGTCCAAATTCGACCAAGAGCTCAATCAACGGATTCAACTCGGCTGGGTAACGTTCGGGAAATTACGACACATCTTCTCGTCAGGTATACCTCAATCTCTGAAAACTAGATTGTACCACCAGTGCGTGTTGCCAGTGACGACTTATGGGTCTAAGACGTGGTCCTTCACTGCTGGCTGTATGAGTACGCTCAAGGTAGCTCAGCGAGCTATGGAGAGGGCTAAGCTCGGAGTTTCTCTGCGCGATAGACTCAGAAATGAGGATATCCGCAGTAAAACCAGAGTGACCGACATAGCCCAACGGACTAGTAAGCTGAAGTGGCAATGGGCTGGCCATATAGCTCGAAGAACCGATAACGGAAAGATAAGGGGAAGAAAGGTTCTCGAGTGGCAGCCTAGTACCGGTAGGTCCACTAGATGGAGTGACGACCTGGTAAGATATGCAAGAAGTCGATGGATGCTGGTATCTCAGGACCGTGCTTTGTGGCATTACTTGGGGGACGTCTATGTATAGCAGTAGACTTGTGAAGGGATATAATGATATTGATGAAGAGGTTAGAGTATTTCATATTGATTATATAATGCCAAACTTCTTCATAGAAAATTAGTCTCTATATATAAATTTTTATGGGTTAAAGTGTTGTGGGTAGGTGCGACCTCATAAGACCGCTAGGGATTTGAAGGAATATGTCTGTAGCCGTGGAATTAAAAAGGGAGATCTCACGCCGGGCAAGGTGTTCTGCCCGGGGAGCGGCCAACACTCCGTGTGATAGTTCGGAGATGTGCTGTATATACTGTTTATGATTCGGAACTTTTGATAGCGCGATTAAAGCTTCGGTGTGTTTTGCTTGTGGCTCGACGACAGCGCCGCCACATCACCCCATAGTTCAGACCAAACCGAACAGACGAAGCTGCACTATCGACCTCCGATCTCGAGAAGGGATCTCAGACCGGAGGTCGATAGTGCAGCTTCGTTGCCAACGAATGCCAGGAGATTTGCCTTGTAGTTTGCGGTGAGTCGAGAAGAAGGCAAGTAATGTGTATTTTTTTATGACGATGATGAAGCTTGAAGTTTTTCCGAAGGTTGTTGGTTGCGTGTTCAGATCACGTTGGGTGGTCACCACTATGGCCGTGAAAGGAAAAGGGGAGATCTCCTGCCAGGCAAGGTGTTCTGCCCGGGGAGCGGCCAACGCTCCATGTGATAGATCGGAGATGTTCTTTATATACTGTTTATGATTTGGAATTTTGATAGCGTGATTTAAGCTTCGGTGTGTGTGTTGTTGCTGCGGTCTCATGAGACCGCTAGGTGGTTGAGAGGTTAAAAACCTTTAGTAGGATAACCGATAACCGATGGGGAAGAAAGGTTCTCGGGTAGCAACGTCGTACCAGTAAGCGAAGTACGGCTCCCTACTAGATTGAGTAATGACCTGGTAAGAGCTGCAGGAAGTCGGTGAATGGAGATGACTGAGGACTGTGCTTTGAAATATACCTTCAAGGATGCCCGCGTTCAGAAGTGACCGTATAATTGTTGACTGTAATGATGGTGATGACGATCATTAGTAGTTTTCATTCTTAAATGATTTCAGTTTCATATAAATAACTGAAAAATTCAAATCATTTAGTACCTGGGCGTACAAGCATCGTCCTTCTATAAAAATCAAGAATTATTACACATATCAAAAACTGGGAACATTATATATTATCTTAATATAAAATTTTATTCTAAATCGTTAGAGCGTGTCCGTGAAGCTAATTAAATTCATACATATTATAAACAAAAATTGCTTACTTAGATTATAGAAATAAATTGTACTCATACGAAACAATGCTCAAGCGACAAAGGTGTTTGCTGTAATCCTATGATCCAGTTCTGTCGAGCCTGTGAATAGATAGGTTAATTCAAATCCAACACTGTACTTAAACGAGGGTTAAGGGTAATAATTAAAAAATTAATCAGTTGTGAACAGATTAGTAAACGCTTAGTAAATTTTAAAATGTTTCTGCAATGAAAAATAAGGATAATACATTTGTTTGTATGTATATATTTGGAATATCTATACAATATGTGTGTCATATATATTATGTGTGGGATTAATGCTATCCTACAGAAGAGATTTGCTTCACTGATGCACAGAATTCAGGGAAGCACTAACGATATCTTGAGCATAATAGCCGATAAGTCAGACTGTTGGATTTGCGGAGTTGTGTGCACATGCATATGTTGTATGTATCTGGTGCCGCAGGATGGAGGAAGTAGTAATAGGTGTATTTTTAGCATTATTTTGTCTTGATTATTCTAATTGCTCATCTGCTTATATAAATTACAAGTTAGTTACTAACACGTAATATGGACGATGGTCGGAATTTATTAATAATTATTAATACATTTATAAATAGAATTTCGGCGTGTGTGTGTTTTTAATTATTTTCCCCTATTTTTTCAAACTCGGAGGGTAATAATAAAAGTAATTAAAGTAATTTTCAATTGTGACTGTTATAAATAAATAAGAAAAACATAAATCCGAATTAAAAACTTTCACTTTTTGTAGTCTGCTGAAAAATACGAGACAACGCTCAAAACTAAACATAAATGTCTGGCGGTGGCTGACTAATGGTTTATCTTAGGTTTTTTGTTTTCACTAACATTAGCTATCGTTTATGTTATATAATATTTATTAACATCATCATCATTACAGCTTTTCACAAGTCCACTGCTAAACATAGGCCTATCCCAAATAAAAAGGCTAAGCATGGGTTCTTGGCACACGACCGCGGGTAGTAGGGCTGTATGATAAATATTGTATATTTTATGTAATGTGAAAAAAATAAATTTCAACGCCAAAAAATATAACAGTGAAAAACGATTGAATTTTTTTATTCAAACATAAATATTTATCCTATAAATAACTTTTATTTGATGGTGAAAAAATCAGAAAAATACTCATAAAATTATAAAAAATATAAGAATGAAATGACAAATATCAAAAATTATATTAATACCACCTTCCGGTACCGGGAATCGAACCCCAGCCTCCTGGGTGCGAGCCGGGTATCCGGGCCACTAGACCATACCGGAATTCTAAGCTGGTATAAAATATACAAATTGTTTCATTGGCGTAAAGATATATGACTAATGGGAGAATTTGTAATCCGAGTCAGTAGTTCCCGTGATTATTTCCTACAAATAAACCCACAAATTGTACCTCCGCTCAATTAACTATCCCTTTGAAGATATAAATATCTGATGCCATATAAACACATACTTCATAATATGGATATTAACAGAACCAGCCGTTGCTTTTGTAGAAATTCACTATATTGAAGTTGTTCGAAATTTATTTATTTATTAGCGCGTAATTAAATAAAATTATGTGACCTGCTCATTTTGAAGAATACCTCTCACCCTCCCTCAATTGCAGCACCACTACTCTTGACACCACCGCTCTTAACACCACGACTCTCAACACCACCACACTAAGAATGACACATCATCCTCGATAACACGACACGTGTTTCGCTTCTACACGAGGTATCATCAGCTGAAGTAAAATGCGTTGGGCGATGGCTGACCACAATATTACACAATAATTTCTCATTCTAATATCGGCGCTAAGATATTGTCTGTAGACGAAAGTTAGGACTTTTAGACTTCAGAATGTGTAATTATGATATTCTTTGAAATTGATTTTTACTTTATATCTTAACTTAATTTTTACTTCAATGACTACATAATAAAAATATATCGTGTAATATACATACAAAAAAAAAACGTGCAGTAGGATCGGGGAATTTTCCCTTTTTAAGTCAGTTAAAAAGTCACCTTCCCTGAATTATGGCTGCTGCGCTACCCTTGTGTCACATCTTATCATATTATTATCACATGAAAAACACTAATAGTTCGACGGACTTGCAAAACATAATAGTTAATAGAAATGCTGGTTCTGTACTCCAAATATAAAACTAATGACTAGATGCGTTTGAACTGCAGCTGCGATAGCACTCTGGTTTTATTGAAAAAGTTTTTTTTTTCAATTTTTTATTGAAGGAGGGTTGTTACGTTTAAGTTTACGGCCTAGTGACACATGTACAATTAGCTATGACTAGGACGGTATGTCTTGTGATCAGTAAAAAGCGTCTCTGTTACTCTACATTCATACTAAACACAGCAGCATCATGCTGCTATTTTGCGATGTTAATCTGTGTTAGCGTGGTCCTTCACCCATCGAGCCGATCCATTTGTAATGAAGCTACAACGTAGCTCCGTTAACGTCACAGCCTACTTAAAGTCCACTGAAGAACACTGTTTTTTGTTTTTTGTCGTTATAAGGAAGACACTACTGCCCATCTAATGTTTTATTTACTGTGGATTCTTACGACACCCACGGTACGATATGGGGTAGTGGATATTATTACACCACCACTACACGTTCATATGAGTATATGTGTATTAAATGTGAATGATCTTTGTTACATTTTTAAATGCGTAATATTTATATTTTAACTATTTTAGTATTTGGGTTTTTATATGTTAAATTTCTTGAGCGCTGAATACTTTATTTTTTCAAATTAACCATCAATAACAATCCTTTAGACCAAATTTCAGTCACGGCGACATGTCTGAACTCTGCTCGTAAGCTCAACTAGCGATATTAGATAAACAACTTATTCATTATGGGTATTCAAAGATTTAACAGTAATGCACCTAGAAATAGTAAATTTGTATAGCAAGGGCAACTGAGACGTCAACATCTTCTTAAAAATAACTTAAAATAAAAACTGCTGTCGCCAGCCTGTCTGCCAATCGTGGCAACTACTGCATAATCCCCTCTATGACGAAATTGGGGAGGACTATGTTCAGCAGTGGACTTTTATAAGTAGTAATGGATGGATATACATAAAAACTAATTATTGAAATATATTTCCAGTGTAAACTCTAAAAGTATACCCTCATCTCATTATAATCATGGTAGGCACCTTTAATCTTTGTTCGTTCTACTGAAGAGCTATGAAACTATTTTATTTAAATAATTCTATAAATGTCATCCTTGAAATAGGATTCTATTTGACACTATGTCCGTCATTTACTTTGATAAAAGGTAATCATAATATCTCTATTTTATAGTCAATTTACTTTAGTTTATACTCATTTATTGATAATAATACGTAGAATAACATTGAATAAAACTAAATTTACGGATTCTATCGCGTTTATTTAACTGATTTTACTTATTTTTAATTCCCGACGTTTCGCAATGTCATTGTTAGCCCGGCTACCTTCAGTTTTTGAATATAAATTTTTGGTAAACCTATGAATGTGGTCTCTCTTACATAGGTCAAACAAAAAGATCCATAAAAACCCTCGTGAAAGAACATATAGCTTACGTGAAGCACCGACGCTCCGGGAAGTCTGCAGTCTGTGAACATGTTCAAGATCGTCCCCACCATTACATCAGATTTGATAAACCACAAATCCTCGCAAAAGAACACCGATTCCTACCAAGGATGATACGTGAGGCTATTGAAATTAAAAAAAAACATCCTAATTTCAATAGAGAAGATGGTTGGGTGCTGCCATCTGCTTGGGATCCTATAATTAATAAAATTAAACCCAAACCCAAGCATACCACTGCAAGACTTCAAGATAATGTAAGTTCGTTTTTCGTAAATCGGACCAAAAATTAATATTCAAAAACTGAAGGTAGCCGGGCTAACAATGACATTGGGACGTCAACGTGTGTAGCCGGGCTAACAATACATCTCAGTCCCCCCCGTGACCATGGGTGCTGTAAAGCACCCGAAACGTCGGGAATTAAAAATAAGTAAAATCAGTTAAATAAACGCGATAGAATCCGTAAATTTAGTTTTATTCAATGTGTAGTGTTCGCGTAAATTTAAGAAATCATTACGTAGAATAACAGTTTTTAATTATTATATTTTATTTTTTATTATTGTTCCTGACTTCAGAGCCTATCGTATTCCCCGGATCGTATCGCCGGGCAGCGAGAGTCAAACCGGTTCTGCGAGCCCCACCACCATCTTGGACATAGCGCGGCACTACTACGCAGGCCTCTTGCTCGGAACGGCTACTCTTATAATATATTGTATCAGAGCCCATTAAATCACTTATACAGTCTACATATCGAAGTATTTATTTTAATTCGAGAATTCCACCAGCACAAGTGGAGCTCGATACTCAACATTATTTTATTTTTATTCTATATTGCCACACCTACGTCAAAATCCCACCACACCATGGGTTGACTGGTAGGGAATGCCTCAAGGCATTAAGTCCACCCTTGTATTCTTGTATATTAATATGGAATTCAATAAGGAATAAATTAGTAAATAAAATAAATAATTAACAGCCTATGAATCTACTGCTGAAGATATGCCTTCTCTTCTTTAAATAATAAATAAATAATATACTTGTTATAGTATAATATATAATATATCGAGCCTCGCTGGGTTCCTTGCAGACATTTTTCGAAATAGTAGAAAGCATAAAATTTAATGACAAATAATAGTAGTATTGGTGTATTGAATAAAAATTATTAAATTATATTCCATTCTATGTTTGAATGATGAAGTAACACTTAGTAAGAATATTCCAAACAAATTCATTTTAATTTTTTTGTCAGGAAAAGTAATTCACATATTAATTAAAGAATAAGCGAAAATGTAAGAGAAACTTATAGCCTTATATATAATAAGTAACTATTATATAATAAGTACTAGCAACCTGTCCAGGTTTCGCCAGGTACGGATTTATTCTGAGGCGTTATCAAGTCCATTTTTTACCAATATTTCAATTTCTTAAAAATCCAAGTTGTTCAGATAAGATACAGCCTAGCCCTGGGTCACTCCTGACATTGCTCTCCATCTGTTCGTCAAGTTTCATTATAATCAGTTTAGCTGTTTCAATCATGAGCCCGAACAGACGGATATATCTTAAAAGCGTGTAATTCAGGTTAATATAACGTAGCATTTTATTTGGAAAAAATGAAGGTTTTTTTTATTATTGGCACACCCGGCTGCATCGCTAGTTAATTTTAAGTTTAAGACGCGACAAATAATCCAAAATGTTGTTACGATGTCTGCAATGCTTATATAATGGTTGGACCTAAATACACTACGAAAATTTTTACCGTGTATGAATTTGTCCAAGCTTCCAGTAGAAAGTAGATATGGGCTATGAAGTTTTAATGTTAGACGTTATCACGCGCGAGCAATAGATTCCAGACTAGACTTGCATTGTAAAATACTTGTCGTTGTTTGCTTGCGTATGGTGCATTCTTACTTAAATATTCTAGAATCTACTTTAAAAAATATAGCTGTCGTGAAAACTTATAGATTGTGTATAAAAAGAAAGAAATGAAAGGCATTTATTTGCCAGAAATAGGCGTACACATATTAAATTTAAGAATAAGCAAAAAAAAAATCAATAATTAACTTCCAAAACACAGCAATAAAATTCAAATTCTAACTTATATACCTAAGATAAATTTAAATAAAATATTAAAACAAATACAATAAAAATGGTAATTGTACGCCTCATTCCCGACAAACGAGGTTAGCAACTCAGCATATGTTGCGTCGAAAATCCAATTCCGACGCAGCAGCGATTTTCAGTGCCAAGCTCCAAGACATCTCCGATGCCACACAGACTCATTCCTAAACTGCTGAGACAGGACAGCAAAAAGATAAGAAACTTAAGCTTATTACAATTCTATTCAGGCGCATAACATATTACTACTACATAGCATACCGCTTTCCCGATGATTTCTCAAATTTATGCGAATACAATAAATTGAGTAAAACTTATTTCACGGATATTATCGAGTTTAAATAAAAATTTATCTCTTGAATTCTCGACGTTTCGGTCGCTTTACTGCATCTAGAGCCACGAAGTGGTCAAGGTGTTTGATGTCCTTATGTCATAGTAGATGAAGGCTACCTTCAACTTTAGAGTAGTATTTAGTATTTTAACATCCGTAGTATGAAAAAAAAGACGATTGACAAACGAAATTTTAATTTCTCTCGCAATATATAAAGTTTAGGTCTTCTGCATTTTGTTTTTTTTTTTTTATTTATTTTATGTACACACATTAAGGTACAGAAGCAGTCTTATAGTAATTACGAACAAAGGTTCTACTTATTCCAAATTCGCTGAAATATCTTCCAGTAGACCCATAAAGGAAATTATATTTAAATTGCAAACTTAGTGCATACATTAGTACTACAAAAAAATAAATAATATACACAATGTTACGGAAATTATATAAAATAAAACAATAAATAAAAATAAAATAAATCAATAAATAATAATAATAATTGATACGATAGTTACAAATGAATATATATATATATATATATATATATATATATATATATATATATATATATATATATATATATATATAAATTAACAGGATGCAAAGTAGTTATCTCTAAGACGTTTCTTGAATATCAACAAAGTTTCGGAATTTCTTATATTTGACGGTAGTGAGTTCCATAATCTTACAGCGTGAACTGAAAAGGAGTGGGAGTAATAACCGGAATTAAAGACGGGAAAGTCAAGAAGATTTTTAACAAGGGCTCTGCATGGTTTGTCCGGAGGATGGGTGAAGGAAAATCGGCTTCTGAGGTATGTGGGAGAGGAAGGGTTGTGCAAAATGTTATAGAGGACACATAACAATCGAGTGTTCCTTCGAAGTCGAATAGGAAGCCACTTGAGTTGCTTACGAAACTGAGATATACGGTCAAATTTCTTGAGCCCAAATATGAAACGGATACATTGATTTTGCAAGCGCTCAAGTTTATTAAGAAGCTCCTCTGTAGCATCCAAATAACAGGCATCCGCATAATCAAGGAGAGGTAGGATAAGAGTAAGCACGAGTGATATTTTAGCTTTAAGGGGTAAGAAATTTTGTAGACATTTAAGCGAATGCAAAGTAAAGTAGACCTTGCGACTAACTTCAGCGATATGCGTGGTCCATGTTAAATGGTGATCAAATATGACGCCTAAGTTTTTGACAGTATTGGCAAAGGGTATAGGAACGCCATTAAAACAAACAAAAGGTAGTGATGTAAATTCTACTCTATTACGCAAATGCCTACTGCCTATTATGATGGCCTGAGATTTCGTGGGATTAACTAATAGTCCGAAGGATGCAGACCATTCACAGATGCGGCCTAGATCCGCATTCATAGCTGCAATTGCATTATTTGTATCACCCACCAGAAAATGACGATAAAGCTGTAAGTCATCCGCGTAGAGATGGTAATTAGATGTAATAACACTCGTAATAGAGTTAATAAATATGGAAAATAAAAGGGGGGAAAGAACGCCACCCTGAGGTACACCCGTAGTGATACCCGACCAATCGGATAGAGTGTCATTAACACGGACACAATGTGACCGACCACGAAGATATGAATCAAACCATGCGATGGCAGATGGGGAAATGTTTATAGATTCCAGGATCCGGAGAAGAATAATCTATGTGCATGTTAGGACTGTAAAATACCGCCAGCAACATTTTTACATGATTGAGAGTAACTTCTATGAAGAGATATTCAGCAGATTGAGAGTAAATAGAAGGAGAGGCACATATGGTCTTATAAAATATATCCGAACGCAGGTATATAGCTACCCCACCACAACCTTTTCCTATACGATCATTACGAATAAGGACAAAACCAGGTAAGGCAAACTGTGTAGAGGGGAGTGATGGCTTGAGAAATGACTCAGAAATTAGTAAAGCATCGAGATGTGCACTGTTAATTGATGCTAGAAGATCAGGATAATGGCGAGGAACACTCGGGATGTTAATGTGTGCAACATTAAAGTTGTTAGGAAATTTAGAGCGCAGGGATGAAATCTGGTCATACAAAGTTAAAGGTAACTCACTATCCGCACTTGTAAAACTACATGAAGATGAAGAGCATGAGAAGAAACTGTCATCAAAAACATCAAGATTATCCATTTAGCAAATAAATTAAGATAATATAATAATGTATAGTAATATAACAATAATATAATGTAAAATGTAAATATAATAATACAGTTTAAAAAATATGTATAAATATGATATGTAAATACAATATATATGTATATATTTATAAATATCAATTTAGCAATTATTTAGTTTAAAATAAAACAAAACTTAGGTATAATCTAATACAAACGGAACAGAAAAAAAAAATTAAAAAACATCTAAAATCACCAATCACAGAACTGTCATGAAATACTGAAGAAAAAAAATCTTACGAGAGAATAATTTAAACATAAGATTCGATTAAAAAAAAAGAAGTTTAAAATGTTATGATATGAACCTATCTTATAATTATATACATATTAAACTTCCTTAAGAGATTAATAAAAATATTGAATAACACTATTACATATTACTGCAAAGCAGAATAAATAATACATTTTCCCAAGCTACAACTTGACAGTATCACAGTGGCCAAAGGGCCGTGCGTCACAACTAAGAGAAAAAGTAAATAAATAAAAAAAATGCATAATAGTCATCTCAAAACTCACGAGTGTCAATTCCACAGAACACTATTACTCCTATCGGAGGTCAATTCAATGTGAATCACAGACTAGTATGATGCTTACGCAAATGTGAATGATAAAATAGACATTTTGATAATTACTGTGTGTAATTAAATGCTTATCTTATTATAAAAGTACCAGCTGGAAAAATGTATCATTATTACAGAAATATAAAGTAATTATAAAATAGTATTACAAAGTGGTTGTAAAGCGGCTAACAAAAACAAACAAAAAAAATGATTATTCTATGTACCTATGTTTTCTGAAAGAAAACAACGAAACTAGGGATTAGTTGCAGCGACGAGCCTTCCGTGGAGCATTAGTAGTCAATCTGGACGCAACTTCCTTTGGAGAAGTGGGTTCCTTAGACTGACCAGGGTCTTTGACCGTACTACACTTGTCGGGATATCTGCAAATAAGGGGTTTTAGTTCTGCCATAGACTCAATCCTCTGACGTGATTTGTCCGGCAAAATAATAACTATTTTTCCTTCTACGGACCAGCAGTTCTTAATCCCGAAATGTTTACGAGCTGTCATAAATACTTTGTGCCTTGTCTTAGTCAAAAACTCGGAAATCATGATACCTGAACCTTTTAGTGAAGTTTTGTTATCCCAGACAAGACGACGACTCTCCGGACTACCAAATTTAACAAGCACTGGACGTGTTGAGGCTTGAGAAGATCCAAGACGATGGCATACTTGTATATCCTCGACTTTCAAATCGGTCACCTTCATTTGGTCGGAAAACCGCTTATATACCGATTCATGTAACTTCTCATTCTGTCTTTCAGAAAAACCATGGATAAGCAGTATTTTTCTTCTCATTGCTGTTTCATGTTTTGCTTCAATATATATTTTTCAAATTCAGTACGATTTCTGAATACACTTCACATGCAAATTAGTAACATCTGTCCGAAGTTGGTTTTTCTTAAGCCCAGCGATAACGCGTTGGCAAAAGTCCAACGCGGATTCCGAAAAACCAATTTTTCCCCTGGCAAGCCAAAATGCCAACATCAAACATCATTTAAACTCATAAGAATGCATGCCAGTACACACACCGTGTAGACAACCATCCAGATATTACGCAACACATTATTAAAAAATTCATGCTAATTAGGGCTCGATGTGCTTTTGTTGTTAACAAAAGTAATTAAAAATAACCTTAATCTTAGTGATAAACTTCGTAAATTTCAAGTGACGCTAAAGTCCAGCCACAACTGTATGTGTAGTGCACAAATGTATTCAAAATTATTTTCAATTAATAGCATGGTTTTAGATGCATATGTGTGCGTCCTGTAGTGAACTTTTACGGGCTGATAAAGGATGAAAGAAAAAAGATGTGTGCACGTGAGCGTGTCAAGAAGTGAACATGATTTCGGCATCACTTAATATGTACACAGTTTTCCAAATATCTTTCTTCGTTGGTCTGAGATGTGATATATTTTTCGTGATTGTGTTTTCATTGCTGAGTAGTCAACATTAGGCTTAGAACTAGTGTTGCTCGCGTATTATTGTAATTTATTATGAACACTTGTAATGATTTTTTGTAATAATTTTTTTTACCTCAGTCGACTTTCATTCTTAAGATATTTTTCTATTATCAAACGATGTTTTTTTCTAATACTACTTCTGTACTTTAATGTATGGAGCGGTAATTGCGGATAGTGAATTTGTTTATCCATCCTGTAGGAAGTTGAAATAGGCTATAAAACTACCGAACGACCAAAGAGCGCGGGTAATATTAAGAAACTCACAACAGTCTTGCAAAGTGATATTCCAAGCTTCCATTTGACTATTATGAATATTTTCACATTATTATTAAATTGTAAGCAATATTTATTTACATAACATAGTACTTACAACATAACTAACATACTATATATATAAGGTTTGATGGAGTATTATCATCTACTGTCAGCTGAAATAAGTAAGCCTTTGGCTTGTTCAAAGGCTAAGAAATGAACTAGCTCCTTGTCACCAGCATGACCCACGACCTTATATACTATATTCATTAGGAAATTTTCAGATAATCGATAGAATCAGGCGTTACTTTGCGGAAATCCATTATAATAAAGATATTTACGTTATTTTTTACAACCATCCACTCAATTAAATACAATGATATGTCTTACCTAGATTGAAGAGCACCTCCCACCCTCCCTCAATTGCGTGCACTAATCCCGTCACCACTTATCCCAGCACCACTACTCTCAACACCACTATTTTAGGAATGACACACCGTCGACGATAATAAGACACGTGTTTCGCCTCTACACCTTCAGGTGATGTAGACTCTACGGCGGCTGACCGCTAAGTACTTAGCGGTCAGCCGCCTAAATATTAATATCTTTAGGAAATTTTAGTCACCGCTCGTAGAACTGCGGATCTACAATACAGTCAACTACAACAAAGTGCAAAAATATGTACTCAGTTCAGCCTTTCCGCCTTCCCAGTCCTGCAAGAAATGTGGCACTATTCCCACGCAATGGGATTTTAAACCTTCCTGAAATCTCGGATCTGGTCTTGTACTGTCAAGTCTCCTGTCATCGCCTCTAAAAACAATAGAGAAAATGCTCTCAAAACCTTAATTTAAATTCTTTTCCATCCGCCCATGGGAGGCCTCAGCAAGGCATTGATCTTTTTTATTATGAAGACAATTTGTCAATTATAAGATTTATAATTAATATGGGCTAACGTGCATTAATTTATTTAAGGGTATTCTCGTGACTAAAAATACTCGAAATTCTAAGATTTTGCTTAAGTTTATAAAATGTACAGTCCTATTAGGAACCTACTCCTGTTCGAATTCCAGTTAAAATGACTGTTAAATTGGGTGTTACGTGAACACAACGATCGTTATGCCGTTTAGTAATGCGGTTTGTATTTTAACATCGGATAGAATTGGAACCATTTTAAGAACTAATTGTTTTTAATCGTTTCGAAGACTACGTTCTTAAACATTATTGAATGTGTATATACCACACACACGAGGCGTGCACGTTCTTACCAATTAAAAAAAATCATAATTTTAAAACACAGTTTTGTGTTTGTTACACTATAGTAAACGAAAAAAGATTTTGATAGATTTTTAATTAGATATCAATGTAAGTCTCCCCTTATCACCCCCCCCCCCAAACTAGATGGAGTGGCGTGGCGACTTGGTAAGATATGCAGGAAGTCGATTGATGTAGATGACTCATAGCCATTCTTTGCGGGATCCCCTAGGGGAGGCCTATGTTCAGCACTGGACTTGTGAAGGGCTTAAAAAATTAAAAGCAAAATATAACACGATTCAATATCATAATTATTACCATTTTTTTCGGCCAGATTATACGCAAAAAGAAAAATATAATTTTTTTAACAAAATGGAGGACTGTAAAACGCAATTTGTCAGTGACGTGAAAAGTTACATCTAGTAAACGTTTCACCGTTCACAGTGATTTATTCTGTACACGCTGAACACAAAAAACACCAGCGGGAGAAAAGTTTATCGATAAAAATAGCACTAAGCACACATTGTGAGTGGGGCTGTGAAACTGTTTATCGCTGTAAATCTAGGAATAAATTTTGAAAATTAATTAAACGCTTATATTCGGCCTAGTAGTTACAACCCTAAACTATATTTTATTTTTCAATGAAATTTATATTTAAATTACATAAATTAACATATCGGCCTGGCTCTGTACACTAATTGTGCATAGTTAGTGTTCAGTGCCACTAAGTTCCCCCAAGTGAAATTATCATCTTCTTCTTCATCAGCTCTTAAAATTCCACCGCTGGATATTGGTCTTTCACGCTGTAGCGAGGCTCGCTATCGCTATGTATTAACCATCCCAGTACCAGACATTTTACATCTTTGAAGCTGCTGTCCGTCATTGGTCGGAAGAAACTGATATAAAAATAATGAATAACTAGTAATAAAATTGGTGATAATGAAAATGTTAAAGATTGGTGAACGAACGAGATGATAACTGCCGTCTATTGGAAGCTTTAAGAATTTACTGGCATTGTCGATTCTTATAACACTCACGGGACGAAATGTTATGAGGGATTCCTGTACACCACCTCCACACGGATTTATTTACTCTATATCATTGACTTATATATTACTAGCGTAAGGACCAGGCTGCCCGAAGAACTAAAACGGACCAGTGCGCTGGCCCTAAAATTACAGTTTAGGGCATTGCCTTTATTACTATATATATATATATATATATATATATATATATATATATATATATATATATATATATATATATATATATATATATATATATATATATATATATATATATATATACCTTAATTCAAAATTTCAATCAAATTTCTCCAGGAATAAAAACTGTCAATTCGGAATCGCTTTACCTGCTTGGTGCTCCGTTGCTTTTCGATAGTATTAAACCTGTTTTAAAAACAAAATTTGATCAATTTTTAAATCACGTTGATAAATTATATATTTTAAACCCCCATATTGCCCTTACCATTTTAAAATATTGTCTCCTTGTACCTAAATTTACATACTTGTTACGCTCAAGTCCAGTCTGGAAATGTTCGGATATTTTACAAGATATTGATAGTAATCTTAAAATTGCTTTAGAAAACATTCTAAATTTGAGATTGAATACAATAGCCTGGAATCAAGCCACTTTACCTATCAAGTTTGGTGGAATTGGTGTAAGAAATATTACTAGTGTCGCATACACTGCTTTCCTTGCTTCCGTGCATAGTGTCAATGACCTATGTAACACAATTTTAAATAATAAAATAGACCTGTGCTTTGCTGCGGAGGCAAAGCAAACATAGCTAACGCTCTGTCCCGGCGAAAATGTCCCACTGGAAGTTAACCAACAAAAACAGTGGGATGTTCCGTTGGTACGGAGTGTCCAGAAAAATTTATTTCAAAATTTCCATATTCAACAAGATCAGGCTCGCCTTCTAGCTGTTTCGACTAAGGAATCTAGCCACTGGTTACATGCTCTACCATCAAGTAATCTCGGCACGTTGCTTGATGGGGAAAGTTTGCGTATCGCCGTAGGAATCCGGCTAAGAGTGGCTATTTGTCAACCTCACCAGTGCCCCTGTGGTAGCAGCGTCGATGAGTTTGGGCTCCACGGACTTTCATGCAAGAAAAGTGCAGGTAGGTTGTCCCGTCACGGTTCTTTGAACGAAATCATCCGAGGGGCTCTTGTCTCTATAAATATCCCCTCGGTTTTAGAGCCTCGCGGGATATTTAGAGACGACGGCAAGAGACCCGACGGTATGACTTTGGTCCCTTAGGAGAGAGGTAAAGCCCTAGTGTGGGATGCTACTTGCGTCGACATTTTGGCGGCCTCTCATCTCAAAGGTACCTCTTTTAGAGCCGGGGCGGCCTCAGAGGCAGCCGAATGTAGTAAATGGCGCAAATATGAGTCTTTGAGAAATGACTACATATTTGTGCCATTTGTTGTAGAGACTATCGATCCGTGGGGTCCACGTGTAACGAAATTTCTAAAGGAACTGTAGCCACGACTGGTCGTCGCTGCTGGTGATAAGAGGGCTGGTTCTTTCCTCGCTCAAAGGCTAAGTATAGCTATTTAGCGAGGAAACGCAGCCAGCGTTCTTGGCACTATACCACGGGGAGCAGGTCTTTTTTGTCGATTTAAATTTTTAGTTTTAGATTTTCTATATTATAGTTTCTTCTTTTATATTGTATATAATTAGTTTTAATCGTAAATATTATAATTTTAATTATTATTTTAGTTTAGTTCTTTATTATAATTTTTGTAACATATATATATATATAATAGAATAAAAAAACATGGGATATCATATCATCGGTAAATAACGCATTTTTAAAGTTTTATTTTACAGTTAGTTTGGTTACGTTACCAACATTAGGCCAGGGTTGGATTCAGACCCTCAAAAATATTGTACATGGAAATTAAAAATATACTATTTAAAAAAATTATGTCACGTTTGACGTTTCGTGTTTCTTTTTTCCCATGTGCCAGCATTTTGGCGTCACGCGTCTAATTTATCTATACGTTTCGTTTTTTGACGGTTTTATTTTTATTTCTGTTTAATTTTTGTCTAAAGAACTTAGTGTAAGTTAAAAGTTATATATATTTTATATTCAATAAGGGTAAAATGAAAAGAGTATAAAAGAAACCATATCTGCTTAATTGAATCTGATTCTGTTTTCAAACTGATTGCTTAGAGCTTAGAGTTTTTATCGTGGTAACCCCTCATTATAGTTGTATCAAGGGTGCAACATAAATGCATCGATCAAGCACCGATTGACCGGAAAGGTAGCTAATTCTAATTTTACTAAAAATACGCGGTACTAATGTACAATATAGAAATTCTCGAAATCGTAGGGTTAATATTAAAAAGTAAAAGGACCCAATAATAATATAAGTCGACCTTTAGGTAAAATTATGGTATTTGCACTTAGTATTATTATGATATTACATAATACAAACTATGAAATAATGGTAAAATAAGGATAATAATTATACTACGAAATCCGACCCTGGTGACGTCGTGTATGATATGACGTTTGTATTAAATAAATAAATAAATAAATTCTCTTTATTTCAGGCACATATCACCCATATAAATTACCAACAAAAAAAAAGACAATGCAGTACAAAATTACTAACAATTAAAAATAGTTACGAGCTTGAGGTTCGTGACAATAAAAACTGCCAGACGTCAACTTAGGCGCTCAACAGTATTATGACAGATGCGCTACTTTTTCTTGTATGAAAAAGTTATGAGTAAAATATTTAGATGGGCCTATCCTACCTTTTGAAATCATTGCTCTATATATTGTACATCGATTATGCAAGTAATTATATCATTTAAGTAAGTAATTATTTTATTGGGTATAGTTGTAAATATTATTTTTCCTTTTATATCTTATATGTGTTTATGGACAGAGTCTAGAGAGCAGTGCGGTTGCAAATAGTTTTATTAATAATAATAATAATCTTTATTTGCAAGAATATGGTTGTACAATGGTGTTCGAGTATAATTTGTTCTACATATTATACCTCAGTGGTGTGCAAATATTAATAGTCAAGTACCCGTAACTTACACAACAATACTTATCGATTTTTTAACAACACAATTTTTTTTAACATTACTCAGTTGATTTGATGATTAATAAATTATCCAACAGTGTCAGTATTGTGTCAGTATTGTACGCATACGACCGCGTGGACCTATACTTTGACACAGGGTAACGCCTGCGTATTAGTGGCCCGTATTGTATTATGCTGCGGAATTCTAATTTAAATCACATCAATTATGTGGATCTATCTTAAGTTATAAGTAAAATACTAATCATAAAACATGTGAGTTTTATTGCACCTCCTGACGACGCTCCCTTACAATTAATTAAATAACAATTATTAATAAATCTCGACACTAAAATTAAACCAGGTGTGTAGCTCAATTTTTTTTATTTATTGCATTTAGCGTTTACATTTACACATTGATTGACCGAGTCCTAACCGCAAAATATTGGGAAATAATTTTTATTCAGTCAGCCTTTGAATTACCGTGAGATCAAGTACTGAATTGAAACGTGACTGCATCGCGTTTCAAATACAGATATTCGTGATAAAATTGGGAGGTTTGGATATTGAAACAATGTTCAATCCATTTCTTATTTAAATGAGCTTCAGTTTGTGCTGAAAATAGTGTAATCAAGATTTTTATTACATTTTAGCTAATTTTACTTTTTTAATTTTTTGGATAAAAGGCGAAAATATTAAGTTGCCTTAAAATAAATGTTATTTTTTATTAATTACATAAATTATAAATTTACAATATACCTTACGGAACATATTTATTTATACGTAAGGATGACAAAAAGAAAATAGTCCACTTTTGATTGTAAGTGGATGCTGTGACTCATCAACCCTTACACGTATTCTTTATTAAGTATCAAAATGCAGAAGCATATCAGCACTGAGGATTAGAATGGTATAACTTGTTACCAGTAATAAGGGTCTGCGGTTTTCTGCATTCACTATACAAAACACAGCAGTAATAAAGTTACAGCCTATATACGTCCCACTGCTGGGCGTAGGCCTCCTCTCATTTCTGAGAGGGCTTAGGGCAAGGAAATGCCCGCTGCCCCAATACTGCGTGTTAGTGAACTTCACATGTCTTCAAAATAAATGTTTTTCTTTTTCTCATACTGAAAGATCTGTCACGATGTTTCCCACACGGTAGAGCACGTGGTAAATCGGCACTTATCTATAAAATTGTAATTATTAATTTCATTGGAGGATTGAATCCGGCCTGCTCGCGTAAAATTTACAGCAAGCGTTTAGCTCCTTAGCTACAACGGCTGTAGAGCCATAATGATCTTACAATCCACCTGACTGTAGCTGTTACCGCTCATGGACACCTGTGTATAACTTTAAACGAAGAAGGCTGCTGGTCATCTCTGAGGATTAAAATGGAAGGCATCAGAAATAGATATGAGGTATCTACTTAGACGAACTAAAAGACAGAAAAGTACCTACCACCTAGTATAGTTAATAATACAGGTAACAAACGTATCAATTAAAAAAATAAGTGTGACAAACGAGCACATAGTCCATATGATGGTAAGTGGATGATATGGCTCATAGACTATGCAGATGCGTTGTCATCCTTGAGGACTAAGATAGAATGCCTCGTTTCCATTAAGAAGGGTTTACGGTTCTCTACACTTACCGCACGAAACACAGTCGCTACTTTTCACTAGTATTCTTTGAGAGAGTGGTTCTACCCCACTGAAATAATACTAGTTTTTACGGAATTTATCGCGTATATTTAACTTTTTAAATACCCGACGTTTCGAACGCTTTACAGCACTCATGGTCACGGGCGGGACTGAGATGTTCAACGTCCATATGTCATAGTAACCGCGGTTACCATAGATTAAAATTTACGTTTTAAAAAAACAAAAAAAAAAAAACTTTTGTTCCGATCTATACAGTATGAACTTATGGTATCTTGAAGTCTTGCAGTTGTATGCTTGGGTTGGGATTTAATTTTATTTTTATAGGATCCCAAGCAGATGGTAGCACCCAGCCATCTTTTCTATTGAAATTAGGATGTTTTTTGAATCAAAAAATCTGTAAGTTGGTGAATCGATTACAGATTGGCTCAACACTTAGCGAAAATACACTCACCGCTCAGGGGACATACAAGAGCACACATAAAGGATTCCTACCATTTTGTCAGCGAGATTAAAGACCTACATCTGGCAGACAATGAAACTATGGTCAGTTTTGATGTGCAGTCATTGTTTACATGCTTACCTGTTGAAGACTGCATCTCAATTGTAACTAGAAGGCTGGAAGAAAACAACATACCCGTAGAATATGAAGTATTACTCAGACACTGCATTAAATCTGGCTACCTATTGTGGAAGGAGGAATTCTACAAGCAAGTAGATGGTGTGGCGATGGGCTCACCTATATCTCCCATTGTATGTATATTTAGTATTAGGTCCGTTACTTATTGCGTTGAATAATAATATTTTAGGTTAGTTTAGATTAGATTATAAACAAACCATTTGATAAATAATTAAGTATAATTTAATTAAGTTAATTACGCAGCCCGATTTGACTCGTCATTATTTACAGATATAAAGAGATGGGCAGCGACATCTTCCTTATAACCGCTTAAACTATTGAATGTTAAACATAGGCCTCCCATGTTTAGCAGTGGACTTAATTAGGCTGTTAAGGTAACGGTTATGTATTAAGAATAGATCGGTTTACATTAATGTGCGACAGTAAATAGCCGAGCCTCGGTATATCTGTAAACCGTAATTTATGATATCGCAGTGCGGTAGGTGAATTCGTGATTTCATCAACGAATCGCGTCCCATGAGAGATGTAAAATTGACTATAAGAAATTATAAGAGGATCTCGTAGGATAAGTGGTTCATAGGATAACCATCTTACGTTATGTCAGATTAAACGTGTGGAAGAATCGCCAACTCGCTTGTTAATCGTGGCAATTATACCATATATTTTATTTTATTTAAAAAGAATATTAACAATGCTATAAACATTACTAATATTCTCTCTTGGTCTCTTTACTACTCGTGGTAAGCTCAAATTGCTTGTGTTACGGGTGGTTCACGCCAGTAGTCAAATGGCGAATTCGAACCCACGACCTTTTTGAGTTCCCGGTTCGCGCCCTGCCATTAGGCTACCGTCTCTTGTAAATAATATATATTATATATGTATATATATATATGTATATATATATGTATATTATCAATACTGGAGAGGCTATAATGTCCTCCAGACCGAATTCGATCATGGCGGCCAGACTAAACAGAGTCTAGCCATTTGCGCAGTACTGGATTATAGTGCACGAGTGTATGAACACTCGAAAGCATAGGAGCACTCTATATTTCCTTACGCTCATAGTCAGATGGGATGGCAATCCGACACGACGGGAAGGCCATCAGAGACCACCGGCTTTTCATATTATCCGCGGCATGAGAGCGACTTCACAACATCCCCTTCCTGACTATGAATTTCTTGACACAAAAATAATCAATAACAGATTTTTTGACCTGGCCCGGGTTTCGAACCCGGGACCTCAAGATCATCAATTGAGTTTACGATCACTGGACTAGCGAGTCAGTTAAGAAGTTTATAATTATAATAATAATTATATTATATTATATCATAATAATCATAATAATTATATCTCGCTCGACAGTTTCAAGAGGCTCTCAACCAGAAGTCGCTCCCGAGCCTCTTCACTACTGGGATCATTTATTTGGTTCCTGAAGATCAGGGTGCCACAGACACGAGCAAATACCGCCCCATCACGTGTCTACCGACCATATACAAGACACTAACATCCATTTTGAGCGCGAGAATCACTCGTCACCTGGACTCAAATCAGGTGATGTCGCGCGCTCAAAATGGATGTCGGGGTGGCGGTCGTGGAACCAAGGAACCACTCATTATTGACGCGGTCATTGGCAAAGTGGTGAAACGCAACCGTCGGAACTTCTCAGCCGCCTGGATAGATTACAGAAAGGCATTTGATTCGGTGCCCCATACATGGCTAAAGAGGGTCCTCGAGCTGTACAAGATTGAATGTACAGTTCGAGACTTCCTCGAGCAGTGTATGGGGTAGTGGAGTACGATCCTCTGTCATCTAGGCGAGCGGATGACGGCTGCGGAAAGCCGCATAAGGATAAGAAGGTGTATATTCCAGGGCGACTGTCTGAGTACAATCTGGTTCTGTCTCTCTTTGAATCATCTCAGTACTTTACTGGAGCTCTCCGGGAGGGGATTTCAGCTTCGGAAAGGAGGTACAAATGTGAACCACCTTTTCTATATGGATGACCTCAAATTATTCGCCTCCAGTCTTTATTTATTTTTTATTTTTTATTTATTTTTGTATTTATTTTATTTTAATTATATTTATGTATATTTATCTTTTCATTTTAATTTATAATTATATATTTATAGAACCCAACCAGATGAGAAAACTATATAGATACCCCACATAATAATTATAGGCATAGGGAAGTGACGACCCCATCGCCCGCTGATGAGCTACGTGAGCGCAGTCAGTCGGCACCTTGACAAGAGGTGTTAGTGCCGTGCCTCGGCATAAGTTGAAGGTGCAAAGGCTCGCTTGTGCACATTGTCTCACCATGAAACGGCGCCGGGTCTGAGCGTCTCCCGTTGAATGATGGAATTTGATAGAACGCGCAAAGGGTCGCTGCCTGGGGGTCGCCGGGGCGCTTCTGGAGCTAGCGCTGGACGTGACAGCATGCGAACCGCCAGCCGAGCACGAGATGCAGCTCGACCACCTAGTAGCCCCTCGCATCCATCATCCCCACCAGCAGGCTTGGTGACGGCAGGGTCTTCGCGGGCCCAGCAATCGGCACCCGCCACTGGTGGAATACGCCGCATGCGTTGGACAATCTCAATGAATAGCAACGCATTGCGGGCGTATTATAGGTTTTGAGGTTTTGCGTATCGGGCAAGGATGCATCGACTTTTTGCTGAGCTGGAGCCATCTGTAACCGTCACCGAGCAAAACCTGGCAGACCAAGTTCGGTATACCTTGCGCTCAAATATATTTGATGACGCCGAACTCGAACGGCTACGACGTGAGGCTGTTCCCTCATCAAAAGAAAATGCTATGGCTGAGGATGCGGTGCCACAAGTTGCAGAACAACCCGCACACGTGGATACCGCCGTGAATACCCCAGTGGTGGCTGATTCAAATGATGATGAACATTAGCTCAGGAACTAGAAATAGAGCAAATGAGGAGTATATTGGAAGAGGCGATTAAGGAAACGCGCAGTACGCCTCTCAAAAATCGACCGCAACTTCCCCGCATAGCACTAAGCAAGGGGAATCAGGCTGTCGTGAGGGCTTTGAACCCAATGCTGGTGACCTATTTGGAAGCCAGCCGGGGTCTTCGCGATACGGACTCAATTCTTTTTGGCGCCGCGCTGGCAGTCTGTCGTATCATAGGCGCAAAGGTTTCCATGGCGCGGTATGCCGGCCGAAATTATTCCTGTAGTCGTCTCTGCGAATGGGTTAATCCCAGCCAGCCTCTCGGGTCATCTGAGGCGACTGGGACTCATCCGCATCGTCCGCCCGTTTCCTCGGCCGTTTGGTCTCCCCTGCCGAGGGCTTCCATCTCGTTGGGCTTTTATTTATTTATGTATTTATTTTATTTTAATTATATATATATATATATATATATATATATAGAACCCAACCAGATGAAAAAACTATATAGATACCCCACTGAATAATAATAATGTCCTCCAGACCGAATTCCGGCCACGGCGGCCTGCTCCAACGGAGGCTAGCCATCAGCGCAGGACAGGATATAATCCTGTCCTGTGCCCTAGTGTATGTGCAAGCTCAGGTTTACTCTCTATTCCCTAACTCTCACAATCCGATGGGACACAACCGGAGAGAGATCACGCGCAGGACCAACGGCTTTACGTGCTTGCCTAGGCACGGGGGTGAGATACCGCCAACTTCCTGATTCCGGGCAACTACGGAGAATTTATCGACGGAAATATTCAATAATTAGTTTTTTGGCCCGACCCGGGGTTCGAACCCAGGACCTCATGATCAGTAGTCGCACTACTACAACCACTAGACCAACGAGGCAGTCTATTCAGTTAAGAAGTTTATAATGTACATATAAAGAAAATAAATGATTATTTATTGCATAAAAGCAACGTGCCCTCGCCTAATCAGACGTAAATATTTATAAAAATAACGTCACGAGAAAAGTAAATGATGTTTTTTTTATCTTTTTAAGGGTTATTGGTGTGTTTAATAAAACAGTTCATTTGTCGACTTGCAAAGAATCTTTGATCAAAATAAAACCTTCACCTCGTCTAAACCCTATTTATTTGCATATCGCTTGAGTTGTTGTGAAGCCAACGGTCTGAAAATGACTCAATAAAGCTAATAGATAGAAAATAAATCGGAAATTTACCTTAAGTTTATTATACATAAGGTATTTTTCCGGCAGAATCTTTCTTAATGAGTATACTGTGGTACGTATAGAAAGTTGTGTTGTGGATGATATTTTTACCCGACTATGGTGATGCCAAAAGGAGTGACTATGGTGAAGAAAAGAATGCCACGCCTAGCAAGTGAATGGGCAATTGCAGATTTTTTACTTTTAGCCGTTAATATGACGCTGCTGCCCATCTCTTGATTTGTTTCCCTTCTGCTGAATCGCTTTCAGTTATTATGTCGTGTGAAATACAATTTACTACATATTTATAAAATAACCGCTACTTATACAGCCTATCTAAGGTCTAATAATGAACATATGCCTCGCCCATAGAGTGCTTTATAATAAGAATGCTCGTATATTCACCATAGTTGCAACCATAGTATACTATAATATACAATAGAATGGCTGTCAACCTTATTTTGCATGAGGATCGGTGTCGCCGGGAGCAATACAAGCAATTATGTCGTGTTATCACTACTACAAACCCGATTTGCTATATTGACAGACTGAGCGAATTTACACATTTTAGACGATTTATTAATGTTTTTGACACATTAATATTTCTTTATTTTTGTTTCTAAAAAAGTAAAGTAAGGTTAAAGCCTATATACGTCCCACTGCTGGGCACAGGCCTCCCCTCATTTCTGAGAAGGTTTTAGGGCAAGGAAGTGTCCACCGCGCTGCCCCAATGCGTCTTGGCGAACTTCACATGTCTTAGAAATATTTTTTTTTCTTTATTCCTCAGACATGCAGATTTCTTCACGATGTTTTCCTTCACCGCCGAGCATGTGGTAAATCAGCACTTAAAATTGCAATTAACAATTTCATTGGTGCCGGCGGGGATCGAACCCGGTTTGCTCGCGTACTGTGAAATTTACTGCGAGCGTTAACCATCTGAGCTACCACGGCTCATTCATGTTGTTTCTAATATTTACAAAATATAAATAGTTTCGACTTACTGGTTGTAGGATATGGCTTGTTTATTTAAATTCCATTTCCCAATATTCTTTCGACACGTAATTATTTTACAATTTGACATTTTTTAAATAATTAAAAACGATTAACTGTGTTGACATTTATAGGTGTGAATTGACATGTTAGTGGCCACACGGGCTTCGCCCATTCCCCCGTTCAATTATATATGTATTATATTATTATATGGTTGTAACACCCTTTGCAGGTGGGTCGACAACTGCAGTTTTTTATTCTTTAGCTGTTATTAGCATTACCTAAGAATTTGTTGACGGAAAAGCTATTTGATTTTTTGGCCCGACCCAGGATTCGAACCCAGGAAAAAATTCTCAGTAGCTGCAGTTTCGGGCGCAATTATTTACTATATTATGAGTTTCCAAACAGACGGCAGAACTAATAAATGGTGAAGTAATTTTGTGTTGCTTCAATGTCAAAATACTTCTCATTATATTTTATATGTATATTTGATTATTCAGCCTTTGGAATGAATTAGTATTAAAGACCTTACAAGAAAATAAAAATCAAACGACGCATTTTTTAAAAGATTTTTACTTACTCAGCACGCTGGCAGGCAGGTTGTTGAGTGCAAAGATTACCCACGAAATAGTGACGCTGCTTGCTGCTGCCATTATTATTCTGCGGGATTTTACTTATCAAGAGAAATGTTTCGCTGTCAGCCGGTATAAAATGCGCCTTCGGTTACATAGCAAATTGCACTTCTAGGACTTGAATACCGATAAAAACGAATTACACTATTTGTGAGCAAGAACTAGGTCTTGCGATTGTCTTGTGAAGGTCTTGTGATCTATTTAGCAAATTCTTTCAATCTGTGTTTCAACGATCATCTGTACCACATGATTTCGATATTGATGATATTTGCATACCACTCGAAAATACATCTGTTTTTACTATTCATAATATCAAAGTGACTAGATTTCAGGTACGTAAATACCTCCAAATGTTAGATATATCGAAGGGCGCTGGGATGGATAACATATCAGGTGTTTTCTTTAAGGAAACTGCATCTGTAATCGATTTTCCTTTGTGCTATCTTTACAATAAATGCTTATCTGATGGAACATTTCTGACATTTGGAAAAGTGCAAGAATAGTTCCAGTTTTCAAGGATGGATCAAAAAGTGACGTTATGAATTATAGACCAATATCAATACTGCCCATTCTTTCTAAAGTTTTTGAGCGTTTGGTGCATGATGCTATTTACCCCCTATTGCATAATGTTATCTTAGATGAACAACACGGTTTTGTTAAACGGCGATCTACAATAACTAATCTTATCACTTACACATCAGATTTGTTTAGTGCTCTTGACATCAATACACAAACTGACAGTATTTATACTGATTTCCGGAAAGCATTTGACACTGTTGATCACAGAATACTATTGGAGAAGATTGCTTTCAATGGTATACGTGGCAATCTCTGGCGATGGTTCAAATCTTATGTCTCTAATAGAACGCAAAGGGTTGTAATTAAAGGTTTGGAGTCCGATGTTGCTAATGTCACTTATGGCGTTCCACAGGGCTCAATTTTAGGTCCTCCCTTGTTTGTGATCTTCATAAATGTTAAAAATTGCTTTAAAAATAGTGGGTTCCTTTTATATGCTGATGATCTCAAAATATACCAATTCATCGATAGGATAGAGGATCACTATTTTCTTCAAGAAGACCTTGAGAGATTTAACAATTACTGTGCTCTTAATAATTTACGACTTAATTTAAATAAATGTATATAGTAATCACTTTCACAAAAAAACGGAATATAAGCTACTTTAACTATTCTCTTAACGGTACAGACGTTGTAAGGGTGAATAATATAAGGGATTTGGGAGTGACTTTTGATAACAAATTACATTTTGATATTCATATACAAAACATAATTAGTAAAGCTTTTAAAATGTACGGACTTGTTATGCGTTCTGCTATTGAATTTAGAAACCCCATCACTTCAATCTATCTTTTTAAATCTCTGGTCAGGCCACAATTGGAGTACGGAGCGCCTGTATGGAACCCACTTTATAAAAAATATAATCATAGCATTGAAATGGTACAAAAAAGCTCTTGTGTCGCGTTAATTACAAATATCACCGTGAGCGTTTATCGTATGTGCTACTTTTAACAAAATATAAGCTCTTAGACTTAAGGTCTAGGCGCACTCAACTTAAGGAAAGATTACTTTATGATCTGTGCAATTACAAGTATGATTGCACAGATATAATTAATCGTATTAGTTACTCCGTACCATCTCGGTCACGTATGCGTTCTTTGCGTCCTCACTCACTCTTTGCTGTGCCAAGATCTTGGACAAACGCCGGTATCCGATCGCCCCTTCATCGTATGGTTGACACATATAACAAAAAATTTTATTCGGCAGATTTATTTTCTTGCAGTACCAGATCCTATAACAAATAGCTAGTTAACTTGCTGTTAAACACTTAATATCTTTTTAAAGACCTAAACTAACACTAATTATAAATCATCTAAACAATGACTATATATGTACATGCATGAAGACACATACGAACACGTGCGCGCGCGCTCGTGTGCAAGCGCACATATGCTAACACACTAACACATTTAAACTTAAAACAACTTTAAACTCTAAACTAATATATGTTAAAATAATATTTCAACTTTAAACTAATATATGTTAAAATAATATTTTAGAAATTAAGGTACTTTTCTTTTACAAAACTAGGTCCCTCAAATAATTATCTTATTTTTTATACTCTATGCATGACCATCGTCTTTGAGTTTATAATAAGTAAGAAATTGTAATAGAACATAAGCTTTAGCATAAGATATATTGTAAACTTGTTTGAGGTTCTCTAAATAAATTAAAAAAAAAACTACTGTAGTGTTATGCTACTTACATATCATTTTACACTATTTTAAATTTATTTTTCCATTCTGTTTTTGATTTTCTGTATTCACCTCAAAACTGGATATTTTGCATCACCTTTATTTCCATAGGATCCTGTAACGTTTTTAAACCATAAGAACATAATAACAAATCATTTTCACTTCGTATTTTCACGCTATCAGCACTTTTAAGCTATTGCATAGCTTCTATCGCGGGCCTTGAGCGCGGGGACCGAATCCAGAAATTCCGTAACGAAAAAAAGGCCGTGCATTGTCTAACGTCGTTTCTATTCGGCAGTCTTCGACACGGTGTTGATAAATATTCTTGAATAACCAACAGCTACTGTAAGATAATAAAACCCACATGTATTGTAAAATAATAAAAATATTTTAAACAATATTAACTTTTTATTTATTTAATAAAAGAAAAAAAATTGTTTTCTTATCGGTCACCACGCTCAAAAAGTGTAACTTGAATTAATATCAAAGAAAAAGAAATACTGAATTAATAAAATAAATAAAAAATAATTATAATTGCATAAGTTGATACAAAATGCTATGCAATAGCTTTACCGCGGCAGTCCCCGAGTGCCACACGTTTTTTTTAAATCGGTGTCAATGGAGTATACCTTTTTCAATCTTTTATTTAGTTCTCCGTAACTCTGCAATTTCGGGCTTCGTGCGCGCTGTTGCGCTACCTTTTTTCCTATATCAATAATATCTCATTTTTCATTTAAATCTTGCCGTTTCTCTATTACGAGCCTGAAACCAAAATTTGACATGTTTTGACATCGTTGTTTATCTGGTTGTCATGGCAATTTTTATTCAAATTCGTTACCGGTCTGATGTTTTTACTTCAATACTTCCACAAAAATACTCTTTTCTTCTTGGCCATTTACAAAAATTTGTTTTTAATTTAAATAACTTCCCGTTATTATCTCAGATCTGTCGTCGAGCGCGGAGCTCTCTAAAAAAGTATAAAAGCCGAACAATCGGCCAATAGTCAGTCTCGCTTCAGCTTTCATACTAGAAGCATCTCCTAAAGGCCTTATCACGGGGCCGCACTGCCCCGGGATCCTGCAAGCCTCTGCCTTCATCTGGAGTCGTCGTCTAGCCACGCCTACGCCTCCACCTACTAGTGCCCGCACTATCTTTAGCCGCTGTGCGTGCTTGCTTCAAGCGCTGCGTGTGCCTACACCGGGCGCTGCGTATCCCTACTCCGGGCGCTGTGTGTGCCTACTCCGGGCGCTGTGTGTGCCTACTTCAAGCGCTGCGTGTACCTGCTCTAGACGCTGCGTGTACCTACTCCAGACGCTGCGTGTGCCTACTCCGGGCGCTGTGTGTGCCTAGTCGGGGCGCTGTGTGTGCCTACTCGTGCCTACTCCAGACGCTGCGTGTGCCTAGATCAGGCGCTGCGCACCTACCACAGGCATAGCCTGTGCATACTCTGTGAGCGGTGAGCACCACTACCAAGCGTGGTGTGCCACCTTGGTCTTCGGGCTCCGTTTCAGTACTCATTTATCTTTGTTATTTTTTTTTAAATAATTGTAATTCACGTCACCCATCATCATCTTCATATTTTTTTTATATAAAACTGTAAATATCTTTTAAAATTTTAAATAAATTATTCGTTTCTGTTCTATTTTTGTTGTTTCGTTGTTGTTAGGTTAGGTTCTTTTGTTTTTAATTGTCGCTTCACGACACTACTTCGTGTCATGGTAGCGTGAGTAGCGTAGGTAGTAAATGAGTACTTGGTAAAAGACAAATGGGATAAATCTGATTCTTCCTTTGTCATGAGAAGGTCAATCTTAGAAATGTATAAACGTTATTTTGATTTTAATAGAAGACGGGTGTGCGATATTTACGTACTTTGCACATAGTCGTAAGTCTTACTGGACACCTGTTGCATTTGTTTAAACCAGCGGGGTTGGCCAAGAAAACTTTCTATGATTGTAAAAGTTAAGTTAAGGTAAGTATCTGAACGACAACTTGCGACATAGTTTTCTTATAACGTTGACGATCGTAGAATGTCATTTTAGTTAACTCCGCTGGCTGCCTAGATGCTGCAGCAAAAGTGCAAAAGTTTTAACGCAAACTTATTAAGTTCTTTAATGTTTTGAGTAATTATAAGGAAATGAGAAATTTCAGTCAAAGAACTCATTGAATACATTTGAAATAAAATACTTGTGGTATGTTATGTTTGTATATTATGTAATAAAGGTAATCTAGCCAAAACATATTTCTCTATTAGCAACTGGTCATAAAATAGTTTTTACATTAAAACCAGATAGGCGTTATAATCACGCGGTGGATTCACGAGCTACAGTTTTTTTTGTTTTTAATTCGAAGGGACTCAAAATATTTTGAGTGGACTCGTGCAGTTTATTTCCTCTTTATTGTCAAAGTTAGTTTCCTAGTTTGAACAATTAATAAGTTTATGCCCGATATTAGAGTAAACAACGGTCCGCTGCGGCTGTTCTGGAAATATTAAAAATGTTTTAAGATAGTAGACTCAGACCTCAGTTTTGTAAAGTTAAATGCGGAATAGGATTTATTTAAAACTCGAATATAAAGCGACATTCATAAAAACGTAAAAATCTATTGTGAATAACAGAATTTACATAAAGAGTTTATGTTTGTGATATTAAAAACACTTATACTTAAGTCAATCTTAAGATACGATATGTTCATATAGATTTTATCTATCCATACATTATAGACTATTAAAATCAACTTCTGAACATAGATTGCCTCATAAGGACAATTTTGCCATAGTTGCCATGCTTGGCAAGCAAGTTGGCAACCGTAGTTTTATATTATTTTGCGTTTTTATCAGGATGATGCTGCTGCCCATCTTCAGTTCCAGTTTATCTGTCGCCTTTTACGACATCCACGGGATAATATGGAGTAGTGGATATTCTCTCAGAAGTTAGAGGCTGTTTTCAGTAGTGTGACGTATATAGGCTATAAATTTCTTTCACTTTCTTTATAACAATATTAACAGTTTTGAAAGATAATAGTAACACTTAGGTCTTTTTAGGTTTTCAATATACGTGGGATAATTTTGCCTAAAAGATGTTGTTAATGAAACTTTCTAAAACTACTAGAATAGTGGTGTTAGGAGTGGTGGTGTTGTGAGTAGCGGTGCTGGGATTAGTGGTGACGGGATTAGTGCATGCAATTGAGGGAGGGCGGGAGGTGTTCTTCAAACTAGGTAAGACACATCATTTTATTTAATCGAGCGGATGATTGCAAAGTAACTATTAATATCTTTATTATAATGGATTTCCGCAATGTAACGCCTGATTCTATTAATTAGCAAGAATAGGCTTTTGTAACGCTAAAACAATGCGGTTTTTCATATAGGACTTCATCACTACTATTATTTTTATTTGTATTGTAGATTATTTTTGGGTTATGGATTAAAATTGTGTAATTGCGAATAGGTAATCTTATAATGTCTTCCAGGCCGTATTCAGTCTAAATAGAGGCTAGTCATCTACACAGTACAGGATTATAGTGCGCGAGTGTATGCGCAAGCACAAGTGCACTCCCTATTCTCTTGCTCTCGTAATCCGATGGAACGGCAAACTGACACGGTCAGAGAGAGATCAGGCACAGGAGCTACTGTTTTACGTGCTTTCCGAGACACGGGGTTGAAAAATCGCTGATAAATAAAAGGCGTGCGTCGAGTACAGGCATTTATTTAGACTGACGACGGAAACACAATGCGCGCTTACCGGCTAAAACTCCCCACTGCATTTTATAATATGCAACACCTCCACCCTTATTTTGTACTATACATAATGACTAAGAACGCAAGTTATACTTAAACATAATTATTTTATATTGTTACAAATATTCTACCTAAGAAAATAATATCAATGAACCTACTACTCAAATAAATATTACATACAATTTCTCTCTTTCAATTTTTTAATTATTACTTGTAACAATCATCTATACCATATCGCTTGACTGGTTTACATACACGGCGAACACCACGCGATTCATTAGTGACATTGTTGTTCGAACCATGGTTATCTGTTTCCTGCACATTGGGCACGTTAGACGTTGTCAAAGTTGCCGTTAATACAGTGTCAGTGTCGTCGGTTGGGTTTGGCGATGTGCCCTCCGGTACGGCCGCGCTTGGCCTGTTAACTGGCTCGTCGGACTGGTTGTCGTTGTTTACTGGAAACATTAGCGAAGGGCGGAATCGTTTTACAGGTGATTCGCGTATTGTGTGACTGTTACGATTGTTATTATTATTACGTGTTAAGTTTACTATTTTGGTTACATCTTTGGACACTCTTCGCTTTAGTTGATCGATATGTCTGTGTTCCTCGGTTCCAGTGATAGATCTGACTTTGTAATCCGTACTACCTGTCCTCTCTATTATTGTCCCTGCCGTCCACTTATCAACGCCGCGATAGTCTCTAAACCAGACCTTCTCATCTGCCGCAAATTGTCTAATCGCTCCCTCAGCTGATGTTTCTGCTCGCTTCTGCCGAGCTTTTACTAATTCTTTCTGATCAGGTTTCAAACAATCTAAACGCATACGTAAATTACGCCTTATGCACATTTTTGCAGGATTTTCACCGGTTGTGTAGTGTGGTGTATTTCTATAAGCTAATAGGAATCTACATAAAGACTTGTGTATGTCTGTTCTACACTTAATTGCTTTTTTTAATATTACGTTTACACATTTTAACGGCATTTTCCGCCGCCCCATTCGAAGCCGGTTGATATGGGGCTGAAAAAATTTGTACAATTCCATTGGAACTTAAAAATTGTCTGAACTCGTTACTGAAAAATGGAGGACCGTTATCACTAACCACTTGTTTCGCTAAACCGAATCTCGCCCACATTTCTCGCAACTCCTTTATAACAGCTTTCGCTGTAGTGCTATTCATTTTAATTGCCTCTATCCACTTTGAATGAGCATCATCTACGATAAGGAAAGTTTGTCAGAAAAATCTATGTGTATCCTGGTCCATGGGCGATCTGGCCATGGCAATGAGCGCGGTGCGTGCGCCGGAGGGGCGTTAGCTACCGCTGCGCACACGGTGCAGGCACGGCACGCTGCTTCTACAGCCTCGTCTATGCCCGGCCACCACAGATCTCAGAGCCAGCGCCTTCGTTTTTACTACCCCCATATGCCCCCCATGAAGCTCCGTAATAACTTTATCCCTGCAAGAGTCTGGAATAACGACCCTATGTCCCCACATTACATAACCTAGTTCCATGTACAACTCATTTTTTCTGTTAATATTTGGTTTTAATTCTCTCATTTCGACGGTCGACCGTCATTAATATATCTGACTACTCTGCTTAATATAATATCCGACGCCGTTTCTTTTTTTTAATTTATGTGAATCCAATAGTATCGCTTCTGAAGCAAAATGTAAATATGTTTGTTCTGGCGTGTCTAATTCTTCCTTAGAAACCCCTTCCTTATGCTCACTAATCAACCTAGAAAAAAACATCTGCTGTATTTTTGTCCATGCGAATGTATTCTATATTAAAATCATAAGCGGATAACTTAATAGCCCAGCGTTGTTTTCGACTAGCCGTTGGGAATACCCGCCTGCGGTCCAAAGATTGTGACTAACGGTTTATGATCGGTACGTAAAGTGAACTTTCTACCAAATAAATATTGATGGAATTTGTCCATTGCAAATACTATCGCGAGGTTTCTTTATGAATCTGACTATAGTGTTATTCAGCGGAGGTGAGTGCGCGCGACGCATACGCCACCAACCGCTCGCCACCGCCGGCGGGCGCGCGCTGCGCCAGCACCGTGCCGAGCCCACGCGAGCTGGCATCGCATGTTACTATACTCTCCAACGACATATCAAAATGTGTCAACACTTCCGCACTACACAAAAGCTTTTTAATTTTATTAAAACATTTTGTATGTGACATTGTCCATTTCCAATGTTTACCCTTTTTTAATAAGTCATAAAGAGGGGTAATATGAGTACTTAAATTTTTTATAAATTTCCCATAGAAATTAACCATGCCTAAAAACGATTTTAATTCCGATATATTGGTTGGATGAGGCATACCTATAATAGGCTTTAACTTTTCCGGGTTGACTCGAACCATTGTTGTCTATTATGAATCCTAAATATTTTACTTGGGGAGCCATAAACTTACATTTTTCTTTTTTATTTTTAATCCGTTAGTTTCCAAGATACTAAATACTTGTTTTATACTTTTTAAGTGCAAATCCCATGATTTACTTCTTATTAGTATGTCGTCATAAAACACAACCACGTCCGGCACCTTTTTAAAGAGATTTATCATTATCTTTTGAAAAATTCCGGGACTAGAAGCGAGACCTTACACTAGGCGGTTGTATTTGAACAGTCCTCTATGCGTATTATTAACAGTGTAGTTTCTAGATGTTTCATTTAAAATTAACTGATTATATGCTTGTGAAAGATCTAGCTTAATGAAGTAATGATTACCACTCAAACCACTAAATAAATCTTCTACTTTTGGAACCGGGTACCTATCGCCCAACAAAGCTTTGTTCAGTGTCACTTTATAATCCGCGCACAGCCGTATTCCGCCGTCCGCCTTCCTCGCTATAACCAACGGCGTGGCCCAGTCCGAGCGGTACACCGGCTCGATGATGCCTGCGCGCAGCATCGCGTCCAAATCTGCATCCACCCGCGGGAGTAGCGCGTACGGCACGGGCCACGCGCGGCAATAAATCGGCTGCGTTCCCTCTTCAGCAGTATACTTGCCCAATGTGCCGTCAAATAGATTCTCATGCCTGGAGATAATATCATAAGCGAGTTATTTTTACATGGTACCATATTATGTATTTCTGTACACTTACTTAGCTTAGGTATTTCTATACGCAATTCAGACAGCCACTGTCACCCGAATAAACTAGTGCTACCCTTATTTATTACATATAAATCTAACTGTTCTACATTATTATTATACTCAACATTTGTCTCCAAGTACCCTATCGGATAAATAGCTGAACCATCGTAAAATTTCAATTTTAATTTACACATTTTTAAAGGTAACTCCTTAAATAATTTAATGTATGTTGAATAACTTATACAAGATAATGCCGACCCTGTATCGACTTCCATTTTTAAGGGTTTATTATTTATAATTATGTACATACACACCGGTCTATACTTATACTTATACTATACTATGCTAAAGACATCTGATACATCGGTTCCTCGCCATCATCAGACGCGTTCTGATCATCCTTAGAGACGTCACCCGTCGCCGGCCCGCTCAACCAGTGCGTCGCACCGGCCGCAGCGTACGTGCCCGCGCTAGCGCTCGCTCGAGCAGACATCCGCATACCGCGTGCCGCCGCCGGTCCCGCCCCGCGACGCTGTATCCCGCCGTCCGCGCTGTGGCCGAGCGCGCGACCTCTGCGTGACCTTCCACGCGCATTGTTTGAATTTTAATTATCCGATGTCATACGACGATCGAATTCCTTCTTCATGCATACTCTTCGCAAATGGCCCCACAGTAACTGCATTCAAAATTTTTATACCTGCAGTTTTGTGAGCTATGTTCGTCGCCACCGCACGCTGAACAATTTCTGTTTCCTAACTTATGTATCGTCTCGCTAAGTTCCCGGTCCGGATCTTGTTCCCGCGAGCCCTCCACAGCTCCCGCATCCCGCTCGGCTGCCTCTAGGGTATTAGCTAACTGTAGCGATTTTTTATAATCAAGATCATTTTCTACAAATAACCTCTGTCGAATAAAATCACACCGCAGACCGCAAACAAACTGATCTCGTAGGTTTTCCTCTAAGTTTTAAACTCGCAATATCTAGCCATCTTTTTCAAGTCCGCCACGTAGTTCGCTATCGATTCGCCTGCTACTTGCCGCCTTTGATAAAATCTGTACCGTTCTGCCAGGATTGATGGTGTCGGTTGCAGATGTGCACGCAGTAGATCCACCGCGACCGCATACGATAGGCTTGACGGCTTCTTAGGACTCGCCAACGTAGACAACAATTCGTATGTTTCTTCACCGATGAGCGCGATTAAATTTGGTAACTTTAAATCGTCCGTTATTTTGTTAACCACAAAATACATTTCTAACCGATCCACATATGCTGACCAGTTGCCGGTTTTCATATCAAAGTCCTTGATTTTGCCTACAGACATTGTTGCGACTATTGTCTACGACACGATCAAACAAAATTGTTCCACACCGAACCAAGTTTCATCCTCGTCGCCATTGAAAAATAAAAGGCGTGCGTCGAGTACAGGCATTTATTTAGACTGACGACGGAAATACAATGCGCGCTTACCGGCTAACACTCCCCACTACATTTTATAATATGCAACAATCGCCACCTTCCTGATTCCGGGCTAGTACTGAATTTTTTTTGAAATGAAATCCAATTACTGATTTTGGCCTGACCCGCGTTTTAGACCCAGATCCTCATGATCGTCAACCGACCAACGAGGCAGTACCAAAGTAGATGTCTTTGATAAGCTATAAGGGAGATCTGTTTTAATTATCTATTATAAATTAAATGGAAAAAAAAATAAAGTTTTTTTGCGTGGTTGATTTCCTCTAAAAAAGAATCATCTCGCTGCAGTGGGATTGTTTTTAGGTCAAAGTTCGTGCTGAAATTCACGTTGAACTTAATTTAATTTACCGTTATTTATTTAGTTAATTTTAATTAGTTGGCTGATGCGAATTAATTAAAAAGATTAAGTGAAGATTACTCGTATATAACTTAGCTTAATAACTAATAGTAAATAGTAATAGTAACTAATAGTAAACTTAATAAATAATAGTAGCTTAATGCTGCTGTATTTCGTATGGTGAGTGTAGAGAACCGGAGACCCTTTTTACTGGAAACGAGACATTCCATCTCAGTCCTCACGGGTGACAACGCATCTGCATTTTGATTTTTAATGGAGGATGGATGTAGATGTCTATGGGCCACAGCAACCACTTACCATCAGGTGGACTCTGTGCTCGTTTGTCACCCTATTCTATAAAATAAAATAAAAAAAATAAATAACTTATGTAAAGAGAAAATTATTTAAAAAAATTGCGGTTGCCAACTCGTCTTCCAAGCGTGGCAACTATGGCAAATTCCCTTCTACGATCAATATATGGGAAAGATCAAAGTTTAATTATGGACTTTTGATAGTCTGTAATGAATAAAAAATTGTTTTTAAATATTGATAGACAGCTCTCGCAAAATTATCTAGTCTAGAAAGACTAGATAATCTGGCGAAAGCTGAAACAGGTAACACAGTCATATTAATAATGGTGTTTTCTTAAAGAATAAGGGTAACACACAAACACACAGTTTGTGTGACAGTAAGTGGATACTGCGGTCCATAGACATCTACTTATCCTCGATTAGGAATCATAAAGTTGATGCGTTGTTACCCCTGAAGACTAAGACGGAATGCCTTGTTTACAGTAAAAAGGGTCTCCAGTTCTTTACACTTATCATATAAAACACAACAGCATTAAGCTGCTATTTAAATGCTCGTATTTTGTAAGAGCGCGGTCCTTCCACGGTCGAGCCGGCCCATTCATGCTAAAACTACAATATACAACCTCTACGTGGTAGAGCCATAGGTACAAAATGTACGTACCTACCTACTTACGTACATTGTATTTACATTGTGTACTTATGTACGTTTACTACGATACACGTATGTGAAACGCAATTTGAGATATATGATAACAAAACAGCTAATAGGACGTAGAGTTCTAAGAGAGATTGTGCAGGCGATGGGCTTGTCATATATTATCCGTTCACAATATTCATATGCACTCATTTTTTGCCTGAAAGTGGTTCGACTAGCTGTCTGCTCTTAGGGCTTTGCCTATCCCTATGGGATTAAAGGTGTAACCTGACGTGTACACACAACAAGTAATCACTAAATGACAAGTGGATAGTGTGGGCTGACGAATCTTCGAGTATTTTAATTAAGTATCCATAAAATATATAAAAATAGGAGTAGAAGATATAAGTGTTTGACAAGTCGTGAAACAAGGTAATATGTTAACGATTTAAAAAATCTCTTACTGTACTAAACGCTGTCTAAGTAGGTTTATTAATTTTTTCAGAAAGAAATTCAGATTTTTATCAATCTCGAGCAAGCCTATTTGCTAAATTCGTTGACATCAAAATGAAAGTCTTTTTAAAGTACATCTCGATCGCGTTCTATGCTATATAGATGTTTTTATAAGAGCTGAAATATCATAAAAACACTACGGAGTACAATAAAATATTCCTTTCATTGTGATGTTAACGAAGTTAGCAAATATATATAGTTTTATACGTGGCAGAGCCATGCTGCAGTTGTCGCAGCTTTCGTATGGTGAGTGTAGAGAACAGGAAACCCTTCTTACTGGAAAGGAGACATTCTATATTAGTCCTCACTGGTGACAATGCATCTTCATTTTGATTCGTAATCGAGGATAGATGTAGACGTCTATGGGCTACAGCACTTACCATAGCCACTTACCATCAGGTAGTCATCTATGTTAGTCTTCGTTTAATATACTTTATTCGACTGCAAGTATTTCTTTACTTCTTCTGATGCCATAGTTGTTCAATTATGCAATCTTATCAAATGTACCTCTTTAAGTATTATTAGAAAATATTCTGCAGCAACAAAGAACATTTTTTTGAGATATTTAATTTTCAACTGTGTTTAAAATGATATGCCTCTTGTAAACGTCTATTGTTATCGCCCTTGTAGCCATAATTGTTAATTTTATTACTCTTGTCACCAGGTCATTAGCACGCAAATTATGGTTCAATGAAAGGGTTACTGTTGCACCCTTTAAATTTATTGTAACTGTTATTACTATAACGTAGATGGTTACATTATTATGAAAGTCGGTAAAATGTTTTATAGTTTCATAGCTATAAAAATATTACATACATTTAACCGTTATTTGAATTAGAACCAAATGGCTTGCTTCATCGTCCGTCATGCGTAGCTCGCATCTGTCTTTCCATCCAGTTAAAATGTGAAATGTTTAACTTCAAGGCAAGAGTGAATAGATTTTTGTTAAGTCAGTGCGTTGAGTAGTTAAGCGATGGCTTAGAATAGAAAAAAAACTATTACCGCTACAACTTGTCGAAAGTCCACTGCTAAACACAGCCCTCCCCATGGATTGTCTCATTGGGATATATCGTGGTTAAAGGTACTGCAGCATACGGAAATCTGCTCAAAAAAAAATAATGCTACTGGTGATTGGACAACCTCGGAGGCTTAGACTGAATGCATCACAGCCTGTAATAGTACTAACTTATCGAACTGGAACACATCAATGAATGTATTGCTGCTTGACGGTCAAATACGTAAGAGGGTGTTACCCGACTAGGCGGCCTTCAAATCTTTGTAAGCGGAATTCAATTCAGAACGTAGTTATCTTATTTTTTCCGATAGCAGATGGTTTCCTTTTTTGAAAAAGACTCTGGAACATCGATTATCAACATTTGTAAGTTTTGATAAAGTCCCTAGAATACGCATGGAAATACTTTTGTTGTTATTGGTAACGGTTTTTTGCGCATATTGAAGGATTGGAACTCTAATATCTATATTGTCAGAATATGAATGTGCTTCTGCTGGCCTAAATAATACATAATATTATTACGTATGCATTTCAGATTTCAACGCTCTTTGTAGTTAAGTTTGGGGTCAAACGTTGTTATTATTTGTGGTCAAGCGAGAGAAACACCATTATTATAATCTTTATATGTGAACACTTATAATTATAAAGGGCCATGTGCTTGTTTGTCAGCTTATTAAAATAAAAATTGTGACATTTTAGTCGAAGCTTTAACTTAATTTTAACTTCGATAAAAATATTTTAAAGAAATTTATTTTGTCTTGTGCTATTAAATACGAATGATTTTTATATAATATAACCTAGGCTGTTTGATCATTTATGAACAAACTAGGCCAGATATATTTGACCAAGCGAAAGGTGAACGTCCTGCTATAAATAACACCGAGAGCTGAACAAAATCATCTGTCGTGCAATATATTTATATATTTTATCTTTATCGCTTTAAATGGAACACGCGTGCTAAGGAAGTGAGGAAATAAATGGAAAAAGACAATTCACATCAATCGTAGGAGTTTTTAATTATTTATAAATTAAGCCACAGATAAAGAAAATGTTTTTGCAGTAATGAAATTTGTTAGAATAATTTTGATATATTTACATATTATTTCGTTTGAAAGTTTAAACATTGTTTTGTTTTAATTATTTACTTTAACAGTATAATCCTGTCCTTCGCAAAAGGGCTGATGTCCGTAGAAAATGACCACCGTGACCGAAATTTGGTCTAAAAAACAATATTATTACTATACATATAAAAATATAAATAAGGGTACATTAATAAATTCCCACTCAGGCAAAGCTGGGGCTGGTTGCTGTTAATTTAATGTAACATTGGAGAGATGTACTGAATATTAATTAATTAAAACTTCTTAAATTCGTGTTCAAACTCATCCGCATTGTCATTCGCAGTTAAGTAGGCAACAACAAGAGATATTGTGCGAGTTAAATTAAAATTTTGTGCCAATTAATTTTGTTGTTTCGTATATCTAATAAATAATTAATTTTCTTGTTTACGTTTCATTTCATGCATCCATTCAGACTATAAAAGTCCACTGCTTAACATAGGTCTCATCCAAAGATTTGCCCTTAAGATTTCCCCTTGCCACGCTTGGAAGACGAGTTGACAACCATAGCTTTTTATATGTGCACTTACTCTCAGGAATATGATATACATTTCGAAGATAATTATCATAGACACTAATTACGTCCTCTATATTGCCACACCGGGCTGCCACTGAGCTTACTAAAACTGGATATTTGCTTAAAGTAAGTTACTTCTCTTAAATTTATTCTGCTTTTAAGCTATTAGAATAGAACAAAATAAATCATTTTTATTCAAATAAAGATTACAAGAATATTAATTGAAATTCGTTTTTTACTTCTAACATTGATTCAAAAAATACCTCCGTTCTGGGATGAACCAGAAAGAAACCAAGCGGAAATTTATATATTATTATATAAAATTGTTATGATATTATTATTTCAACATTTGAAATAATAATATCATCGTGTTAGCGATCACCTCATTCCCAGGGGTTATTATGAATTAAGTACTTTTTAGCAGTTTAACAACTCTTATTAAACAATTCTGGCTCAATAAACATTTAAATTTTTTTTTGTTGTATATATGTAAATAGTAAGGCTTTCATATTTTCTGGGACTTTGTTGTAAAAGCGTATACTCGTACTGTGGCCCATCAAGAAATCACTGACACTTTGGAGTCAAGTAACTGGTATAATAGGGCATTTTACCCATTTTCAAAAATTGTTTTAAATGTATCCTAGAGTGATAATGAACCACCAAAAAATTATATAAAAATTATATTTTTTATAATTTTTTTTATTTGTGCCATAAAAATTACTTTTAATCTATTGTTTTAAATCTTCGCGTGAAAACGCCATATTGCCCAACTCGTGACGTCACAGTCGTCGATTCTGCCAATTTTGCAAAGGAATAGTATACTTTTTAATGATTCATAATGAGTTATCATCTATATCATTATTGTGTTGTGTCTGAATGCAAAAATACGAGCATAAGAACGCCGGGAAAGTTATGGATTAAAGTGCCAGCTGATTTAAATATAAGAAATACTTGGTTAAAACTGGCAAGAAGAGACCCGAAGGCATTGTCTGCAAAATCTAAACTATATTTCTGTGAAGATAATTTTTACGTAAGTATAATTTATATTTAACTATCGTTTAATACAAGACAAAACATCATGAGGTGAAAGGTATCACAAGTCAAATTTTGTAATAAATTACGTTAACTTAGATATTTTACTAATGATTGTAATTAAAGATAAACTAAACTATGCTAGAAACTAAACTATGTTTTATGAAAATACACTCTGACCTGGAATTGTGTTTTTGTGCAAATAAAAGTAATAGGTACTTACACTGATGTTTTAACATTCTTCAACTCGGCAGAACAAAAATCGGGATTGCATGCAAAAAATTTTGCCACCATCAATTTATTTATACTTGGTAGATTAGTACTTTCCGTTTTTAGGAATTCGTCTTTTATGATGCCTTTTCTATAAAATTCGGAATAAAAGTCAATAATCGTAATTATAACTCAAAAATTTCGAAATAACACTGCATGTTAGCTAGTTCTCTTAATCAGTGACACACTAATGTCCTTAGGATGGATCAGTGACGTCACAACATGTTCTAATATGGCCGACAGCGTTTTGCAGATTTGAGGAACAGACGAAAAAAAATTCTTAATATGGAAATTTTATGTTTATAATGCAATTTTATAAACAGAAATCAATATTTCTTGTTTACTTTTCACAAAATCTATCATAAATATATATTTTTTGATTTAATTTTACATGGTGTAAAATACCCTATTGGAATTGCAGCTCTAAACTGGTAATGTCAACCATATTAATTACCTATGCGGCGTTGTTCAGGTCTTCTTCTCCATCATTAGCCAGGCTGGGAGAGGCCAGCGTCAGGTGCCAAACCAGGAAGCTAAAAGTCTGCCATGGCGATAGGACACTTTTTAGCTTCAGCCCGGGATCAGTACTACCCCACTAGATAAAGCGACGACCTGGTAAGACATCAGGAAGTCGATGGGTGGTGGCTCAGGACCGTGCTTTGTGACGTTCTTTGGGGGAGGCCTATGTTCATCGGTGGAATTGAAAAGAGCTGTAAAGATGATGGCGATGAAAAGATAATTTTTAATAAGTTGACTTTTAAGGACTGAAAAGAATAAAATAATTTCTGAAATCTCTTTGAGGCCTCTTTAGATTCTGAAATCGATGCTAAAATATTGTGTGTTTGGATGTGAATCTTTAAAATCTTTTTGTTTTTTGAAGTCGGTTTTTATTTTTTTAACTAAGGAAAAATCATAACTTTCGTCTTAATAGTTATATTATAAGTTATATTCCTTATTTTGAAACCTTTAGAAGTAGAATAGTTTACATAATATACATTTGACTACATATTCCAGAAAACAAGTGAAAATTTGAAAAAAAAAATAGTTTTTTAATAAAACACCTTTTTACATTGTCATCCGATTCTGAGCTATGTTCAAAATCTCTATAACTCATCGAAAAGTAAGTTAAAATAATTTTCTTAATTCGACCCGAATATAAATACATCAAAGCGAGTAAGTAAAAACTAGGTGATAAAATCGTCAAAATTCGTTTACAGTTGACGAAGATATCAAGTAATGTATACATACATATGCATTTAGAACGTCCTCCATTTCCTGAAGTTCAGCGCTAGCTCAAGCTATTGATAACGAGTAAGTACGTCGGTAACTTCCGATCCACATTGCACTTTTCGCCAACTTATAACTTCTGCGAGGAAACTAGTTTTGCAAGGTTTTCCCATTATCCGGGACAGGACTTAAAATTTATGAACGCCTAGTGAGAAAATGTTGGAGCGGTGTTTAAGTAACCCGGATAGGAGTTTTAAATTCGTTACAAGATAAAGTACATTTCTTTGCACTTAATATCTTTAACGTTTTCGAATAAAAATGAATGGCGTGTTACATTATCATCATCATAATATTTATTTCAACATTAGTAATACCAACGAAACAAGTCGTTCCTAGTTTGCCTTTCAAAATTATTATTTTTTTTTAAAGGCAAATAGCTTTTGTCATCAGGAGTTTGCCTACGCCTGCCCGCCTCGCGACTGACACACAGACTGGTTATGTCGGAATCGCATCGATTAAAACCCCCATGCTATTCCATCATCGGGGTGTAGGCAAGAGCACAAGAATACTTTCGTATTCTTCTCTTCAGAAAACTAAATAGGTAAATGCTGACATATAGCCGTCTCACGCCGGCAAGTGTTGGTTCTTTTGGACTCAACTTAAGTAAACCTCCAAGGTGTTCTACCTTCGCAACATATCTGTAGGGCCACGGGAATGCTTTGGTATATATCCGCGGCCCCATTGCCACTGTTCATGAGTGGAAAACTCTTCTATTTGTCTTTTCCTCCTTCAGGCAAGACGCGCCGAAACCTAAGACAGGCCTTTCTACATAACTTGCGCAACGAACCATCCGAGTCCAATCGCGAAGACATAGGGTCAGAAAAACGCAACTAAAAGGCTCTGCCTTCCCGGCGCCAGCAGAGAATCTGTTCAGCTTAGCAAGTTTCGACTGCTTTTCCTCGGCCTTTTCTTACATAGTAGACTGACTGGATAAAAGTTACCCATCTGTTACCTATTCCTGGTGACAAGCAGCAATGCCTGCACTGCGGTGTGCCTGTCTGGACGGCATTACGACTAAGCATAATGACAGCCTGTGAGGCATTCCATTGTAGTCCTCGCAGTCATCGACGCATCTGTAGCCTACTTTATTTTCCAGGTCTCTAAGGGCTGTAGTAGTTACATACCGTCAGGTGTATAAGTAAAAGTGACATCGCTTGTCACTTATATTTTATCAAAAAATTAATTTAATTTATTCTATTCTTTATTATTATTTTTATTTCAAATTTTTTATAATATTATTATTAAGGATTCTTACGTAATTTTTGCGACATTTAATGTTGTAGCGGTAGATTATTTACGTTCATTATTATTTCACACCTATGCAAAATTTGTAGGGGAAGGCGCGAGTGGCGGTATAATTTCATTTGAGATACGTCGGGCTACGTGGCAGCGTAACATCTTGAAATCATATTAAATTGCAATATTCCGGCTGGCGTAAATTTAACAAGTCGTGTAACCTTTATAGGAATTACTTATACACTGTTCTTATATAAAAACCTCAAAAATACTTCGTACTTCTAAAAATCTTTTTAAGAAAAGAAATAGTTAACGTTTGAAATGAAATTTTTTTTCTTCGATGTAAGAAAATAAAATTTCGTTTGTCGAATGTCTTTATTTCTCTAATTTACTACAGTTTCGACTTATAAAAATCTTTTTAAAAAAAGAAATAGTTAACGTTTGAAATGAAATTTTTTTTCTTCGATGTAAGAAAATAAAATTTCGTTTGTCGAATGTCTTTATTTCTCTAATTTACTACCGTTTCGAAATAAGGTTTTTCTAACCGTAGAAGAACCGGCGAAAGAAACTCCGCAGGTATCTTTTTTTGTATTTTTTTTTTAAATTTAATATGACATAGCATAGTATACGGAATGGAAAACAGTAACAATTCGAGCGGTAATTAAAGTATGTATGTTCTATGATGTACTCACAAAAGAACGATCAAAGTTTGGAACTCATTAGAGTATATCGAACCCGAGCAGACCAAACCCCACGCCGCATCTGTTTACAAGTATGACCATACTAAAGGGCAGTGAACGACCCGTCACACGATGCTATCGCAAAAAGATACCTTGAAGGAGTATGATATATCTAAAGCCCACGCTATCTGAGATTTAAAATCAGTATCAAGAGTGATCGTCCAAAAGTTGGCTTGTTGTAAATTGAGTGCAAAACCAGTTTCAAACCTTTGCAAGTTCTATCAAATGTCATATTTGCTAAACATAATCCTAAGCAAACTACCAAATAGTAATTTCGTCTTATTTTATTGCTTCAAAGCGTAATTTTCCAGTAATCTGTCACTGGGGAGTTAATGCGATTTATGGTTACGCCCTCAGCTATGACACCGCGCCGCACCACATTGGATTACCAACGTAATCATCGACGCGTCGCCGCCGCCCGAGGCTGTGTCAAATGGGATATGTCTACAAACGTTCAGTTTGTTTCCTGTATGTGCTATATATTCATATTTGTCATAACAACGTTAAAGTATAATAGGCCAACGTTTGATAAAATCACACCCAATATTATATAGTGATGAACATGAACACGTTAGCCTAAAAAAGAAAAGTATTAATAATATTGTGCTCCTGACCATATTTCGGTCACGGGTCACGGCGGCCAGCTCTAACGGTGACTAATAATCTGCGCAGGATAGGATCACAGTGTTAAAGTATTTGCGCAAACATATACATTGTCCATTCACTCACTCTTTTAATCCGATTGAATGGCAATCCGAAACGACCAGTGAGAAAACTGGCCACCGAATCAACGATTTTAATTACCTTGTGAGGCATTGAGATAAATTATTGCCTGTTTAATAACTTTGAGCTGCTACTGAATACTTCTTGTAAGAAAAATTCAATAAATGAATTTGGCTCTCGGACTATGATAGTGAGGAGATAGAGAGTAAAAGTTTATTTGCGCATACACTCGGGAACTATAATCTTGTCCCGTGGTCTATATGATATTAATATTACTACTATTAGGAAAACTATTATAAAAGAGTATACCTTCTTCTCCATCTGCTCGTCAGTTCTTATCCTTTTTTGGCGCCAAACAGCAGTGTATGCACGGCTGTGTTCCATCCCAAAGAGCATAGAAAGTCTGTATATTTTCAGGCTGTGAGACATTCCATCTTAGTCCTCAGAGATGATGATGCTTCTGTCATCATCTATGTTTGAAGTTGGTTGCAGCTGTACATGGGCCAAGGTAGCCGCTTACCAGCTATTAGGCTGGGCTGTAAGTTCGTTTGTCACTTCATTTTTTTTTTAAATTCTGGATGTAGACTCCGCCCGTAGTTGATGGGATTTGCGGTTATTACGCTTAGCAGGTAGCTATGCTACCATATTACCAGACATGTCGTGCCTATAATACTTGCGTGTCACTGGTTATAGCGTGCTATATTTGGTATGATAAATGTAAGATATATCCATCAATTTCAGGACACAAGTTCACCAATTGCACTTCTCTCCTCCTACGCTAGGAATGAAGTGGGATGGTGGATGGTGGGGTGGCCGCCACCGCAAATAACCTTTCTAAAATGTAGCTAAAACAATCGTATTTGCTGGAAAATTTTATTACGCAAAACAAAATCGCCGTGGTAGCTCAGATGGTTAACGCTCGCTGTAAATATAACAGAACACGAGTAACCCGAGTTCGATCCCCGCCGGCACCAATGAAATTGTTAATTGCAACTTTAAATGCTGATATACCACGTGCTCAGCGGTGAAGTAAAACATCGTGAGGAAACCTGCATGTCTGAGAAATAAGAAAAAAAATATTTCGATTACATGTGAAGTTCGCCAACACGCATTGGGATAGCGCGGCGGACACTTCCTTGCCCTAAAACCCTCTCAGAAATGAGGGGAGGCCTGTGCTAAGCAGTGGGACTTATATAGGCTGTAACTTTTTAACTTTTAAACAAAATTTAGCTTGAAGCATCAAAATGCTATTAGCACTCATAATAATTCTGTTAACCACTGTAAATAAGCCCAAAATAGTCGCGCTAGAAATGGTTCTTGATTTTTTTTCGCATTTCATAGCTTACAGTTGCAATTAAAATACACCTAGAATTTTTATATCAAAGATGGCAATTTAACTTTTTCAATTTTTCTTAAACAATTTAAAAAAAGAACTCCTCATTCTATTAATTTGTATTTTACTGGCGTCTGGCGGCGTGTAAAGAGAATAATCAAATTTTATTTTTCCGTTGCAAGAACGTGTCTCAAGTTTTTATCCAAAGTTGGTCTATATGTATGCCATATTTCATAAAAATTCGTTTTGCCAGTTTATGTGATTGAATTTAAAAGTTACAGTCTATATTTTTCCACTGTTGAATCCAGATGTCCTCAAATTTCTGAAAGGGTTATGAATCCGCGCGTTGACGGATTTTATTTGTCCTCGAAATATTTTATGCCTTAGACGTACAGGTTTCTTTAACAACCGTAAGCTCAAGAGGTCGCGACATAAACTCCCGTTTGCTCGCGATCTTAAAATGGCGGGAATTGCAAATTTTTTGCTAACTTGCAAATTTTGCTATATTTTCACTTTGAGACAATATTTATGGATAAAACTTACAGAATTCTTGTTGAATGTATAAACAATCAAATAAAATTATTTTTAGTTGCTAGAAATTGTAATAAAATTCATAAATTACCCTTTATACCATGGTAGTAGTATATATAATCCACTATTAGTGCCAAAATTACCACTAATTTGAATTCTACACTTTTGTTTTTGGAGAAATTTATATAAAAATGTTTGGAAATATGTATATTTTTATGTTTTATGTGTTTCTATCCTGTTACTCATACCAAAATATAAAAAGAAATAATATTTATCCGTATGACATTTCGAACAATATTTCAAATATATTATTGTGTGAATTTGAAATAAATACAACGTCAAGTTATTTGAAACATGTTATAAAACTATTTTTTAGTTACATTTTACACTAAAAATAAATGAGAATTGGAAAAATAACACATTATTGATCACACCGCTAAAATGGGCCTTCTCGATTTCGAAGTACTTTAGGCACTTACTTTTCACTTTTTGTGCCACAAGTTATATATCTACGTGTTTACTATATTACAAGTAATACAAGAAAGTGTAATACTTTCGTTTTTAGTCCAGACACAAATATAAAATTCTATAAAAAAAGACGGAGCACCTTCTGCAATGCGACACGTGGAACGCCGAAAGTTCAGAGTGATTTGCTTTGCCAGGTTATGGTTTAAAATGAAAGAGCATATCTTTGTCTTTTATTCTATTATTCATTGCATATTGTAGTCTTTGGTTTTGTTTAACAAAAAAATATTTTTTCATAGGGCAGTATTTGGTATCAAATTTGATACTGTCCTGAGCCAGCGGTTTTTTTTTAATTTTATGATATCAAATAAGAGTATATTACAACGGGAATTGCAACTAAAAATTTAATGGGTGCCGGCGGGGTATGGAAATAGTACTACTAATATGAAATTTATGACGACGAGTACTAAGTTTGTGAGCTACTACGGCTTGCCCAAAACACATTTAAATATTGTAATAAACCTTTGCATATATTAAAGTTTAATGGCAGTTTAAGAATATGCACTACCTCATATCGTTCCTTTGGTGTTCCTTTGGTGAGAGGTGACAGAAGGAAACAATCCAGGAGACGGGTAAATGCCTCTTCCTTATTAAGAACAAAAGAAAGAAAGAAAGGAATATATAACTTGACATGTGTCTTTTACTTATTTAAATAATAATAGTTTTTACGGCTTTTTTCGCGTATGCGTCGCTGACGTTTCGAGCAATTTACAATACCCATGGTTACGGGGGAGACTGAGATGTTCAACGTCTAGATTTCATAGTTAACCGCTGTTACCATAGATTAAAATTATTGATTTTTGTTCCGATCTATGCAGTACAAACTATAGTATCTTGAAGTCTTGCAGTTGTATGCTTAGGTTGAGATTTAATTTTATTAATAATAGGATCCCATGCAGATGGTAGCACCCAACCATCTTCTCTATTGAAATTAAGATGTTTTCTTGATTTCAATAGCCTCGCGAATCATCCTTAGAAGGAATCGGTGATCTTTAGCGAGGATTTGTGGTCTATCAAATTTAATGTAGTGACGGGGGCGATTCTGTACGTATTCACAGACTACAGACTTCCCGGAGCATCGATGAACACAGTCAGAATCAAGATACAAGTACTACAAGTTCGTACTGCATAGATTAATAATTTTAATTTATGGTAATCGCGGTTAACTATGACATCTCGACGTTTTACATCTCAGTCTCTCCCGTGACCATGGGTGCTGTAAAGTGCTCGAAACGTCGGGTATTTAAAAAGTTAAATATACGCCAAAAAATGCGTAAGATATTTTTATTTTACTGTGTATTGTTCGCGTAAATTTTAGAAATCATTACGTGTCGTTACTTGTTTCACTAGTATTTATTAACTATAAAACCGATGACTGGTTCCGCTTAACGAGATCGTTAGGGATATAAATAATAAAAAGCACGGAAATAAATAGCACCTAGAATAGGACAGGAGTATTACTATGCTATTAAATATTTTTATGTAATTATATAATTGATTTACAGTAAAGAAATGGCCCGATTCTACAACTTTACTACTGCGTTGTTACCGCAGAGCTGTTATTCTGTCGGCGTCGGTTTTCTGAAAGCAATTTCCTGGCATCCATACTTCTTAATAACATACACTATATTCGGCCTAATGTTAAAGTGGCCACTGCAGTATATTGGCATATGTTGCATTTTAACCCAAGAAGGTCATAGGTGGGTACCTAACTTACCTTTACTATATCTTCGAGGACTGAGATGATATTACGCAGACGGTAATTTTACTCTCTATACCTTAACACTGGAACATAACAATAGTTGCTGCATAATTGAACTGCTGTTTTAAGCAGGCATTTAAGTATGATCACGATACAAAAACACCGAAGAGAATTTTTTCAAAATCCGAGTGAACTAACGAGTTCCGAAATAATTTAAAACAGAAGTCGTGTATTTAATATGTTGTATATGTTCATGTGGGACAAGTTACAAGAAATTATACAAAGAATATCGATTGACACTTCACAAAATAGTATTAAATATAGGAAAAAAAACAAACACTTATTACAACAATTACGAAACTAATATATAATACTGTGTTTCACCATTCAAAGTAATCTATATGTGCACAGGAGTTCACATTGCCGCAGTGTTTTCTATCTGTTAATTTAGGACAGTTGCGACCGTCTCCCCGTTTTGGACGAAGCACTCGCCGACTTCGAAATTGGTCTCCAAAACCACAAGTAACCGAACAAGGACTCCACTCGCTCCATTCTGATACTTCGCAGTCGTCCGCTGAAAACAAATAAATAATTGCGTAGAATTGAAATATTCACAGCCTTACTCGTGAAAAGTGAAGTCAATTTAACCCTTCGATCCCCATAAAAATCCGATGCATTCGCATGCGCCCACCCACAGCACTTTAAACCATTAACACTTATATTTAGAGACTACTTGTCTATGAAGAAGTTTAGCATTATAAAATCTATAGAAAATTCTTTATATAAAAGTCAGATTTTACTTCATTACAAAAGGACAGTTGTATTTTCATAACAAAAACAAAACATACCAAGCGAATAACGGCAGCGTGAAAATCACAATTATTTCAATATGTATTACTCGAACTTATTTACGTAACAAGATAAATTATATTCAAACAAAAATTTTCATTACAATTTTATAATAGAATACTATACTAAAACACTAATAAAACACTAGTAAAATCCAAAAATCAACACAATAACATTCAAGCGAAAATGGCGTACGAAATTAACGTAGATTATAAATAATTATCCATAAGATAACTTGACTTTTTATTGCACTAGAAAAAATTCAAACTTCTCATAAAAAGTAGCTTAAAAAATAATTCACTCTCTCTCTCTCCTCCTTTTCAATAAGAACAACAAAAAAGAATATATATATATATATATATATATATATATATATATATATATATACATATAAGTACAGCCTATATACGACCCACGCTGGGTACAGGCCTCCCCTCATTTCTGAGAGGGTTTTAGGGCAAGGAAGTGTCCGCCGGGCTGCCCCAATGCGTATTGGCAAACTTCTCATGTCTTAGAATTTTTTTTTCTTATTCCTCAGACATGCAGGTTTCGTCACAATGTTTTCCTTCACCGGCGAGCACGTGATGTGTGAGATGGTTAACTCTCGCTGCAAATTCTTGTTTTAGTTATTGTTATTGTTCTTGTTTTGGGTATTTGTAGTTTTGACTTCAGATTTTCTAGTCATTTCACATACCACATAGAAAACTATTTCGTTAACAACATTTAGACTAATTAGAACCGATACGAAAATACCAGAGTGTTGTGTCTACTATCCCTGAACTATAAACCATTTAAATTAAAAGATGACAGTGTTCCATTAACACCAGGCTATTTCTTAATAGGTGAACCATTGCTAACTGCTCCTGATTATAACTTCGAACATCTTTCGATAGGCAACTTACGCCGTTAGCAATTGACACAATGGATGCTCCAAACCTTTTGGAAGAGATGGTGCTCTGAATACCTCATCCATTTCTTCCAAAGGCACAAGTAGAACACCAGAACTTCAGGGTTGAAAGTAGGTGATATTGTTTTGGTACGTGAGGACAATTTTCCACCCGCTAAATGGCTTTAGGGCAAGGTAGAGGATGTTCGTCCTGGTAGGGACAATTTAATAGCCATATTAGATTTATCTTGCAAATTGTGGAGGCTAGATAACAATAGCACTGGATACACTGGTGATTGTTAAAAATTAATTAAAACTAATGTTAGGAGCTATAAAACGCGTTCTTATTTTTTTAAACACTTAACACTGATACAGGTCCAGAAATTTAGATAGATATAAAAATTGATATTACTAATATAAAAAGGGCTACCAACGTTGAATCCTATTGACAGCATGGTGCAGTCTTGATCTGAAATGTCTTGGAAGTCGTTTTCCTAGCCCAAAACGTTGACCATTTGCGACTGCAAGTACGACGTCATCCATACTTTTCAGTTCACTGTCAAACTCATTGTCTATTGGACTTATCGTTCTGGAAAAATTGTCATGAATAAATTTGGAATGTTAATTACGAAGGAATTTTAATCTTGTAAATTTATGAAAAAAATGAATAAGATAATCCGAAAAATACGCATGTTCATTTATATTTTTATAAAAAACAAACAAAAATGTATGTTAGACGTTTTTAGGATATTATTTAAGTTTTTTAATTTACTTTAGTGTCTGCCTAGTTGGTCTAGTGGTAGTAAGAGTGACTGTTGATCATGTGGTATCAAGTTTCAATCTCTGGTCAGACCTAATTCCGTTATTGGATTTTGCTTTCAAGAAATTCTCAGTAGCAGACCGGAGTCAGAAAGTTAACGGTGCATCACCGCCGTGTCTCGGACTCTGGCCTCTCTGATCGTATCGGATTGCTGTCCCATCGGATTATGTGTGTGAGGGAATATTATGCTTTCATGCACTATTAATCTGTCCGTGCAAATGGCTTGTCTCTGTAAAGACTGGCCGCTGTGGTGAAAAATTCAGTCTATTTTAACTACTTTACGGAATACTACTTTTTTTTTTTGGAAATATATTTTCAGCAGTTGACCGTTTACGGGCTGATGGTGAATAATTTGAAAAATCTAATAATTATAATTAGTGTTTGTTAAATATCTACATCGTCTCTGTATACTCTTCTATTTAAGAAGCTTTACGTTAAAATATCTAAAATATGTTTCATTAAAAACTAATTAAAAAGCGAATTTCTGGTTGCTTAATAAATATTTCTTACGTCATTGGTGAGTTCGTTATAACTTCAACTTTGTTCTCGAGTAAATTCGGTCGTGGAGTGCCGAACGGTTCCTCTTCTAAGTCTTTTAATTGTTCATAATAGCTTTTTGTAGTCACTTCTTGAATTTTTTTAAAGGGTTGATGGTTATATACAATTTTCTCTCTAGGTAAACCTTTCACGTTGTCTTTGCTATGGAGTTTGGTCAACAGTTCCTTTCGCGCTAAATCATTTACCTCTTTGGATGAATATTCTTTCACCTGTGAATTTCAAATTAAATTAAAGAAAATGATTAATTTTTTATTCAGGATTTAATATTTTACTACTCACGTGACTACAATTGTACAATGTAATTTATACTCATAAATGGAAAAATCTAAACTCGTAAGTTTGTTGTCTTTAAAAATTTATCTTTTGTAAACGACACAATATATTTCACAATATATTATAAGATGCTGCCACACATTCAAAGTTAAGTAATTAAATATTATTAATCAAAATGTTCAAATATTAAGAGAAACCTCACAAACGGATAGCAAGGATAGTACAGACCGCTGAGTCAGATAGTGCATCATTATTAAAGTAACAAAATTTGTAGCCATTGCAACGTAGGTATTCTCGACTTGTGGTAGCAAGTCACGTTGAATATCTTGTGCATTTACCACTAGCAAACAATATAAAATATTCTTTTTAATAAATAAAATCCTAACTTATCGTATATAGCTTCGCTACCATATTCTTATTATCAGACTTAAAATATTTTTATTTTATTAGTATTAAAACACTTTAGTACCTTTATAAATTGAACTTTCGCTATTGGAGGTAGTTCCCTTTTGTTTGGATAATAAAAGCCAGCAGCAGGGTGATTTGGTTGCTGTGGTCTGTGCTTAGATACAGCCTCAGGTGGTGAGTTTTCCCATCGAGGAGCAGTGAAAGTAAGACCGCTAGCTGCACCGGCGTCTAAGGGTTCTAACTAGAAGTATATAATTAATAGGCACATCATTTCTATTAGAATTATAGTAAAAATATTTGCCTATTCGACTTTGGTATAAATAATTTATAAACTTAATTATTCGAAATAATAGTAAATTAAACAATGATTTGTAGTTAAGCTGGTTATGTTTCATTTATTTGAAAATAAAAACAAAAAAAATGATATTTTCCGAATAAAAACACAAAAATTATGCTTTAAAAAATATCTTTAGTTTTTAAAACCGTCTCTGCAGAGAGTTAAATTGTCTCCATCACTTTATGAGTATATAATATTCACAAAAATAAACAAGTGAAATAATATAACAAATTTACTTACATTGATTTTAGCGAATAAGTATAATAATAATATGTAATAATGTGTGTATATAAGTATGTAATAATCAATTTTTTTACTTACATCAAGCACAACTTGATCCACCCATGAAGAGTCCACGCACAGATCAAGACTATCGACACCGATGAACCAATCTGGTGATGGTATTAAGCGACAAATGATGGATACCTATAAATATTAAACCAAATAATTACTTTTAAAATATACTTACTAAAAAGAAACCAACGAGCAACCAGTCCATCCAATAGTAGTTTGATTTTTTGACAACCGAACTTAAAGCCCATAGACACTTGCAACTTATTCTAAATAAATAAGGCTACAGATGCGTTGTCACTTTTAAGGACTAACATGAAATGCCTTAAAGCTTGTAATTATGCTGGCTCTCTAGGCACTCCAGATCGGAATTCAGCGTACATTGCTGAAATTGGTACAGAGGGTGGTTCCTATCAGATGGACTAGTGAGCAAAAAAGGAGTCCTACCAGACAGTTCTACACTCGGCTAAATAGCTGTACTTTCATTGCTAAATGCTTTGCACTATTTGCCTCCGAAAACTCAGACGGACCGCCTTAAAGATTTTAATTATACAGGCTATCCATACTCTTCAGAGAGAAAAAGTTAATTAGGTGCTAATGTCCTCCAGACCGATTTTCGGTCACGGCAGCCTGCCTCAACGGAGACTAGCCATCGGCGCAGGACACGATTATAGTGCCCAAGGGTATGCGCGAGCACAGGTGCACTCTCTATTCCCTCACTCTCAAAATCCGAGGGGACGGTAAACCGACACGACCGGAGAGGGATCAGGCGTAAGGCCAACAGCTTTAGGTGCTTTTCGAAGCACGGGGGTAAGACATGGCCAACTTCCTGACTCCGGGCAGCTACGGAGAATTTCTTGATTGAGATTTTTGACCCGAGCCGGGATTCAAACCTAGCCCCTCATGATCAGTAGTTGCACCACTACAACCACTAGATCAACGAGGCAATTAGGTGACGCCCAGCTAAAGGAATTACAAGGAAATAAAAGTCCTGTAAGCGCCTTACTGCTAGACACAAGCATTGTCTCGGTTTACGGATTAGGATAAAAATAAATTCGCTATGCTACTACTACTACAATGCGGTTAGCCGTGCAGTTTTATTAATTTTTTAACACATTTTACCGCTAGGTAAATGGTAAATGGCCACATGAAATTGCAACGAATAGTTCCAGTAGCGAATAAATGGTTCGCAATTTGGTTGCTCTTGCAATGAGAAATATTTTTAAAAAAATAACTAAAAAAAACATTATATTAACTATGTCCATGATGTTACAAAATTTTTGAACTGTGTTACATCGAGACGTTTAAACTAACGTGTGTCATCATATGACTTATTTCACAGAGGTTTGGTATTTAAAACTAGTTCAAAATATTTAATGCCTATTTACTGTTAGTAGAATGGAAATAATGCAAATATTTTTAAGCAAAGAAGAATAGTGTATACTTTTATTTGTAATACCTCGGTATGTTCATTGTTTACAAATACCAAATTTTCCGTCTCTCCTGTACCGCTTCCCACGGGAGGAGCAGAAAATTGATCGTACACCCTTGGATCTTCTTCGCCTTCCAAAATTAAGGTATCTAATTTTCCATATTGCGCGAAATTCCGGACTGAGGATCTTGCAACTTCTCCGATACGAAATAATGTGTATGATTTGTTATGTGATTGGCCTAAAAATAAAATATTTCAATGTTACAAAACGAAAGTTCTATTACACACAATTTTAGGGGTTTATATTTGATGTGCTATCTTTGAGCAAGCCTTTTAAACGTGGTAGGGTCACGTTACAGCTATATTATGGTTTAAGAACGAATGGGTCGGGTCCACTGGGGTAGGACCACGCTCCGGAACATGAGCATAAAATAGCAGCTTAATGTTGTTGGTGTGTTTCGTATGGTGAGTGAAAAGAACTGGAGACCTTTTTCACTGGAAATAAGGCATTCCAAGGGTGACAAATTGAGGATAAATATAAAGGTCTCTGGGCCACAGCATCCACTTACTATCAGATGGACTATGTGTTCACATCTTGCATTAAATTTTATCACCCTTATTCTAATTAAAAAAAACAGCCCGTGAGTATCGTAAGAGATAACATGAGATATAAGAAAGACCTCACGTTAAAAAGTGAATCACTTGGACAGTTTATCACAAGTCAAGTTTGTTTTTTAATTTACTCTTAAGAGAAACCCACCAAATTCACATTACTTGATTCACTTAGGGCCGAATTAAAAAAACCCTTAAAAATACAAGGAGCACGTTTCGCCCCTTGTGTGTGGCTTGCGCCCTCCTCTCGCCCGAGGGGCGCGTCCCCGCGACCTCTCACACAAACACAAAGATGGGGGGGGTACCCCACCACCCCCGGCGCCTCCCCTCCCCCTCCCCCTCTGTAACTCATCAATGGGTGCATTTCTGGAAGATAGGACAAACCAAGATGTACAAGGAGTCAGAATAGAAGCCCTACCTTACATTATTACAAAGTTTTTTTTTTTGAATAAACATTTTGTTGCACAATTTTACTAATAAGATTAAACATTTCATTTTCTAAATCCCTGAAATAATATACTGAGATACCTGGGTTTGACCGGTCTTCTCCCAATATTTAAATTTCTATTTTTTAGTATCACGCCACATAAATCATAATCATAAATGCATTTAGGGATTTTATAATGCATTTTCTTTATTATACCAGAATGCCTGGACAAATATTACTTGATCCTCTACCGTAGTAGGGAAGTATTTAAGTAGGAAGATTTGTGATAATTGTAACAGACATCTTTCATCCTTGATGTTGTTCACTGCTGCCAATTTGGGTAAAATAATAAAATACACATGAGTGTGTGTGCGTGTGCGCTGTGCGCGCGTGTGTGTCGTGTGTGTGTCTTTATGCTTGTGATCATAGCTCATAATTGGATGACAATTGTATATTTATGGTTTAGGCATACTCATGTATAAATATTTTATATTTGAATTGCGAATTTCTCTGCAAGCTATAATCCCCTTTATCGAAGCATTATGCAGATCATTAGTTTCAAATTCACTTAAACGTGACATATAAATCGTTTTCTTTTTTCACGTTATTTCTGTGTACTTTTTAATATTATAATTTTTTAATTTCTTCGTAATGTTTTTATTAAGAGTAAACATATCTGTAATGTTGGGGTTCCTTATCACAATGACAGTGTAATTCTATAGGAGACTAACCACATTAGTTACGTAGTATATTCAGAACGCCGAAATAATCTAAAATACTGCATATAAGCTACAGCATGCAACTCAGCATACATAAAACGTTATAAAGTAGCTGTACTCACTTATGCTAAACGTAAGCAGGAAGCATATCATATTAGACTTCATTTCACTCCCGACGACATAGAAAAAAAAACGGTGAATTAGGTACATTTTTTTACGCTTTACATAATTTATACTAGATAATGATGAAGTATCATCTTTTAAATCATAATAGTTTAATAGACATGAGTTATTATACAGTAAAATGGTACATACGTTTATCTTTATCATTATACATTGCAATGTTATCTAAAATTAAATCTTACATTCAAATCTATTGACAAAAAGGCCTAGTCCTATTCTTATGTACTAATTCAATTTTATTATTTTTAATTATTTTTTACGTTACAACCTAAATCTTCCATAACTGTATAGGGACCTTTAAATATTGCATCTAATTTACTACGTGCTTCATTTTTTACCAAAACCAAATCATTTTTCTCATATTTTGCAGAATTGACAGACTTATCATATATTTCTTTCCGTTTATGCTTATTAATCAGCAAATTTTTCTTTGCATCTTCATGAGCTAATTGTAACCTGTATTTTAATTGTAATGGATAATTATCTATATTATACAATGGTTCTACGGTATTACCTATGCTATCGGGTATTTGACAAGGTTTTCCAAAAACAAGTTCATATGGCGTGTAATTTGTTTCTGAATGGACTGTGTTGTTAAAACTGAAGCACCAAAATGGTAACCAATAGCTCCATGTATCCGTATGATTGTCACACTGGATCCTTAAAAATGCACCCAAAGTTTTGTGAGCATTTTCAAGAGCTCCAATCGACTGATGGTGATAGGCTGTAGAAGATAATTTTTCTATATTAAGTATTTTACAAACCTGTTCCATGGTTGCAGAAATAAATTCTGTTCCTCGATCTGTAGCTATTGTCGTCGGAATACCAAATCTTAATATGAACTGTCTAACAAATGCATCTGCAATGGACACTGTTTCTTTGTTTTGCAAAGGAATAGCTTGTACAAATTTTGTTAACTCGCATTGCATAGTCAATATATAACAATTACCATTTTCGTCTCTATCTAAGGGTCCCACTACATCTAAGTATATCTTTTCAAAAGCCGAGGAAGCTGTTGTGGTAATTTCCATCGGTTCTTTTGTGTTACGAAAATATTTATGTTTCTGACATTTTGTACACTTTTTAACAAATTCCTGGACATACAATCAAAAGTCGATACTTGGCCAATAGTATCGACTTTTGATTGTATTTATCATTCTGCGCACTCCAGCATGACCGCTGGATGGCAGTAAATGAAAGTCATTCATAATAAGTGTCTTTTCGTTGTCGTCATCTATTCTTTTTACGCCTCGTAATATGCATATTCGCGGTCCGGACCAATTACTAAGTGTTGTTATTTCATCACAAACACTTTTGATAAATTCTATATTATCATTATTTTTAATTATACACACTTCAGTGATACGTATCTTTTCACAAAAATTGCTTAATTTCTGCACAAATTCGGCTCGCGAGAAATGCACCTTGAAATCAAGATTAATGTATAGTGTCTTTTTACCCTCTATAAATGTAAAACATTCAAATTCTTCAGTTATCAAGGCATTATCTCTAATTTGTTTTAATTTGTTGCCTTCAATCAAACACATTTCTACTGAATCACACGGTTTTCTTAATATATCCACAACTCTTGGTTGATCAGGCCAATTGTTAATGGATTTATTAAGATCCTTCTTTTTCATCGTCATTCTTACTCTTACTTAACTCATTCAGCTTTTTCTTTTGCGCTCTGGTCATTACAGCCATTACTTGTTCATTCATACTTTTAAGTTCATCAGACGTTATACAAACTCTCGATAAAGCATCTGCCACAACATTGTCCCTTCCTTTCACATATACTATTTTAAACTTATATTCTTATAAAGTTAATCGAAATTTAAGTAATCTACTTGACGGATCTTTCATACCAAAAAGATATATTAATGGTTTTTGATCTGTCATTATGGTGAATTTGTTTCCATACAAGTATGGTCTGAAATACTTAACAGACCACACTATTGCCAAAAGTTCTTTTTGAATAGTTGGGTAGTTTCTTTCTGCTTTATTCAAGGGTCTACTGGCATATGCAACTGGTCTGAGATCTTTATTACATAATACAGAACCAATAGCAGTACCCGAGGCGTCTGTTTGTAAAATAAATTCATGATTTTCGGAAAAATCGGGATCCTGTAAAATTGGTGATGATATTAAAGCATTTCTTAAAAATTCAAAAGCGTTTTGACATTCATCAGACCAAATAAATGGTTCATTTTTCCTACTTAACTTATTCAAAGGTATTGCTATATCCGAAAAATTTCTTATAAATTTACGATAATAGTTGCAGAATGCTACAAACCGTTTTACTTCATCTGCATTTTTGGGAGTAGGATAATTTCGTAATACTTTTGTTTTTTCTGGATCTGGTAAAACACCTTTTTCTGTAACCAAATGTCCTAAATAAAGAATTTCTTTCTTTAAAAATTCACATTTCTGAGGATTTAGTTTTAAATTTACTTTTCTCAATCTCTCCATGACAGTTATTAAATTTTTGTTATGGGAAGACAGATTTCTTCCAAATACAATGAGATCGTCCTGATATACTAAACATTTATCGTAAGTTAAACCAGACATCGCTACGGACATTATACGACTAAAGGCATTAGGGCTGATCTTTAAACCCATTGGTAAACGCTTCATGCAATATTGACCAGTATTTGTAGTGAAAGCTGTTAATTTACGACTACTAGGCTCTAAACTTACTTGATAGTAACCTTGGTGAAGGTCAAGATGAGTAAAATAAATGGCTCCAGTAAGCGTATCTAAAATTTCATTAATATTTGGTAGAGGAAATTTGTCGTCACAAATAACCTCGTTCAGTTTTCTGTAATCTACAACTAAACGCCATTTTTTCTCATTACCTTTGCTACTTTTCTTAGGTACTAATAATATTGGACTGGACCATTCACTATTTGACTCTTCGATTATATCATTTTCTAACATATTCTCAACTTGCTTAGTTATTTCTGGTTTTAGTGCCTGTGGTAACCTATAAGGCTTGACGTAAACTGGAGTGGAGTTTTGTTTTAAAACAATAGATGGCTCATAAATATTAGTTGTCGTTAACTTATCTCCTTTCAAATGAAAAATGTCAGAATATTTTGCACAAATTGCTTCAATTGATTGTTTCTCTTCTCCGTCTAAATAATTTAAATTTAATTCAGATAGCAAAGTTTTAACCCTGGTAACGTCAATATTGGTCTTATTAAATTGACAAATATTATAATTATACAAACTTTTCAAAACTGGTGTGAAAGATGACAAGTTTACGTCCTTGTCACTAACATTAAGTATTTTAACTGGAATTCTACTATTACTAACTGTAGTTATTGCGTTTGCTATAAAGACATCCTTCGTTAACTCTTTACTGCATACTACTACTTCTCCAGTTACATTCTCATTCACAATAATAAAATGAATTGATTCCGAGCGTGCTGGAATAATCATAGAATTTTTCATCCTATCATGTTCATCAACAAAATGTAGATAATGTTGTTTATTACTGTTAAAAAGTGTTAAATTATTTGAACCTAAATCAATATTCGCACTAAATTTTTCTAAAAAGTCTAAGCCTATGATTCCGTCTGCTTTTAGTGGTAGCGAATCAAAAACAAGAAAATTATGCTGAAACGTGGCATTTTCGTATTTTAATATTAAATTTACAGAACCTTGAGATCATCGCTGACCACCTATTCCATTTATTATAGTATTATCTCAATTAACAATGATATCTTTTGGCAGTACTTCATTTTTAATAATTGACAATGTTGCACCCGTATCAATAAGCCAATAGTATTTAATGTTTTTAATATAAAAAGTAACATATTTCGCATCACCTTCTAATGATAATATAAAATGCTTAGGATCGAAAAAACTGATTCGATGTACCTGCATTGTCGTCTTTATCGCCTTGATGAGTGTCAGCTACTTTTTCCACTGGAAATGAGTTTTGACCTCGTCCACGGTTCCTAACATATCTAGAGCCTCTATTTCCTCGTTGATTATTATATGAAGGACGATAATTTGCTCTAGAATTTCCGCTAGAACCTTGTCCTTGATTGTAGTGGTTATTAAATTTATGCCCACGATGGTAATTGTTACCATATTGACTACGGTAAATTCCTCTTTGACCTTGAAAACGTCTAAATTTGTATACCGAGTGGCGTCCATTTTTAGATGCATACAAAATGTTACCTGGTGGTTGGAAAGACGTGCACTCCTCGTCTTTTGCTGCTTGTATGGCGTCCTTCAAGCTGCTGAAGCCGCGTGCTGAAATGATGGTGCTCATTTTTGCGCTACGCAGGCCATCTGAAAAACGTTTTATGGCAAAACTTTCATTGATTGGTTTTAAAATCGAGAATACTTCCTCTTTTCCATCTGCCTGAGTAATTGTCAACTCTGTAAATAACGTTTCTACCTCCGTACCATAATCCTCAATGGATCTCGAGCCTTGTTGAATATTCTGAAGCTTCGTCTGTATAGCCATAAATGATTTTTTGGGTAAAAGATATTTCCTCATATCATCAATTAATTCTTGGATAGTTTTGTATGAGCTTGCAATTCGTAATTTTGCATTTTCATTCAACCGACTTTTCAAAACAAAAGTAATTAATAATACTTTACCTGGGTTGTCCAGCATGTCAGCATACATCTCCACTGACTCTATTAGGCGCTTAGTGGTGGCCTCTACACCGTCCATTACTGGAATCAAACTACACGCCACCTTTATGTCAAAATCCATTTTGCCTAAATCTATTGTAACGGGAAAAGTACACAATTTTTCTATTTCCTCGTACTTTTGTTTTATTTTCTGATAAAGATCTATTGCCGATTTCAAATTAATATCTTTACTTTTTTCAATAAGTAAATATATTTTACAACAGTTTTCATATGCGCTTTTTTGCTTGATCTAACTTAGTTGAAATAACATTACCCTTATATCTAGTTTGTCCTTTTTTTTTACTAAATAATTACGTATTTCTACTAAACAGCCATAATTTTGTTCCAAAATATCAATCATAATATTCTTAATCTAATAATGGAATTGCACAAATGTAACACATTCTACATAAATGCGAAGAAAAAAGTCCGACGTTGCCTTTTGTTTCCGTTTGGTGTCTTATTACTGAATGTCCGCGCGCGGTTTTAGCACCTTTAGAATTATAGCGTTATGAAATATGATACCGCATAACTGGCTCACTCACTGATATTTATTATTTTTACGAAAAAATTAACAACCCACAACTCTTATTTTCACTTTCACTATGCATTTACTTCTAATTACTGATTCTGGTTACCTTCTGTGCGCCCTCTGATGGATGATCTGATTCTCTGAATGGTACTCATCCCAATTTCCTGCTGGATCCATGTGCGGTGGCAGCTCCTGTACATCCGCAGGCCCACATAAACTGCTACGAGTCCAATAATGGCCAGAACAATATAGGTCACAATGCTAAGCCGCTCCACGTGGCCTCCGATTTCTTTCAACGTGGCGTCATTGTTGCCTCCAGCCGCGTTTTGGCTGAGGAAAACCTCTTCTTTTTCCACAGTTGACCGACACATTATAATATATTATTAAGTAGTTATGTTAACTATACTAAAACTAGCAATCCCCTTGGCAGAGTCATCCTGGCAGGGTCGCCATGTAATGTTGGGGTTCCTAATGAGTGTTATTCAAGGAAACAACCACATTAGTTACGTACTATTTAATGAATGCCTGGTAATAATCTAAAATAATGCATATAAGGTATAGCGCAAACTCAGCATACATACGGTTATAAAGTAGCGTACTCACTTACTAAACTAAAGGAGCATACATATTAGACTTACACTTCAGTAAATTGGAGGTTAAATATCTTCATCATCACAATGGATCATGATAATTCTATAGTAGACTTGCAACAATAGTTAGTAGTATATTCAGCCACACGCGAAATATCGAATATTCTTCATTAGCTACAGCATGGCTCTACCACATAAAATCTATTACTGTGGTTGTGGTTAATTTATACTGAGCGTAAGCCGGATTTTTTAGCATATCCTGTAGTCATTTCATACGACATACAAGATAAAACGGGTGAATGGATTTTCTTACGCTGTCATCACACGATAATAGAAATGATGAATAATAAATCATAATACTTAAAGTGAGTTATTATCAGTAAAAGTGGTCATGTAGAAAAAATTAATGAGGAAAGAGTGACGAAGCAAATTTATGTTGCAGAAATGAATGGTAGAGTCGGGAAGGGACGCCCTAGGCAAAAATTTATTGACCAAATTGGCAATATATTAAAAATTCACCAAATTGGGAGTACCTTCAACCAACAAGCATGTAAACGAGCGAAGGTAAATTGATGTAGATGAGGCGAGAGAGGTGTGTCAGGATCGTACCAAATGGAAGTCAGTAGTCTCTGCCTACCTACTCTGGGTTACAGGTGTGAGTGTTTATGTTTATGTATGTACATTATTATTATTTGAAGAGAAAGAAAGTCAAATGTGCGGGACACTTGGAACTGCTGTGGTCATCAATCCGCCTGCCAAGCCTGACAATTTACAACAAACTTTTCTTACATCGGGAAGGGCCTATGTCCAGCATTAGACTGTTATGGACTGATAAAGAGTCTATTATTTAATGTTTCACAATATAGCAGAGCTACAGGTGTAGCTATATTATAATAATAATAATAATAATTTGGCGTAGGAAAGTGACGACCCCATCGCCCGCTGACGTAACGGTTATGTGACAAAACTGCTACGTCAGCGCAGTCAATCAGCACCTTGTCAAGTGATGTAAGTGCCATGCCTCCGCAAAAATTGAAGGTGCAAAGGCCCGCTTGTGCACATGGCCTCACTATGAAATAGCGTCGAGTCTGGGTGTCTCGCGTTAAACGACGTCCATTAAATGGTTAATGGAATTAAATGGAACGCGCAATAGGCAGCCGCCTAGAGGTCGCCAGGGCGCGCCTGGAGCTGCGAACCGCCGGCCAAGCACGAGGTGCTGCTCGACCACCTCAGCAGCCTCTCGCATCCATCATCCCCACCAGCTGGCTTTTGACTTGACTGTGGAAGAACCACGCTATCACAGAATGTCACTCTATATCACTGTTCTCTATCCGCTGTTCAAGGTTTGACATAAGACACACAGACAGACAGACAAAAGCTTCGAAAAAGTGATTATGTCTCAATGCCAAGCAAATATAAGACAGTTATTTCGTTATTACAGACAGATCCTTCAATTCTATTTATATGAATATACATATATTTATATATATATATATATATATATATATATATATATATATATATATATACTAACTTTCTAGGCAGACGTTGTTCTGCCCTTTTCGACGACCTTTTGTCATGACCTATTAAAAATCCTTAAATACGCAAAAAAAATTGTGGGTCACTCATGGGCATAAAAACTGTACCCTCAATTTGGACCAAACTGTACACGGTATGCAAATTTGACTAAAATCGGTTAAGTAGTTTAGGAGTCCAGAGCACCAGTCCAGTCCGGAGGATATTTCTCATCATTAAGAGTATACTTCAACCTTCAAATCTAACTGATTCACTTTTATTTCTAATACGAACAGTTTTGCCATAAATCTAATAGCAACAATTGTTAGATAAACTCATCAAATTGCGTCATCTTAAGGAAAGACAAATAAATACAACCTTATCTCCAACAAGTGAAACCGTGAAATGCCGCTTAAGCGCTACAGATAAGAGGAAACTTTTTTCTCCCTTTCTTTGTTGTTGGGTTTTAACGTTTCTTTGTTTTCTTGAAAATCGTTTCCAAACGCGCCAAGCACGAAATTGTATCCGTGCAACTTACAATAATATTTTCTAGTCAGGAAATATTGTTCAGTTGTAGACGTTATGTTTTTCGAACATTTGTAAATGATGTTAAAGATTAGAAAACGTAAAAGAGATTAAATTATGTTATTTGTACGAAAATCAATTTTTCATATGTTTTTTCAGACATGCGGGTTTCCTTACCAGTCAGTACTTCGTAACTAAAAATTACAAATAACAATCTTATTTCTGCTGTTCTACTGCTGTTAAACTGTAAAAAATATGTAGGTTAAATATAACAAAAATAGGTTTGTGGTAAAATATATAATGTGTATTGAAAGGTTTTGCTTCAGTAACCGAAATTACTATAATTTCATATAATTTGATAACCTGATCAACACTATTAAACCATTACAGGTCAAGACAGTCAACTCCTGGTTATAGGCCTCCATCAACAAATGACACGAAGTCTAACATTTTTTTTGCGCGAAATTTGCACACTTTAGCTTCTACCTTTTAAGTTTTAATACATCGATTTTTGATTTTATTATATTTTTACGTCAACACCATTTTACAACAAAATTATAAATGCTAAAGGATAAGGTAACAACACCATTCTTATGCAAAGTCAATAGACCTAATAAATAATAATAAATAAAAATAGATGTAATACATATTTTAAACAAATATTTTCGCATATACCTCGAAAATTATTCACATAATTTTCGATACACCACAAGAATTTTCGTCGTTTTTTTAATAATTCTCATCGTTTATTAGATAATTGATGAGACGGCCCCATGGCTTAGCGATACGTTGCGGGGCTGAGGGCCGCAGGTTCGAATCTCGCACGGAACAAGTATTTGTATGTCTTACAAGTAATTGTTCCGATTCTGGATATTCGTCCGCTTACAATTTGTATACACTGCCTCCACGATACAGGAGAAAATCCTAGTGTGTATGTAACGGTTTAAAAAATAAATATCAAAAACCATCCATTTTATCTGATTTTCGATTTTATGAAAATCAAACATGTTGTTTAGATAAATTATAGTTTAGATCACTCCTGGCTTTGCTCTTTACCTGTTTGTGAAGTTTCATCATAATCAATTCAGTCATTCCCGGAAAGACAGACATAATTTTAATAATAGTTATTCATGTCTTAACCGTTGTAGCTCAGATGGTTAGCGATCGTACTGTAAATTTCACAGTACGCGAGCAAACCGGGTTCGATCCCCGCTGGCACCAATGAAATTGTTAATTGCAATTTTAAATCTAATTTACCACGTGCTCGGCGGTGAAGGAAAACAACGTGAGGAAACCTGCATGTCTGAGAAATAAGAAAAAAAAATTTCAAAGACTTGTGAAGTCCGCCAACACGCATTGGGGCAGCGCGGTGGACACTTCCTTGCCCTAATACCCTCTCAGAAATGAGAGGAGGCCTGTGCCCAGCAGTGGGACGTATACAGGCTGTAACTTTACTTTACTTTATCTCTTAACAGCATGCAAAAACACTGAGCTTAATAGAAGAATATGACGGATAGACACTTCAATTTTATCTTTATGTACATAGATAAATTTATATAATTACTACCCGCATTTTATAAAATTACTGGCGATCTGCCCCGCCTTTGCACAGGTGATATATGGGTTCTACGACAGCGCCATATACTGGTTCGCGGAAATGCAGGCAATATGTTGACAAAGTTTTACCGCAATCTGATGAACGGTATGAAGGCGCATAAAATACAAACATACAATTATTAGTTTTTTATATATTAGAGATTTTATTTGTTTTTCTATAATTGTGATATTCATACACGAAAATAACACCACTATATTAAGAAACAGCTCAGAACTCGGTAAGCCCGTTTAATCTTTCCTTCGACTTTCGACTTATTCGATGTTGTTTCTCGGTAATTAGAGGAGAAAAAAGTTTCTACCGAGTATTGGATTCTTGACGGAAATACTTCGTAATTGTACTAATAAAATTGTTGACTCGCATAGAGAAATAATGATACATTGTTTGGTTAAAATCAATATTGAGCATTGCTATCCATAAACATCGCATCGTTGTATATAACCAAGAATTGACGGAGAAGAATAGTTATTGAGTAGCAGGCAAGCGCAGTGAAGTATCCCACTAGATGGAGTGTACCTATTGAGATGTATAGAAAATCTATATGGCTTAGGGGCTTGCTTTACGGCAGCCATTGAGTGAGATAATGAGTATAACGATGCTGTTAAATACATTTTTAGACATGTAGAGGTAAAGGTTTTATTTGTGACTAAAGACCCGACCTGGCTTCGTCTGGAATATTTAGATTTTAGATTACAAGATTAAAAGTACATTCATAAATTTTCGAAATGTTTTAAAAAAAAACTATAAGATTTTCTGATAAAATACAGCATAAATCCCACCTGACATTGTTCTTTTTATTTTCGTAAGTTTCGTCAAAATTTTAATAAAATCATGTTATTCATGATACAGACGCTATAATTTTATACATTTATTTAAATATTAGTTTTACGTAGATATATTACATAGATGATGATTATAAAAGTAAATTTATGCGATCATTACGAAATTATTTATAATATAATATATATTTAATTATTAACATCTTCCACTTAATAGTCAACTTTGTAACTACTCAAAAAAGAGCGAATGAATTGGGTCAACCATGAAAGGATCTGCTGTTTCATATGGTTGCGAGAAACGGTGAGACTTTTTACTAATACCTAGACATTTCATGGTAGGTCATAGAGGTAACAACGCGTCTGCATTTTGATTCTTAATCAAGGATGTATGTTTCTAACTACAAGGCCATTCATATATAACATAACATAAATCATTACGCTTGGGTGATACCCACGATGTGACTTCCATTTGGCACTATCCTGACAAACCTCTCTCGCATCCTCTACATCCATATATCTAAGCATACACGCTCGTCGATTAAGCCTACTCCTAATGTGTAATTTTCAAACTATCGCCAATTTGGTCGATAAACCTTCCTCAAGGGCGTCATTTCTCGACTCTGCCGTTCATATCTGCAATATAAATTTGATTTGTCACTCTTTCCCCGTTCGATCTTTCTACATGACCAAACCACCGAAACATTCCTTTCTTAATCCTGGTCACAACATCATCTTACACACCACATTTTTCTCCTATTACACAACTTCTCACCTTGTCATTCAGATTGAGCCCTAGCATGCTCCATAAAGATCGCATTTTTACAGCATTTATTCTACTTTTGTGCTTCTTCTTTCCATTCAAGGCCATTCAACTTGTATCAAGAGGAAAGTGTGTTCGTCTGATACCATAATTGTATAAAAATTCAAATGTTTCATGGAAGTTTTAAACGAATTACGAGTACATTTAGTTAAGAGTTGCGACGCTTCTTTGTTTTCTTATTAAAAATTGTTATATTATCTTTAGAAAGAAAATGGTGTAGCGGCGGTGTAAGATTATCCCATAACACATATTGTACTGTGAAAGTCGTAAGAGGCCAAGAGAGAGGGAAATTGAAACACGAGATAGGCAGCAGCATTTTATAAAAAATACTGTTGTTGCCAACCCGCCTTCTATGCAAGGTGAAATCTCCCTATGAGGTAACGTATGACGAGGCCTGTGTTCAGCAGTGGACTTTTATAGGCTGTAATTAATAGAATGATGGATCAGTAAGACAATGGGCCGGCCACCACTTGGAAAACCGAAAATTTATGAAAAACAAAGGTCCTTAAGTGGCAGCATCATATCGATAGGCGAAAAGTAGTAACTAAATGGAGTGACAACCTGGTAATAGGTACAGGAAGTCGATTGATGCCTGTGGCTCAGGACTGTTCTTTATGACATTCCCTTAGGGGAGGGGGCGCTGTTCAGCAGCGCACTTGTGATAGCCTGTAATGATCATGATGATGAACACTGTCGTTGTTGATGGATGATTATTTTTATTTTTACTTTATTGTTATACACGATTAGATGAAATATTACTCTTAATAAAACATTTTCATCGTAAACTATCTTCGCCGCTCTCTGAAGTCCTTTAATTTTAAAATATTTTTTACGTGGTAGAGCCATGCTGCAACTATATTTTTGTAGCACGAATAGGTCGACTCGACTAGGGAGGACCACGCTCTAACAGAATAGCAGCGTAAAATGGCAACTAAATGCTGCTGGTGACGTATGGTAAGTGTAGATAATCGGAGAACATTATTAATGGAATGAGGCATTCCATCTTAGCCCTTAGGGGGAGACAACGCATCTGCATTTTGATGCTTAATGGAGGATAAATGTTGATGTCTATGGGCCACAGCAACCACTTACTATCAGGTGGACTGTGTGCTCGTTTGCCACCCTTGTATTATAAAGGAAATGTCGATGACCATTGACCACAATATTTACTTACTATTAAGGTAGATTGTGTGTTTATTTGTCACAATATTTGCTTATTATTAAGGTGGATTGTGTGTTTATTTGTTACGAATACGCAAAAGTCTACGAAAACGAACAAAGACAATTTGAACCTTAGTGTAATTACATACATAATTTGAATAAAATGCCAACTGAAATATAATGACGGAATACATGTCATGTCATTTCAGTTTTCACTTACATACCATGCACCATGCATTATGTGCTTTTTGCCTCCTATACTTGAAGGAATTGATGAGTTAATGGTTAAATTTTATGCCTTAGAAATGCTTATCGGCTGGCTAATTTGATTTCGAATATAAAACTGATATTAAAGCCGTATTAAGCTCATGACTAACCAAATCACTCACCCATTTGTTTTCTTGCTATAAATTTCACATAGTTACAAAGATTTTTTCCAGACGGTTAACTAGCTTTTATGTAGACATGTGACATCCTGACTCTGAATAAAAATCGTTTTCATCTATCAGCTTTAGTTTTTGAGATATGACATATGCGTGATTTCTTAGAAGAATATAATACCATTAAAATATTTAATTTTTAGAAGCCGCCAAAAGTGAATTTTTTAATGATTTTCTTGCATGTGATAATTGTGGTAGGTCTCGTTTCAAACTCCAGTAACAATCTGACATCATGTGCACATCCCATCTGCCATTATATCGTTCTTCCATGGTGCGAATTTCTTGATGGAATCTTTTTCCTTGTTCATCACTAAAGTGCCCAATATTTTTAGGAAAGTGGTCCAGATGGGAGTCCAGAGGTCTCATGTTGCAACCAAGATCCTTCAGACATAGTAACATACGTCGGACCAAGTCTTGGTAGTTTGGTGCTTCAGTTTAAAAGTTCCAAAAAAGTTTTTTATTACTGGCACAAATGATTTCCATGCTATAGACTCATTTTCATTCATTGTTTTAACAAATTTTTCATCATTACCTAGCTGACGTATTTGTGATCCATCAAATATTACAGCTTTTAATTTTTCTGTAGCTATGCCAGAAAATTTCTGGGCAACATACTCAAAACAGTCGCCATTTGTTTGATACAACATGCACCTTGACATACTGCTTCATTATACCAAGTCTCTCAAGATGTCGAAGGTAAATCTGATTGTATAGGCTCTTGAGCTAGAATAGGTACCAAAGTTCGTCATTTAGCAGACGGTAAATCGGGATGAATCCATTTACTGTGGTTATTTGAATTAATACCGTTTACAATAACGACGCAAAAATAGCAATCATCATGGTGATTTTTTGGTTCTAGTCAGATCATGTGGGTTGTGAACTTCAAGGAACTTGATTAAAACTACTTTTACGGATTTTATCGCGTTTATTTTTACTTTTTATTTACTCTTTATTTTTAATTCCCGCTCGTTTCGGGCGCTTTCCAGCACCCATGACCATGGGTTAGTTTTAATCATGTATAGTGTTCGCGTAAATATAAGAAATCATTATTCAAGGAACTTCTTTTTCCACTTGACCATTGTCACAAACTAACAAGACAATTTTAGTAACAGCTTTAGGCACCCACGGCTTGTCCAAATTACACACTTGTGCTTTAAAATAGTCCGTATACTCAATTTTTATGAAATCTGTCACCGATTTTCTATAATTTTTAAAAACATATTCACCACAAATAATCAAAAAACAAAATCCGGATCGTGTAAACAAGGCCTCCTTGATGTAATCGTTAAAATTGTATCTCAACTGATATTAACACCGTGTTAAATTCGTAAATGCGCACCTACCCTCACATAAAATACCAAAAGCTGTGTACGAAATACAAAAGCTGATGGATAGAAACGGCTGGTAGATTTAAATTAACTGTATCAAAAGATGAAAGAAAAGTGAAAAAAACTTCCGGAAAAATTTAATAAGTAAAATTTTGTAACTATGTGTTCTCTTTAATATTATCAAAAATTTAAATTCACCTTATTTTAGAACATGAATTCCTCCCGGGGGATAAATACTGAACAGATGATAACCAATATAAACAAGGCACCGCTATTGAAGCTATATTGAAAGCGGAATCGCTTCAAACCATATCCGAACCGGCAGTTATGTTTAATTATTCAGTCAACCAAAAGGCCGACAATCATTTTAAAAAAATGATTCTAATAATAATTATGATAGTAATAATGGTGACGATGATGAATTTTTAGTTATGGGTTCACTTCAAAAAAAAAAATCCCTAGTAAAAGTAGTTTAACTGTTCTCTGATATTAAAAATAAAATAATAAAATTATTTTTATTTAAATTCTATTTATTCCTTTTTTTAAATGTGACAACCCACTTAAGACGACATATCGAAAAAGGCTCCGGGCTATCACCCTACTGATCCGAGTGAATACATATTTTCTATAAAAACTTAAAAAAAACGCCGTCTTAAGGTCTAAAATTGCGTATCGGCCGCGACTATTAAAACCGCTTAGAAATTGTCAGAATCTTTAAATATTTTTTAAAAATTATTAATACTGAGCGAGATTAGAATGGCTCTCCAGCACCTTAAAACGGCAAGTCCCCGTGCGAGGATGGAATTACAGCGGAGCTTCTGAAAGCGGGTGGAAAACCGGAAATTGAAGTCCTTCAGAGGCTCTTTAATTTCATCCTCCATGGTGGCACTACTTCGGAGACGTGGAGCAGAAGTGCCGTGGTCTTGTTCTTCAAGAAAGGTGACTCCGCCCTCTTGAAGAACTACGGACCGATTTCCCTTCTGAGCCGCGTCTACGTGCTGTTTTCGAGAGTCATTACGAATCATCTCGCACGCAGACTCGACGACTTCCAGCCTCCCGAACAAGCCGGTTTCCAAAAAGGCTTTAGTACCACAGACCACATACATACCCTTCGGCAAATTGTACAAAAGTCCGAAGAGTACAAACTGCCACTTTGCCTGGCGTATGTGGACTATGAGAAAGCCTTTGGTTCCGTCGAAATTTGGGCGGTACTACAGTCTCTTCAGCGGTGCCAAGTTGACTGTCGGTATATCGAAGTGCTGAAGTGTTTGTACAGTAGGGCTACGATGGCTATCCGAGTACAGAACCACAGTACGAAACCTATCCAACTGCAAAGAGGTGTAAGACAGGGTGACGTTATTTCCCCGAAACTCTTCACCGCTACATGGGAAGATGTTCTCAAGCTACTGGACTGAAAAGGATACGGTATTAACATCAATGGCAGAGTACATCACTCACCTTCGATTTACCGACGATATAGTCCTTATGGCAGAATCGCTGGAGGACTTAAGCACTATGCTCAATGACCACAATAGTGCCTCCCAACGGAAAGGTCTTAAGATGAACATGGACAAAACAAAGATCATGTTCAATGTCCATGTCACACCTATGCCGGTAGTTGTTGGGAGCACTAAGCTCGAAGTTGTTGACGAGTACGTTTACCTGGGACAAATAGTCCGGCTAGGTAAGTTCAACATCGACCGAGAGGTCAATAGAAGGATTCAACTCGGCTGGGCAGCGTTCGGGAAATTAAGACACAGTTTTTATTTTAGGTATACTCGTCAGGTATACCTCAAAACCTGAAAACTAAGTTGTACAACCAGTGCGTGTTGCCAGTGATGACATACGGAATTGAGACGAGGTCCTTCACTGCTGGCCGTACGAGGACGCTCAAAGTCGCTCAGCGAGCTATGGAGAGGGCTATGCTCGGAGTTTCTCTGCATGATAAACTTAGAAATGAGGGCTGTAATGATGATGATGATGATTGATTTTTGTAATCAAAATAATGAGCAAGTAAATTATGAATATTGATATTATGAATATTGATGTTATGAATATATTTGAGTGATTCCCAAGGATATATGTTAAGTAATTTCGTTGTAATTTCAACTATAGTGATTTTTTGGAGGTATTTTCGCAAATAATTATGATCGAGTCAAAATTATACAATCGTGTTTTTGAACAAGTAAATTCAAGATTTAGTAATTCATGTACATGAATTACCTATATCAAAATTCTACTTTCAGTAGTGGTGTCATAGTCCTATACTATTCGATGAAAGGAGGTGCATTTTTTCGCGGTGTCACCTTAAAAGTAAACAAACTCATTTAATACGCGATATTGAAGAGAAGATTTTTTAGCCTTCGCTTTACTGAGTCAGGATCCTAGCAGTGTAAGACGAATGCACAATAAACAAATTGTAATTCTTGTATTTACTTATTCTTTAATTAAAATTTAAACATAATTTAACACTCACCAAACACAGGCGACCATTGTGCTTTGGGTCGAAGTGCTGGGTAATCTTTCGGGAAGGTATCTTCACTCCATAACATTTGCACTCTTACTTTATAAACTGCCATATCGACGTCACAACCCTTACATACGCAGATAAAAAGTAAGATGGCTGCCACTTGCATTCGCAACATTGTTGTTGCCACACGCAGTGTATGCGTACTTTTAAATGCACAATAGTTTTTGCGATAATGATTATTTTATAAATTAATGGAATTTTAAATAATTTCACATTCTACAATTTTTCACCTCTCAAGTCAACGTGCGTGCACTAACTCCGAAGAGAGTGGACTTTTCTATTTCGAGATCTCTTTGCTGTCCGGACAGAAATAAACATTTGGTGGCGGTTCCCGTTTTCATAATCCAAATTATGCATCTGTATTATTGAAGTTTTAGTTGAATGAATGTGTATATATTGCATTGTTGTAGGTATTTGGAGCCTGACGATTTCACCTGACAGTTAATTGTACGCTCTTTAAGCGAGTTAACGCGTATAACATTCAAAGACTGTCTGACTTCAATATGCAGCATTTTTTAAACACAATTGAATTGAAACTTTTAAAAAATACTAAAATTTTCTTAAATTAGATGGCTAACGGTTAGACAAATTATTTGTAATCTTGCGTTAAACGATTTGACTAAGCCTTTATTGAATATCAATAATGAAGTTTAACTGTTACTAAAAGACTATCTGTCAAATTAGCGGACCATTTTTGTTGATTGGCGGGCATCGTTACGCGAAATATTATAAAAATAATCAAGGGTTTAGATAGTCAAGAACCTTAGTGGTTGGTTAAAAATAGAATTTTTAAGTTTTCCTTCCATTACAGGATAAAGTGATAATTAAAATTACGGATAAGAATAGGTAAGTAGGTCTTAAGGATTTAGCTAATGACGACGATAAAAAAATTACAAATAAACGGAGAAGTATTTATGACAAAAATACTGATACACTGGTTGCAATGATGAAGAAAATCCTACAAAAGATGAGGAAGAAAGGTTGTCGAGTGGCAGCTTCGTACCGGTAGACGAAGTATAGGGCGTCCTCCCACCATATGGAGTGACGACCTGGTAAGACATGCAGGAGGTCGATGGATACAGATGACTCAGGACCGTGCTTTTAGATAATTCTTTAGGCAGGCCTGTGTTCAGTAGTGGACTAGTGAAAGGCTGTAATGATGGTGATGATTATGACACTGGTTACAGATAAAACCGAAAAAAATGGATCTAACGTCCATGGACATGGACATGGTGCAGTGGATTCCCTGACGCCACTACTACACGCCACTGTTTAAATTATTTATCTTTACTTCAATTACGATTATAGAAGAAGGTGCTATTATTATTATAATTAAGAATCAAATAACCTAAATGCAGACATCTAATGTTAATGATAAATAATAATAATAATGTCCTCCAGACCGAATTCCGGCCACGGTGTATGACCGGATTATAGTGCCCAAGTGTATGCGCAAGCACAGGTGCACTCTCTATTCCCTCACTCTCATAATCCGATGGGATGGTAAACCGACACGACCGGAGAGAGATCAGGCACAGGACCAACGGCTTTACGTGCTTTCCGAGGCACGGGGGTGAGACACCGCCAACTTCCTGACTCCGGCAACTACTGAGAATTTCTTGACGGAAAAACTGAATAATTAATTTTTTGGCCCGACCCCGGATTCGAACCCAGGCAACATCAGCAGTATCATCAGTTCTCATCAGCAGTCGCACTACTACAACCACTAGAACAACGAGGCAGTGATAAATACTCTGTATACCGTAGCGTGTAATGTTGGTGTAAGAATATGTGACCCATATTGTTCCGCGGGTATCGTAAGTGGCGAAAAGGAAACAATCCAGAAAATGGACTGCGGCGTCTTCCAATAATAGCTAAGATTGAAAAAACTGCCGTTGCCATCCCGCTTGCCAAGCGCGGCAACTATGGCAAATATCTCCCTATGAGGCAATTATGGGGAGGGTCTTAAAATCGACTATCCCAATAATCTCACCCCCGTGACCAGGTTTGCACCAAACGAAAAAAATAAGAATAGTTAAATAAACGCATAAAATCCGTAAATTTAGTTTTATTCAATGGGGAGGGTCCTTATTTTCAGTGGACTTTAATAGGCTGTAACGATAACGGTAACTTTTTAACCGTACCGTGTATTGGTGGCGAAAGAATACCTCACGAAACAAGAGATCAGCAGCGTTTTTAATAGAAATTAAATAATTTAAAAAAAAAAAACTGTAGTTACAATTCCTCTTGCCAAGCGTAGTAACTATGGCAAATATTCCCCAAATGTTCGTTCAGTCGTGTACTTGTGATGGACCGTACTGAACGAATGACATAATTCAACATTTGTTTATTATTATCTCTATATATTCATCAATTACGATCCGATTTATAGCTTCCGTCGCCATTTTAAGCTATATTCGGAAGCGTTGGAAATTATAAAGGAAGCGTGAATTTTACGGCAGGAAATTTTATGGGCGCCAAAGCCATTTTATTTTTATCGTTTTATTTCCCTTTTTAACTTAGATCAATTGTAAATATTATATTATAACATTTTTGTGATCATTGTTATTAGTAAGTTTTACGCCATTACAGCTGCAGCGGTTATCTGCCATGTATACCTCACACTTGTAATCAAGTTTCTTATAGTAGATTTTACGTTTTAATGTCACAAGTAGACATTTATAAGTATAATAATATCCATTTATGTACAAAGAACATAGTTCTGCGAATACTCGATAAACGACCAATAAACATATTATTTATTGAATAATTTAAATTTTTGAAAAGTAATTTTAACACATTACGATACTGCATCACTCGAAAATGTATTTCTCGATCGTCATTTTCCAGGTTTATTTCAATAAGTTTCTCGATACACATTACTGTTTTTTATAAGACAAGAACATTCACTAAGCTACAACCAATCCGGTATGGTCTAGTGGCTAGGATACCTGGCTCTCACCCAGGAGGCTCGGGTTCGATTCCCGGTACCGGAATCGTCGTTTTATTTTTTTGTTCTTTATAATTCATTTACATTTAATTTAGAGACGATTTGTCAATCCTTAGGCAAAATTAGTTCGTAAAAACTATAATTTTTACGAAAAGTGAAACAATTGAACTATTTCAGTTGTTTCACTTTTATATCCTACCAGGTTTATTTGATCAGTTTTATCTGAATAATGAAAAATGGTCTCTATTTATTAATCTAGTTATGATGAAGTAATTGTTAGTGGCGTACGAGATTCGCCCAATTTTGTTCCTTGTGTTTTTTTTTATAGAGTAAGGGTGACAAACAGCATACAGTCTACCTGATGGTAAGTGGATGCTGTGGCCTATAGATATGTGTAATAGATGTAGATAGATGTACGGCATAGATGTATTTGATAGACATTTATCTTCGATTAAGAATCAAATCGCAGATGTGTTGACACCCCTGAGGTTTAGGATGGAATACCTCATTTCCAGTACAAAAGAGTCTCCGGATCTCTAAGCTCACCATACGAAACACAACAGTATTAAAATGCTGTTTTGCGCTGGTATTCTTTGAGAGCGTGTACCTTCCCGTTCGAGCCGACCCATTCAAGCTACAACCATAATACAGCTTCAGCGTGGCTCTACCACGTATAATTTGTATTTGTGTCGTAAGAGGCGAATATGAGAAATGCCTAAAATACTTATGGCTACCGACAGATGGTGATATAACCATGTCGCTTACGTCAGACTTAATATACCCTGAACGGCGGCGAGGAGCAGTGTCAAAAATGCGTAACATTTAGTACTGCGAACGTTAATTTAACAAAGCGTGACGATTATCGCAGGTCCACCCTCACCTTTTATTCTTCATCACCCAATGACGATGAAGAATAAAATATAAAATATTATTTTTCATATATTATATTGTATTTAATATTTCTTTCTTTTTATTTGCATAGTATTCGTAAATCAAATTGGACATACTCTAAAAATAAAGACACTGACATGGAAAATTATTTATGTATATTTAGTCAAAACGAAACATCCAACCTGATTAAAATAATCTTACACTCGACCCGACCCCTTTTCGCTAAGATGGTTTACTTTATTCCGTACATATTTTATTGAACTTAAAAAAATATAACTAAAGCTAAACAAATTTTAAAATGGATCCATTAGTGCCGGTTTATTTTATTTTATGTTATCTATTAAGTCCTGCAGAAGTGACAGTAGCCCTAAAGATTTTAAGAGTTTCCATTAGAACCGAATTATATATTTTTTTATTATCGTTATTACCGAAAGACGTTACCGTTACAGCCTATAAAAAGCTTTCTGCTAAACGCAGGTCTCTTTCATAGATTGTCTCATAGGGGAGATATATGGCCACCGCAGTTTTATTTTTATTTTTAGTTGTTTAGAAATGCGGTGCTGCCCATTTCTAGTTAGTTTCCCTCTGTCGTCTTCTACGACACAACAGGTAGAGGAAATTTCTGGGTTAATCGTTAAGGACGCAAACTATACACTCGGAAGGTCATCGGCTTGAAACCGTCACTCGACTATTGGTGTGAACCACTCCCAACATTAGCATTTTAAGGTTAATTGCAATGTGTAACGGGAGTAATGGAATACATATAATAATTAGTAGATGACCTTTATATTCCCAACACAAGACTCCTCTTATTTCTGAGGTTATTTAGATGTTAGCAAGAGTTCAGCAAACTAACTCAAAAAAAGAGAGAACTGGATTCGCCAAGACATCACAGGTACTCAAAATATTTCGTTATTTTCTTAGATTTGTAATATGTACCTTCTCGTATTTGGTTTTGTCACGCTGTTTTTTTTTCACCTCTCATTACGTATATGTTGACCCCACTAGATGAAGTACCTGGTAAGATATACAAAAAGTCGATGGATGTCTCAGGACCGTGCTTTGTGGCATTCTCCTGGTGAAGCCTATGTTCAGCAGTGAACTTGTAAAGGGCTGTAACGATGATGACGATATTATATGCTCATAACTTACTGGCTATGTCCACCACACAACGACGCAACAGAGTCTATCATTCAATTTTGACCCTTGTAAGCATCGAATATAAGAAATCCTAGTAAGATGTAAGTCTCCAATAGATGACACTACAACCATCTCATTTCGTAGATATAGTAGCGAAGGAGAGCATTATTAAAATCGATACAATCTCTAGCCGTGATTATTTAGTACTCACACTGAATAAAACAAAATAGTGTAACTTTATCCTTATCCCTACCCTTAAACTTACACTTATTGTGAGAGCAGATTATCCCTATTATCAAATTAGCGCTTTTAATACTACAGTTTTTTAATCAAATGTATTCAGTAAGAAGTAATTTAAATTTTTTAAGCATTTTACCGGCATCATTTTAAAGTAAAGTCGGGAACAGACTCAAAAACAGCCTTCGGGGCTACGGCTCACCTTGTCCTCCCTGCTACGCAAAGACTATAGCTACGCCACTGTAATTAATTATCTAGTAAACTTAAATATTAATTTTTTACTTATTATAAACCGGTGCTTGAACACAATCCCACTTAATTTTAAGGGGTAATGAAGAGATAAATCTCATTGTCTTGACGCAAAAAATATATAAAAAAAAATATAAATAAAAAATATATAATAATAAAAATATAATATGATGTCACAAAAAGAACATGGCTCCGAAACCAAGTGTCTAAGGATTGGGCCGCGTCGCTGTGGGATACCTCAAACCCTACGTTTACAAACCTATACTTTGCCGCTCCATTCAATAGCTTTGTTTTGTATTACATAACCTGTCAATGACATGTTGAAACAAATGCTTGAGGGGATGGAAGCTGTGGGGTTAACCGTGACCAAATAAAACAGGTCCACAGACAAAGTTTTATTAAGACGTTCAAAGAATAAGCGTAGTTTGCTGCCTTTTTGAATTATTTTTTCCATTAACTGATATAATTAGACGTTTTTTGACGAAATTTAATATATTAAAGTGTTAAAATTTGCTAAGACTATTAGCTAAGGTTCGTGTAATGTTGTGTTTCACCTAGTTTGAAAATCATCACTCACTTGCGAGCACTACCACCGTCACTATTAATCTCAACTCCACTAACCCATCAACACTACACCAGGAAAAACAGATTATTGTGGATCATTTAGCAGTCAGTCTTTTTAATTTGTTGTTGGTTATGGATTTTTGGTTGTATTTCATATATTGCTAGTGCAATTTTTCTGAGCATCAATATTTCTAGAGCTTATAAAGTATAAGAACATAAACTTATTAGAGATTTTCATTTGTGACGGTGGTCTTTTATAATGAAACGATTCTTTTATTCCTTAATATTTTATCATGTATTAAATTGAAAATTATTAATAGAACGTATTGATTCTATGTCAGAATTATATAAGCTATACCTACTCTTTGATTTTAAGAGCGCCACACGCTAGGTAATGCTTATCAGTTTTGCCTGTGCAAGCAAAACCGACGGCTCGACCGAGTTCCGTTGGGCAGCACACGTAACGACAAACCTGCACAAGCTCTCACGCTCTCAGTCACCATCATGGCACCGGCAGCGGTGGTTGACGTCGACTCAATAGCGCTCATAGGATTATTATTTGTAATTTTGAAGAAAAAGAAAGGTGAAAAAAACGAAGCCGTACAGAGTGGTGCATAAAGTGGTTACAGAAAAGGAGAAAATACAGCCATGTCAACTTACTAAAGGAATAAACATATTATCCGAAAGATTACCGTAATTGTTTACGTATGGACGAAAAAACTTATCTTACGCTGTTATCGCAAAGTAACTCCATTAATTAAATTATTTTTTTACTTATTTTATCTGCGCATTAATTTTTGACAACAGCCTCTTATGTCGCATTTTCCTCTATTTCTCTTAATTTGGTTACACGTTTTTCATATGCTGCCGCTTTTCTATTTCGGTCATGATACTCTTTATCCTTCAATCGACATATACAGGGCTCCGATTTATATTATTCCAATAAATTCCTCTAAAATTGCATTTCGTTTGCGAGATGACATTATTGCGCAGTGACGTACGACGCCATATCCCCTCGACACTTGCCGGATAACTGAAGCCCGCCTGCCACACACGTTCAGTTATGCTTACGCAAGCGACCTGCGCAAGCATAACCGATCGGTTAAAATATCAATTTCTATATTTTTAATTTTGCTTGCACAGGCAACAAATTATGTCATACACACGTTCAGTTATAATTGCACAGTTGAACTGTGCAAGCGTAACCATCGCTTATAACCTAGCGTGTGTGGCCGGCTTTAGATATCAAGCTTTGATTGATACATCAAACAGTTTTAGAGAAAGAGGCAGTATATGTTGCACTAAAGAAGTAAATATTTTTATTTTTTTTACGTTAATATTATTGCAACAAAAGAAAAAATAATAATACTAGCTATTAATTTATATGTGTAATACACAATATAAGAGATCTTCTAAGAATGGCGATGCGTATCTGTTTAAGAAGGCTTAAGTGATTACCTTAGTTTACAAGGGGTGCGGGAAATAAGGATTTATGCAAAGATAAAACAATACCTGCCCCTGTTTGCTTAGTTCAATGAACATTCAGAGTTTCATCATTGTTTTCGTTGCTGGTTTTTATTCTACAAAGAGCCGTGTTTGCTCAGGGACTAAGCACTCGTTCTGAATTTCACAGTACGCGGGCAACCTGAATTCGATCCCTTTTTTTTTTTGTTACATGGGGAAATGCCTACGCATACCCGCCTCGCGGGGGGCAAGGACGGGTTATGTCGGACTCGCACCGACTAAAACCCCATGGTGTTCCACCTTTGTCGCATATTGGCAGGGCTACGGGAACGCTTTCGCACACATCCGCGGCCCTACTAGCGCCTGCCGCCCCATGGCAGCACCTCCTCGGGAGAGGAAAATTCCCTCCCCGTTCTCCTTCTAGGTAAGGCGCACCAGAACACATGGCGCGCCTTCCTCCACGGCTTCCAATTACGTCTGTGCAACAGACGCCCCCGCGTCCCATGCACAAAGGCCATGGGGCCAGGAAAAACGAGCACTTAGAAGTACTAGCCTTCCCGGCCCCAGCGGCGGATCTGGTCTATGGCTCCGCCGCCAACCAAGATTCGGCTGCGGAGGGTAGGGAGAGCGGCGCCTCGCAATACCGACAATCCTCTCCCCCCGCAGCCCCACCACCACCGCATCAACGGTGCGGCCCCGTTTGAGTCGCGGAGGATAGGGCGAGTGGCGCATCGCCATACTAACACTCCTCTTCCTCCGCGACTCCACCTCGGCTGCAGCGGTAGGTGGGGAGGACACACCTCTCACCGCAGTCCACCAACACACATCCAAAGTGGGCTTCCCAAGCCCACTCGGAGTGGCCACCTCGGGCCGGCCCTCCACCTCGGACCAGCCATATGGGTTCCTCTTTGTTTCGCCGTGGGTGATCAAGCCACGGCTTCTAAGCCCCCCGCCACGACAAGGCGGGAACCCGTTCGGGGGGGGGGGGGGGGTGAATTCGATCCCTGCCACCAACGTTAATGTGTAAATTTAAGTGTTTGATTTACCACGTAAAGAAATATTTTTATAGAATTATGGCGTGGCCCGGTCGATCCTATCCACACGGCTGAGGAACAAGAAATTTAGAGTACACTGTTTTGCAGCGGAATAACCGCTCCATTAGCCTTGCAGACATAAGGGAAGGCTTATCACCAGCAGTGGGTCGTAAATAGACTGGAACTTTAAACGTGGTAAAGCGCCGCCACGGCTATATTATGGTTGTAGCACGAATGGATAGGATCGACCGGGGTAGGGCCACGCCCTCGCAGACTACCAGCGAAAAATAATATGTTTAATGCTGCTGTGTTTCACATAGTGAGTGTAGAGAACCGCAGACCTTTTTTACTAGAAATGAGGCATTCCATCTTAGTTCTCAGCGGTGAAAACGCATCTGCCTTTTGATTCTGAATTATGTAAACGTCTATGGGCCACAGCATTCACTTACAATCAGATGTACTTTGTGCTCGTTTGTCACCTTAATTCTATACAAACATTTTAAATACCTTAATACTCATTAAATTATTGTGAAAGATGATCTTATAATTCTAGATTCTAGAAACTCATTCAAATGTTAGATAATTAGCATTTTAATGAAAACACTTTGTACAGCAGTTCAGTTATGAGTCTAGTATATACTTAAAAAAAGTAGACACGATTTTTATTCATCTAAGCGATTAATATTATCACATGTGACCATTATGAGTCTGCGTTGTCAATCAAGAGAGATGTCAGAAGAAGACTACGTTGTAATTTTGGACGTTTCTTCCCTTTCGTTTTATCCCTTATTATTGTATTCCTTTTTCTTCCTAAGAAAATTTCTTTAAATTATGCTTTATATGCACATAACTCCCTTATTGCTTTAGCTTTTGCTAATAATTATGATGCAATCTATTTATAAGTAATCGGAATAACTATATTTAATAATAAAACAACAGCTGCTCAATATTTAAGCAACTAAGCAATAACAAAACGTACTTATGTAGAATCCGAATTTTAGCCATAGATGAGGGTTTTATTTAAAGAAATAAACAATCATTGCGGCATATTTCAGCCATTAAACTTGAACTATCTCACTACACCACACTACACTTAAGGAAGATGTTTTGTTGTAATTTTTCCCTGTTTTGTTTTTATTATGTCTTAGTTTTTTTGTTATTAAATTTGTTTAACGGTTATGTTTCTGATATTTTGTAATTTATAATTTAAGCTGACACCTTTTCCAGTATTTTCTAGTACTTTTACTTTTTATGAAGTATGTTCTGGCTCGGATCATACTTTTTAATGTACCGTAACGGAAATGGTAACACTTTTTTAGATAACTCAAAAATTTGCCAAAAATTTTTATATCATCATGATCATCATAGTCTATCAAAAGTCCAATAGGAAAATGTCTCCCCAATAGATTGTTTCGTAGAGGGGATTTTTCATGTTCCAAAGCTCGGCAAGCGGGCTGGATACTGAAACTCATTATTTCGAGTTGTTATCAGAAAAATGCCCTCTGGGATGTGGGATGTTTTAGAATAGTGGATATTCTTACAATGCCACTTCACGGTTTGTTGGTTGGTTGTAAAATTAACCTAAAAGGTATTTTGCGTTTTATATTTTTACTCAGCTCTAAACTGACAAACAGTCTAGATTAAAAAAAATATGATTACTATAGTTACAGCCTATATACGTCCCACTGCTAGGCACAGTTTACACAGTTTTAGGGCAAGGAAGTGTCCGCCGCGATGCCCCAATGCGTGTTGGCGAACTGCACATGTCTTGGAAATATTTTTTTTTCATATTCCTCAGACATTCAGAAATCCTCACGATGTTTGCCTTCACCGCCAAGCACGTGGTAAATCAGCAATTAAAATTGCAATTAACAATTTCATTGGTGCCGGCGGGGATCGAACCCGGGTTACTCGCGTATTAAAAAAAATACCACCCCCCAAGCCCCTTGTATTGGGGGGGAAAAAAAAAAAAAAAAACACCCACCCAACACACAAAAATCCCCCCCCCCCCCCCCCCCAACCCCCCATTCTGTATATTTACAGCGAGCGTTAACCATTTGAGCTACCACGGCTCTACTTATTACTATAATGGATACTAAATAATATATTACTATAATAGATGTGAATCCGGTACCCAATATAATCCCATGGAGCTTATAAGAGGCGACAGAGGTAAACAAAAACACGAAATAGGCAGCAGCACTTTCCTATCATTCCCATAATAATTCAATACTTGTGATGAAAACTGCGGTTGACAAACCGCTTGTTAAGCATGGCAACCATAGACCTCTATGTGGCAATTTATGGAGAGGCCTATATGCAGTGGTGGACTTTAAAAAATAGATGAGATGAAATAAATAAACAAAAAGATCAAAGGAAATTAATCGACAGAATAATTATATCAAATCTTTTAACTTAGGTTTAACTTAACTGGTGAACTTAAGTAATACAGTGCAAAGTGATAATAATGGCAGCCTTATAGATTATTTACTAAGAAAATTTCACATCTTTATTACGTCTCTAGCTTTCCTTTGAAGTTTAAATTGAGAATATTTAAAACAAGGAGGTTATAAATAAATATATAGGGAGTGCGCACTTCATACTAGAAAAACGGTCCTAAATCGGTGACCTTGAAATGAATGAAAGGCACCGAGTTAGGCGTTCCGTTTCTTTCTAATGGAGTGTCCATGATACAATATTTTGAGGATATTAATAGTATGTACTTACAGAGTTACAGAAAACGGAATGCGTATTTTTTCAATATGTAAAGCGCTGAAGTGTTATAATTAAAATCCGTTTATTATTTTGATTATAATATTGCTTCGCTACGGTATCAAACCTTACGGTAACCTTAGCGATCAAACAAATCGCACTCAACCAAGCATACTTATTAATAGAATTTAAGCTTATATGAAACTCAATTTCTTCTCAGTCACGATGTTTGCCTAATAGGTGGCTAGGTTTGAACCCATCTTTACCACACCAGTTTCACCACAGGAGCCAACATGTCACATGGGCTTCCTGGTTAGCCGAAATAAATATTTAAGGGTAAAAAAAACAACGAGTTTTATTATTTTTTTTTATTAAAAGATTTATAGGTTACTAAACAAAATGGTTTTATGTAATTTTTGTCGGGATACATTCTTGGAATCCCGCAATTTCATGGTCCTAGACCTTTGATGGTGCTTGATCTTCATGTTCAGGAAACTTATCACTATAGATTTTAGCAATTGAATATTATGCAAGTCTCCGCAATCAATACCCTGGCTTAGAGAATGTGGAAACATAGATGAAATTTTATCAGAAAAATGCTGCATGACTATTTGTATGATCCTTTTTTTATAGTGCTGTTTCATAGAGTTTAAATCTATTTGTTTACATGTTCTTTCGGTGAACTTTACCACTTGGAACACAGATTGTGATGGAAAAAATAGCATGCCTCTATTTACAAAAGCAGTAAACGCTGAATGCTTATTAACATCAATTGTGTATAAGTGGTCAACATTTTTACCTATGTCTTTTATCAAATTTTGAAATTCTTCACATGTTATTTTACTGTGGAGATTCTTAACAATACAACCAGTTATATAATATAATATATTATTTTGATAACTGGAAAGCGAGACATTGTTTATCAATGAAATCAATGTTTTACTTTCATTCTCTTGTTCAATCGACCCTAATTGCATTGCACGTTGAGGAGACCTAAACTCTAAAATTGGAGTTAATTCATAGTCACTATCGTAAGTATTGCTATTTACGCTTGGCATTACACTATTTTTGAAAAGTAATTTACGTAATGTGTATTTCAGTTGCAATGCATTTGGATTGTCATTGCCACCACCTCGGGCCCTTATGCAGGAAAATAACATCTCAATATGATCTTGTGAGCACTTATAAGTTAAAAAATATTTCATAGGATCTATGGTACGTGTCAGTAAATCTTTCGCCAAATTTGAAAAGCTTATCGTATTCACATAAAAACCTAAAGCGAATGTTTTTCTACGATGTTGCATTATACTTTGACCCTCAATTGTTAAATTAAGCAAGAAATTACGTATTTCTTCAAAAATAGGTTCCCAGAAGGTTATATTTTTCAAGGTTAGTGGAGCTTTCAATCCCTTCCCTATTGGATTTTTGCCGTTCATCAAATCAAAAGCTTTGTCTAAATGTCGGATATAATCAACAGTAGCTTCACTATTTTGAAATTTTTTGTTTCCGCTGACCCTTAAAAAATCAATCGAGTCAGCTACAGAGACGCTTATCAACTGACTAGCTAATTTTACATTCATTTTATTCCCCCAAAAGTTAACATGTGTATTTGTTAATTTGTTCGCAAACCTAAAACCTTCAGACTCTTGTAATTTATTTAAAGCTTTAATATATTCAAATGATATAATGCCTAAATTAGATTTCATAGGGAATTCACCTAAAGTGTTTCGAGCAAGTTTCAGTATATGAGATGGGTCAAATATACAATGCACCTCAGTTACTCCATCAGGATGTTTAAAATTTGACTTAATATTAGGAACATCAAAAACGCACCCGAGCTGTTCAAATGTTCTTAGATTTACCACAGTACCATCACATGTTATCGAATGAACGATTATGTTGATATCATGCAACATTTTTATAGCTGTATGAACTAACTGCGACTGGATAGTAGCTGTTATTTTGTTTATTAAAAAGTAGCCTATACAGCATTTGAACCTACTTGTGTAAGACACTATTTGAAAAATTAAAGATTCTTTTGCCACTTCATAGGAATCTACATTTTCAATTCCACCCAAATCAACATAACCCCAAGTTTTATCTGAGTTTTTCTCATACACGAGCTCCGATTTAATAGCCATTGAGTCAAAAATCAGGGCAACATGAATTAAAGCGGGATTCGTTTGGACATTTAATTTTAAAAATTCAAAAACTTCCTTAAGGAAACCGACATTACACTCTGCAGAAGAAAGCATCTTGCGAATTGTAGCAGGATGTGGCAAATTAATGCATGTGCGCAAGAATCTGTATGCCCGTGGAGAATAGTAATTAAGAGTTAGAGCAAACTGCTTAAGTTCCTTGCTATATCTTACACCTGGTGATATCTTAGATTTATTTTTAGGTTTAAATTCTGAATAAATATTGCAAAAATGATCTCTAATGATACTCTCAATATCTTCATAATGCATAGTCCTTTTTTTCACTACACTAAGAAGATTTTTCATCGACGTAATCTTCAAATCTCTGCGTTTTAATTTTTGTTTAAGAATTTTAACTTCTCTTTTTATTTGACTATTTTCTTTACCTCTTGATGTTTGTACATACTTATGCGCGACACATTTCCTTTTATTGGATTGGGGAATATTGAGTGAAGGGCTCAAATCAGATAATGGTCGCTTTCTTAACGTGATTTCCTGAGAAGATGTATTTGGCACTGACTCGTAACACATATCAATTTTCATTGAATTAGCTGGAACATCTTGGTGAGCCATGATGTTTGGTGGTTTTATTTGAATATTACTGATCACCTTCACAGTTTCCATGGGCATCTAAAATAATATGAATTGTTAAATTACACTTCAAGAATTAAATTAGTATAATTTAATGGAATAGTAATATCATTTAATGTAATAGAAACATAAGTAATTAACCAGGACTAGAAGTTGTTAATTATTTATTTATGTTTATAGCGCAGTTATGGAATAACATATTATGTCCAGCAGAGAGAAAAATGGAATTAATTGATTGATGATGCAAGAAAACTAGAAAGAAAAATTATCATAATTTTAGCTCGGGTTAAATATTTTACAATGAATTTCAAACTTTGTTCTTCCATTTTTTTATTAATCTATGCCACATTGTTGCTTCAACTGTAGTTACTATAATTTATAAGAAGTATTATGACATTTATATTAAAATTAATACATACCGTTACTAGAACTGATGGCACTGCATTGGCTGTTAAGCGCTTTCTGGCTCCTTGGATAACAAAATCCTGACTTTTGAAATGGTTAGAGCAAACTTTTTTGTATTTAGTAGATCCTTTTACCGGAACTACTTTGATCCATGCTTTCAGTGCATCTTCCTTCACCGGGAAACTTAAACAAATATAGATATATAATAATAATTATGAAAATAAAAACTTCCTTGAAGGGATTGAGATAAAGAAAGACGTGACATTCATATTATAAATCATTTTATTAACTGTGACTTCGTCAAATAATAGAAGTTAGAAAAAAATAATATCTATAATGCCGCAGGTAATTGAAATCAGGACTAGATTACATTTTAATTAGGCCAAGGTCCTTCTCACGCATCTTATACTACTCACTAAAAAAAAAATTACTTTTGGATCGTAGCAGTTGGCACTCTGTGGTCTCTGCCTACCACCATGGGAAAAAGGCGTGAATTTTGGTTTATGTATGTATGTAACACTTTTTCGTCAATTGTGTTATTCATATTCAAAGTTATTGTTTTTATTCTTATTATTGGTCACTTTACCAACAAAACATTCTATATAATTTTCTTTGAAATATACGAAACGGTAGCAAAATATATATCTGAGAATAACAGGAGAGATCCATAATCAAAATTGAAAAATAGCAGATGCTGTATTCACGAAATTCAGACTTAAAAACAATATTAAAACTACGAAAATGTGAACATATCACAATATACTCTATAAATTTTTCTTACCTATGGAATGACAAACCACATTCAGGGTAACTTTCACTTCTACAACCTTTCACACAACACGAAAATACCATTTTCACTAGAAAACCCGAAAAGTTCTGCAATATTAATTAAATCAATTAAATCACATTCGCTGATGACAAGTCAAACAGAGAATAGAAGCCAATAGCGCCATATTTATGCATTTAACAACGTCAAATTTTAAAATAGGTTTGTCATCTATAGCATAAAATGCACCCCATAGTTTTCAGGGAAAGTACATTCGTGTTTTAATGTTTTTTTTTTCGTGTAACTTAATAATATGCTTAATTGGAATACAATATGGAATGTACCAATTATAATGTGCGATAAAAATGTAAGATTCGTTCAAGCATACGTCGTAAATACTACTTTAACTCAATAACTGCCTAAATGTTGGTTATTTTTTATTTTGTGTAAACATTTATTAATGCTAGAAAGAGATATAATACCAAACTCGGTGCCTCTCTATCTAAGGAAAGTGAAGAACGGTTTCAATGTTCTAAGCGCTCGCTCCCTATATATTTATAACCTCCTTGATTTAAAATAAAATATAAATGACATTTTAATTTGGAACTTATTTGAATATTAAATAACTTCATATTAACGAAGTACATATTTCTAAACATAAATTAATATTACTACTCTTTAAAATTTCCCACTTATCTTGAAATTATATTTACATAGAATGAATGAATTTAAAAAAAAAACCCGAAACAAAAAGTGCAGATGGTCTTCAAACGGCTGAAAAGATTTTCTTGAATCATAGCTAAGAACACTCTCGATCAAGCTCGATCACCTTTCAACTAAAAACACAATGCCACAGACAGACACACCGTTATACAGAAACAGAAATAGAAAGAGAAACATTTTTTATTGAATATAGATTATAAATATTATTTATTGATAGCCACTATTTTGTTTAGTTACCACTAGTTCGGAAAAAAACCACCGTCCTGGGACGAACCAGCCAGAACTTAGTACACAATAAATCAACACAACACAAATTAGAAATAGTTTGGTGGCGATCACCTCATTACCACGGATTACTATCATTCATAAATTCCTTAATATTATAACAACCCTTTTTCTTTCAATCTTAGTTTAATAAAGTTTTTGTATATTGAGCGGATCAAATTTTGTATTTTTCTGGGATTTTGTTATAAAAGCGCAGATACACACATTAAACTTGTAACACCCTTCTGTTTTCGTTGGGGATTAAGCATTCAAGTAACATTTTACGAAAAATAAATGCCATTATTGAAGAAGCACTTTTGTCTATATAATGAAAGTTCACTGAGCAGTGGTAGCTTTGAGGCTAAGCAGTCGCTGTAAACTTCACAGTGAGCGAGCAACCAAATATCCGATCTGTGGCGCAGTGAATAGCGGTGCTGAGGGCCGCGGGTTCGACTCCCATACGAAACAAGTATTTGTATGGCCTGTAATTAATAATTATTCCGGTTCTAGATGTTTTTCCTTATGTAATTTATGTATGTAAAATATTTTTTATAGCATGATCGATCAAACGAGCACACAGTCCTACTGATGGTAAGTTGATGCAGTGGCACATAGACATCCACATTTATCCTCAATTAAGAATCAAAAAGCTGATGAGTAACCCTCACTCTTGAGGACTAAGATGGAATGCTTCGATTCCAGTTAAAAGGGTCTACGGTTCACTATATTCACCATACAAAACACCGGAGCATCACGCTGCTATTTTACGCTGGTATTCTGTGAGAGCGTGGTCCTGCCCCGGTCGAGCTGACCCATTTTTGCTACAACTATAATATAGATGCAGCATGGCTCTACCACGTAAAACTGCCTAAACGATTTGGGAGAAAATTATAGTGTTTTAAAGTGTTTAAAATAGTTTGGATTCGATTCCTGGTGGCGGTGTCTCAAAATCGCGACTTAACTTTCTTAACTAAGAAACAAAATATTTAGAGGCCGCGACTGTGAATCTCGCTCACAGTAATTGGAGCAGTCGTCCTCGTCATCACCATAACATCCCATCATAAGCTCACTGTTAAATATAGGCCTCCCAAAGAAATACAATAAGCAGGGTCCTGAGCCACCAGCATTATTTATTTATACATAAGAGGGGCAGATAAGCATACGGCTTGACCGATTGTAAGTGACTACTGACGCCCGTAAACAACTGCAACACTAAAGGAATTACAAGTGCGTTGCAGGCATTTTCAAAAAGATCCTGCATCTTTCGTCTTTCTGCCTCTCTTAACAGGTCTCCATCTAGTGGGGTAGTAGTAAATATTATTTTAAAGATTTAAAAAAATAATTTGCTAAAATCCACGTAATAAAATAAAATGATGTATCTTACCTGGTTTGAAGAGCACCTCCCGTCCTCCCTCAGATGCTTGCACTATCCCCGACACCACTAATCCCAGCACCACTACTGCCAACATACGACTAGTGTTTCGCCTCTACGCGTCATCCTCTGGTGAACTATACTCTGCGGCGACGGACCGCTAATATAAAATTTTAAATTTACTGTTATTTGTTATTTTTTACGATAAATCATTAATATGAAACGTAATAAGTTCAAAGAAATGGTTGTACAAGTGTGAATTTCAATTTTTCTATTTACATTCAAAATATTTCGATTACATTCATAATTCATGTCAATATACATATTGAACGAATTTAGTATACGATGTTTGAAAATTCTGTTGCTTCAACAAATTAAAGGTTTATATGTAGGTTTATGAATTATAAAACAAGGGAAATTTATCTAATAAATAAAAAAATAATTTGTTTGTTATATTGCCATCTATTGGAAACCATAAGGGGTTTTCTGGCAATTCCTATAGCTGTTATAACACCCACGAAACGAAATGGGGTGAAACACCACCACCACATGGCTTTTTTAAATTTAGAATTAACGCTTCACTTAGAAAAAGTAAACAAACCATTTATGAAGAATAAAACTTTCAATAAGGACAATCATCAGATAGAAAGATAGGTTTACAAATGCCGCCATAAATCTAAATAAGTGACGATGTTACATGAGGGAACAACCGTTTTCAAAGTTAGTGAAGAGGTTGTTGTAATTTGACTATGATAGTTACGAGATCAAATTTGGAAAATCATTTAACGACCTAATAAAAACAAATTCTAAACAAACAACGTCATTCTATGATACTGATATCTAGCGCCGTCATAATATTTTTTTGTTAATTTAACGAACTGCATGCATGTTATTAAAAAAAAAATAGTATATTTCATTACAAGTGCGGAAAGGCTGTCATTGCAAAGAGTTCCAACAAATGTCTACCCGAGCCGAGGCGCAGCCGAAGGTGAGGGTTGACAGTCGGAACAAGTTGCAATGATGGTTCCGCACGTGTATTGAACAACTGTTTTTAATACAGTTGCGAAAAAATATATTAATAAATTACCTTTGTGACTAAATAACGATCATTGGGAGCTTCGTTCAAAAACCTTTCCACTTCATTCGATGTTAATATTTTCGACTTTTTAGTTGTAAAACCGTCTGATTGTCGTTTTAAGAATGCATTTAGTTTTGGGTACTCACTTATATCCACGTTGTTCCTTATTTTCAGCATACTTTTTATCATTGAAAACCTGGACCATAACGTAGAAGGTTTTAATTTTGCTGAGAGTTCGGAGAAGTATGCCAACATAACATTCTCTGAAAAACCAATTAAGTATTTGCTTTTTTCTCTTCTCTCCAAGCAATAAATTCGTCTTATGTAAATAACAATAGAAGTTATTTTTTATAATAACTAGTTTCACAAAGAACAATTTTTTATTGAAATAGAGTTGTACAATTTCGCTTTCCATTTTTAGTTAAAGTTTTGTTCTTTGTAACTGCTTATTGTGGCTTTTTGTCTTGACGTTTTGAGGTCACAGGAAGCCACCCTGACAATTTTTCGATGGTGCCTGTATCTATCTCTCTCTCTCTCTCTGTATGTGTGTATGTGCGTGCATGCGTGCGTGCGTGAGTACGTGCGTGTGTAGGTGCGGGCGTGCGTCCGTGCATGCGTGCGTGCGTGCGTGCGTGCGTGTGTGTGTTTATGTGTGTGTGTGAATGTATGTAAACCTCTGTTTAACTGTAGATTTCCTATGAATTTTAACTAATTCGGACCGGTAGACTTTGAGAAATCTCAAAAATAAAAAATTTCCAAAACTGTTTTTTCGGAATAACATTTAAATGGATTAACCAATCGATTCCAAAAACAAATAAGTTTTTAACCTTGAAACCACGTCGATAACCGCTGATCCGTTCAAAATCGGTTGATTCATTCGTAAAATATCATTAACCCAAAATTTTGAAAAATTGATTTTTTTAATTACTCCGATATTTCATATTCAACGTCATAATTTGGTGAAATTTGGATCTCTTTGAATTTAAAATTAGCGGTAAGTTCCAGGGATGGCCTGCAGAGTCAACCAATTTTATTATAAATTACACAAACAACACAAGTTCTATGTCAACCAACATAAGTGAAAATTTTATTCGTTATTTATTTTCTGTTTTATTTTTATATATAAAATAAGGTTAACAAATCAGCAAACACCCACACCCCACCTGATACCTGATCGTAAGTGGATGCTGTAGCCTCGATTAAGAATCAAAACGCAGATGCGTTGTCACCCCTAAGGACTAAGAAGGAATGCCTCGTTTGAACATCCTTCAGTTACAGATGGGTCTGTTATCGTTTATATTCCGTATATTATGCTACAGTATGTTATAATAGCTTTATAAAAATGACAAAAAAGAGAATAACTGCGGAGTTTCTTTCGGGGTTTCCTCACCCGTCAGAGGACGTTTCTCTCTTCAAAGGTCAAACGGTCGCAGATGTAGTAGGTTTAAAAATAACATTTAACAAACCAAATTTATTTTCTTGCAATGTAGAGATAAATATAATTTATTTTCTTTCATTTCAGCCCATCGCAAGTCCTCCGCTACACATGTCCCTAATGCATTGTTGAAAATCACGATCCCTTAAAACAGAAACTGTGCTGCTTCCTGGCCCGCTTTCCATGCGTAGCACAACTATTTTTTTGTAATTTAACCCTTGACAGGATTTACGTTCAGATAAACTATTGTGCTGTCTCACTAGATCTATCTAGTGATTGAACTAATCAGTTAAAGTAGTAGAAACTCAGCTCTTTTTTAACACTAATTTACATCTTGCTTTATTCTGAAAATAAGAGATTCCATCTAAGCCCTCATGACTGATAATACATTCAGCATTTTGGTTCTGAATCGAGGATAGTTGTAGATGTCTATAAGCAACATCCACTTACCATTAGTTAGGCCGTGTGCACGATTTTCACCCTTATTCTATACAAAAAAATGTGGAAAACTTATTACTATGCTGGTGGACAACCAAAATATTTAACTAAAGGTCTCTTTATTATTATTAAGTGTAAACAATATCCAATACAACATTAAGATTTGTGTGTTGTGTAAATATCAAATTATTTTGCCAAGCAAGGTGATTATGGTAATCATCCTTACAATATCTAGCCACCGGTTTGAATTTTTTAAGTTTTAGAATATTGAAAATGGTCGATTAATATCTATAGCAGTCGCAGTCAGAATTATAACTTTAAATTTTTTTTGAATTATTTCATAATATCAATGAAAGTTAATCTTTCATTGGGATTTGCTAGAAAATTTAAAGTTTATCTATTGTTTAAGTTACAATGGCCGCTCTCAAAATAGCACTTTTACGTTTAATTTTTTTACACGTGTTTTTCTTCTTCGTTGTAAATTGTAACGATTTTCAATTTTAACCTAAAATTGCATTTTAATATAATTTAGACTCCGATAAATATATTTCAAAATTAATTTACTCGTATATGCAATGGAATTATATTTCAGATCTATATAGAATTTTATCACCGAAAAGACATATTTACGTCAATCGTTATTGAAATATTTTTTTTATTATACATACATTGCCATGTGTTAAATAAATTACTCAAATAAAATATTGTTAAAGAATGAATGATAAGAGTATTTCAACATTTTAATAATTAATCGAACGGGATCGAACCCGGGTTACTCGCATTCTGTTATATTTACAGCGAGCGTTAACCATCTGAGCTACCACGGCTCACAACACTATTCGCCATAATAGGAAATAAATCCACGGTGCCTCAAAAACATAAATGTAATAGATTTATGCATTTGAGGCACTCTAGAGTAAGTAGATTTAACCCATAAATAAAATATACTTTCAACAGTAAAAAACATCGCATTAGTCAATTCGTACATTTCAATATATTCGACACTATGAAAACGAATGTTCGGTAATTTAGCCGAATACGAATATTCGGTAAAGCTGCCGAATATGCCGCATACCGAATATAAAACGAATATTCGGCCCATCTCTAGTTGATATTACGAGCCTAAGTACTAAGTGGCATTCTATTACTTATATTACATTACATTGAATACGATTCATTCTTAACCTATAATTTATACTCACAAAGTCAATCCGGTATGGTCTAGTGGCTAGGATACCTGGCTCTCACCCAGGAGGCTCGGGTTCGATTCCCGGTACCGGAATAGATTTTTTAGTTTAATATTAAAAAAATTTCTTTATTATAGTTATAATAATATTTTTTCTTATTTTGACTTTGATTTTATAATGTTATTACATTTTTTTGTTACTGAACGAAATTTCAGCTTTGCAATATTATACCAATGGCTTCAATACACTGTATAATAGTTGTATAATTTCTAACTTAAAACTATTGAACAGTATTATGTGTATGGTATAATCCTGTAAATGTATTACAGAACTCTAGAACTACGTGAATTATATTTAACCGGGCCATCCTCAAAGACCGAACAATTTATTGCAATAGACCAGATATTAATTTAATTAACTATTAATTGAGACACAAGTCTTAATTAACACCATTGAACCGTACAATAAATAAGATATTAACTGAAATTATATTAGAGAAATTCCAATTATAGTTTAACCGAGATATTCTCACCGACCGTAAAGTTCATTACAAGAGACCAGATATCACTTAAAGTTATAACTAAGACAGAAGTCTTTGAACCGTGAATCGAGTTATAAATAGCCGTTTAGCATTTTCCTGTCCCATATTTCGCGTGATTTTCGATTTACCAATATCATTAATGTTTCATGGCATAATTCGGAATCATATTGTCAATGTACCTGTCTATCACAAATCTTATGAGTGACTAAATAATGATACGTTCACACCGTATTTTTTGTGTAAATATAAAATTTATTGATAACACAGCCGCAGTGATATCTTTTGGAGACTCATTTATGATAATTATTTATGATGCTAATCCATAAATACAGAATTTGTTAATAGTACTATCGTATCGACTATAGCGCCACTCGTTGGATTCAGGACTAGCTATGAATACATACTCATGTATGTACTTCATAGCTAGTCAATATTATATAAGAAATGACTATAGTCATATAAGAAATGACTTCAAGAAGTTGCACGATAAGGAAAAATTACCCTGACAGTGCAGAACTCTAGTGAAGAACTCCACCACTGCACATTATATAATAAGTTTGTCGAGTCATCATTACCTACTGAACAGTGCATTATTATAGACTAGAAATCACTTTAGCAAATAGAATCATCATCATCATTACAGCCCTTCACAAGTCCACTGCTGAACATAGGCCTCCCCCAAGTAATGCCATAAAGCACGGTCCTGAGCCACCTGCATCCGTCGACTTCCTGCATGTCTTACCAGGTCGTCACTCCATCTAGTGGGGGTCGCCCTACACTACGCCTACCGGTACGAGGCTGCCACTCGAGAACCTTTCTTCCCCATCGGTTATCGGTTCTTCAAGCTATATGGCCGGCCCATTGCCACTTCAGCTTACTAATCCGTTGGGCTATGTCGGTCACTCTGGTTTTGCTGCGGACATCCTCATTTCTGAGTCTATCACGCAGTGAAACTCCGAGCATAGCCCTCTCCATAGCTCGCTGAGCGACCTTGAGCGTCCTCATACGGCCAGCGGTGAAGAACCACGTCTCAGATCCGTAAGTCATCACTGGCTTCACGCACTGGTTATACACTTTAGTTTTCAGAGATTGAGGTATACCTGACGAGAAGATGTGTCGTAATTTCCCGAACGCTGCCCAGCCGAGTTAAATCCGTCGATTGACCTCTCGGTCGAAGTTGGACTTACCTAGTTGGACTATTTGTCCCAGGTAAACGTACTCGTCAACAACATCGAGCATAGTGCTCCCAACAACTACCGGCATAGGTGTGACATGGACATTAAACATGATCTTTGTTTTGTCCATGTTCATCTTAAGACCTATCCGTTGGGAGACACCATTGAGGTCAAATAGAATAGAGTCAAATAAAAAGAGGAGCAAATAGAATAGGAAGAATGAATACCTCATAGATGTAGCAAATCCTAATACAAACAAAATTGTAAACTGTTTAAGGACCTTAAACTCAAAGACGGAATAACTCGACTTGCATTTGTAGAAAGTGTCTATTGTAGCAATAGACCGATAGCCAATAAGCCAAAAATAAAAAATAGTCAAAAAGTATATAACCAATTAAAGGCACTTTAAAGGTATTCTTTTATAGACAGTTAAATTAATAAAGATAAGTCAGAATTTTACATCTTTTTCCAAGTTCCCCTTCAACGTGAGTGCATATCTCTGTTTAAGACAGCTTAGGTGAATATCTCGTTTCGGGTGGTAGGGGATAAACTGGGATAAACAGATAAGCAAAGATAAAAGGAAATAATGTTGATTGTTTATTGCAACTAACTCTGTAGAAGTTTCTTGTGTTCGTGTTAAATAAAGTAAGATTTAATAAACGAATATATTATACTCCGGCTTATTTTATAAATTGTTCGTGTAAATTTTATTATAATTTAGGTTGCATATTTAGTCAAAAAAAGATATATTCTCTAACAAATTTATGTACATTTTAGTGACGCAAAAACAATGACCGATTTCTGGACACGAACTCAAGTACACGAAGAACCTACGGTGTATATTTGCTATGTACGGGACGATATGGTGTATTTTTACACCTACATTTTAAGATTAAGAAAGGAATGCTTCGGTGGATTGGTCATGTAGAAAAAATTAAAGAGTAAAGAGTGACTAAGCAAATCTATATTGCAGGTAGAGTCAGCATGGGACATCCTAAACGAAATTTTATCGATTAAATTGGCGATATATTGAAGATAGTCTAGATTAAGGGTACCCTTAATTGGCGAGCATGTATGCGTAGGTGTATGTATTTGTAGGAGGTGAGAGAGATGTGTCAGGACTCAGGATCGTGTCAAATAATAGTCAGTAGTCGCTGCCTACCTCTCTGGATGACAGGCGTGAATGTTAATGTATTTGCGTATTTGTGCTAAACGGTTTATTTTAATAATTTTCTGGAAATAAATGTCTGATGATTGTATTATAATTATGAAGCTAACTTTGTTTAACCCATTCACGGACGGTACCAGTAAAATCTGTGTTCTAGAATGACACAATAAATTTCCATATAAATATACTTGACGTTTATATACGTAGTGCTGCCATAATATTAGATGTTTTGAAGACTTTGTGACAGAAACGTTTTATCACGTCATCGTTTACATACGTTCTGTCATAATTAGTACAACTAATAAGATGTGTCTAAAACAAACAAAATAACCAGTAAGATACCATTTTCATAGAGCAATATTATTTATAATACAGTTCACAATAAAACAACAAAAAACAATTACATAAATAATACTTACGATGCTTTTGTGTGTCGACGAAGTTTACTACGAATCGCTCCTGTGAAGCTAAAACGCGCGTGCGCCCCACTCGTGACACAGTCGGACTAAATGTAGGAACACTGGAGGCGTGCGGGACGTATAATCACGTTGTGCGTGTGTGTGTAGCGTTGCCACACATTGCCAAGAACACATTTTTGAAATGGTCAAAACCTATTCTATATGACAGTAAAGTTCAGAGTATTTGATATGTTGTGACACAAGCTCCAAATCATAGAATTTTTATATAAAAGTTCATCGGAAATGAACGTTCCGCCGTACATGTTCTTTTATTTTTGAACGTCATGGTACGTTGTGTCATATCAAAACCATACATTAAGACGTACTATCACGTACCGCCCGTGAAAGTGTTAACTAGTCTCAAATGTTTGTACATGTAAAGTACATAATACGAGAACAAAAACCTTAACATCATCTAATACATCGCAAAACATATATCATAACAGAACAAGGGATCTTATACTTATTAAATTTAGTACATGGTTAGATAAACGTTTCGTATACACCGAACTGTATAAATTTAAGGTTAAGAGTAAGACCCTCGTCAAATTGTAATCAAAAGTAATGCTAGATAGTTCTGAAGCTTTACAACCCGTGTTATGTACTCTACGTTAAATGATACACATGTAAGATGTAACATACGTACCTGAATAAAAATGTTTTATTGATATTTTATTCATAACTAGCGATCCGCCCCAGCTTCGCACGTATGATTTCTGAATCCCTACAACAGCGCCATCTAACGGGCCCAAATGTGAATCTAAGCCATTGAAGGACCTATTAAAATACACGAATTTATTAAAATCAGTCGAGTAATTTTTGAGTTTTAGCGAGACTAACGAACAGCAATTGAATTTTATATATAGAGATAATTATTGTGTAAGAATCTACTTCTATACTGGACACACCATACCACTTAAACTTGCAGACAGGTTGTATGTATAAAGTAATACTAGACTCCCGCATCTAAGATGCTGCTCCACGTTACCAGTTTTTAATATCTTTAACGGTTCGATGGCTCCGCAGATCAGTAGCTAAGCTATGGCGCTGCACCCCCGCCGGTTCGATTTCTGCACGGGACAAGTTTTTGTAGAGTTGTGCTGCAGCTATAAATATTATGGTTGTAGCACAAATAGGTTGTCTCGGCCGGGGAAGGACCACGCTCTCACAGAATACCAGCGTAAAATAACAGCTCAAGGCTGCTGTGTTTCGTATGGTGAGTGTAGAGAACCGGTGACTCTTTTTAGTGGAAACGAAGCATTCCATCTTAGTCCTCAGGGGTGGCAGCGCTTTTGCATTTTGATACTTGATCAAGGATAAATGTAGATGTCTAAGGGCTACAGCATCCACTTATCATCAGTTGGACTGTGTGCGCGTTTGAAATCCCTATTCTATACAAAAAAAAAAAACAGACGTTCACTGATCTTTTAATTGACATTGCTTTACTTTATGAGTATATATTTATGTAGAGCTCACTAGCTACATTTTACACGCATATTGCTAGTCGGATTATAAAACCACTTGAATCTTTAATGTTGCATGTTATCGGTTTTTCACAACCTGTATACTTCCTATCTATCTATTACATATAAAAGTCCACTGCTGAATACAGGCCTTTCCCATAGATTTCCTTAAAGGGGGGATTAGGCCACAATTGCCATGCTTGGCAGGTGGATTTGAAAACCGCAGTTTATGGTTTTTATTCAACAATTATCATCTCCTGTTTCAGTTTCTCCCTGTCGCCTCTTACGACACCCACAGGACGATAGGAGGTAGTGAGTATGCTTACCCCACCACTACAAGTTTAAACTTGCATACATAATATGGTTATATAACCATCTTTTAGAAATCTAGAAGCTATACTGACATTCCCTTTCAGTACAATTCAGTTTCATTTACACGATAATAATACGATAATAAATTCTGTTATGTTGTTACATTAAAAGTAAATGTATGAAATTCACTACACTAGGTATTCACTAGGCAATAAAACTTAATCTATGAAATGCAAAACTTCAAATGTCAAACATGAAAATTCTAAAATAATTTTATATAATATATAAGGATGAGCTGAGTCTTGTCGATACCACCATTTTTCTTGGAATTAGAGCGAAGTTTTAATGGGGCAGACTTAGTTTTACGCTGCAAAAATCAGATATCTCACCAGTGTTGAAACAGTTTGACTTGTTTATTTTAGCATAGCAAAATGTCGTATGGTATTTTGCTACAGGGCGGAAATTATATTTGATTTGCAGAAGAGGGTCATAAGAGCAATATATGATTTAAAACCTGAAGAGTTTCTAAGACAAAAAATTATGTAAAAATAATAAATTAATTTTGGCCTCTCAATACATTAATGAAAATGTTATGTATTTACACAAAAATATAAGTAGTTTTAATAAAATAACTGGTTACTCTGTAAACATTTTTTTTTTCAAAATTAAGTGCTCGTTCTTCACAGGACAGAGGTATACCGAATCAATGGTAAATTAAATATAAGAAAGACTTTCAAGTTGTACTATTTATAATCTATATTCAATAAAAAGTTTCATTTTCTATTTTTAAAAGGTTAAAATATTTTTTAACTATTACACGCCAGTACTTAATTATTATCCCAAATGATGTGAAAGTCCACTGATTTAGCTTAACGAGAAAAAGCTTATTCTGTCTTGCCTTGTAATCGGATGGAAATACAGATGCTGGCAAATAGTTTCACTCCATTGCTGTACGCATTACGAACGAAGAATCAAACCGTTTGATTCGAATTCGTGGTATGTCGATAGTAAAAGGAGGGAGTCTGGTCCAGCGTCTAGTTGTCCGATAGTAAAAGCGAGGTATTAAGTCATGTGATTCCTTCGCACAGAAGAAACGGGGACAATGAATGGGTGTTGTAAAACACCCGAAATATCGGAAAAAAGAAACAAGTAAAAAAGAAATTACGCTAAACGTGATAAAATACGTAAAATATTGTTCGATTTCTATATTATAGCTGTAGCACGAGGGTAGGCTCGATCGGGGCAGAACCACGTTCTCACAGAATAGCAGCGTAATGCTGCTGTGTTTCGTATGGTGAGTGTAAAGAACGGGAAAACGTTTTTACAGGAATCGAGGCATTCTATCTTAGTCCACAGTGGTGACAACGCATTTAAATTTTGATTCTTAACTGAGGATAAATGTGAATGTCTGTGGACCACAGCCTTCACTTACCATCAGGTGGACTGTGTGCTCGACTGTCACCCTCTGCTATAAAAAAGTAATAATCGTATAAATATAAGACACCACTATTATACCTTTTTAAATTGAAGTCATTTTTATTAAAATTAAACAAATTTTTAGTATAGTATGTTTTAATTATATTATTTTTTTTTATACCCTTTTCAGTAGTCTAAGGCAAAATACGTTAGCCTCATTCAACTATATTATCAATATCACAAGCTTAGGGTAGCTATTACAATATCATTTAAACAGAAGGTACATTAAAATATTCATTTCCTACGATTCCACGCTAAGGAATGGTGCTTTTTCCTTCAAAATTATATGGGATCACTCCTGAAGAATAACCTATTTAATAAAAAAATAATCATTTAAATCTGTCCAATCGTTTCCGAGAAATCGGTGAACATACGTATATAGCAAACTCGTCGCATGTATTGTGTAACCTGCTCGTTTTTACGAACTTTAAAAAGAAATTTAATTCTTGAAAAAAATGTTTTTGGCATTACGTTGATGTATTTAGTTCAAAATTATGTTATTTAAGCTACAAATCTGACAAGCGTTAGATACATTGCAACAATAAAACCATCCCTCGCAAGCACAAGTTTGCTTATGCCGCTATAAATTTGTGCAAACTACAATGTTACTCGTGGGAGTAAACGTTTCTATCTAAAGTTTACAAATCTTTAAGACGTTGTTGCAATATGTTTATGATTAGAATTGATTTTAAATATTAGATTCCATGATTTTTCTTTTTCAGTGCTTTAATAAAATACAACATACGAGTAAACAAATTTAAAATTACACATGTAATAAAATATATCAATTGTTTTATTATTAAAAGATTTTATTTAACTTCACTTGTATCGACGTGAGTGATTTAAAATTTAAGGATATTTCGTTAAACACAACAATTCGATCGAGTGCGATAAGAATATCGTGTAATGTTTAATTTTTAAAAAAGGAGAAAATTCTCAGTTAAGTGTGTATTTTATATTTACTGGAAAACTTTTTTACTGGAAACGAGGCATTCCCTCATACTTCTCAGGGGTGAAAACGCATCTGCATTTTAAATTGTGGATAAATAAATGTCTATGGGCCACAGTATACATTACAATCAGGTGGACTGTGTACTCGTTTGGCACTCTTTATAAAACCTTTCGTGGCACAAACCCAGTTTCGATTCAACAGACACAGTTATTATTCTTTATAGATCCCATACTAAGTGTAAGGATAATTTGGCGGAAATATACCGGCTGAATTTAAGTAGATTTCGTAGTGACCTTTTCGCAATATATTTTAAATTATACAACGATATTACGGAATTTCGCATTATTCGACTACTTTTTTGTTGTAAGATATTAGATGCAGCTTCCATAAACTTTTGTTGATATGTATATAAGTATTACGAACCGGATTAACGAAATCCTTAATTTAACTAAATCCTAGACTAAATGAATTTATCGACAACGCTTTTTTTCGCTAATGGCAAATCAATAGAGGTGTCTTTGGAATGGAAAAACGGCAACAATCTTGTAAAAGAAAGAAGGTGAGAATAATATATTTATCTTATTTTGTACTATGTTAAACGTCATAATATGTATAAAGATTTAAGCTATAGGAGTTTTGTTCCTATTTTAGGACTCTGTGCTAGTAATAAGGTAAGTAGGTAATAGTATTGTATTGTTAGATAGGTAAATTTTATCGAGAATTTTTTTTTACATTTTCTCATTTATTTTCTCTATTATAATTGCTTATTTAATACAATATTATATAATACGAGGGCGGCACTGAAAATTTCGGGAATCAAGGAAGTGACACAACATTACTATTTAAAAATGTATTTCCATACGGTGGAACCAATCATTGAAGCAACCATTCCATTCGGAAGTTGGGGTCTCCAAAAAGGCCGTTTTGTAGGCGTTCACAGCTTCTTCAGGTGATGAAAATCTCTGTCCACGCAATTTATTATTTATTTTAGGGAAAGTATAGAAATCATTAGGTCGGGGCTGTACGGCGGATGGTCTAATAATTCTATATTTTATTGCTCTAAAAACTATTTTGTTCTGTGTGCGGTGTGAGAACTCGCATTGTCGTGATGGAGGATGATGCGGCGGTTGCAGTTCTCTCTACGGAGTTCAGAAACGACATGTGGCAAAAAAATGCTAGCATACCATTCTGCATTAACCGTTATTTGTTCCTCACGAAGAATAGTCGTAATATGGCCGGTTTTGGAGACAAACGTGGCCACCATTTTTTTTGCAACACTCCGTGAACGAACAATTTTTGTTGGCTTTAACTCATTTTCGAACACCCAAACTCGTGACTGGTTTTTTGTTTCGGGTTCATACGCGTATATCCAGCATTCGTCATCTGATACGATATTGTTTACATCATTTGAGGATCCGGCGTGGAATCTTTCGAGAGTTCTGACGAACCAAGTAACGCGAGCCGCTTTTTGCTCTTCACAGAGCGAATGCGGTATCCATCGGGAAAACAACTTTTTTACACCTAATTGTTCATGCAAGATTATTTGTATTTGACTCATGCCAATGTCTAAAGTTGTCTAAATTTCGCGGTATGTCACATGTCGATCTTCCTCAATCAGCTTACGCACAGCATTAACGTTTTCTTGGGTGACTGCAGTTTTTGGACGACCTTGACGGGGATCGTCATTGAGCTTGACACGTCCACGTTGAAATTCAGCAAATCAGCGATAAATTGTGGTTTTGGATGGGGCTTTATCACCAAATGCAGAAAAAATCCGGTCAACACACTGTTTTTGTGTTAAACCACTTCGAAAGTCATAATAAATCATCGCTCTTGAATTTTCTCGAGACAATTCCATTTTCACAACAACTAAACAAGTTTGACAAAACCTTGTGACAAGCGAGACAACCGAGAATCTTTTTTTAAATAAATAAATGGTATTCGATTTTTAAAACCAAGGAGTTTTCAATTAAAAAGATTTTGATATGATAGGAACAATGGAAATATTCCATTCCCGATACTTTTAGTGCAGCCTAGGTATTATATCACAATTAAATTTTAATGATATTTTTATCTGAATATTTTAAAAGGTTCTATGTCAAATATAAAAAAACATACTAAATGTATGTTTAACAAAATTTATTAATATAACATTTACATTACAAATATATTTATTTGTATTAGAATAAGAGTCGTTCATAAATGCTGGGCACGCGAGAGTTAAAAATGAATGAATTTATTCCACTTTGACTTTGATGTGGAAACCTAAAAATAAAATGAAAGAATAATGAGCAGATTTAAATATAAAAATTTGCCTTATTATGATAACTTATATATGTTTCTACAAAAAAATGTATATAGTAAGATATTCGTTCTATACGTAAGTACCCACAAAAATGTCGCATCTGGACTAATTAATTTCATACTCTATATTCCATGACACGAGATAGCATCTTAGGAATAATTTTTGTTATTAATCTATAATTTTTTTTTTATTGATTAAATATCTTATTAACCGATGGAAAGTAATTCCTTGGTTTTTACTGACATTTATTGAATTATTTATGCAATATCTAAATACACACCAGGGCATATTTAATCAAGAGATTTTTTTTAATTAACACAACACGTGACAACTCTACAAGCGCCTAGCAAGTGACTGCGGACACGTGACGTGGTATACTAGAAATCTTAATGACTTGTCAGACTCACGCAGCGGCTCAATATTTAATAATAATTTCAAATGATTATTTATTAATTGACGAGTATCATTAAAACGCTCGCAAAGAAGACTCCATGCCTCAGGATAATTACTTTCGCAAACTTCTAAATTACATATGACAAGAGCAGCTTCAGCTTCTAGATAGGAATTTATATAATAAAATTTGTGTATGTTTTTTATTTTTGTATTATTATTAGTATCAGATAACTGAACGTATCACGAAATTCCAACCATTTGCTGATCGTACCATCAAATTTATTAATTTTAATGACTGGTAAACCAAAGCCGATAACTTCGTGATCATCTTCATCAGCTGTGTTAATACTGCTGTACACCTACCTACACCCCGCAGCTACTTATAGGTAGCTGCGGGGTGTTATAGTGCTGCCCTTTCTAAAATTGAAGTGGGTTTTTTTAAAACATGGCGCTTTTTTTCTATTGCAGTGCATTGAACTTTTGCCGCCACACTTAAGAAAAGAGTCTGGTCTCTATTTATATAAACCTTTTTAATTCTACCACATTTATTTTAATCGGCAATTGAGTCACTTTATTTGAAATTTTATAGTAGGGCCAATTATTGCTACTCCGTTTCACAATTTATATTCATTCATTAGACCTAACGTTTACTCTTTACTAAAAGTTTCTTTTATTTATTGTTTTCATTTGGACATCATTATTTCATTTTGAGACCATTGATAGGTGAATATAATTTGTGACACGTACGTCTATACAATTTTTTTTAATATCAGCTGTACCTTCACGGGTTTATCTTCATTGTTATCATTACAGCTCTTCACAAGTCCACTGCTCATAAAGCACGGTCCTAAGCAACCTTTAAGGGTTCACCTGTGAGTAGTGACTCATATTGGATTATATTGTATGTTTGATTATTTTTGGGTAACTAAACTCATTACATATGCAACTCACAGATTTTTTTATTCCTTTTTATAAGTTATGTATTCCGTGGCCAAATTAAGACTTTAAAATTTAATGGTTGGCGCTCAAATTTACATGCCATAAGGATATGTTGTAATCTTCCCGTTGAAGGCACATTTTCTAGAAAATGGGAAATAGCCATTAATAAAATAATTTTGAGTTTGCGAATAAAGCACACATTTCTAAAGATAAAGTTATGGAAAGGCAAAGCAATAATAAGATAATAACAATAAAATTAGCAATAAGAACACATAAATGTATAATTTATACAGTAAAACCTGGATAACTGGGACTGGATCGATTGATGATCAATTTGCAGATGCATTTTCACCCCTGAGGACTAAGATGGAATGCCTCGTATCCGGTAAAAAGGGTTTCCGGTTCTCTACAACTATCCCTTAACATGGAAATTTATCTCACTTAAAGAGGTATTCCACTTATCTGGTGTCTCATATATCTAAGTATAAATAAATATCTTTCTTTTTTACTAGAGGTTATTTCAGTCATGGAGATATATGTGATATAATAATTAAAATAACATATTTTGTAAACATTCTACATGAGTTGTTATCTCTATTAACAATCAAAAAAGCTATTAAACAAAAATAATTAAGCAGGTTTTTATGAACAATACAAAAATTCATACAGAACGCGTCTATCAAAAAAATCTGTTATTTTGGTTAGTTTTTGGAAGTATCACCTATAAGATATTATTTAATGTTATACATTTTCTTAAATATGTTTTGATCACTGATTGTTGACAATTAAAAATAACCATTCAACGTTTCTATTGCCTAGTGTAGAAATTTTTATTAAATTTACTTTCAAACCTGAAGGAAAGTGTACAAAATGTAGATTTTGGCACATTATTTCGACAAAGACTACATCGTGCGTCTTTACACTTTCATAAATTGATATAAACTTGAGTATTAACGTAATGAATTTAGCCTTCGATTTCGGCATTTTCATATTATACTATTAGTACGATAGCAAAATCGAACGAATACTGGAGGTTATTATACCCAATTAGCCAAGTGCGGAATTTGTGGGTAGAATAAGAATTAGTAAACAAAACGATACACAAAATATAGTCTCAGAAAAGAGGTAAAATATACTCTCTGTTTCAATTTTAGAGGTAATTATGACGAAAAAATAAAAAAAGAACTAATCCCAGATATAGAGGTTTGTTTTGGCCCACAAACAACGGTAATTCAGTGCTAAAGTGTCGGGACCTAAGCATGAGTTCCAGTAATGGAGGTTCCTCACTTATCCAGGAACCACTAAATCAAAATTTTACTGTATTATATGGGTAACAAATGAGCAATCAGTCCACCTGATGGTAAGTGGATACTGTCGCCCATAGACATCTACATTTATCATCGATTGATAATCAATTTGCAGATGCATTTTCACCCCTGAGGACTAAGATGGAATGCCTCGTATCCAGTAAAAAGGGTTTCTGGTTATTTACACTCACCATACGAAATACAGCAGTATTAAGCTGCTGCTTTACTCTGGTATTCTGTAAGAGCGTGGTCTTTCCTCGGTGAAACTGAGCTATTAGTGTTATAAGCTTTACCACGTGTAAAGTTACGGTCTATATACGACTCGCTGCTGGTCACAATCCTCTCCTTATTTCCGAGAGAATTATTGAGCGATTAGTTCACTGCGCAATCAAATGAGTTATAGCTCTAAGAGCCGCGGTTTGGATGCCCGCACGGAATATGTATTTGTATGGCCTGCAAGTAATTGTTCCGGGTCTGGATGTCCTTGTGTAATTTATGCATGTAAACTGCCTCCACGATACAGGAGAAAATCGTAGTGTGAGGTTAACGTTAAAAAATGATCATCAGTGTGCTCAAAATATCTTTGTTCCTAGGCCAAGATCACTACCGCGTACGTGTAAAATCAACAAATTAAAAGATGGTAGAAGGGTTCGTATTCATATATTATCATTATTTCATTTTGAGATCACTGATAGGTGTGAATATAATTTGTGACACGTTCGTGTACACAACATTTTTTTAATGTCAGTTGTACCTTCACGGGTTTATATTCATTGTTATCGTTACAGCTCTTCACAAGTTCACTGCTGAACATAGGCCTCCCTCAAAGAATGTCATAAAGCACGGTTCTAAGTCATCTTTAGGGGTTCGCCTTGGTAGTAATTACTCATATTGGATTGTAATGTATGTTGTATTATTTTTGCGTTACAACTTACAATACTCATTACTTATGCAGACTTATACAGACTTTATAATTCCTTTTTGTAAGTTATGTATTTCGTGGCCATATTAAGAATTTAAAATTTAACAGTTGGCACTTAAATTTACATGCCGCAAGGATATGTTATAACCTTCCCGTTGAAGGCACACTTTCTAGAAAATGAGAATAATAATAAGCCATTAATAAAATAATTCCGAGTTTGTAAATAAAGCACATATTTCTAAAGATAAAGTTATATAATAATAAGAACGCATAAATGTATTATTTATACAGTGAAACCTGGATAACTGGGACCTTAAGGGACATGCCAAATGCAAATGCCATGGACAATGTCCAAAATCGACCTGTGCAATAAAAACACCAGACATACACGATAATTAATTATTTATTTAATTATATTTGTTGCAAATACTTTTATAACACGGACTAGCTGCAGTGCAGGCCAAAATAAAAACATTACAAAAGTATTCTATTCGACTTATAACATTAAGCGCCGCCATCTTCGCCAAATGTCATGTGGTGTATAAAAATAATTAGGGACGCTCAATCGCTTATAGTCGATGTTTTAAATTTTTAATGGACACATATTTTTTTAATTTGATTACATTTTGAATTTATTTCGAATAAAGTGCAAATAGAAACAATAAAAAAACAACCACCATTTCTTTTTTATTCCCTAAAAGTATAATTTAAAATACCTACTATACCTAATGAATGAGGTCAAACTCGAAAATAAATAGGTAGTTAGAATAATGCTAAAGTGAACAAAACCTAATTATTTCATCATGATCAGATTTTCTAATGATGGTTTAGAAAAGCGTGTGGCTTACTTCTATCTAAACGATCACTTACGAGTTTATGATAATTAATATTTTTATTATGAAAATTACGAAAAACAATAAATCGATAAACATTATATCGATAAAATTATTCGAGGATAGACATTTACAGAACTAGTATAATTCGCCTATGTTGTCAGCACTGTTGTTCTAAAAATTAATTTCATGTTGGTAGAGTAGTTTGACGCACTTTGATACATTTAATTTTACTAAGGCAGTTTATATTCCATTTGTTACGCAAATGCAATGAAAAGTGTATTTTGTGTAATAAACAAAATAACATATTTTGTAAACATTCTACATGAGTTGTTATCTCTATTAACAATCAAAAAAATCTATTAAACAAAAATAATTAAGCAGGTTTTTATAAATAATACAAAAATTCATACAGAACGCGTCTATCAAAAAATCTGTTATTGTTGTTTTGTTTTTGGAAGTATCAGCTATAAGATGTTATTTAATGTTATACATTTTCTTAAATATGTTTTGATCACCGATTGTTGACATTTAAAAATAACCGATCAACGTTTTTATTACCTAGTGTAGAAATTTTTACTAAGTTTTCTTACAAACCTGTAGGAGCGTGTACGAAGAGTAGATTTTGGCACATTATTTCGACACAGACTTCATCACGCGTCTTTCCACTTCCATAAATGGATATAAACTTTAGTTTTAACGTAATGACTTTAGCCTTCGATTCGGTATTTTCAAATAAACATTCGTACGATAGCAAAACGAATACTGGAGGTTATTATACCCAATTAGCCAAGTGCGGAATATGCGGGTAGAATAAGAATTAGTAAACAAAACGATACACAAAATATAGTCTCAGAAAAGAGGTAAAATATACTCTCTGTTTCAATTATAGAGGTTTTTATGACGAAAAAATCAAAAGAACTAATCCCTAAGTTGTTTTGTCCCCACAAAGAAGTGCTAAAGTGTCGGGACCTAAGCAGGAGTTTCAGCTATGGAGGTTCCTCACTTATCTAGGCTCAACTAAACCAAGTTTTACTGTATTATATGGCTGACAAATGAGCACCCAGTCCACCTGATGTTAAGTGGGTACTGTCGCCCATAGATATCTACATTTATCATCGATTAATGATCAATTTGCAGGTGTATTTTCACCCCTGAGGACTAAGATGAAATGCCTTGTATCCAGTTAAAAGTATTTCCGGTTCTCTACACTCACCATAAAAACACAGCAGTATTAAGCTGCTACTTTACGCTGGTATTCTATAAGAGCGTGGTCCTTCCCCGGTAAAGCTGAGCTATTCGTGTTACAAGCTTTACCACGTGTAAAGTGAAGTAAAGTTACGGTCTATATACGACTCGCTGCTAGTCCCAATCCTCCCCTTATTTCCGAGAGAGTTATCGAACGATTATTTAACTGCCAATCAAATGAGTTATAGCGCTAAGGGCCGAGGGTTCGAATCGCGCACGGATCAAGTATTTGTATGGCCTACAAGTAATTATTCCGGGTCAGGTTATGTTTGTCCTTGTGTAATATATGTGTGTAAACTGCCTCCACGTACAGGAGAAAATTCTAGTGTGGGGTTAAATTAAAAAAAAATGCTCATCAGTGTGCTCAAAATATTTTGTTCCCAGCCAAGATCACTACCGCGTACGTGGTAAATCAATAGATTAAATGGTGGTGGAAGGTTTCGAATTCAGATTGTTTGCGTAGTGTGAAATTCACGGCGAGAGCTCAGTTTCTGACCAAACACAACAAAAAAAGGCAGCATTAGGCTGATATTTTTTGCTGGTATTCTTTGAGAGCGCGGTCCTTTCCGGTCGAGTCGACCTATTCGTGCTATAGGCATAATGTAGCTGTAGTATGGCTTTACCACGGAAAGAAGTTTTTAATAGAAAAGTATTAAAGATGAAAAGGATGAAAAAAATAAAGTTACGTAAAATTTATTAATGAATATTTACTGACCCTCGTCTTCTTGGTCTGGCAAGAGGTAACAGAGGCACACAAACAAGGAGAACAGCTTCTTCCTTATTACAACTAGAAGAATATGTTTTTTGTCAATGCATTAAAATTTAAGTATTCTTATCGCAAGTGCGTAGAAGTCACAGTGGAGAAGTCAGGACTAGTTTTCCCAAAATAGAAAATTAATGCTAATTAATATTGTATTTTTGCGTTCATATGATATAAATAAAACCGGAAGTTAATGCACAAAGCCATTAATTCTTCTCTCTCTTAATTTTCGTAAGTGACGTACAACGATAATACCTCGAACTATATTTTTCCATAAACGTGGTCGTAAAACATCGCCAGCGGTGGCGAGACACGTTGCAAGTGACGTTAACTGTTAGGACGACTAGCGATGATTAATGTTGGCCGTTTCGTGACATATTTTAAATCATCCTTTCTGACGTGTTATGGATAGGGCGTGTCATTAAAAATAACAGAGTGTTTTAGAAATCACGTGATCTATTGTTGTAGATTATGTTAAAGCGATTATATGTTACAGGTGTTTGTTAAATAAAAACCTAAAATCGGGCGTGTTAATATTTTTAGAATAACGATTTTATTCTTAACAAAATTTTTCTGTTAGTAATTCCATTTACATCATCATCATCATCATTACAGCCCTTCACAAGACCACTGCTGAACATAGTCCTCCCCTAAGTAATGCCACAAGGCACGGTCCTGAGCCACCTGCATCCATCGACTTCCTGCATGTCTTACCAGGTCGTTTTTTTACCATTTACATCACTAGAATGGAATAATATGGTAAAATCTAATGGAATATTTTTATTCAATATAGATTACACGTAATTGCTTCTAAAAGTAATTTTTTTACATTACCACTGATTCTAAAAAAAAACCTATGTCCTGAAAAGAACCAACAAGAACCCCATCGGGACTTTTTTTTTAAAGTAAATTATACAATATGAGAGGTTGTAAAAATTGCAAAATTTATTTTGGAAACAGCTTGGAAGCGACCACCTCATTCCAAGAGGTTATTATCAACCATGTATTCATTTATCCCTTCAAACGCCATAAAAATTCCATGCAGTCGCATGCGCCGGCAAAACCTGAGCGGTCGCATGCGACCGCACCCACCCACAGCACTTAATTCCATTAAAACTTATATTTAGAGACTACTTTTCTATAAAAAAGTTTAGCATTATAAAATTTATACAAAATTCTCTATCTTGTGGTCTAATCAAAAGTTAGGTTTTACTTAATTACAAAAAGATTTTAATGTATTTTGATAACAAAAAAAAAACATACCAAGCTAATGTCGGCAGCGTGAAAACCACAATTATTTCAATATATATTACTCAAAATTATTTACGTAAAAAGATAAATTGCAATCACACAAAAAATTACAATTTAATAATAAAACACTATACTAAAACACTAGAAAAATCCAAAATCAACACAATAACATTCACGCGAAAATGGTGTACGAAATAAAAGTAGATAAATAAATATTCATAGGATAACAGTTTTTTTATTGCACTAAAGGATAAAGTATTTCACATTGATTATATAATGCCAAACTTATTCATAGAGAGGTAGTATCTATATATAAGTTTTTATGGTTTAAAGTGCTGTGGATGGGTGCGACCTCATGAGACCACTAGGGATTTGACGGAATATGGCCGCGGTCTCATGATACCGCTAAGGGGTTGAGAGGTTAAATTATAATAGCTCTTTTTATAAGATTTTGCTTGATAAAATATTTATACTTGATAAAAGAGATACATTGTATATTTTCTGAAACTTTGTTGTAGTAGCGTACACTAATACTGTTACCTACTACAGATAAGCTGTGCAATGATTTAATTCTATAACATTCCTAAATAATTAATTCAGGAAAAAATCAATAATGCATGTGAAAGTTGTTAAACTGTCAGATCATTTAAAAGAAATTGATGCTGCATGTTTCTATTGAGCACTCCATGATGTTCAAAATTGAAAAAGATTGAAGTAAAACTTCAGAAGAATGGAGGCGCTAATTAAGATCGATAACGAGATCCTTAGACATGAGGTACCGATCAAAATAAGGATAAAATGTACACTTGTATAATAATATATAAAAAAGAAGAAATAAAATGCTTGAAATAGTTGTGATTTATGACCTTTTTAACTTGAATTCTCCAATCAGCAAATCTGAAATCAACAAAAAAAATGAAGGCAATTAGTGTAAAGGGATTCCACATGAGAATTCACGACTATGTAATGAAATATTTCCAAAGTCAGTTCCATAATTTAAAAAAAATCTATTTCCTTGCTTTACGTTATGTGAAATTAACTCAGAATAGAAAGTTTTCACTTTAGGAAGTATTTGGTATCGAAATTGGTTTAACAAAGAACAATAAAAAGGCTTTTAAAATACAATTAACATTCTCGCTTTGCACTTTTAATTAAATTTCTGGGTTTCGTAACGGCTTTGCTGGGATTTCATAGTTTTAAAAAACAGAATTATAACAAATTTTATTGCGGCTCTTCTTCGTACCTTTCCGACTTCCGACCGAAAACTGAAAATATTAAATGGATGTTTATACCTATTATAATATTATTGTAGTTCACCTATTATTTTATAATGCTTCTAAATTACATACGTCTTAATTTATACAGTTTTCAGTTTAGAAAATTTCATAGTACGTGAGCAACCCAGATTCAATTATTTTATTAAATTATACTTACAAATACTTTATATTTATGGAAATAATAAATTCAAAGTTTTATAATGAACTTTAATTTGCAACTGATAGCTTCATTTGCATCTGTAAGAAGAGTCTCTTGTAAGAAGTAATTTGGAGTACGCATCTCAAATCTGGAACCCCAGGTATGCAACATATATTACCCGACTTAAAAATATCCAAAGTAAGTTTATGCGTTACTTCTGATATAGAACCAATGACTGTCGCTATACCTCAGATAATTATATTAGTTATTGTAAAAAACATCACCTTCTTCCTCTTGCTATGTGTCGTGAGATTGCTGACCTCACTTTTCTGTTAAAAATAGCTTGTAGTGCTATTGACTGTCCTGAGCTTTTATTTTATTTATTTATTTATTTACACTTTATTGCACCTTAATAAAAAGGATTACAAAGGGCGGACTTAATGCCATTAGGCATTCTCTCCCAGTCAACCCGGGACGTGTGGAAATTATGTGATAGGTGACAAAATAAAATGAACAATAGAGTAAAACAAGGAAAAAATCTACTGATAAACTTAAAAACAAACTAATATTATATATATATAAATACAATAAACTTATATACTCCAAAATATAATACAGATAATATATAATATATACATACATATTCATAGATACATAAATATATGCATATTTTAAATACAAATAGATATATAATATAAACCTGTAAATAAAATAACAACAAAGGTAACCAAAATTAACCATATTAACTATCATCTAATATTTTCGTAAAATGCCTATGTACCCATCTTTTAAAGGCAGTCTTATTAGATGTTTTTCTGACGTCATCGGACAAGGAGTTCCAGAGCAGTGCAGCCTGAATTGTGAAGGATTTACCAACAAAATTAGTAAAATGTAGAGGGATACTTAGTTAATTATTATATGAGGAACGCAGAGTTCTATCATGCGTGAGGGAAATATATTGAAATTTCTCCTTGAGATAAGAAGGAGTGGATGGATCATTTAAGATAGAGAAGAGAACAAGCAAAATTCTAGAGTCACGCCTCTGTTTAATAGTGAGCCATTTTAGGCGAGAGCGATAGTGAGAAATATGATCAAATTTACGGAGATTGAAAATGTATCTGACGCAATTGTTTAGAAGGCGCTCTAGCTTTTTGAGAAGATTTTGGTTTAAATCCGGGTAACACACGTCTGCATAATCAATGATTGGTAGTATAAGTAACTGTACAAGCATAATTTTAGTCTTAAAGGGGAGAAAATTTTTCAATCGATAAAGAGAACGTAAAGAACCAGAGACTTTACGACCTGTTTCGGAGATATGAACCCCCCAGGACAGAGTACTATCAATATGGAGACCAAGATTTTTAACTGAGGGAAAGAACGGTATCAGACGATCATTATAATAGACGGGAGGTAGACTAGCGGCATCTATTTTAGCAAGCATCCTTGAGCTATCCACAATCACCGCTTGGCATTTCGTAGGGTTGACAGACACTCCAAAGCGCATAGACCAATCACAGACTGACTTGAGATTTGAATTCAATTTGTTAATCGCATAATGGATGTCAGAAATGTCAGACTGTACATAAATTTGTAGGTCATCAGCATACAGATGGTACGAACAATCAATATTAGATGTGATAGAGTTAATAAAAATAGAGAAGATTAATGGAGAAAGTATACCGCCTTGCGGTACGCCAGAAATCAGGTCAACCCACTGTGAAGTCATTTGCTCCACGTGGACAGACTGTTGACGTCCGGGAGGATAAGTTGAGAACCATTCCAAGACTGACGGTGCAAACCTATAATAAGAAAGGATAGCAAGAAGGATATCATGGTCAACCGTGTTAAAAGCATTAGAAAAGTCAACGAGCACCACAACTGTAACTTTCTTGTTTTCCATTCCTTCTCTAATATCTTCAGTTATTTTAAGTAAGCCAGTTGTAGTGCTGTGTTTTATCTCAACTACATGTTAGCTGTCCTGCCAAGCCTCTTAGATACAACAAAATTTTAAGTCTCCCGTTGTCATCTCAATTATAGAAAATACATTTATATGGCGAGCGAGCAATAATTTCAATAAGCTAGCCAGTGAGTTTGACTTCGATTTGTTTAACACTAGTGCTGCGTCAGCTAGGCGCATACTTAACAATGCATTTTTGGTAGCTCTAAGTGAGATATTGATGCGTTGCTACACAACTATGATTTACTTTTGTATTTGTGTTTATTTTTCTGTTAAAAATAGCTTGTGTGTAGTGTTATTGACTGTCCTAAGTATGAGTTGATTGTCTTTTATATGTATAATACAAGTTTAGCTATCATTTGGCACAAATATGTTGTATTGGATACTTTCGAGTGTTAAATCGTATTTATAACTGTTGTAAGTTCACTTTTGTATCTATTAGTGAGGATCTTTAATTGGCTTACTGTTGTTATTAATACTATCTATCCTAATTATGATAGTTGTTGGTCTTCCAGATAAAATAAAATAAAAATAAATAAAATAAATAAAATCTGATGCTTATTCACGTGCTCGGCGATGAAGGAAAAGATCGAGGATATGTGAACTTTACCAGTACACGTTGAAACAGAGCGGCGGCGAAAGTGCTCAAATACTATATCAGAAATAAAACTAAGATATTTTTTAATTATATAAATAAGGGTGACAAATGAATACATAGTCCACCTGATCGTAAATAGATGCTGAGGTCCATAGCCATCTACATATTATATCCTCAATTAAGGATTATAATGAAAATGCGTTGTCACCCGGACAGACTAAGATGGAATATCTACCTAAACTGCTGTTTCACGCTGTGAGCGTGGTTTTTCCCCAGTCGGGCCGACTCATGCGTGCTACGACTCGCGCAATCACGTATGGTTTGTACTCGGAATTGGGATGCATTAGTACACTTAGGTTGTAAAAATTAATTTTGAACAATGAATTTTTAAGTATTGATAGTTCAAAGTTTCGATGACGGGCTTGCATAGATTATGTAATAAGTTAAATCAATTTTTATATAACTTTTTTTTATAGGATAGCGTGACAAACGAGCACACAGTCTACCTGATGGTAAGTGGTTGCTGTGGCCTATAGACGTCTACATTTATCCTCGATTACGAATCAAAATGCAGATGCGTTGTCACCCATGAGGACTAAGATGAAATGCCTTCTTTCCAGTAAAAAGGATCTCCGGTTCTCTACACTCACCATACAAAACACAGTAGCATTAAGCTACTATTTTACACTGGTATTCTGTGAGAACTTTACTTACTACTTACTTTAGAACCGTGCACACTACCCATCTGATAGTAATTCATGTGGCTAAAAGACGGTTATATCTATCCTCGATTGCTAATAAACATGCAAGTGCCTTTTTACACCATAGGAATAAGTTGGAATGCTTCGTCACCAGTAAAAGGAGACACCAGTTTTCGTCATTCACGATACAAACACATTAGAATTACTCTAGTATTCTGTACGAGTGTGGCTCTTTCCCTATAGAGCTGACTCATCCTTGCTGCAGCTTTATAGATCCAATCGCAGTCCTTTAAGAGTCACTGCACTTAAGGGGTAGTAGATTAAGTGGCCTTATTATATTCCCATAATATTGTATAAGACAAACAATACGGCCTAAGAAACTTGACCCCTTTTCATCATTCAAGATATTTACTCGAGTATAAAAGCCAATAAAGAGAAAAATCAGGAAGGCCACAGGGTCCACACCAAGTCCACTGCTGGACATAGGCCTCCCCTATGAGTATTTATAACATAGATGTTAGATATAACAAGGAATTTATGTAACAAGAATATTAAAATAAAAATATTATGAATAACATAATTTTTATTTCAAAATTTTATTAAAATTAAATTGTGCTTTCAACGTATAAGTTTAGACGATGAGATGTTTTAACATAAGTGGTGGATCCCTAAGTATGTGTTTATGGGTGTGATTAGTTTGAGTTATGGACAGACGGAGTTTGATGGCTTTCTACATTTGATTTTCGAGTGTACTGTGACGAGGGTTTGTTTAGTGCCTCGCTAATTGTTAGAATGCTTGTAGTAGGTAGCCAAGTTTAAATAATCTTCGTTGATATGTCACACTAAAATGTTATGTTTCTATCACACTGTTATTAAGTTATTAATTATGTTAAATGTAATTTAGTTTGATAATATACGTAGTCAATGCTATAAATAAAATCTAGATATGTTTCATCATAAATTAAAAAAATGAAAGTATATTAACAATGAATTATTATATTTTTAATAAAGAAATATTTATAATAAAGGATGGCTTAATAAGGATGATTTTTATTATAATTGTTTTTAATTGTCTTTTTTAATTAGTTCCTAGTCTTAAGTTTTCCTTGATAATTTTACCGAATAAGTTTTGTTTTTAATTTGTACATTTACAAAAGTGTGCGTGCGAGACAATGCGTAATGACTCTCAAAAACTGCACGTTGACGCGGCTCAGAAGAGAAGAGAGTGTTGTCACCTTTCTTGGAGAACAAGAACACCGCACTTCTGCGCCACACCTACGGAGTAGTGCCATCATGGAGGACGGAATTAAAGAGCTTCTGAAGGACTTCAAGTACCGGTTTTCCACCCGCTTTCAGATCCAGATCCGATGTGATTCCATCCTCGCCCCGGGACTTGCCGTTTTCAAGGTGCTGGAAAGCCGTTCTAATCCCGCTCAGACTGACGTCCGGGGTATCATCGGAATATTATCGGATAAGGCTTGCTCTTGAATCGTTACTCACACTCGCGTGTGGGTCCAACGATGACGTGTACAACTGCCCACAGAACCTTTCAATTTCACTCAAAATCTCAGCTGTGCTGGAAACGATGCTGTCTCACTCAGTCTTTATCTTTGACAGTTGGTTCTTTCTGACAGACAGATCTCTGGCAAAGATTTTGGAGGCCTGGTTCCGCTCGATCTTTTCTTCAACACGAGCAGTATTAAATTTGTGTAAGTCCCGCCGCATGCATTTGGAGATTGTTTAGTAGCCTGTATGCTGTCAAATCTGCTGAAGACTGCTGAAGAAGCATTATTTCCCGTCTAACAGCCATGAGATTAAGAGTGTGATCGGTGAGTTTTTATGTTCCTCTGCGGCAGGTCTTGCAGAACTTAACTCCGACTGTATTGACAGTTTCCACGAGCTTGTCATTCATATTGTCCACTGTAATGCTGTCTACTAGGCACTAAAAACAGTTTTTTAATTCGATCTGAAATTTTGATCCGGGAGCCTGGATTAGCGCACGAGGGGAACGGAGCGTTGACTTCGTTACATAAGACCTCTCCAACTTAATATTTAGGTTTAGTGTGCCTCTAACCATTCGTTGATCGCTGCCAGTTTTCACCTTCGCGATCACTGAGACATCATTGAACAGATGGCGTCTGGTCTCATACTGAAGTCAAAATCATTTTTTTGTCGAACCGTCGAGGCTCGACCAAGACCACTCCCTATGGGGCCAGTTCTGAAAGATAGAGTTTATCATAAAAGGTCCCACTTTCTCCATGAAGTCGGCCAGCTGCTGGCCCCTTGGATTCCGTTTCCTTATTCCAAATTTCCCTACCTTCAGCTCACTTCTTTCTCTTGTGCCTAGTTTTCCGTTGAAGTTCTCATCAACACCGTATAGTGGATTTTGGAGGAATGCATGGCTCTAGTGATATCCTCATTTCCTCCTCCTCCACCACAACGGGATGTGCCGAGGTTTGTGTATAAACCTGTATGACCTTAAGCGAATACCGTTTGGTAACTTTGAGTACCAGGTACGCAGCCCTCGTCGACACACTCACAATCTTTACAATTAAAATAACGAGAGACTTGTGAGCAATAAATCCGACACCGCGTTGGAACAGATGGTTGCCCTCCTGGTGATAGAACATGTTGCCGGATTCGAGGGTGACCGTGTCCTCTCCCTCTCTTCGGACCTCAGATAATCCTATAATATTCCAGCGCAACTTGTCTACCTCTTCTATCTGCTCCAGGATATTCTCGTCAGTCTTCAGAGTGCGTGCGTTGTACGTTGTCAGGTTGAGTCATCTTAGGTGGTAACCGAACCTCCATCGGATATTCTTATCACACCTGCCCCGCCGTTATCATGGTCGCCACCGTAGCCAAAAATAGCGGGGTCGCCAGTGATAGTGGGACGTTTGTTTGGGTCGTTAATATAGATATAAGAAAGAAGCTGTGTTTTGTATTTTTATGGTGGTTAGATAGATAGATAGAAAATTCTTTATTGCACTCAAACAAAACAATTTGGTACAAAGGCGAACTTAATGCCGATAAGGCATTCTCTGCCAGCTAACCTTTTGTAGTGTGGTGAGAGCTATGGGTAGAGCCGCGAGAGAAAGAAAAACTAACTTATTTATTCATACTATTCAAAACGCATTATATAATATTATGTATATGTTAGTTATACACATACATTTATATATATGTATATATATATATATATATATATTTAAATAAAATATATACTAAACCAATAAAACATACAATATAGTATACGAAATTATAATAAACATAATCAATAAAATTAATCAAGTAATTTTAAATAATATGCCTCAAGCTTACGTTTAAATGTATTTATTGAAGGAGCATCTTTTAAATCTCGTGGAAGGTTATTCCAAAGTGTAATTGATGATAACGTGAAGGAATCCGAGTAGTATGCAGATTTATGCATCGGGATAGTTAGAGTTTTGTTGGTCATCGAACGAGATAAGCTTAAATATGAAAAACGCTCTTTTAGGTAAACTGGATTGTGAAGAATACCACACAAAGTGGTTAGAAGGTGTGTGTTCCGGCGAAAACGGGTGTCGAGCGACTTAAGTCTTGAGCGAAATTGTGATATATGATCAAACTTGCGCAGGCCAAAAATATAGCGTATGCACAGATTGAGCAGACGGTCGAGTTTGCTAAGCAGCTCCTCAGTTATATCTGGATAGGCAATATCGGCATAATCAAAAATAGGAAGCAACAGAGAGTTGACTAGCGTAACCTTGGCCGTCTGAGGAATAAATTTTTGCCAGAGCTTTAATGAATGCATAGTTCCAAAAATACGTCTCCTGACCTCATTAACCTGTAGCACCCAACTTAGATCGTCAGCCAAAATTAAGCCAAGGACCTGCCTAACATATTCTAAATCTACACCGTTTAGAGTGACCTTAGGTAGGTATTGATAGTCAAGTCGACATGTAATTTTTCTGCTCCCTATGATTATAACCTGAGTTTTGGCAGGATTTAATATTAGTCCATGACATCTTGCCCACTGATGAACTGCAGCAAGATCAGAGTAGTTACTCATGGTACAAAGTTTGCCATATTTGCCACGCTTGGTGAGCGATTTGGCATTCGCAGTTTTTTGTTGTATAATTGCTATTATCAGGAAGGTGCTGTTCAACCGCCACTACAAGACCTGTAGATATAAATGTGTTATAATAAATATACAGCAGACTAAGCAGTGCCAAGGCAAACAAATATTGTTTAATGGCACGAAAAATTTATTATATTAACGTCCTCCAGACTGAGTTTCGGTCACGGGTCTCAACGGAGACAAGCAATTTGCATAGAAAAGAATAATAGGATTTAAGTGCACTCTATTCACGCTCTCTCTCATAGTCCGATGGGGTCATGAGACCTACATGACCGGAGAGAGATCTGACGCAGGACCTACGGTTTTACGCGCTAATCGTGGCACGAAAGTGAAACGCCGCTCACTTCCTGACTACAGGATGCTACTTCCTGAGAATTTCCTGACAGAAAAACCCAACAACTAATTTTGACATGACCCGGCATTCCAACACGGGAGCACAAGGACAGCAGTCATGTTTACGATCACCAGATCAAGGAGCCATTAAAAGTTAATAGTTTTATGATTATACTCGTAATATATTTTAACTATATTTATAATAATATTGTAAAACTGACCATAATGGAGTGCAGGCAAAAAATCATATTGTGCGTTGCTAAATGTGTAAAAATTTTACGAATACATTATATTGTAACTATAAGTTTAAATAAATAAATAAAATGTTTTTACAGTACTTTACATGCTTTTATAGTTTTATACTCTTTTATAGTTTTCCATATGCAGTGTTTGACATAGAAACTATTTTCTCTTATAAATATTAAAAAATAAATCGCTTTATCTATTTCCTCTTTAAACCCAAACAACAAAACTTTTACGTCTAAATTTGTTAAAAATCTAGCGCTCCGAACTTCTACAAACTTTTAAATAAAAAGAGCAAGATGCTTCAACATTATTCATTTGAAATAGATATTGCTCAACTTATTTGTAGTTGGGAATGTGTTTGATATAATTTTATTAGATGTTTTTAAAACCTTAATAAATCAAAGCAGGCTGTTTTTATTACCCAATAGTCATCATCGTCATCATCATTACAGCCCTTCACAAATCCACTGCTGAATATAGGCTTCCTCATGAAATGCAACAAAGAACGTTCCTGAGCCACCTGCATCCATCAATTTCCTTCATTTCATACCAGGTCGTCACTCCATTTAGTGGGGGGTCGCCCTACACTACGCCTACCGGTACGAGGCTGCCACTCGAGAAAATTTTTCCTCCATCAGTTTCTCGAGTCTATTCTTCAAGCTGTATGGCTGGTCCATTGCTACTTCAGCTTACTGATTCTATTCAATTTTATAATAAAAATAGGAGACGCGATATTTTACAGACAACGTTATATTTTAATTTTATACAGTAGGTACAACTGAAGTGTAATTTTATTCTCCCACGGATATTATAAAATTAAGCTAAAACCTGATATTTGGAACATTTCTTAAAATTAAGAATAATATTAAAAATAGAAAATGTAGAAATTAAGCTTAAATTGCTGGTGTTCATAAGCGACGCTGATCACTCACCATCAGGTGAATCGTATGGTCGTTCACCTGCTCTTCAATAAAAAAGGTTCCCCTAATGGTGAGTGATCATCATCGTCCATGAACATCTGTAACACTAGGGATATTGCAACTTTAACATATTTAACATAATGAATTTCTTCGATGTAATGACTGATTTTATTCATTACGTTAAAAGTTGGCAAGCTCGCAATGTAGTTATTAGCAGATATACATTAGGCTGCTGGCTGCTGGAATACTTTTGGGCTGTTTGATGGCTATGAGAGATAATGCATCACCCCATTTCGTCCAATACGTGTCGTACAAAAGGCTTAATGAGAAATGCCAAATACACTTTGTGGCTTTCAATAGATATCAGTATAACCAGATTTTTGCGCTAGATGTAAAATAGCACAACGGAAAGCACACTTACGGAAACGTACGATATTTTCAGTCGTCACTACATTTTTTAAGTGATAGAGACATGCCGGTTTCCTCACAATGTTTTCCTTTACTGCCGAGTACGTGGTAAATTAGCACTTAAAATTGCAATAAACAATTTCATTGGTGCCGGCGGGGATCGAAACCGGTTTGCTCGCGTACTGTGAAATTTACAGCAAGCGCTAGCCATCTGAGCTACCACGGCTCTAAAGTAAGTAATATTATTGGGTAATAATTGTATGACATCCCACCACTAGATGGATCGACGAGTTGTTAAACCATGCAGGAAGTCCGTGACCGTGTTTTGTTTTTGTTAATTTATGAAGGACACTTATGTTATGTAATATACTTGTATTAAGTTTATATGCCATCACCATTACAGTCAATTAATAATGATAAAGAGTTTTTTTAATTATTTCAACGATAATTAATTAATTGATTAATGCACTGAAAATATCCAAGTTACAATAAAGGTCATTATGAGCTACTAAATTTCTCAATGACGAACAAACTACAGTGATGTTCGAACGCATAAAATTAACAAAGTTTATAATGTTCCGTAAACTCTTGCGTCTTTGTACCAGTTATAAATTTTGAATGTGCTACTTTATACAGAGAACCGACAAAGTTATGCAATTTCACGAATAGCTTCAATCAAGGCAACACATAGTATATTGTGTAAAATTTTATCACGTCTGTTGTGTAGTTTGGCCTCTCCAGTTGTAAAAAAAAACGGTTCCTTCTAGGCTATTAATTGTTACGCTTCTCCTAAGCTATGTACTGGTGAGTCAAGAGACTGTATTACCCTATTTGGTCCGGAGACGACTACAAAAACGAAATAACGGATTTTCGATCAACCCTGGATACCAACCCGGAACCTCATGATCTGCAGTAGCGCTTACGACCATTTTAATAGCGAGGTGGGGATCGAAGTCAACCGCGGTGGTGGGGATCGAAGTCAACCGTGGTGGTGGGGATCGAAGTCAAATTGTTATGAGCGCTTATCTGCTGAGCTTAATTTGCGAGCGATTATCTCTTCAGCCTACCTAGCTCACGAAGTACGCAAACCATAAAAGAAATAAAATTGTTTGTACTGTGTGTACTGCTTGTCGGATTCTCAAATACTGGCTGTTTGTGATAGCTGTAACTAATGGTTTTACGTTTGAATAGATGGATAAATACAAAAAAGTATATAAAATAAAAAACAAAAGCTAATCACCAATTTATATACAGTTTTGACCGCCATTTGTTTTTGTCATCTGTTATTGTCACTCATTTAATGTAATCATTACTGTGATAAGGGTCGAACATATTTTCGCCACAAAATAAACAAAGAATTTTATATTAAATTTTCTTACTAATGAGCTTTGAATACCATTTTCTTAGTAAATAAAAAATGTTTTCCTATTTTTCTTTTATGGCATATTATTGATCAGTGATTTGTTAGAAAAAACATATAAATTTACACTGGCTGTTCGAGGTGACTCAAATCACTAAGAAAATAAGATGATTTAAACGCATTGAAGTAATATGTACTTACATACTAGAACAGCTATCTCAAACAAAAAATGTGCGCGACTCTGTGTTCGCGCGGTTGGTTTTTTATCATAGAATAAACGTAGGTAGAATGACCCATAGGTAATAGTAGATTTTATTGTTAAATAGGTAAATTATATCGAGAACAAAATTTAAATTTTGTCGTTTATTTTGTATATTACATTTGCTTATTTATTACAATATTACATAATATTATATCACAATTACATTTTAATGATATTTTATCTGAATATTTTAAAAGGTGTGTGTGGTTTTAAAAGGTGTGAGGCGTGAAGATGTCAAATATACAAAAAACATACTGAATTTATGTTAAACAAAACTTATTAAAATAACATTTAAATTACAAATATATTTATTTAAAATAGAATAAGAGTCGTTCATAAACCCTGGGCACGCGAGAGTTAAAAATGGACGAATTTATTCCACTTTTACTTCGATGTGCAAACCTAAAAATAAAATAAAAGATTAAAAAGCATATTTAAACATGAAAAATTTAGCTTAATTGTAATAACTTATATATGTTTCTACAAAAAAATGTGTTTAATAATATTATATTCGTCCTATACTTAAGTACCCACAGAAATGTCGCATCTGAACTTATTAATTTCATAATCTATATTCCATGACAGGAGATGGCGTCTTAGGAATAATTTGTTTTATTATTAATTTAATACTTTTTTATCGATTAAGCATCTTATTAACCGATGAAAAGTAATTCCTTGGTTCTTACTGGCATTTTTTGAATTATTTGTGAAACGTCACGGACGCCTGTCCTGAGATACTCAGTTATTGAGTCAGAAGAGTTTATGTAAATTTAATATTTATGAATTATTTGTACAATATCTAAGTACACACGACGGCATATTTTTATCAAGAGATTTTTTTAAATCAACGCAACACGTGACAACTCTACAAGCATCTAGAGAGTGACTGATTAAAGTGCGGTGTAAGCAACGCAGTTGAGTGGAACAGAGTAGCTGAATGCAGTGTCGCCTCTAGTACGTAGTACATAATAGCTCAATGTTTAAACGCCACAAATTTCGTAATCTTAGTTTTATTCAATGTCTATTATTCGTGATAATATAATAAGTAAAATAAAAGCTTTTAGAAAATAATTATCACTGAGAAAGTTGCAATAAGTGCTATTGCTCTGTATAATTGATAGAATCAGGCGTTACTTTGCAGAAATCCAATTACATACATAATACATAAACACTCACGCCTGTCACCCAGAGGGGTAGGCAGAGACTACGGACTTCCATTTGGCACGATCCTGACATACCTCTTTCGCCTCCTTTACATCCATATATCTACGCATACATGCTCGTCGGTTAAGGGTACTTCTAACGTGGCCCATTTTCAAAATATCGCCAATTTGGTCGATAAACTTTTTCCTAGGGCGTCCCTTCCCGACTCGGCCATTCACATCTGCCATATAAATTTGCTTTGTCACTCTTTCCTCCAATATAATAAAAAATAAAAATATTCGCAACCTTCCGCTAAACAAATACAATGATGTATCTTACCTGGATTGAAGAGCACCTCCCGCCCTCCCTCAATTGCATGCACTAACTCCGTCACCACTAGTCCCAGCACCACTACTCCCAACACCACTATTCCAGGTAAGACACACCATCGACGATAATACGACACGTGTATATACAAAAAACATACTGAAAACATTTTCGCCTCTACATGAGGCATCTTCAGGTAATGTAGACTCTACGGCGGCTGACCGCTAAGTGAAGTACCTTATTATATACCTTATAATAAGAAATAATAACTGGTAATATTGTAACGGACTTTATGTATTCAATTATCAAGTTTATAAAGAATAATTATTTTATATATTTGCCTAATATTTTGTTAAAAAATATTAAGATCCGTTACCAAGGTTTAAACGGTTACAACAAGGTGCAAGTGATTGCAGTTGATTTAACTGTATTCGATGTATTCATTGTATGGTTAATCCCAGATGTAACAATAAGCCTAGGTTTATCCTGGCTTACTGAATTACTTACGCTTTTTGGGTTAAGTCTGAATGATTGAGGTTAAACAAATGTAGTTTAGGGTAGGTTTAGGTTTAGGAGTGACCCAAGGCCTACCGCACCTAAATTTACTGCCGCTGGTATTTTGCAAATATATCAGAAGTTATATTTATTTTTATTATTATTTTTACTTTACTAGACTTACTTTTAGTCGTAAAAAAATAATAAAAACAAAATTTTTCGTCCCGTTACCGAATCGTTAGTCACTTTCAAGGAAAACATTTTAAGGCACAAAATACGGGTTACACCGCTATCTATCGCAACTCACCAGACCTTCCGGGATATTTGGAAATAACTAATTATAGGATTTAACTTGATGTATTTTAAAAAAGATAGTGTTAACTTATTATCGATATCTGGCATCAATTTATAACAACTCAAAATGCATTTTAAAAATTGTGGTTGCTAACTTGATTGGGCAATCTATGATGCTGTTAATGTTTTTGGTTTAGTTTATTATATTACAAAAAATTTAAATAACAAAGACGACTTGATTTTTGGACTGAAAATTTTACCTCCCAACACGATTTTAATCATGTACAGGTTACGATTAAGGAGAAAAGGCCCAAAGTCTAGATAGACGATGGGAAAGAAAGGAGTGAAAATTGAGTTGAGCGGAAATCTCACTGTAAATATACCGTGTAACTGCTAGGCGGATTGACGACTGTGGATCAAGATCGTGTGCGAGAGTCTTGCGGAGGCTGATGTTCGTCACCAGACTTGTGATGTGATGCAATGGTAATGAGGTAAAGAACATAATAATGGATATAATATATTTCTTTTCGCTTCAAAAATCACAAAAGTTTAACAATATTTCCTAAATACCATTTCGCTACAGTCGAAAAATTAGGTAGATAGAGACGTTCGGATACATTAAGGCTCCATCAGGTATATAGTAGTGGTAGTAGTAAAATTGATGGTTCTTGTTTATATTTATGAATCTAAAGTAAACATACTTCATATCTTCTGAAAACAGTTTCTGCGATTGTAAAAAAAGGAAATTGAAATCTTGGTTTGCATTAAAATTAATAGATGGATGGAGACCTATTCTCTTAAACAAAATTAGTATTTATTTGTATATTTTTCTGAATTAGGACATATTAAAGAGAATAGGATGTTTTCATTCAAAAAGACTATTACATACATACATACATAGACATAGGTAAAGTTCTTTTTTCGCTGGACGGCGCCCAGCATCCTACAAATATTTTAAATTGAAATATGATGATGATAATGGAAAAAACAAAGTACAGTATTTCAACATAAAATAGCAGCTTAATGCTGCTGTATAATGCTTTTTACTGGAAACGATGCATTCTATCTACGTATCTATGCATTGCTTGTATTTTTGTAGTCGATGATAGTAGATGTAGATATGCAATCACTTACCATCAGGTGTATTTCATGTTCGTTTGTGACCCTTATCCTATAAAAAAATACTGTGAAATTAATGCTAAATAGTTACTTAATATTGCTGTTTTTTGTGTGGTGAGTGTAGAGAATCGGAGACCCTTCTTATTGTACACGAGTCAGGAAATGGCTATATTCAATATTCCGTTCAGTTTAGTGCTCAGGTGTGACAGCACTAATGCATTTTGATTCATAATCGAGGATATATGTAGATGTCTATATGCCACAATATCCACTTACTGTCGAGTTGTCTGTGTGCTCGTTTGTCACGATTATTCTATTAAAAAGGAGCAAACTTTTATGGGGTAAAAAATATGATCAAGATTATGAATGTGGAAGAATATTGCATACGACTAAACAAAACTCCGAGCTAAAACAACAAGACTACAAGTACTTGCAAGTACGTATCGGACCAATAAAGTTGCAGGAAACTTCCTCAAGTGCAAATGAACCCGATCTTCGTTTGTACCAACATGTTCTTGGCTTTGTACACAGATTTATCAAACAATCGGTAGTATCTCTTTATGTACCGAGTTTCCAGTTTTAACAAAGGATCTAGTTAGTGCTCGCTCGCTATTTATGATAAATAACGTTGATTTAGATCCACTGGAAAATGTTTTCCTTATCTTTTAATTACATTAAATAAAATTATCTCCTTCAAATCTCGACACAATGTCACACTTTCCTTAAATTAATTTTCTTTGTTCGATATACCATGTACTTTAAGTCTACTTTTGTGGCATTTCACCTCGATGTGTTTGTCAGTTAATGCATGTAACAAAAATAAATATTCGATCCTTTCCAAATTTTTCGTTTATATTTGACAAGTATATTGCTTTTTTTATAGAAGAGGGGGCAAACGAGCAGGCGGCTCACCTGATGTTAAGTGACTACCGCCGCCCATGATCAACCGCAACACCAGGGGAATTGTAGGTGCGTTGCCGGATCTTTAGAAAGGCGTAAGCTCTATTCTTGAAGGTTCCCAGGTCGTATCGTTCCGGAAAAATCGCCGGATATAAACTATTCTACAGAGAGTTCGTACGCGGAAGAAATCTCCTTGTGAAACGTACAGTAGTGGATCGCCAGGCATTCAAATGGTGTGGATGGTATCGAGACGTTCGCCGCGTAGTGCGTTCACGAAATTTGGTGGCTGGGATTAATCCGAACAATTCCTCAGAGCACTCCCCATGGTATATGCGAAAGAAAATGCAAAGAGATGCAACATCTCTTATCAGCGCCAGTGAATCGAGCCGATCGGAAAGCACGCGGTCGTTGACGATTCGAGCCGCTCTGCGCTTGATGCGGTCAAGTGGAAGGAGCTGGTACTGGGGAGCTCCAGCCTAGAGATGAAAACAGTTTTCCATGTGCGGCGGAACCTGCGCCTTGTAAAGTTGCAGGCGGTGTGCCGGCATGAAATACTGTCCCGCTCTTCTGAGCACGCCAAGATTTATAGAGGCCAATTTGGCCTTCTCTTCCAAGTGACCACGAAACTGCACGTCACTCGATATGTCGACGCTGAGGATTCCGATACTGGCTGAGGCAACAAGGGGGGTGCCTTGAAACTGAGGAGATACGACAAAGGGGTTCTTTTTAGCGGTTATCGCGCAAACTTGTGTCTTCTGTGGGTTAAACTACACTAGATTTATTCGCCCCCAATCCGAGACTGTTCAGCAAAGACTCGACTTCAGACAAAAGTTTGTCCCGGTACTCGGAGATGCTTTCTCGAGAAATATTGGCACGGCCGGTGTACAGATCATCACCAGTGCCGTCATCTGCATAGCAATGAATGTTGCAGCATATCATTGATATGCAGAAGAAACAGCGTTGGCGATAGCACGCAGCCTTGTGGAACACAAGCATTAGTAGGCTTGTAATCGGAGCTTGCACAGTGTACAACGACCTGGATGCTCTGATCTGCAAGAAAGTAGGTGATCCAATTGCACAATTTCTCGGGAAGCCCATAGGAAGGGAGCTTCGAAAGAAGCGCTTTGTGCCAAACCCGATCGAAGGCCTTCGCAATGTCCAAACTGAGGGCCAATGCCCCCCCCCCCCCCCTTGGACTCTACTGCCTCCGCCCATCTATGAGTTAGCTATACCAGAAGATCACCAGCTGATCAACCACGGCGAAAACCGTATGAGCGATCACTAATCAGCTGGTGATCCTCAAGGTA